>OY282497.1:29963295-30563295 GCA_958295605.1 Ajuga chamaepitys | reverse complement strand
GATGAGGTGCAGGAATAAGCTGAATTGGTCCACATTGGTGCAGCATCGTAAAAAGGAAGATGAAAGGCGTAATGGAGTAAAGTGCCTAAATTGGTCGGGACCAACCTGGAAACCACCATGGGCAAAACGCTAAAAGGGGACGTAAACCGGTCGAGCCAACGACGTTAAACAACAGCGTTTGTCGGGAGGCAACCCGATGTTTACGGTTATTTATTTCTTTCGTTCTTAATTTTTTTTTCTCGCATTAGAGCACTGTAAGTACGTACCAAGCCGCATCACTCTTAAATCCCTCAAACTTTGGTTTTCAACCAAGTTTGGGGGAGGGGGTGTGAAGTGGGGCGACTTGGCAGTGGTTCTAGTTTGCTGTCGGTTTTTAATTTTATTTTATTATGCATCGCTGTTGGGCCTGTGTGCCATTGATAGTATGTTGGGCCTGTGAGCCGTAGTTATTTGTTTTTTTTTTTTTTGTGGAGTCTTAGGTTTTGTTGTTATTTTTTTGTTGAGTCTTGATCGAGTCTAGAAAAGGAAAGGAAAATTGAATTGTGATGTTAAGAAAGAAGATGTACACATTAAGGTGATAACAAGTTGGCAATGAGTTAATGATGATTTTTTGTTAAAACTTGTTTACAATAGCACATGATAGAGCATGACGAGTAATGGAGATGAAATTGAGCTTTGAATTGAAGCATTGATCAATAATTGCCCTGTGAGGAATTTGAGCCTATATTGTGTCTCCATTCTTGGAGTAATTTGTATAAATTCTTTCGGTGTGATTTTCATTGGCTATGTGCAAACAGACCCTAGAACTTGCCTTGCATGTCTATCATGAATAAGTCGATGTGTGTTGTGGCTTAGAAAATGATCTTCGGCATTTCTTGATTTTAGCCTATTTCAGAGCCTCAAAATAATTATCCTTTTTACCAAAATTTTAAAAAATAATTCCCTTTAGTAAGCCCGTTTGAGCTGTGAGCCTGTTATTTATTAGCCGAATATTACAAGCCGAACATCTTTCAAATTGGCTTTTGACCTTATTGGACTAATCTAGTTAAGAGGGAGGCGAAAGGAGAGGTAGTCGGGGATGTTATTCGGGGTTACTTTTGGTTGAAAAAGGGGATAAAATAAAATATGGAAAAGGAATTGGTGATAGATGAATCAAGAAGCTTTACCCTCCTATGTGCTAAACTTTTAGACTCTTTGATTTGTACAATGCAACAGTAAGGAAGAAAAGAGTCGAGTATACATGCAGCATGGGTTAAGGAGGAAAGTGCTGGAAAAAAAAATGATGAAATCCGGGTAGTCCCAGAAAATGTGGTACCCAAGTAAGGAAAAAAAGAACAGAAAAAAATAAATAGTGAAGAAAGCAAAGCACTTGGGTGTAAAAAGAACTTTCGTGGGGAGAAGAAGTCACCTTATAGGGATTTACTGAGATTTAGAGAGTGAGGTGTGAGTGATTAGGGTGGTTGAGTTAGGAATAGCTCGATTAGTCCACTAGTCAGTCACTTTTACCCGAAATTTATCCTACCCTACCTAAGCCTACATTACAACCTAATACAAGACATTTTTTATTCTTTGCCACACATGCTGAGCACTAAATCCGACTAAAATAATTAGCAAGCATATGGTGGTCGTTGTATATGAGTCAGTGTCAGTGAAATACTTTGCATACTTTAAACACTTGAGAGAAGAGTGATACACAATTCCGGTGAGGATCATTTGTTGAAAACCATAAGTGTCGAAAGTAGTTGAAGTTGCTCGGTCAAATACGCTCATTCACGTCATGTTGTTGTGCTTTTGGGAAACTCTTCTGAAACTCGTGATTGCCACTTAAATTGTCTTGAAACCCGTGTTTTGATTGTTTGTTTTATTTAGATTTGTTCGGGACGAACAAAGGGTTAAGTTTGGGGGATTTTGGTACACGCATTTATTTATGCACTTTAAGTCTGTTAAAGTGATAATTTGTGATGTTTGCGTGTATAATGGATTGTATTTACCTTGTTTTGATGTCGTTGGATTATCTGATGTTTGTGGTTTCGTTTTGACCAAAATAGGTGATTTCAGGCTAAGTATTTATACTTTGCCGGATGTACAACGAAGGAACGAAATCCGGATGTCAAAAGGATGGAAAAAAATGCAAGAAAATAAGAACAGAGGACCACGACCGCGGCATATTAGCCGGCCGCGGCCAAAGTGGAGAAAAAATAACAAAATCCCTGGCCAAGTGGCCGCGGCCGCGGGGTGTTGTTTACCGAAGAGCGGGCGCTGCCCATCTGCGCGGCCGCGGCCCAATTAGCCGGCTGATTAATCCTTGGGCCACAAGATTTCCGATTTGGAGCCCAAATTCAACCCAACTTGACTTCTCCTATGAAAGGAGACCCTTATGCTCGAAAAAAGGACTTCTGGACTTTACGAGGGAGCACGATTGAGAGGAATTCAAGGCGACGAACAATCGAGATCGGGAGTATTCGGGTTTTTCATGCCTTAGTTATTTGAATTGTGTATTTCTATTTTAAATTGTCTTTTGTCACCGCCATGAGCGGCTAGTAGGTTATTTCAGTCCTTAGTCGAGTCGAACCCTAGTTTTACTATCTTGTGGTATTTACAATGATTGTTGATCAATTGATTTCTTAAAAACGTTGTTATGCTATTTGTTTATCTTTCAATGCTTATGTGTTTATGTGCTAGATTGATCACCTAGGATTATAATTGCATAAGTAACGCTAGGTTATAATCGTAATCCGTAATTGTTACGAACCTATAGCCAATTAGTAGCGAATAGTGAGTGATATAACTTGGGTAGTATATGGCTCGGTCTGAATGGGTCCGAGCTTATGAGGTTCACACCATGTCTATCCCGTTATCCTTGTACTCTAGGCGACCGGTTAATGGGATCCAAAGAGCTTGTTCTGAGATCACTCAACTGGATAAACTAACCAAAGAGCTTGTTTTGGTTAGTTAATTATAAGGGATAACGAGGTTAGCAGAGCTTGTTGTTCATCTCGGGGTAGGATTTTTGATGTTGAAATTGGTTAATAATTGCATCTATCACAGGGTAGTAATAACTAGGGGGAGATAAGATTAAGGGCTGGGATTCGTCATTTCATAAGTAGAACAATTTCATAATTATTTGCTTAAATTCTGTTTTGGTTCATTAGTCAATAAAAGTCAAACTACAAACCCCCATTACTTATATATACATATATTTCTAGTATTATGATTTATGTAAAACACTATAAGTCTTCCTGCTCCCTACGGGATCGACCCTACTTATCATTTCTACAAGCTAGAAGGGTAGCTAGTTTAACTAATATTACCAAGCTAGAAGGGTAGCTAGGTTTAACTAATTTTGATGCCTCCTGCAGAGAATTCATGGCACTTTCCACAAGATCAAGATTAGTAGAGTCAGAGTCATGGATAGAAATATAGGATCATACCAAAAAACTTCTAAAGGGTCTTCATGTATAGGAGAAATAAGCTCTCTATGTAAAGTAGCATCTAAGCACTAAATAGAACTACATACTTCAATTTGGTTCACTTCCTCACTGTTATGGTATTTCATAGCTTTATACATAGAGAATGTTCACTTTTTATCATTTACCCTAAGAGTTAATTTTCCCTTTCATACATCTATTAACGCTCTGCCCGTTGCTAGAAACGGGCAATCTTAAATCAAAAGGACCATCTCCTTATCTTCTAACATGTCCAATACTACAAAATCTGCCGGAATAATAAAACTACCAACCTTTAATAATACATCCTCTTCAATTCCCCATGGATAAGTCAAAGACCGATCAACCATTGTAGTGGGTTTTAATGTGCCTATTCCTAATTTTTCAAATACGGACGAAGGCATCAGGTTTATACTAGCTTCTAGATCGCGAAATGCTCTATCAAATACATCATTACCAATCATGCAAGTTATAGTAAACCTACCTGGATCTTTACGCTTTAGAGGCATCTTTCTTTGGATCATGACAATACATTTTTTCGTCAGATTGACTGTTTCATAGGCTTATAATTTCTGCTTCCTTGCTATCATGAAGAAAGTGAGATCACCACCGGCTTTAAGAAGAAGGAAAGATCACTCCTAAATGTAGCCGTGATCTTATATACGATACCACCAGACACGCCTTGGTACTTCCATCCACCAATCAAGTAACTGCTAACACAACAAACATGATGAAATGAACACAAAGCCAATTGAAGTGAAAATCCCTTCTCTTTCGACCGGATCTCAGACACGCGCATTAACAAGGCTTTCGTTTAACCTAAGCCCCCCTCTGTTCTATTTCTACGAGCGAATAGGACTACAAGGAGGAGTTCTTTCATCAATCCACTCTTTCCCCACCTCTGATCAGCTGGACCTATATTAGCCCAAGAACTACTTCCCTGGTACCTTTTCCCCTTTTCCATCCGCTTGCGGAAGGGCTCCTCTTGAAAGGCTGACTTTAAAGGTTTATTCCCTTCGACCCTCGTAACGCAACTAACCATTTTATCTATGACCTACTGAACACTGAGCCTTAAGCTGAAAGGCAAAATTATGTTCTCCGGAAGCGCATTATCTTTTTCTTCCACTTGACTTGAAAGAAGGCTTTTACTGAGCGAATCCCTTGACTAAAGGTAAGTAAGGGGCTAACTATTCTCTAGTTCACTAGGCATTCTAGACTGAATCTTCTATAGTAGGGGCGGAAAGCCCTTTTCCCCGATGAATAGAAGATATCCGCTTTTGGCTTTTACACCCTTTTTGCGATCATATACGTTATTTTAATTGATGTGTCAACAAGTGCTTGATTTAATGACCGTAAATGCCTGTGTTAAAGTATATTGAGGGAGGAGGTTGTGACTTTCGCCTCAAACTAGGTCGTAGAAGCCAAGTTGATAGCTTCAAATACGACTAGCGGAAGGGGAGTCCAGTCGACATTAGCATAGGAATTTCTAGTCTGTTTGGCCCGGGTTTCGTTCTTTCTTTCTGAGTTCGCTTTCCTTGTGTGAAGCATAGTGACAGACTTTTCATAGTTCGACATCTACTGTAGTGCATTGATAAGTGGAAAAATGTGCAGATCGATATGACTGTGATTTTATTGCATTTTATTTATTATGCACCATTATTTTTCTACTTAATATGTACATTAAAGTGAAATACTCCAAGTTGTGTTTTTACGTTAAATTATAGTGGGCTTGGAGCAATTTTTAGATCATTTGGGTTGGATTGACGAGTAAATGAAGAACTAGGCCGAAATAAGCCAATTGGAAAAGGTCTTGTGAAGAAATGGGCCAAATTGACCCATGGAGTCAATACAATAGGCGGGCAGAGGGAGTAAAGTTGGAAGTGGTCTTTGAAGTGAGAATGGGCCAGCAGGCATTGGAATTAAAGAAATGGCTAAGGTGTCATTGATTTGTTACGTGGATTGAAGAATGGCCAAATTGGGCCTTGGAGGGAGAATTGGCCAAACAGGCCACATGTGTTGAAAGATGGGCTTAAGTGGCGGCTATATGTTGGATGGAAAAGGGCCCGATTGGGGTTTATAAAAGAAAAGGGTCAACAAGGGATTTTATTATCAATTAGAGAAGGGTTTTACGTTGAACGGAAGATAGGAAAGAGCGCGAGGTTTGAAGACAGTAGTTGAAATTCCATTTGACTTTATTTTCCGTACATTTTAATTATGTCGTTATGTTATTAATATGAGACTTTAGACAATAGTATGGTTGCACGTAGCTAATTTACTTTTTACCAGTTTGGAGGGATGTTGAACCCTACTTGTATTTTTATGTTAATTAATCCGTAGTTATATTTTGATTTCTATCCGACAACTTATTTGTATTACTTGTTTGCTTGATTTATGATATTTTGATTTCTTAATTTAATTGGGTCCATCGAATTAGGTTGTTAATTTTTCTATCACTATATTATAAAATAGATATCCTTAATTGTTGCAGATTTATAATCATAAGTAGCAAATAGCGATTGATTCGTTAGGGATAACACAAGTCTAGGTCATTCAAATTAAGCTTGTGTATTTGGAGTCTAGTCTAATCTATTATCTTAGAACTCAATGCATTTAATGAATTAAAACTAGAGAGCTTATTCTAGGTTGTTCAATTAAAGAGAGTTATCTAAAGAGCTTATTTTAGTTAGCTAAGATTGTTAGTGGAATCAATTCTTGAACACACAACACCAAGGAATTTGGAATTTGCACAAAGAACAATTTGAAATCACACATGCAGTTCGGCCAGAGTTGTGGCCGAATTGAACTTGCGTAGAACAGGAACTGAAAATGAATCAAACACAGTTTTAACGTGGTTCGTTCAAGATGAACTACATCCACGGAGCAAGGCACACCTCAATCCACTAAGAAATCCAATCAATTACAGAGAATACACTCAAGAAATGAAATGCCCAATTCTGTTGACAAATTAGGGCACAAACACTCAATCTCTAAATACTCTCTCTAATCTAAAGAACAAGGAAATTACTCGACGTAGTGATCTTCAACTTGATGAGAGCTTTTCAATGATATATGGATTGAAGCTCCAATGTAACTGCACAGGAAGTTCTAACTGAAAGAAGTTGAGCTGAGCTACCGGACAAATGTGACGGTTTTCTTTGTCACTGAACTGCAACTGCTTCGTCACAAATGACGGTTATCTTCAACTGCCTCGAACCCGGTTTCTTCTGACCAGCTTGTACTCTTGACGCTAAAACCCGGTTTATTCCTCCGGTTCTTCACTTCCTGATTCCGGTTCCACATTCTCAACACACCATATTACAAAGTATAGCTCACTTGATGATATTGAACATCACCTCACAAATCTCCACCTCAATGAATCAAGTGTGCCTCTTCCTGCCTCACCACTGCCTTTTTAGTTAATGCTCTTCATGACATTGCTCAAGCTGCAGCAGGCTCGAGCAATGCTCCACTTTGTTCCCAGGTACACCCTTAGTAAGAAAATCAGTAGGGTTATGCAATGTGTGCACCTTCTTCACTTCCACAGAACCAGAATCAATGACATCTCTAGCAAAATGCAACCTCACATCAATGTGTTTTCACCTTTCATGAAATGCTTGGTGTGTCACAAGGTGTAGAGCACTTTGATTATCACAGTAAATTGCCACACACTTTTGCTTGATGCCCAAATCTCTCAAAATCCCTTTAAGCCAAATTGCTTCTTTAATAGCTTCAGTGAGAGAGATATATTCTGCTTCTGTTGTTGACAGTGCTACAACTGATTGTTGTACACTTCTCCAGCTGATGGCTGTTCCAAATAAGGTGAACACGAATCCAGAAATAGATTTCCTTGTGTCTATGTTTGCTGCAAAATCAGAATCAGCAAACCCCTCCAATGCATCAGTGCTTCCATTCACTTTCTTCTCAAACTTCAGTGACAAGTTCACTGAACCCTTCAAATACTCATCACATGTTTCAAAGCTTCCCAATGCTCAACTCCTGGGTTTGACATGAACCTGCTCACTAAAGAAACAGCATAGGCCAAGTCAGGCCTGCTACAAATCATTCCATACATGAGACTTCCAACTCCACTTGCATAAGGAATATTGCTCATATGTATGACTTCTTCTTCAGTCTTTGGGCATTGTTCTTTGGAGAGTTTCTTCTGTAGATTAACTGGAGTGGAAAGAGGTTTGGATTCATGCATATGGAACCTCTCCAAAACCTTCTGTAGATATTGCCTTTGAGATAACCAAAGAACTCCAGCTTCTCTGTTCCTCAGAATATCCATGCCCAAAATCTTCTTGGCATCTCCCAGATCTTTCATGTCAAATTCAGTGTTAAGTCTGTCCTTCAGCCATTGTACCCTCTTCTTGTTCTTGCTGGCAATTAGCATATCATCCACATACAACAGAAGAAAGACTTTATCCTGCTTTGAACCCTTGTTGAAGTAAACACAACTATCATACAGACTTCTTACAAAGCCAACACTAATCGTGAAGTCATTGAACCTCTTATTCCACTGTCTTGGACTTTGTTTGAGTCCATACAGTGACTTCTTCAGTAAACAAACTTTGTCTTCTTGTTCAGGGACAACAAAGCCTTCTGGCTGTTTCATATATATCTTCTCAATGAGTTCTCCATGTACGAATGCTGTTTTTACATCTAGTTGTTGTAGTTCCATGTTCTCTTGGGTAACCTTTGATAAAAGCAACCTGATTGAGCAATGCTTTACTACTGGAGAAAAAACTTCATTAAAATCAATCCCTTCCCTTTGTGTAAAGCCCCTAGCCACCAATCTTGCTTTAAACCTCACCTGTTTGGATCCTGCAGTCTCTAGTTTCTTCTTGTATATCCATTTAGAACTCACAAGTTTCTGACCTTTTGGTTTATCCACCAATATCCAGGTCTCATTCTTTTCCAGAGATTCCATCTCTTCAACCATTGCCTGAATCCAGTGCTCTCTTTCTTCACAGTCTAGTGCTTCTTTAAAACTACTAGGCTCTTGTGATTCCAGGTCTTCAGCAACACTTAAGGTATAGTAAACACTCCCTGCTTGACCATAGAAGTCAGGTCTATTGATTGTTCTTCTAGGCCTGTCCCTTCCAATGCTATATTCTCTAACATTTTGTGAAGGTCCAGCTTGTTCTTCTTCTTCAGATGATGAATCACTATCTTGTAGATTCTCTTGTGGTTGAGATGTCTGATCATCTTCAGCAGGATGCTCCACCTGAATTGATATCTCTTCTGTCTCTTTAGCACCATCAAATTCTTCCTTAGAGCCTATTGAAGTATAAGCCATCACATTCTCATTAAACTTTACATCTCTACTTGTGATTATCTTCTGATTTCCCTTCTCTAGACACCACAATCTGTAGCCCTTTATTCCATCTGGATATCCAAGAAATACACATCTTAGAGCTCTTGCATCTAACTTGTCTTGCTTAACATGGACAAAAGCAAGACACCTAAACACCCTTAAGCCTTCATAACTTGGTTTCTGTCCACTTCACACCTCTTCAGGTGTTTTGAACCCAATCACTGATGAGGGTGACCTGTTAATGAGATAACATGCTGTAGCAATGGTTTCACCCCAAAATACCTTTGGCAACCCAGCATCCAACAACATACACCTTACTCTTTCAAGAAGAGTCCTATTAAGCCTCTCAGCAACCCCATTCTGTTGAGGATTCATTGGGACAGTCCTATGTCTCTTGATTCCTCTTTCTTCACAGAAGTTTGTGAACTCAGTAGAGAGGTATTCCAATCCATTATCAGTCCTAAGGTGCTTCAGCTTCTTCCCTTTGACATTTTCCAGTTGAATCAACCATGTTTTGAACTTATGAAAAGCATCACTCTTATTCTTCATCAACATGATCCACACCTTTCTACTGTAATCATCAATCAAAGACATGAAATACCTTGCTCCACCATGAGTCTCTGTCCTTGCAGGACCCCATATGTCAGAGTGGACATAATCTAATGGCTCTTGAGTTGTGTGAACACCCTTTCCATAGGGCAGCTTCTTGGACTTGCCCAAAGCACACTGATCACAAAACTCCAAGTTTTGATTTCCCATGTTTCCAATTACTCCACTTCTTGACAGTTCCTTCAACCCTTTCTCTCCTATGTGTCCAAGCCTCTTGTGCCATTTAACAAGCTCAGAACTGCTCAAGACCATATCAACACTTCCAACAACAGGTGAACCAATCAAGATAAACAACCCATTATGCTGTCTACCTTTGATCACCACTTTACCATGTTTAGTGATATGCAAGAAACCATCCACTGAGCTAAACTGACAGCCACTAGTTACCAAAGAGCCAAGAGATAGAAGATTTCTTTTGAGGCCAGGAACATATCTTACATTTGAGATGATTCTGACCACACCATCAAACATTCTTATGCTCACTGATCCAACTCCTTTGACCTTGCATGATTGGTCATTTCCCAGGAGAACATTTCCTCCATCTTCTCTCTTCAGTTCATCAAACCATGACTGGTGTGGACACATATGAAAGGAGCAGCCTGTGTCCAAGACCCATTCCTTTACGATTCTTGATTCAGTAACATTTAATACCTCTGGAGGATCTTCTTGATGGTCAATGGCAGCAGCTTCTGCCCCTTGATTTCCACCTTTCTTGTTTCTCTTAGGACAATCCTTCTTCAAGTGACCAGGTTGCTTGCACTTGAAGCATTTCCTTTTCTCAACCCATTCATTCCCCTTCTTTGGATTAGAGTCTCCTGCCTTGGGATCCTTAGCATTCTGTCCCTTCTTCCCTTGCCAAGGTTTCTTGAATTTAACATTCAAGCCTTCTCCAGATTGCACCATGCCTTTATCACCTTGAGTCTGGAAACATTTAGACCTCAGAGCCTTCACTATCCCATCATAAGATAGCTGCTCATCTCTCCCATACATCAAGGCATCCTTAAAGCTTTCCATGGATTTTGGAAGAATGTTTAGCACCATCAATGCTTTATCATCCTCCTCCAATTTCACATCCAGGTCTTCCAATTCCTCAACCATCTTAATAAACTCATCAAGTTGATCAGAAATTACCTTATCTTCAGTGATTTTGAAGGCCAACATCTTCTGCTTCAAGAACAGCTTGTTGGAAACTGACATAGATTGATACAGATCTTCCAATCTCTTCCATGCTTCTGAGGAACTCTTGCATCTTGAGACCTCTCTTAACGGTTTATCACCCAAACACAGAAAGATAAGACTGAGGGCCTTCTTATCTACTGATGCAAACTTGGGTTTCTCACTTTCTTCCCACGAATCAAGAGGTATCAAAGCAAGATCAAGGCTATTGTGAACCAAAACTGCATTCATCTTGATCTTCCACAATGTGAAGTCATTTCTCCCTGTAAACTTCTCAAAGTCCATCTTCATACCAGCCATTCCTTCCCTTCTTCAAGCTGTGAGAGTTGGTTCCCACAGACGGCGCCAATTGTTAGTGAAATCAACTCTTGAACACACAACACCAAGGAATCTGGAATTTGCACAAAGAACAATTTGAAATCACACATGCAGTTCGGCCAGAGTTGTGGCCGAATTGAACTTGCGTAGAACAGGAACTGAAAATGAATCAAACACAGTTTTAACGTGGTTCGTTCAAGATGAACTACATCCACGGAGGCAAGGCACACCTCACTCCACTAAGAAATCCAATCAATTACAGAGAATACACTCAAGAAATGAAATGCCCAATTCTGTTGACAAATTAGGGCACAAACACTCAATCTCTAAATACTCTCTCTAATCTAAAGAACAAGGAAATTACTCGACGTAGTGATCTTCTCCTTGATGAGAGCTTTTCAATGATATATGGATTGAAGCTCGAATGTAACTGCACAGGAAGTTCTAATTGAAAGAAGTTGAGCTGAGCTACCGGACAAATGTGACGGTTTTCTTTGTCACTGAACTGCAACTGCTTCGTCACAAATGACGGTTATCTTCAACTGCCTCGAACCCGGTTTATTCTGACCAGCTTGTACTCTTGACGCTAAAACCCGGTTTATTCCTCCGGTTCTTCACTTCCTGATTCCGGTTCCACATTCCCAACACACCATATTACAAAGTATAGCTCACTTGATGATATTGAACATCACCTCACAAAGATTAAGGAGTAATTCGAGCTGACAGAGCTTGTTTTCGGTCTAGGGTTAGAGAGTGGGATAGAGTATCCGGTATAATTAGTTAATTAATTCTCACGTTGAGTAGGGGGATACTAAAATGAGAACTGGTATTGTGTTGATATTGATTAAAGTCGTGTTATTTGATTATTTAATTGTTTGAGTATTTAGTTTATAATTATTTATTTAATTAGATGAGTAGTTAGATTAAATCCAACCAAACCCCCTAATTTACTTTGTCTTGTTTAATCATTAATATTAGAGACGTAATTAATTCAATCCGCTCCTTCTAGGATTCGACCCTTACTTGCCGCTGCTACTAGGTAGTAGAGGTAGATAAGGTAATTTAACTTGGCGTGCCTAGACAACACGGTCATGCATCAACAAAGGGAATGTTGATTTGGATATTCTTAAATATCTCCGAAAACTTTGCAAACTGTTAATCTACTTTCTTCCTTCGAAAAGCTTGAGGGAAGGGAATGGGAGGTATGTATTTAGAACTATCTTCAATGATAGTAGGCACTTGCTTCATAGCCCTTTTTTTACTTGACTCTTGGTCTTTCTCTTCAATCGAATGGCTTGACAATGTTCCTTTGTATTTACCACAATGTCACTCGAAACTTGTTGTTTCTGATGTTGAGACCCTAAGATTTGTACAAGATGACTTAATTGAGTCTTCCCTCCTTCATCTCTGGATTCATTCAGGTCCACATAGTTACCATCTATAATCTTCTTTATGGCAAACTTCTAATCATACTTGGCAAACTGAGATTGAAGTAGCTCTCTTGAGTCGGTTTTGTCCCACATAAATTATGCCATTGGTGACTGAGAATCCTGGTGGCGGATGGAGTGAATTATTAGGATTTTTGTACGACAAATTAGGATGATTCCTCGCACCTTGCTGATACTCATTTACTGTTGATGGTTGCCTTGGAAGTTGTTGAAGTTCCTTTGATTAACACAATTTGCATCTTCAACTACTTCTTGCATGGGTGGATGCTGTGAATTAGGCTCGATATGCTGGGCTAATGGCATACTAGTCAAAAAATTCATCCGATTGGTAAAAGGGTCAATATCTTTGTAATTGGATCAGTTTTCGTCTCTGTGACACTAGCTACTCTTCTTGGTTGATTTCTCTCATTTGGCCATTGTCAGCTAGTTGCTGCCATCTCATCTAAAATGGTAAATGCAGCCCTTGTATGCTTTGCCAATATGGATCCACCCAATGCTCCATCTACGAGTACTCTAGCGGGCCCAAGTAGGCCCTTATAAAACTTGCAGATTTGTTGCTTCTTAGTGAACCTGTGTTGAGGGAAATTTCAGAGAAGATCTCGGAAACTCTCATGCTTCCCCAAATGGTTCTCCGTCCATTTGTTTAAACTGGGTAATTTCAGGCTACAATTAGAGCATCTTGCTTAGCGGGAAGTACTTCCATAAGAATAGTGTGCTCAACTTTTCCCATGTAGCGACATCTTCCAGAGAGTCAAACCATTGCAATGCTATATCCTTTAGAGAAAAGGGGAACAACCGCAGTTTGACCTAAACATGTGGTACTTGATTGACTTTCAAGGTCTCAAACACCTCTTGAATCTGCATTGGTGAACATAAGGGTCTTCCAATGGCCCCCCACCAAACTAATTCTTATGTACAATCGATATCAAAGTTGACTTGAGTTCAAAGATGTTATCATAGATTGGTGGCAGTTTGACTCCTGTTAGGATTAGCTCAACTTCTCACAAGATTACACACAACTGAAATTGAGTGAAACACAACCAAGAAATCGGCCAATTACAACCGAACAAAGAACAGAAATGAAAAATGATGAACACAGGAACTTTACGTGGTTCGATCAATGTGATCTACATCCACGGAGGTTCTATACACCTTAATTCACTCCACTAATCAACCAATTTACAAGAATTATCCAGAAATCCAGAAAACCCCAAATCACAGCTTGATTTGAACAGAAAACCCTAGAGATCTAATTCTCTTGATTGAGTAATGTTTACAGAGGGAAAATTACGTCTACTAGCTCGCAACTACAAGTGTTTACAATCTATATAAGTGCTGGAGCTCAAATCTGGAAGTTGAGGAAGTTGTAACCACTTTGACTCAAGTTATTCAAAACTGCTGCAACGAAGCTTCTACAACGGTTTCTCATGCAACAGAATAAAAACCGTTGTAATCAGCGGTTATAACTACCATGAGCCCGGTTCTCTTTCTAACCTCTTTTCTGAATCTGGTTAAAACCCGGTTCTCTGATCTGGTTCCTTGCACTTCAAACCCAGTTTTGGAATCCTCAAAACCTCTACTTCATACCACAACCACTTGATGATATTGAACTAAATCTACAAATCTCCACCTCAATGAATTCATGTCACTACCTCAAACCTGCTTTGTTCTTTATCTCTCAATCACATCGTTCAAGCCTAATCAGGCTTGAGCAATGAACTACCTTGCTCCCAGGCACTGCTTTGGTTAAGAAATCAGCAGCGTTGTCACTTGTATGGACTTTCTTAACCTCTACTGACCCTACATCAATCACATCCCTTGCAAAATGAAACCTTCTATATGCTTGGATCTTTCATGGAAGGCTTGATGTTTTACTAGATGTAGTGCACTCTGATTATCACAATATATAGTCACACACTCCTGCTTTATCCCCAGATCCTTCAGAATTCCTTTCAACCACACAACTTCTTTAATTGCCTCTGTCAAAGCTATGTACTTAGCTTCTGTAGTTGATAAAGCTACTACAGATTGCTACACACTTCTCCAGCTTACTGCAGTACCATATAAAGTTAACACATATCCTGTGATTGACCTCCTGGTGTCAACATTACCAGCAAAATCAGCATCTGCAAAACCTTCCAATGAATAGACATGTTTGCTAGTTTCTTAAACTTCAACCCCAGATTGACTGTTCCCTTTAGATACCTTAACACCTGCTTCAAAGCCTCCCAGTGAGCTTTCCCTATATTTGACATATACCTACTAACCAAAGACACACAATATGCTAAGTCTGGTCTGCTGCATATCATACCATACATTAAACTTCTAACCCCACTTGCATAAGGCACATTCCTCATGTATCTCAATTCTTCTGTTGTCTTAGGACTCTGTTCCTTTGATAGTCTGAGTTGTTGGCTTACTGGAATACTCAATGTTTTAGCCTCATCCATCTGAAACCTCTCCACCACTTTCTGAAGATAATGCCTCTGAGACAACCATAGACTTTCAACAGCTCTATCT
Source organism: Ajuga chamaepitys (assembly GCA_958295605.1). NCBI lineage: Eukaryota > Viridiplantae > Streptophyta > Magnoliopsida > Lamiales > Lamiaceae > Ajuga > Ajuga chamaepitys. The sequence goes on along the minus strand of OY282497.1, from coordinate 30,548,461 downwards.
CTGATTATACTCATTCCCATAATCTTCTTTGCATCCCCTAAGTCTTTCATGTCAAACTCAGAACTCAGCTTCTTCTTTAGCAGATGTATTTTATGTTTACTCTTGCTTGAAATAAGCATGTCATCCACATACAGCAACAGGTATACAGGATCAACACTTTTACTCTTATCAATGTATACACAACTATCATACAGACTTCTGGCAAAACCAGCTTTTAACATAAACTCATTGAACTTCTTATTCCACTGCCTTGGACTTTGTTTCAATCCATATAATGATTTCTTGAGAAAACATACCTTTTATTCATTTCCAAGAATCACAAACCCCTCAGGCTGCTTCATATATATGTTCTCAACTAAGTCTCCATGTAAGAATGTTGTTTTTACATCCAGCTGTTGTACCTCCATATCCTCTTGTGTTACTTTTGACAAAAGTAGTCTGATTGAACAATGTTTCACCGCAAGAGAGAAAACCTCATTGAAATCAATACCCTCTCTCTGAGTAAAACCCCTTGCCACCAATCTTGCTTTATACCTTATCCTATCTGAGTCTCCAGCTTCAACTTTCTTCTTGTAAATCCATTTAGAACTTACCAGCTTCTGCCCCTTTGGTTTATCCACCAGTTTCCAGGTGCCATTCCTTTCCAGAGATTCCATTTCTTCCATCATTGCACTAACCCAGTATTCACTTTCATCACCACTGACTGCTTCTCTGAAATTATGTGGTTCATGATGTTCTATATCTTCAGTAATACTGAGTGCACAATGTACACTCCCAGCCTGTCCGTAGAAATATGGTCTCTGGCAATGCTGTAGTCTCTCAAGTTTGTATTTTTGGGTGGCACGTCCTCTTCTTCTGAAGAACTGTCACTTGAGTGTTGATTCAAGTTCTCAATTCTTTGTGGCCCCTGATCCATCTGAGTCTCCACCTGAACTGATAACCTTTCTGATTCAGTACTTCCATCATGTTCTTCTTGACTTCCAGTGAAGTGATATCCCATAATTGATTCATTGAACTTCACCTCTGCTTATCATTAGTTTCTGATTTCCAGGTTCTAAGCACCATAGCCTGTAACCCTTTATTCCCTCTGGATATCCCAGAAACACACACCTGTATGCTCTAGGATCAAGTTTATCTGATTTCATGTGAACATAGGCCAAGCATCCAAACACCTTTAGACCTGAGTAATTTGGAACTCTTCCACTCCATACTTCTTATGGTGTTTTGAACCCTAGAGATGATGTAGGTGATCTGTTTATTAAGTAACATGTTGTATTTATTGTTTCTCCCCAGAACACCTTTGGCAGTCCAGCTTCAATTAACATATACCTTACTCTCTCAAGAACAGTTCTGTTGAATCTTTCTGCCACTCCATGCTGTTGAGGGTTCATATGAACTTTTCTATGTCTAGTAATACCCTTTTCATTACAGAAAGTTGTAAACTCAGTAGATAGATACTCTAAGTCATTGTCAGTTCTCAAATGCTTGAGTTTCTTTCCCTCAATGTTTCCATCTGAAGCAACCATGTCTTGAATTTAGTGAAGGCATCACACTTGTTTCTTAAGATAAGCACCCACACTTCCCTACTGAAATCATCAATAACAGACATGAAGTACTTTCCTCCTCCATGAGTTTCGGTTCTGGATGGTCCCCAGATGTCAGAGTGAACATAATCTAGAGGTTCTTGAGTAATGTGATCCCCCTTAGCATAAGGCAGTTTCTGTGATTTGCCTAATGCACATTTGTCACAGAATTCAAGTATCTGATTTCCAACCTCTCCTATTATACCTCTTTTGGATGGCTCTTTTTATCCTATTTCCCCAATGTGTCCTAACCTTTTATGCCACAGTGTTAGTTCATTTTTGCCCAGGATGATACGCACATTTCCAACCACTGGTTTTCCCACCAAAATAAACAAGCCATTATGTTGTCTTCCTTTGATTACTAGTTTATTCTCTTTGGTTATATGTAACTGACCATCAACATACTTAAATTCACACCTAGTAGCAATAAAAGATCCTAGGGAGATTAGGTTTCTTTTATGTCCAGGCACATACCTTACATTTTTTATTTTTCTTGTGACTCTATCAAGCATATTGATGCTTCCTGATCCCGTGCCTTGAACTCTGCAGGATTGGTCATTTCCTAGCAGTACACACCCTCCATCTTCTTTTTTGAGATTTTAAAGCCATTCTTCATGGGGATACATATGGAAGGAGCAACCAGCATACAATACCCACTCCATCTCCATTTTTTACTCAGTAACATTCAAGACTTCTGGTATATCCTCTTCATGCTCAACTATAGCAGCTTCAGCACCCTGGCCTTCCTTCTTCTTCATCTTCTGTGGGCAGTCTTTCTTTAGATGCCCAATTTGTTTGCACTTGAAGCATTTTCTATTTTCTACCCATTCTCCAGATTTCTTTTGAGCAGTGTCGCCACTTTTGGGATTCTTTGAGGCTTGGCCCTTCTTCTTTTAGTAGTTTCTTTTGAACTTAACATTTAGTCCTTCAACAGATTGAGTTACCTTCTTGTCTCCTTGATTCTGTAAACATTTGGTCTTCAAGACAGTAATGATTGAGTCATAACTCAGTTTATCCTGCCTCCCAAACATCAAAGTATCTTTGAATCCTTCCGTAGATCTTGGTAGAGAATTTAACACCATCAAGGCTCTGTCATCATCCTCCATTGTTACCCCAAGATCTTCTAGCTCATCAAGAAGTTTTGTAAACTCATCTAATTGATCAGAAATGTCTTTTTCCTCCACCATTTTGAAAGCCAGCAACCTCTGCTTGAGGAACAACTTATTTGATACAGACTTGGACTGATAGAGGTCCTCCAGTTTGGTTCAGTCCTCTATTGCATTCTTGCACCTTGAAATTTCCCTCAATGGCTTATCACCAAGACACAAGATGATTAAATTCAAAGCCTTTTGGTCTATTTCTGCATATTTGGGCTTCTCAGTTTCCATCCAGTCAGTTTCAGGTTTGAGAGCACTCACCAGCCCGTTTTGCACCATAATGGCCTTCATCTTGATCTTCCATAGGTAGAAGTCATTCTTCCCTGAGAATTTATCCAAATTCATCTTCATTCCTGACATCTTTCTCTTCTGGTTGTGTGAGAATGTTTCCCACAGACGACTTAGCTCAACTTCTCACAAGACTACACACAACTAAAATTGAGTGAAACACAACAAAGAAATCGGCCAATTACAACCGAACAAAGAATAGAAATGAAAAATGATGAACACAGGAACTTTACGTGGTTCGATCAATGTGATCTACATCCATGGAGGTTCTATACACCTCAATTCACTCCACTAATCAACCAATTTACAAGAATTATCCAGAAATCCAGAAAACCCCAAATCACAGCTTGATTTGAGCAGAAAACCCTAGAGATCTAATTCTCTTGATTGAGTAATGTTTACAGAGGGAAAATTACGTCTACTAGCTCGCAACTACAAGTGTTTACAATGTATATAATTGCTAGAACTCGAATCTGGAAGTTGAGGAAGTTGTAACCACTTTGACTCAAGTTATTTAAAACTGCTGCAGCGAAGCTTCTACAACGGTTTCTCATGCAACAGAATAAAGACCGTTGTAATCAGTGGTTATAACTACCATGAGTCCGGTTCTCTTTCTAACCTCTTTTCTGAATCTGGTTAAAACTCGGTTCTCTGATCCGGTTCCTTGCACTTCAAACCCGGTTCTGGAATCCTCAAAACCTCTACTTCATACCACAACCACTTGATGATATTGAACTAATATCTACAACTCCTCCACAGTGTTGATTAGGCATGGGATGTAGATGATCCCTAATAGGTGTTATTACTTTCTAATCCTAGTGTACTCCAAGTGCCCGGTGCTAGTGTAGCTAATGGAAAAAAGTTCGATCCCACATAGACTAAGTTCTTATGTTAACTAAATACCCCGATTATAACAGTTCTGCTCTATCTAGACTCTCAAAAAGGAAGTAATTATTAAAGTGGAAATCTAAGTGCAGAAAATAACTAATAAACTAATTAATTGCACGATTGAAAAGAAAGCAACTAGAAAAGGAAGATTTAGATGAGATTAAGATGTACCCTAGCATTTCGACTTTAATTACAAACGTCTATGTTTGATTAACCTAAATTCTAGACTTTTAAACCAATTCTATTATTTATTACACGACATGAATATTGATTAGCCCTCCTCTCGGAGGACGCTAATGTGTAGATCGAGTAAGGACAACTATCCTCTCGGGCTAACTATCTCCAAAAGACTCTCTAAAGACCCTAAACCAGTGCCTACGTAAACACCTCACTCCTCTTGGACAATTATTGGTATCTACGCTACATGTCGTAAGGCTCTTAACAAAACTCTCCTCTTAGATGCTGAATTATTAAAATTGTAGAAATATACCAAGTGATCAATTTAATTTAATCATGTGAATAAAAGAGACATATGGATAAATGATGAAAATGGAGTTTAGAATTAAACAATTAAATCAAAACATAGTCGAAAACGTAATCTACTTTCTAACCCTTTAAAACAAAGAGTTTAGAGATAAAAACGTAATCCTCGAAAATGTAATCTACTTTCTAAAGATAAAAACCAACAAGATTCGTAGACAAGCATTGTGGAAGGATTAAAACTAAAACATGGAATTAAAAAAACCAAAATCTTGACCTTGATCGTTGCCTCTTGCGTTCTTGCTCATCAATCCAAGCTTCTGATGTTCTCCAATGATAAAGTGTGTCTTCTCGGACTGTATTTATAGTTTGAGATGGATTGGGGTTGACATGGCCTGAAAATAAGCTGCATAAGGAAATCATAAACCGACTTAAGTAACTCGACCGAGTCACTTAATCTGAGTCAACCGAGTTGATCAATTCCCTCAAACAAGGAAAATCGCAAAGCATGGGTCTTGATCGAGTCACCGCGCTACCTCGACTGAGTCGTATCTAAGAGCTTCAGAACTTGATCGAGTCACTTACATAACTCGATCGAGTTGTATTCGCTTGATAATATTCTTCCATAACTCGTAACCCTGTTTCAACTGACTCCAAATATGGACTCGACCGAGTTATATTCCCTGGAAGATATTCCTCTTTTCTTTGTTTCTTCCCACAATATAATGAATATAAGCGCAAATCAACTAATTATGCACGCAAATGCTATCAAATCCTCTTCTAAATCGACTTAAATGCATGCATACACGATGTGTATCAGGGAACATATTGAGTTCAGCATTTTATGGGTGCTCTCTCTTTCAAGAAGTCCTTCTTATCACCCAAATACTCACCAAAATCTTTGGATGTTAGTTCAGTAATATTAGTTAACAATGTCCAAGTAGTGACCCATTTCTCTTCTTCACCCAGTCTTACTATATTAGGATGACAAGGCACAACCTTACCCTATTTGTACCCCAGCTATAGTACCCTTGCATCTCGGCCTCTAGTATCTCCTCAAATCTTCATTCCCATCTTGAGGAGGTGCATAGGCTTCGTCTACCTTGTGTGATCCAAATATGGCACAAGCTTCATCTTCTTCTGGTGCAGCAGTATGAAGATGTTTTTGAACATGTGATGGTGCACTTACTAAGTGTGGTGCTTAGGGCGATGCTAATATTTCATCTCCCAAGGCCTGAGGTAACAAAGTAGAACAGGATGGTTCTTGTCTTCGGAAGTGATTGAGACATCAGCACCTGACCTGGGAGCACTAGCTCTTCCTTTGCTTCAAGATACATCTCAAGGTTAGGAGATGATGACCTAATCTAAGGATGCAGCTTTAGGCTTATCAAACAGCTACATGACAGTGCTTTCCTTGACGTGGGCTTTGACCAGCCTTTGCTTCTTGTATTGTAGGAGTTTCTTATCTGCACTGGTCTCTTCCACTTCATCTTCTTCTACTAGTGAGGAGAAAATGATTGATTCCTTTATGGGGCTAGACTATTGAGTCCTCTTCTTGGATGGTGGTTTCTCTACCATTGTCTTCTGTAGCTTTAGGATCGTTTGCTTCATTCGGGGAATCAGTAGTAGATTCTCCTCACTATGACTTCTCCACAGCGTCTCTCGTGCCACCGATCCACTTTCCACTGCCTAGCTTTGTCTGTTTACAACCCCAACTCCAAGAATGTATAGGACATAGTTGAGTACATTCCCGTATGATCTGTATCCTTTCAGCTTCATGGTCTCCTCTACCAGCTGAGTGAAGAGATACAGTGGCTACAACACCATCTTTTCCTTCCAGACGACTATCATCAACCGGAATCTATGAATGGTGAGAGAACAAGAAGGAGAACATGGCTTCTTATGGTGTTGATTTTTTTGTCCTGGCTCCATTACCAATTCTCCATATCACCAAGGCTGGCCGATGATCTTTGAGCCATCTTCTATCTATTTCCGTACCATGATTCATGGAAGAAGGAAGGTTTCCTTTATGTGATTTAGATTCTAATGATATAACTTCTATAGAATTCCCTGTTCCTTCAGTGGATATTCCATCCTTTACATTAGGTTCTTCTTCTGTTGTGGATGAATGTAGGATCTTCACATATGGAACTTGTTCCTTATCTTTATCGAACTTGATCTTTTCAACCATTGTAGTTATCTCTTCGAAAATTTCAGGATTACAATAACATTCACCAAAAGACCACGTGTGGTGACTCGTCCATAGCAATTGTTCTTTTGTTGAACACCCTAAATCTCTTGCTCACCGCAGAGTATCCCTGAAATACTCCTTCGTCTGATTTAGCATCAAAGGTGTTTAGCTCCTCATTTCCATTTTTCAGTGAAGAATATCTACAACCAAGGATATGGATGTAAAAGATGTTTGATTTTCTCCCATACCACAAATTATATTATGTCTCATCTAGATCCTTGTTGATAAGACAATTAAAGAGTATAGCACATTGTGTTGGTACTCTTTGCCCAAAATCTTTTAGTCAGTAGTGCTTCAGCAATCATGGTCCTTGTAGCTTCTTTCAACGTTTTATTTCTTCTCTCTATAATACCATTTCATTGAGGAGTTCTTAGATCTGAACGTTCATGATGAATTCCATTGTTATTGAAAAAACTCTCAATGAAATTGTTGGTGAATTTAGTACCTCGATCTGATCTAATCTTGACAATGCCAAGGCCTTTCTCATCTGAATTCATTTTATAAGGCTTGTATGCTTTTCTTGGCAAAAAATACACTCCAAATGTATCTTGATAAGTCATCAACTACTACTAGTGACCACTTCATCCCACTTAGGCTCCCTGGTTCTATTGGCCCAAAAATGTCAATGTGCAACAAGTCGATAAGTCTATAAGATATCCTTACAAGTTTTTCCTTGAAAGAATTTGATTTGTTTGTTTCTAACATGCATTACACATACTTTCTTTCTTCTGGTCAATCTTGCAACCAACAAAGTAAGAATCAAAATGTCCTTTCAACTCGAATCTCCATCTCTTGGGTACCACAACCCGACTGCAGTTGTTCCCTTCAGATATCTCATGATTCGTGTTGCTGCTAGGAGGAGAGATTTCATAGGTGTTGCTTGAAAGTGTGCACAAACTCCTACAACAAACAAGATGTTAGGTCTGCTTACTGTAAGATAGAAGTGAACCAATGAATCATCTATAGTGTAAAATATCAACATCATTTCTATCTTCATCTTTGTCGAGCCTCATTGATATGCTCAATAGAACACCTACAAAGGAGTAGTTTCCTTCCCAAGTTTCTTTAGATTTTTCTTTATATACTTAACTTGATTGATAAAAATCCAATCATCCAACTATCTTACTTGAAGTCCAAGAAAGAGGCTTAACTCTCCCATCATGCTCATTTCAAATATTTTTTGCATCAACTGGAAGAACTTCTTGCACAACTCTTTATTAGGTAATCCAAAAATCAGGTCATCAACAGAATTTTAGTCTAACACTGTATTGTTACCATCCTGGATTCTAAATAAGGTTTTCTCTACTACACATTTCTGGAATCCGCTTCGGGTAGGTATGGAGGGAGAGTATTATACTAAGTTTGAGATGCTTACTTCACGCAATAAAGTACCTTCTTCAGCTTGTAGATTTTATCTTCAATTGGATCATCAGATCTTGGAGGTTGTCCAACATAGACTTTCTCAGCTTGAAGTCCATTCAGGAATGCACGTCTGACATCCATTTGATTGATAGTGAAGTTTATGTGTGCATCGTAGGCCATAAATATTATGATTGCTTCTTGTCTGGCTACAAGGGCAAATGTTTCATTGAAATCTATGTCTTCTTCCTAACAGTAGTCTTTGGCAGCTAGCGTTGCTTTCTCCCTAATTACAAGCTCTGACTCATCTAACTTATTTTGAAAACCCACTTGATTCCTATTACACCTTGATGAATAGGACTTGGAACCAAGTTTCGTACTTTTTTTTCTCTCAAATACATTGAGCTCTAAATGTATGGCTTGAATCTAGTTAGGATCAGTTAGAGAATTTTTAATGGTTCTAGGTTCGGTCTGAGAGATGAAGCAAGAGAACACGGCTTCGTAAGATGTTGATCATTTAGTTCGTACTCCATCGTCAATTCTCCCTATCACCAAGGTTGGTGGATGATCATTGAGCAATCTTATGCCTGGTTCCATACCTTGATTCATAGCAGCATAAATATTTCCTTAGTGTACCATAGGTTCTGGTGTTGTAGCCTCTGTAGAATTGGCAGCTGCTTCAGCGGCTAATCCATCCTGTACAGTAGGTTCTTCTTCAGCTAGGGCTGACTGTAGGATCTCCACATCATGAAGTTGTTCCTTATCTTTATTAGATCTGATCTTTTCAACTATTGTTTCCATCCCATTTATTTGTTCAGGTTTAGAGTAAGGTTCAACGAAGACCATATGTGGTGAGTCTTCCATAATAAGTCTTCTTTTGTTGAACACACTAAATGACTTACTTACAACAGACTATCACAAAAATATTCCTTGGTCTAATTTAGCATCAAAGGCATTTAGATGCTCTTTTTCATTATTCAGCACAAAACATTAACAACCAAAGATATGGAAGTAAGAGATGTTAGGTGTTCTCCCAAACCAAAGCTTGTACAGTATCTTATGTAGATCAATATTAACAAGACATCGATTTTGAGTATAGCATGTTGTTTTGGCATTCTCTACAAAAAAATATTTTATGCAATTGTGCTTTGGTTTCCAGATATCTCAATTCATCAAATACCAAACAAGTGCCTCAATCATGGTCCTTGCAGATTTTTTCAACGTTTCTTTTTGTCTCTCTACAACACCATTTTGTTGAGGAGTTCTTGGAGCTGAATATTCATGATAAATTCCATTGTTATTGCAAAAACTCTCGATGAACTAGTTGGTAAATTAAATACCTTCATTTGATCTGATCTTGACAATGTTGAGGCCTTTCTCATTCTGAATTTATTTCATAAGATCTGGAAGCTTTTGTTAAGTGTCTTGAGAAATCATCAACTACTACTACTAACTATTGAACTTGACGCGAAAGTCGCTGCAAATCGATAGGATTAAAATGACCTTCTGGAATTACAAGCGTACGATGTGTGACAGATGTAGTACATAAGATATCAAATCCACATAGGATTAAATCTCCACTCCAAGTGAATATCACCTAGGGAACGAGGCTCTAGGACATCCATCCAGATCGGCATATGTGATTTGGCTTCTCTCATCGTCCCCCATGGGCCTCGAGGAGAACAAATATACCCTAAGTTCACGACACCTACGATATAAGCCATACAATTCCACAATGTCAATTCTATTCATCAAACAAACCTACATGAACACATATTATACTACATTCACAATCCTAGGTTTGGGCTACTCCCTAACCCCAAAAAACAAGGAAACCACTCACAAATCATCAAAGCATACACAAGAACCAACAAGATCAAGCAACAAAGTCAAGAAAATAAAAAAGAAAAGAAAATGAAGGAGAAATGCTAAATATGTTGAAGAATCCTTGTAGAACTACGACAATCTTGATGGCTGTCACAAGCTTGTGACTATTTTCCGAGTTTTCTTCCAAAAATGGCTTCCTCCTTGAAGAGGAAGAAGAAAACCCTAACCAAAGACTAAAAAAATCCAAAAATGCTAAGAGAGAATAAGAGAGAAGAGTAGTAAGGAAGTTTCTTGCAAATAAAAGCGAGGCAAAAGCTCAAAGTCGTTTACAAATTAGACGGGAAGGAGTATATATGGACCCCCAACCCTAAAATCTTCTAAAAATTTCCCTTTAGTAAGGGTAAAAAGGTGAAATTATAAAAGAGTGTGCTTGGCCCTTTAAAGTGTTCAGTCGAACCCCACAAACGCGCTCAACTCAGCCTTCTCACCATTTTTTAGAAAACTAGGTACAAAATCAGCTCTCTGCCTGAACAAAACATTTGTAGATCTTTGTCTTGCAATCACATAGTATCTTGAACTTCTCAAATCCGAATCCGTATGAGAATTTTATGACAAAAATACCGAGAAGACGTGCTGAAATGACAAACGAGTGTGAACCAACCGACTACCGATCTAGCAGTGTGCAGGGGAGGAGCTACTGGGTTGGGTGCCGGCTAAGTGCCAGTCCAGTATCGGTGTTGGTGAAGCTTGTAAGAAGACTCCAAGGGAGTGGCACCCTTATAGGAATATTGAAGATTCTCCAATTAAATTCATTATTAAGCTTTTTTTATCCCTTCTTTCCCTTCATATTTTGTTTATTTCTGAGTGTTTACTTAATGATACTCTTTTTTGGTATTTTCATGATGTCTTGTGAGTACACGAACTTGTTGCGAAAGTCGCTCCAAATCGCTTAGATTGGAACGACCCTCTCAAATCACAAGCGTACAATTTGTGCTAGAGGTAGTATATAAGATATCAAATCCACATAGAGGATTATTTATGAGAATCAGCTTAAGCACTTTCGAATTAATTATGTCAAATGAAAATTGAGAGTGGAGACTAATCTAAAAAACATAAAGAAAATAAATAAAAGCAAGAAGGGAACCGATCGATGGGAAGATATTACAGAGGCTTAGTTTCATGCAAGCAAGATGGAATAAAGATGATTAAAGTAAATAGTGTAAGTTCTATGGGGTTGAATTCTGAACCCAACCAATGTCCTAATTGGGTTATAATTCCGGAACAGTTGAGGTATCGTATTCCCCTAGGATTGGTAAGTAAACGGGGTTCTATGTAGACTATCTACATGGATAAGAAATTATAATCTAACCCCAGGCCCCAGGATTTTTGTTACGTAAGACCAGAAGAGGCTAGCCCGACTTTTCCTACGCTAAAAGACCGACGTAAGGGTGTATTTTCTACACGCGCGACTAAACTTAATTTTGTCAATCCCAACCAACGCCCCCTAGACTCTACTCCCCCTCTCAATAGGGTATCTCCTCTATAGGTCTCCCTCCGACCGATTAGGTCTTAGTTAATCTAACTTTCCAAGATTAATTCCCCACTCGACCACTAAGACATAGCAATTAACCCCTAATCTCATTTAAGATCTAGTTGGGCAAGCCTCGAAAGGGTAGCAATCCCCAGCCTAGGGACCAAATATCATCTCTCAAATGCAAAATTAATCGAAATGATTTTAAGACACTGAAAGTCGAGCGACCGTGATGCAAGTCTGTGGTCTTTTCAATTAATCATCACTATAAATTAACCAAATCCTAAGCCTAGGTACCACAACCCACAATAAATCCACTAATCAATCAACTAATCATCAACCCCAAAGCTTGGGCTAAACCCGAGCTTCAGGAAACAAGGAAATCACTCACAACTCATCAAAGCAATAGCAAGAATCATCAACAATCAAGAAATAAAAATAATAAAAACTTAAAATAGAGAGAAGAGATAAGAAAATGCTCAGTCTAATTAAGATTCCTCATAAGACTTTGATAAACTTGACGGATGTCGCAAGCCTGCAAGTAATCCCCGAGTTCACCTCCAAAGATGGCTTCCTCCTTGAAGAGGAGGAAGAAAACCCTTACCTAAAAGCTAAAAATCTGCTGAAAAATGTGAAGAGAAGAGATGAAACAGGGTTGGAGAATTTTCAAAAATGGAGGCTTGTTCCTGAAATAAAAGGAGGAAGTACCCCATCCCTACACATCTAAAAAGACAAAAATCTACTGAAAATATCCCTTTAGTAAGGGTAAGAAGGAAAACTTACAAAAGAAAGTGCTTGAGGTCATAAGTTGTTGAGTCGAGCCCCTCGTATGCTATTGAGTCTGCCTTCTTGCAATTTTTGGGAAACTTTAATGAGGAATCAGCTCTTGGCTTAAACAAGAAAGTTGTTGATCTTTGTCTTGTGGCTACGTAGTATCTTGAATCACTTCAATTTAAGTCCGTATAAGGAAGTTATGGTCGAAACATGGAGGAGGTATGCTGAAACAACGGGCGAGCTCAAACCGACCGACTACCAGGCCGGCGGTGAGGAGAGGGGAAGCAACTAGACTAGGTTCTAGTATTAGTCGGGGCAGTGGTCCGACAGTGCACCACTTCTGCGCTCCTTTCTCGTTCCATTTTCTATCACCGTTTTGGGCTTCTTCCTCTCATCTTCTTGCCTCGACCCCTTCACGACTTATTTTCGAGAATTGATGAACTTCAAATTATCTTTTGTAGGGTCTGATTTAGGCCCTTTTAGGTCTCACTTTGTGGGCTGGAATGGGAAAACATCTATGATAGACCTCTTATTTCATTTTTCGTTGTTTTAAGGCCTTTCCACCCATTTTCTTAGCTCAACTCTTTCACGAATTTTCTTCGTGACTTGGAGAACTTCAATTTGGGCCTGAACCTAGCCTAGTTTGGGCCTATTTGTGTTAACAGACATGCAACTCATGCAGCCTTAACCTACGTGGCACCAGCCTACGTGGCAGCATTATCATCACCAAGCTTACATCCTAATCAGCAGCCATGTGTGAGAACTTGTTCTCCAAGAATTCTTCCACAGTTAGTCAAACCTACAGCCATGCTCATTAATGCATCAGATGTACAAACTGGGAAAGAAAAAAAGAAGACAAACTTTGTTGCAACTTTACCATTGAAGAACCGGTGGATAAAAGACCAATCATATGGCTAGGATTGATTGTTGTTTTAAGCTTAGGTTGTATTAAATACTTCTGCTAGTAAAAATAAGACACACAGCTAGTCCTATAAATAGCCGCTACTTTTGTATGAAAAAAATATTGAGTAATACAAAAACACTTTGAGCTCAAACAATCTCTTTGTAATCATGCCTTATATCATACGATTTGTTATTTTTCTGATATGGTATTAGAGTAGGTCTTAGGGCCTATTTCTGATTTTATTTCCTTTCAATCTCTATTCTTCTTCTCACTCTTAATATCATCATGTCGGAGAAAACACCACCACCGATCACTACTCAAACTCCACCCACTATCATAGTGCCTGCAGCCCAGCTTCCAACAGCATTCCAAACTCTGTTGTTCAGTTGCAAAGCCAGCTTATTTTCTTGAAGCCGGATGAATCTAACTACTTAATATGGAAGAAATAATTCTTGACTACTATCCGAGGGTATGGCTTTTAAGGTTATATCACAGGAGATGAAGTTCAATAACTAAAATCCACCTCAGAATTTGTTATGTGGAACAAATAAGACCAACTGCTTGCCTCTTGGATTTTATATTCCCTCTCAGACAGTATCCTAGCTCTTATGGTTGGTCTTAGTTCATCAAAGGAAATTTGGGAGACCCTACAGTTGAATTTCTCAAGCCAAAACATGGCTAAGGTAATGTAACATAAACTTTATGCATAACCTAAAGAAAGTTGGAATTGCTATGAGGGAATTCTTAAGCAAGATGAAAAGCTGCTTTGACATCCTTGCATTAGCAGGTCAAAGTATATCTAAGCCAGATCAGATATTTTACATCCTTGGAGGTTTAGGAACATAATATGATTTTCTTATGGTCACCATAGCCTCAAGAGTTGAACCAGTCATTGTACCAGAGTTGCAGACTCTCCTCCTAAGCTTTGAGTCCAGACTTGAAAGCAACCAGTCTATCTTGATTAATACTGATGGTTCTTAAATGAGTATCAATACTGTTACTCAGTCCAACAGAGGAAAATTCCCCAATAGCAACAACAATTACCAAGGTGGTGGAAAAGGAAATGGCTACAGTAACAACAACACTGGTGGGAGAAATGGTAGAGGTGCATCTAAAGGAGGAAAGGTGCTAGATACACTCAACCATAGGTCATCCGTCAAATATGCTCCAAACCAGGTCACCCAACTGACATATGCTCGTATAGGGTTGATCTCAACTACACTGGGGAAGGCAAAAACCAGCAGATACAAAGGAATCAGCAAAATTCCAGAAATCATTCACTCAATCTGGTGTAACTTCCAAACTATACTACTAAGAATGGCTCAAAAGCAGGTTGGTATCCAGACAGTGGGGCATTTAATCATGTTGCTAATGATTTCAGCAACCTCAACCTTAGTAGCTTGAGTGAATACCATGGTAATTCCAAAGTGCAAATGGGAAATGGGACATGTGAGTACATAGCTCATATTGGTAACATTTTTCTCACTTCCTTTCATCATTCTAGAGCTTTTGTTCTTAAAAAATCTTCTACATGTGCTTAACATTATAAACTAAATGTTGAGTATCTCACAATTTCCTCTTGATAATGGTGTATTTCTTTTAATTCCATCCTTCTATTTATTTTGTCAAGGACCAAGTAACACAGGATGTCTTACTGCGAGGGACACTTAAAGATGGCCTTTATCACTTCAACTTACAGCCTTCCAAGCGTAAGTCACACAGTCAAGCTCCAGTTTCAAATTCCAAGTTCCTTAGCTCTTCGTTTCCCTAGTAAATGCCTTGATTTAGAATTATGGCATTAGAGGATGGGCCATAGTAGCTATAACATTGTCAAAAAGGCCTAACAAAGTTGTAATATTTTTTTTTCAATCAAAGAATCTGCTAATTCCATTTGTCAATATTTCTTTCTTTCTAAAAGTCATTGAAATCCTTTTCCTAATTCCTCCACCACATATTCAACCCAATTTCAACTTGTGCATAGTGATCTGTGGGACCTGTTCCCACTAGATCAAGAAATGGATATGTTTACTATGTCAGTTTTGCTTATCACTTTACCAGATTCACATGGATATATTTATTGAAGCTAAACAGTGAAGTTACTACTACTTTTAATAACTTCAGAAAAATGGTGTTAAACTAGATTGGTGCTGAACTGAAGTGTTTGCAGGGTGATGGAGGAGGAGTTTCACAAGGAAGCGTTACAGGAGAACGGAATAGAACATATGATGTCTTGTTCCTGTACACCTCAGCAGAATGGTGTTGCTGAAAGAAAACATAGACACTTAATAGAGATGGGATTATCTTTAATTTCTCAGTCTCACTTACCTATCCATTTTTGGGATGATTCTTTTACTCAGCTGTCTACATCATAAATAGAACACCTATGAAATCCCTTGACTATAAAAGCCCCTTGGAAGCCCTTTACAAAATCAAAGCTGATTATAACAGACTAAAAGTCTTTGGATGCCTTTGTTATCCTCATATCAGACTTTTAAATAAACATAAACTTGAGGTTCAGATCCGTCTTTTTCTACTTTCATTGGCTACACCAACCAATACAAGCGATATAAGGTTTTGTTCCCTGACAAATCATAATCACTAGAGATGTCACCTTTGGTGAGTGTGAATTCTGTACGCAGACAAAAGCCTTAATCCTCTGCCCAAACCTACCCATACCAAAGCATACTACCCAATCCTTCATTTACTCATCACCTTCTTGTTATAATGATGGTGGGAACAATTCTGATGATTCTCACACATCATTCCAACCAAATCATCAAAGTGACTCAGAACCTGACTTATCTCACCATTCACCACCAAACACTCATAATACTGACGTTGATGATTTTTACAGCACCACCCATGCACCTGCCCCTCAACCCACTGGACACCACATAGTTACCAAATCAAAGGTTTGTATCTATTGGCCCAAAATTTATGTAGCTGAGTTAGCTAAAGAAAAAGAGCCTAAGAATTTTAAAGAAGCTATTGTTAATGAGAAGTGGAGAAGAGCCATCGAAGTTGAATATGAGGCTCTCATGAAAAACAGAACTAGAAAACTTACTAAGCTACCTTTTGGTAAGATCTGGTGGGAAACAAGTGTATATTCAAAATTAAGAGGAACATTGATGGCAGCATTGCAAGATATGAAGCCATACTGGTGGCACGGGGCTTTTCTCAAGTAGCAAGACTTGACTTCAATGAAACTTTTAGTCCAGTTGTTAAGTTAACTACCATAAGAGTGCTCTTATTTGTTGTTTCCATGGGTTGGACTGTTAGACATTTGGATGTGGATGATGCATTTCTCAATGATGATTTCAAAGAGAAAATTTACATGAGACAGCCCCCTGGCTTCGAGCAACAGTGTCATAATAAACTTGAATTTGTGTGCAAGCTTTCCAAGGCTCTGTATGGCCTTAAATATGCCTCAAGGAGTCGGTATTTCAAGGTCAAAAGTATGCTACTTGGGTGTGGTTTTACAAACTCGAAGGCTGATAATTCCTTATTCTACAAGATCCATGGATCTTGTACAGTTTATATACTAATCTATGTTGATGATATTTTTGTTACAAGGAATAATGAAGTAGAGATTTCTATGGTAAGAAAACACCTGAGAAATTAGATCTCTCAAAGATATGGGACAGATTCTACACTTCTTGGGCATTGAAGTGACTAAAACAGAAGAGGGACTCCATCTCAGCCAAGGAAAATATATCAAGGAACTCTTGAAGAATGTGGACATGATTGAAGCTAAAGGCCTGACCACACCTAAGATCACCTCACCTCCCTTATCTAAAATGGATGGTAATCCTTTCCCTGGTGGTTTTTTTTATAGAAGCATGGTTAGAGGATAGAAGTATGCAACCATCATAAGACTTGAAAATATTTGTTGTCAACAGAGTCAAAATATGGCTTCCCCCCTTGATTCCCATTGGAAAGTTGTAAGGAGAATTCTAAGATACTTGGCTGGCACTAAGGATTATGATTGCATATTCGAGCATCTAAAACTTAAGATTTGATTGGGCTTAGTGATTCAGTTTAGGCCACGGATGTTGATGATAGAAAGTCAATAACAGGTTTCTATGTATTCTTGTGATGTAATGTCATTTCTTGGAAATCTAAGAAGCAACAAAGTGTATCTAGATCTAGCACTGAAGCTGAATACAGAAGCCTGGCACATGGAACATCTCACTGCTGAACTTATGTGGGTTCGATAAATCCTTTGTGAATTAAAAATCCCGGCTTCTAACATGTCTACGGATTGGGTGGATAACTTAATCACCATAGCTTTAGCATCGAATCCTGTTTTGCATGCTAGAACAAAGCATATAGAGCTTGATTTGCATTTCATTCGAGATGGAGTCTCTATAGGAAAACTACAAGTTTTACACATTCCATCAATTGATAAGATTACTGATCTTCTTACTAAACCACTGAGCAAATAATTCTTCACTTAGCTTCAAAACAGACTTCAAGTTGTTCCATAGACCCAGCTCGAATGGAGGGGGGATGTTAACAGACATACAACTCATGCAGCCTCAGCCTACGAGGCACCAACATACATGGCAACATTATAATCACCAGGCTTACATCCCAATCAGTAGCTATGTGTGAGAACTTGCTCTCCAAGAATTCTTCCACAGAAGTCAAACCTACATCCATGCTCATTAATGCATCAGATGTACAAACTGGGAAAGAAAAGAAGAAGACAAACATCATAGTAGCTTTACTGTTAAAGAACCAGTGGATCAAAGACTAATCCTATGGCTAGGATTAATTGTTGTTTTAAGCTTATGTTGTTTTGAATACTTGTGCTTGTAAAAAATGAGACACGTAGCTAGTCCTATAAATAGCTCCTATTGTAGCTCCTACTGTTGTATCAAAAAAATATTGAGTGATACAAAAACACTTTGAGCTCAAACTATCTCTTTGGGATCATGCCTTTTATCATACGATTTGTAATTTTTCTAATAATTTGGGCCTTGGGATGTGGGTCGGAGTAAGAAAATGGGTGCAATCGGCCTTTTTTATCTCTCGAATTTTCCTAACCTTAAAACATGACTCAAAAACACCCATAAGCTCATCAAATCATATCAAAAAGGAAATTCACCCCGGAAATACACTTAAACACGAAATTGCACTAGACATGATAAATTCATACAATTCGTATTCAAATATGGACGTGAAATATGCAAGAAAAATGACATTTTTCACATTCATCATTCTCACAAACTTAAGCTTTGCTCATCCCCGAGAAAATTAGACTATTAAACACAACAAGAAAATGAGGTTGGAAAGTTATTAGAATCCCATTACACATGAATTTCTCTTTTCATTGAGCACTTTCCATTTTTTGATTCACCAATCTTGCCTTAATCATTTTCTTTCAAGGAACTTGGTAAACGAATAGTAGAATACAAAAGGCATAGGAATTTGGAAAGGCACGTAGTACTTTTATTTCACTTAGTACCCTAGGCCACGCGCTAAGACCTCTCATTCCAACCACAAAATGTGCATATGTGAAGTGACTTTGGACGACTCATTATTTTTCAAAATCCTCGACTCTAGGTGGTTTGACTCGGTTCTTTTTTAGGAAGACACCATGCACTCACACGGTGTAGACGGTGCAGCTCTTTTCTCCCTCAAGCCAACTAATTTTTAATTTTATTTTTTATTTTCTTTTCAATTACTCCTTTTTCCACCAGGCTTAGTCTAATGAAATAAAATTATTATTTTAGTTTTTGCTCTTTTACAGCACAATACTCTTTTCGAGTTACACAAGATTTTCAACTATTTAACACTCGATTCTTCTTGAGTTTCTTTTCTACGTTTCATATAATGTACTATCAAAGTATACTAATGTTAACTAAAATCTATTACAAACGATGAAATGCAATGACTTTGTCCGGCGACCTACTCCACCTTATAGCTCCTCCTACATCTTCTTCATTTTTTACTACCTAAAGCCAATTTATTCTATTTTCCCCAAGTTCGTCCTTAATTGTATCGTGTGTGTTTTGGAATTACAGTAATGCTCACAAGCAACACAACTTCGGGCTAAGTTATTTTATTTACACATCCAATCCTCCTTACTATACCCAAACATTCATCTACCCTTAAATCGCATCGATCAATTGATCTTATTGATTTCTTTTAGGCAAGGAATCCTCAAGTGTTGTATGCTCAATCTTTAGAGATTTCCATTTTGTAATTTTAAACATCAAGACACTTCCATTCCTTCTTCCTCATCAATCAAGCAATAAATCAATTCAACACTTATTCAACCAAGCAACATTATTCAATCAAAGCAATAAAGATATAGAAAACACAACATGATAGAGTGGCATAGATCGTAATTATGACCAATTCTTGTCAATTATGAGGAACATCTTCTTCAAGCACATAAAAATAACAACTCTTCCATCCTCCCACAAACTTGGGCGAAATTCTCATGCCCAAGTAGCAAAGGAGGTAGAATTCATGCATTTTCCAAAGATTGATCAATTAAAAAGCTCATAATACTGACACTTCCAAACGAACCATTTATTTAAAAAAAAGATTTAAAATTTCAAGAGTTATGTAGGTACAAGATTTCATGAGTGGTTATGCGAATATGAGGAGAGGACCTTAATTAATGCAAACAAAGGTCTCTGCTCCCCCACAAACTTAAATGCAAATATGTCATCTAAGTGAGCATATGAATCAAGTGCATGGAAAGATTAGTAAGCATATACTTAAATTCCCAAAAATCCAATCATGAAAATCAACAAACAAGTTCAAGGGATAACACGAATCAAATGAGCATATATTATGCACATGCAAAGGAAATACTCCCTCCGTCCCAGTTAACTTGTCACACTTTTCGTTTTAGTCCGTCCCACTTAACTTTTCACACCCATAAATGAAAATTAAAGGCAAAAATCTCCACCCTCAAAATATCCACATTCCATCTCTACCTTTGAAAAAGTCAAAGATTCCACAAAATCTATTTTTTTAACATCTGTGCCCGATCAACTGTGAAAAGTTAACTGGGACGGAGGAGTAAATAGCAAAGGGATAAAAGAAAGCAAACCAAGCGTCCATGGTGCTCCTCGGTGGGTCCTCCTTAACACAGATATGAGTGCAGTCAGTTGTCGAAGCGGACTTTGTAGTTGAATTGCAACCAGTGGCTCACTCACTTGAGGTGCTAGGAGTACTAGCTCCATATTTTCACTTGCAACCCTTCGATGATTACTCATGTCATTCGGCATCACAATTGCTTGGGGACTTTTCTTCAAGATTCATGCATTTTCGCCTTGTTCATGTCCCAAGAGTCAAGTACCTATTCACACAA
Source organism: Ajuga chamaepitys (assembly GCA_958295605.1). Classification (NCBI taxonomy): domain Eukaryota; kingdom Viridiplantae; phylum Streptophyta; class Magnoliopsida; order Lamiales; family Lamiaceae; genus Ajuga; species Ajuga chamaepitys. The sequence continues at coordinate 30,528,086 of OY282497.1, read as the reverse complement.
CTCAAAGAAATCATCAAATCTTGAAAGGAAAAACTAAACTAGGAACAAACAAAATTAAATCCTAAGAAAGCATGCTCAAGAAAGAGAATTGATCAACCGACATAAACATGGCAGTATGGATTACGGATAATATTATTGACATAAAATTATAGAAGATAATATGCTCATTGTCCATAATTGATGTAAGTTTTTCAAAACTTGAAAGAAATGGCGAATCAAAACTTGCATCCCGACCACTAAATGATAACTCAACAAATGGATCATCAACAACAATGCGATCATAATTACACACTTTGAGATTTCTCTTCCAAAGGTGACGCATTATTTTGGTTGGAAATATTGTCACTGTTCTCCATTGGTGGCTCATGAGAGAGGAGGTTTTCACTCTCCTCTTCCTTCAATTGCACACTTTCATCTCTAGTTCTTTCCAAAACATATTTGAAGAGATGGGCTTGCAAAAGCTTAGTGTGTGCCAAAAGTTCATCATACTTTTAAGCGAACTCATCCTTAACTTTCCTTATTCATTCATTCAATGCATCGATCGAAGATTTGATGACTTGAGGAGAAAAAAAATTTATCAGCCTCCCATCCCAATTGATAATTGTTTGAAAAAAAATTGTAAACCATGAATTGAGAAGGGTGGGTGGGAGGATACTGCATTTTTTAAGAAAAGTAGTTAAAAGACAATCAATAGAAACATGACCCTCCTCCCCACAAACTTCACATTGCACTACTTCAACACTATCAAAAGTAGGAAAAAATTATGAACCATCACCAAGCACAAAAGGTAATAAAAGGTAATACATTAACTCTGGAAGGGGTGAGAGCATAAGTCTCAATTAAGAATCTATAGCGATTGGGGTCCATTTTTTAGATTTTTGTTTTGATTTCTTTTTAAAAGAAAAATTACCTAATCTAATCCTTCTAGTACCTTGGCTAAATCCACAGGAAGGAAATTCTCCTCGGCAACACCGCCATGAATTATCACAAAAGTCACTCCAAATTGCTAGGATTGGAACGACTCTCTCTAGTCGCAAGCATACAATTTATGACAGATGTAGTATATAAGATATCAAATCCACGAGGAGGATTATCCGTGAGAATCGGCTTAAGCACTTTCGAATTAATTAGGTCAAGTGCAAATTGAGAGTGGAGAGTAATCTAAACAACATAAAGTAAATAAATAAAAGAAGGAGGGAACCAATCAATAGGGAGATATTCCCGAGGCTCGGTTTCAAGCAAGCAAGACGGAATTAACAATTCGAAGATGATTCAAAGAAAGGAAAAATTGATAAAAAATGTCCCGTAAATTTTTCCTAATAAAGAAAATATCCTTTAAGTTTGGCACTTTTTAAAAATGCCTTTCTAACGTACAAAAAATTGATAAAAATGCCCCGTAACCGGCTACTGCAGGTTACCCATCAGGCCATCCACTTAATATGTTATTTTGAATTAATCTAGATTGTAAAATATATAAAATATTCAAATAAATTATCAAAAGATTTAAAAATAAAAATATATATAGATATATGATTACTAAAATATTTAATACTAAATTAACTGTTTTTATTTTATCTATAAAATCAGTAAAATTATTTTAGTAAATCTTAAAGTAACTTGAAAATTTTTAAAATTAATTTTTAGAAAAGTCTTAAATCTTAAATTATTTTATATATCTAAAAATAAATTATAGAAATTAATGTGAGTTCTTAGTGATTGAATTTCCAACCCAAATGACGTCCTAATTGGGTGATAATCCCTGAATACGATTGAGGTGTCATATTCCCCTAGGATTGGTAAGTAAACGAGGTTCTATGTAGACTACCTACACAGATAAGAAATTATAATCCAACCCCGGACCCTGGGATTCTGGTTACGTAATACTAGAAGTGGATAGCCTACTTCTCCTACACTAAAGGCCGGCATAAGGGTATGGTTCCTACATACACGACTAAACCTAACTTTGTCCATCCCAACCAACACCCCTAGAATCTACTCCTCCTCTCAGTAGGGCTTCTACTCCATAGGTCTCCCTCCTACCGATTGGGTCTTGGTTAATCTAATTTTGCGGAATTAATTCCCCACCCGAGCAAACTAAGGTAGAGCAATTGACCCCTAATCTCATTCAAGATCTAGTTGGGAAAGCCTCGAAAAGGTAGCAATCCCTAGACTAGGGGCCAACTATCATCTCCCAAATGCACAATTAATCAAAAAATATCTAAGCCACCGAAAGGCGAGCGACCGCAAGATGAAAATCTACAATTATCATGTTCAACTCGAGAGTTGATTCTAAGCCACCAAAAGCCAAGCGCCCATGGTGCAAGCATGTGATGAAATCTTTCTTTCAATTAATCATCACTACAAATTAACCAAATCCTAACCCGTTACATAGGTGCAGAATTAGCTCTCGACCTGAACACAAAAGTTGTAGATTTTCATCACACAATCGTGTAACACCTTAAATTGCTTGAATCTGAGTCCGGTGAGAAAGTTACAGCCAAAATATGGAGAAGACGCCCTGGAACAACATACAAGTGCGAACCAGCCAACTACCAGTCTGGTACCAGACAGTTACCGGTCCGGCAGTGTGGAGGGAGAGCTACTGAACCGGGTGTCGGACCAGTATCGAGCCAGTACCGGTGCAGTAGTGGTCCGATTGTCCACCACTTTTGTGCTCCTTTGTCGTCCCATCTTCTTTTGTCGCCATTTTGGTCATCTTCCTCTCGTTTTCTCGCCCCGACATTTATTCACGACTCGATGAACTTCAAGTTGGGCTTTTTTAGGGTCTGATTTGGACCTATTTTAGCCTCATTTTGTGGGCCGGAATTGAGAAACACGTGAAATTAACCTGTTTTTTCCTTTGACATCATTTTGAAGTGTTTCCACCCATTTTCTCGACTCGGCCACTTCAAAGTGTTGTTTGTGACTTGGTGCATGTTAATTTAGGTTTGACTCTGGAGTAGTTTGGGCCTATTTAGGCCTCAAGATGTGGGCTGGAGTGAGAAAATGGACGCAATCGCCTTCTTAATCTCTTTGATTTTTCTAACCTTCAAAACATGACTAAAAAACACCCGAAAGGGCATCAAATCACATCAAAACGGAAAATCAACTCGGAAATACACTTTAACCTGAAATCGCACTTAGACATGATAACTATTCGCAATTCCTATACAAATATGGACATGAAATAAGGAAGAAAAATGGTACTTTTCACGTTCATCATCCCCACAATTGAGCACAACAAGAAAACGAGGGTAGAAAGTTATCGGAACCCCGTTAGACATGAATTTCTATTTTTATTGAGCACTTTCCACTTTTTAATTCATGAATCTTGCTGGTAGCGTCGTTTCCGACTACCAAATTAAATCGTGTATGAAGATACACTTAAACCTTACCGACTACTCTAACTAGTAGAGTGGCAAGCAAGGGTCGATCCCACGAGGAACGGTCGAACAAATTTTGCTTCATTGTGTTAAGCTATTATTATGAAGAAACATAATGTATATAAGATAGAAAACAATAAAGAAGTGGGGGGTCAATGAAATAACAACTACACCTAAATAAACAAAGACAAATAAAGAGATTTTTATAGATTTTTGGTTTTTAAATAACAAAACGATTCACCCTTGATCATGTTTCACCGAGGTCTTGGACGATTTATGTAACTATTGTCAATGCCCTATTCAATTGTGATTCTAGCCCTTATCTCAAGGCTATTAACAAGCTCTAATAGCCTTGTTATCCCTTAATCTTAGTTAATCAAAACAAGCTCTTCGACTAACCCTATTCAGTTTAACCGAATCCTCGAACAAGCTCTCTTAGATTCAATCACCAAATGCATTAAACACTAGGACAACGAGATAAATTCAACATAAAACTCGCAAGCTCGGTTTTAGAGGTTAAACTTTGTGTTATCACCAATAAATAATTATTGTTTGCTACTCGGGAATCGGAAGTCCTACAATTACGGATAGTGACCTCCTATTCTAGCAACACATTCACAAATCCCTTAAAGGGTGATCAATCCAATAATAAATTCATAAATGTGAGTCAATAACAGCAAATAACACAAAACACTTGAATACACAATATTTTCGGTAACATTAACCGTAATAATCACATAAATGTCTTGGACTCAAGGTTCCACAATAATCAAGAGTGAACCAAGGGTGCTAGCCACCCATTTTACCTAATACAAAGATAAAATAACAGAGAATTAAAGAAAACATGAAAATAGGATAGAAAGAACCAAAGGTTAGGGGTTGAAGATCAAGATCTTCAACCCCCTTCCATTTCCTTGCTTCCAATGGATAAAAGTGGCTGATTATGTGTGGGGATGGGTTCTAGGTTGTTCTAAGTTAGGTTAAATTCGAATGGGATGATATATATATAAGGAGAGAAAATGCTAGCTCCAATTTAGGCAAAAACGTGTTTGGGTTTTTAAAACAGGGAACCCCGCCGCGGCCGTGGCATAAAGATGGCCGCGGGCATGGTGAAACAAGGGTTTTGGGCCCAATTTGGGGCCGCGGCCGTGGTATATCTCCTGCCTCGGCCGTGGTCTTTCTTGGACTGAATTTGCCTTTACTTCTGGAGGAATTTCCACGGCCGCGGTGTATACAGACCGCGGTCGTGGGGTTTGGATCACCACGGGCGTGGTGTTTGTTTGCCTCGGTCGTGGCAAATGATGCTGAAATGTGGCCTTCTCTGGAGGAATGGCCACGGCCGTGGCGTTGTACTACCTCGGCCGTGGCTTGGGCCACGGGCGTGGCCTCGCCACCTCGGGCATGATCCCCTGTTTTTCCTTGTTTTCTTCTTCCTTTTAGCTCGATTTGTCAATTTGAGATCTTCGAACCTGTTTTTCGGCCTTAATTCACCTGTCTTGACATGAAAATGAAACAAACTCGTTAAATTGCCCAATGAGAAATAAACGCACAAAACACACGTGAAAATGCACACAAAAGTCCGTAAAAAGACACTTAAATTGACCTAAAAGTGTGTGCACTACCACGTGCACCAAATCTCCCCAAACTTAAACCTTTGTTCGTCCCGAACAAATAAAGAAAAAGAAGAAAGGACACTTTTTAGGGCAGATTTAAGTGGCAAAATCAATTTCAGAAGAAATTTTCAAAAGTTAGGCAATCATGATAACATTGAGCATAAGAGATAGAGCATATCAACTACTTTCAAGACTTGACACTCTCAACTTGAAATCCTTACCGGATGAGTGTATCTCTCGACTCTCAAGTGTATTGGATAGGTAGTATATACGCTTACATTAAAATGCAAATAGTATCTACCATAGGCTTGCCAATCATCTAAATTTCGATGTGTACCCGACATGTGTGACAAAGAATCAAAAAGGTCTTTAACAGGTTGTAATGTTGGCTTGGGGTAAGGTGGGATAATTTTGGGTATAAGTGACTATAAAACGGACTAAATGAGTCGTGCACTACCCATCTACCCCTCAAACAATGTTCACTCAACCTCACTCTTTACTTCCTTAGTAAACCAATCCCAAAAATTGATTTCTTCTCCTTACCACAAAGTCCACAACCTAAATGCTTTCTCAATTCTCCTTTGGAGTGTATTTTCTTTTGAATTCTTACAACTTTGAGAACATCTATTAAAAGGCATTTATATTACTAGCCTCTCCAAATCAAAAGCAACAATGAGTATATACAACTAACTTTTTCTTTTGTTTTTCTGATTTTTCGACTTTTTTCGATTTTCGACTTTTTTTTTTTTTTTTTTTTTTTTAACACAAACAAAAATTGGAGAGGACTAGTATTCTCGATTCTTTTCCTATTGTTTCAATTTCTTTCACCTTTCAATACTCCCAATAGTTCACCCTTTTCAATCCCAAATTATCCGACTACCTTCCAACCACCTCCCTCATACTCAAATAGTCCAATTAGGTTCAAAGGCTAATCGAAAGGGTTTCGGCTTGTAGAATTGGGCTGTCAAACAAAAAGCTAAAAGCTCAAGGGGCTCAACTAGAGACAATATCAAATTAGGTAAAAAGGATGTGTTTTCAAGCTTGAAAGTAGGCTCAAATCAAGGATTGCCTAAAATCATTTTCAATGTCACACAATGTACCGACTCATGCAAAATAGAGAATCAAGGCAAGTTCTAGAGACAACTAAATGTACTCAATGAATTTCACACCGAAAGAAAGTTTACGTTACTCCAAAGGCGGGAGTATCTTCTAAAGCTCAAAAACTCACTCGGTTGCAATTTTTTATCAAAAGTTTTGAGTGTAAGCTCAATTTCGTCTCATAGCCTATCATGCTCTATCATTAGCCAAGTTTTCAATTTTTATGGAAAATTTATTCATCATTAACCGTTTGCCACATTTTCACTCAAATTTGGTCCAATCAACTTTTCCAAGCGGCCAAAATCCGTACACCTACCACCCCCTCCCCAAACTTGATTGAAAATCAAAGTTTGTGGAAAGAAAGGGTACGGATTGGTGCTTAACTAACTCAACCATTTATTCAAAACACCCATCCCAATCGACTAAAAAAAAATACCAACTTATTACGACTATGCATGTAAGTGCCCAAAACTTCATCATATAAATAACAAAACTCAATTTATCTTAACCAAACAAAGATGATAGTAGAAAATGGCACACAGGCCAATCAAGACAAAACATCCTACAAGAAAATCCGATACATCATTCAATGAAATAGTGCAAGCAAGTTTACAAAGGCAAAAATAACAATCAAACGGCCCACACGCCGTGAATCCCAAGTATAGGCAAAACAGAAGGGGCACACAGGCCTAAATAGTCAACAAGCAGTAAGATATGGAAATGAAATATGAGAGATTGTAACACCGGGGTGGCCAAGAACATCCTACTTCTTACTTTTCTCCCCCAAACTTAGTTGAAAACTAAGTTTTTGAAAAAGAAGAAGGATATTCTTGGTACTCCTACTCACAAAGATTTGGACGGTCGTGAAGATCGGGAGCTTTGGCCACCAAAACATGCTCGAAGGCTGTTGAGTGCCTCGAGGATCTTGCTCTGGTTTCCTTTGATCTCCCTAATGTCCGACTTCATCTCTCGGATGTCCCCCTCCATCGTGCTTAATCTTTCATCCACTTGTTGTTGAAACTCGGTCTGGGACTGAACAGCGGATACGGGTCTCTTTCGTGAATGACGGCTGCTCACACCCTCGCCTGTGAGGTCTATCCCTTCTGCAGCAGGTTCCGATACTTGGCCTCTCTGATATTTCCGGAACTCGAGGTCACTGGGTTCCCTCGAGGCTGCCCGGTGTGCAGCTGAGCTCAAGGCCAAGTTGGCTGTGGATTTGAGGTCTCGGATGCGGGTGAGGTCTGGGTTAGGAAGGCGTAGCATTGGCCCTACATTTTGGATCACGTAGGGAACGGAGACTCCATCTTCTAGTCCCAAAGCAGCAATCCTCATGTTGGCTAAATCTTCCAAACCTAGAAGGAACGAATCTGAAACAGCCTTGAAGTCAATCAACGAAACTCCACAATGCTCTAGAATTGGTGTGATAAGAGCTCCGCTGAATATTGAGTCATATTGCTTAGGCTCTTTCTTTCTGGTCGCCGTTAGTTCCTTCACTGTCCTCTCAAAAGACTCAATCAGCACCTCTTCATATCTCCTATCGGTCCGTTTGAGAATGGACCATAGGATACTGAGCTCGGCCATCCTTGCTGCCCCCGTCTCCTTCCTCCCAAAAAGTGTCAATGCCAGGAGCCTTTGTAAAACCTTTACGACTGGATTTCTGATCCAGCTAGTTTTGGAGCTCTTAGAATCGAAGGCTTGCGGTTCAACCAAGCCGGGAGTAACAGTTATTTGCCCCCAGAACTGCCCGACATTGAACTCATCGATGCTTTCCAAGTCTGTGGTGGAGGGATTTTCTTTGAAACCGTAAATCTTCCTCAACTCCGCTGCTGTGAGTGTCATCTTTTTGTTCAGCAGGTGGAATGAAATGCTGTGGATTCTGTTTCCACATTTTTCAGAGTTGGATCGGACAGTCAGTGTGCTGAAGAACTCAAGGACGAATCGTTGGTAGGTGGGCCTTGGAGTGAACAATCCAATGAGGCCCGATGCTCTCAAAAACTCATCGATATTATCCTTGATTCCCATATCAGTCAAACACTCGGTTTTGAAATAACGGGTGGCAACAATCTGACGCTTCATTAATCGGGCAAATCTTTGTTGGTGAACCGGGTCGTCCAAAATGATGTCGAAAAGCCGACTGTCTGGCCCTGTGGACGTTGGGACCTCCTGGGTTTCGATCTCCGGTTCCTCTGGGAGGGGCTCCCGGATCACCAACTTGCCCTTCCCCTTTCCTATACTTGGTGTGCCTTTACTTGTGCCAACACTTTTCTTTGATGTCTTTTTTGATGGTCCCATTTGTCCTACAAGACAAACACACACTTAAATTCCGAGTTTTAACACTTATCACCAATTGAAATATTAACTCTAATCAAATAATTGCCAATCACCCATGTTTCAATCACTCATGTTCAACTAATCACAGAAAATCACAAGTGAATTCGCAATCTAGATGACTTAGTTGACTTGATTAAATGTGCATAAATGGCAAACATGTCTAATTATTATCCTATTGCAAGAAAATTCTATTAATGCTCAACAAAAATAGGTTGATTTTTGTTTCATTATTATCAAGAGTCTAAAAGTGTCTACTATTCACACAAATTCACTAATCAACCTAACAATCGAACATAATAATAGAATCAAATAGCAAAAAGGGTAACAAAAGGGAATGCATGTCAAGTGGCTGGTGATATAGCAAAAATCAACTTCAATCCTCAATTTTCAATGATTCCCAAACTAATCCTCATCCATCATCAACAAATCATGCAAAAACAAAGGCTATCACTACAGATTTAGTGTTAGATTACTTAAAAACATTCAACATTGGCAAAAATTCACAAAATACGTGTGCACAACCAATATCAATATATCAACTAATCCAACAACAAATTTGCCCCAAATCTTAACAACAAAGTTCATAATAACAAATAAAGATTGAGGGGAAAGGATAGCCATACTTACCGGTCGAGTTTAATCGAAAAATTTGAAGTTTGATTTTTCGCGCCCTTTTCGACCCGACTCCGACTTTGCTCCAAATCCGAATTTTTTCGGATAGAAATGTTTATGATGATGTGGGTGAGGTGTGGTGTGAATTTGAGGGGAAGAAATTGAGTAACAATGACGGATTTCGTGTGTGTGTGAGTGTGTTTTCGCCAATTTTCGCGAGGAGGAGGGTGAAATGCCCTACCTCGCCCGCGTCTGTCTTTTTATACCTGGGAGTATGCCGCGGCCGAGGCGTAAAAACTACCGCGGGCGTGGCGGAAGAGAAGTCTCACCGCGGGCGTGGCAATAAACTGACGCGGCCGTGGCAATCCTTCCAGTGCAATTCAGGATTTTTGGGCATAAGTGACCTCGGGCGTGGTCAAGAAATAACACGGCCGAGGCGTTGCTTCACCGCGGGCGTGGCCTATAGAAACCGCGGCCGTGGCCTTTTGTCCAGAATGATTCGAATTCTTCACGAGCTTGACCTCGGGCGCGGCAACACTTGACCTCGGTCGCGGCCTTATTTGGCCACGGTCGTGGCTATTGAAAGGCCATGGCCGAGGTGAGTTGTCCAGAATGGCTTGAATTTTTCTTTGTTGGAGGCCACGGCCGAGGTGGATTGTGTGACACGGCCGTGGTGATTTTTTTCTGGGTAATTCCTCCATTTTGGGCTCCTTCACACCCATTTCACACTATCTCTTTGAGTGGATTGTTGGGCACCTACACACATTTAAACAAAATAATTTAAAATACTAAAATATTAGTAAAGCAACTAAACTCTGAATTTAAAATACGAAAAGCAATAAACGTCGGGTTGCCTCCCGACAAGCGCCTTTGTTTAACGTCGTTGGCTCGACGGATGCTCTTTAAATAAACAAAACAAACAACTAGCTATGTAACTAAAACAAACACTTAACACATAAAACAAAATCGTTCTAAACCATTCCCCGGCAACGGCGCCAAAATTTGGTAGCGTCGTTTCCGACTACCAGATTAAATCGTGTATGAAGATACACTTAAACCTTACCGACTACTCTAACTAGTAGAGTGGCAAGCAAGGGTCGATCCCACGAGGAACGGTCGAACAAATTTTGCTTCATTGTGTTAAGCTATTATTATGAAGAAACATAATGTATATAAGATAGAAAACAATAAAGAAGTGGGGGGTCAATGAAATAACAACTACACCTAAATAAACAAAGACAAATAAAGAGATTTTTATAGATTTTTGGTTTTTAAATAACAAAACGATTCACCCTTGATCATGTTTCACCGAGGTCTTGGACGATTTATGTAACTATTGTCAATGCCCTATTCAATTGTGATTCTAGCCCTTATCTCAAGGCTATTAACAAGCTCTAATAGCCTTGTTATCCCTTAATCTTAGTTAATCAAAACAAGCTCTTCGACTAACCCTATTCAGTTTTACCGAATCCTCGAACAAGCTCTCTTAGATTCAATCACCAAATGCATTAAACACTAGGACAATGAGATAAATTCAACATAAAACTCGCAAGCTCGGTTTTAGAGGTTAAACTTTGTGTTATCACCAATAAATAATTATTGTTTGCTACTCGGGAATCGGAAGTCCTACAATTACGGATAGTGACCTCCTATTCTAGCAACACATTCACAAATCCCTTAAAGGGTGATCAATCCAATAATAAATTCATAAATGTGAGTCAATAACAGCAAATAACACAAAACACTTGAATACACAATATTTTCGGTAACATTAACCGTAATAATCACATAAATGTCTTGGACTCAAGGTTCCACAATAATCAAGAGTGAATCAAGGGTGCTAGCCACCCATTTTACCTAATACAAAGATAAAATAACAGAGAATTAAAGAAAACATGAAAATAGGATAGAAAGAAGCAAAGGTTAGGGGTTGAAGATCAAGATCTTCAACCCCCTTCCATTTCCTTGCTTCCAATGGATAAAAGTGGCTGATTATGTATGGGGATGGGTTCTAGGTTGTTCTAAGTTAGGTTAAATTCGAATGGGATGATATATATATAAGGAGAGAAAGTGCTAGCTCCAATTTAGGCAAAAACGTGTTTAGGTTTTTAAAACAGGGAACCCCGCCGCGGCCGTGGCATAAAGATGGCCGCGGGCGTGGTGAAACAAGGGTTTTGGGCCCAATTTGGGGCCGCGGCCGTGGTATATCTCCTGCCTCGGCCGTGGTCTTTCTTGGACTGAATTTGCCTTTACTTCTGGAGGAATTTCCACGGCCGCGGTGTATACAGACCGCGGTCGTGGGGTTTGGATCACCACGGGCGTGGTGTTTGTTTGCCTCGGTCGTGGCAAATGATGCTGAAATGTGGCCTTCTCTGGAGGAATGGCCACGGCCGTGGCGTTGTACAACCTCGGCCGTGGCTTGGGCCACGGGCGTGGCCTCGCCACCTCGGGCATGATCCCCTGTTTTTCCTTGTTTTCTTCTTCCTTTTAGCTCGATTTGTCAATTTGAGATCTTCGAACCTGTTTTTCGGCCTTAATTCACCTGTCTTGACATGAAAATGAAACAAACACGTCAAATTGCCCAATGAGAAATAAACGCACAAAACACACGTGAAAATGCACACAAAAGTCCGTAAAAAGACACTTAAATTGACCTAAAAGTGTGTGCACTACCACGTGCACCACTTGCCTTAATCATTTTCTTTCAAAGAATTTGATAAACGAATAGAAGAATATAAAGGCATAGGAATTTGGAAAGGCACGTAGTACTTTTATTTCACTTTGTACCCTATGCCACATGCTAAGAGCTCTGACTCTAACCCCAAAATGTGTATATGTGAAGTGATCTTGGACGACTCATGATTTTTTTAAATCCTAGACTCTAGGTAGTTTGACTCGATTTTTTTTTAGGAAGACGCCATGCACTCATCATGGTGCAGGGGATGTAGCACTTTTCTCCCTCGTGCAACCTGATTTTTACTTTTTTTTGCTTTCTTTTCAATTACTTCTTTTTCCATCGGGCTTAATCCGAAGAAATAAAATTGCTATTCTAGTGTTTTATCTTTTACAACAAAATACTCTTTTCGAGTTACACAAGATTTTTAACTATTTCACACTCGATTCTTCTTGAGTTTTCTTTTCTCTTTTCTACGTTTCACACGACGTATTAATTTCTTTTCTTTGCAAGCTCAAGTCAAGGGCGTGGAGCATATAAATTTTATCTAGAATCTATTACAAACGATGAAATGAAATGACTTTGCCCGGGGACCTAATCCACCTTATAGCTCCTCCTACATCTCCTTCATTTTTTACCACCTAAAGCCAATTCACTCTATTTTTCACAAGTTCCTCCTTAATTGTGTTGCATGTGTTTTGGAATTATGGTATTGCTCACAAGCAGCACACCTTCGGGCTATGCAATCCTCCTTGCTATACCCAAACATTCATCTACCCTTAAATCACATCGACCAATTGATCTTATTGATTTTTTTTAGATAAGGAATCCTCTAGTGTTTTATGCTCAATCTTTAGAGATTTCCATTTTGAAATTTCAAACGCTGGGATACTTCTAATCTTTCTTCCTCATCAATCGAGCAACAGATCAGTCAACACTTCTTTAACCAAGCAACATTATTCAATTAAAGCAATAAAGACATAGAAAACACAACATGATACAATGACATAATCGTAATTACGAGCAATTCAATCAATTATGAGGAACATCCTCTTCAAGTACATAAAAATAACAATCCTTCCACCCTCTCAACAAACTTGGGCAAAATTCTCAAGTCTAAGTAGCAAAGGAGGTGGACTTCATGCATTTCCGAAAGATTCATCAATCAAAAAGCTCATAATACTCACATTTCCAAACCAACCATTTATTCAAACAAAGATTCAAAATTTTAAGAGTTATGTAGGTATAAGATTTCATGATTGGTTATGAAAATATGAGGAGAGAACCTCAATTAATGCAAATGAATGTCTTTCCTCCTCCACAAACTTAAATGCAGGATTTCATGATTGGTTATGCTTGGGTTGCCTCCCAAGAAGCGCTAGGTTTTAAGTCGACAGCTCGACTTTCATAGTGTTATCCGAGATCCAAGAACAAGTGTCGATCGTGCCATGCTTTTGTTTGCTCAAGAACGAGAATTGATCCAGCGACAAAAACATAGCACGATGGATCACAAATAATATTGTGGACATAAGAATTATACAAGAAGATATGCTCAATGTCCATAATTGAACCAAGTTAATATTTGAAAGAAATGACGAATAAAAAATTTGCATCCCGACCACTAAATGATGCCTCAACAAATAGATCATTAACAATAGTGCTATCATAATTACACACTTTTTTTAGACATTGAGATTGCTCTTCCAAAGGTGATGCATTGTTTTGGTTGGAAGAATTGTCACTATTCTCCAATGAAGGCTCATGAGAGAGGAAATTTTCACTCTCATCTTCCCTCAATTGCACACTTTATCTCTATTTCTCTCTAAAACACGCTTGAAGAGATGGGTTTCCAAAACCTTAGTGTGTGCCAAAATTTCATCAAACTTTTGATCGAACTCATCCTTAACTTTCCTTATTCCTTCTTACAATGCTTCGATCGAAGAAATTTGGTAAGACTCGGATGGCTCAAAGGTTTGATTGAGGAGGGAAAATTTTGATCATCCTCTCATCCCAATTCATAATTGTTTGGAAGAGAATTGTAACACATTTGTGAAGAAAAATAGTGAAAAGAGTCACAATCAGTAGAAATGTGACCCTCATCTCCACAAACTTCACAATTGACTACTTCCACACAATTAAAAATAGGATTATTATAATGAGCACTATTACCAAGCACGAAAGGCAGTGCATTCACCACAGAAGGAGTGAGAGCATTACTCTCAAGCAAATATCGATAGTGATCGGGGTCCATTTCTTATATTTCTTTTACAAGTAAAAGAAAAAAGACATAATCTAACTCTACTCGTGCCTTGGCTAAATCCCCTGGAAGTAAAACCTTCCCGAAAATGGCGCCATAAACTTGTCACGAAAGTCGCTCGAAATCACTAGGACTAGAACGACCTTCTCAAATCACAAGCGTACGATTTGTGACAGAGATAGTATAGAAGATATCAAATCCTCAGGGAGGATTATCCGTGAGAATTAGTTTAAGCACTTTCGAATTAATTACTCCAATTGCGATTTGAAGAGTGGACTAGCCTAAACAACATAAAGCAAAAAAATAAAATCAAGGAGGGAATAGATCGATGGGGAGATATTCTCGAGGGTCGGTTTCACAAAATCTAGAAAGATAATCTAGCAAATACGAGCTAATAGTGGGGCCTAATATGAAGGACAGTCATGTTACCAAAATAGAAGCCCATGTGGCCCAAACAAGAGGGATCAATAAATCAACTGATAACACAACAATTAGCCCTAATTCTAATTACTAACATTCAGAAACGGAATTACCAAGCCAAGGCAAGCTAATTAATGATGCAATCAAATTAACCCTTAAATCCCCACCCCAAGTAAATATTATCTAAGGAACGAGACCCTAGGACATCCATCAAGATCGTCATTTGTGATTTAGTTTCTCCCCTCGTCCCCCATCGGTCCTCGAGAAGAACCAATATACCTTAGGTTTGCAACGCCTACGCTATAAGTCATACAATCCCACAATGTTAATTTCAATCATCAAATAAGCCCACATCAACACATATTATACTACATTCACAATCCTAGGGCTAGCCTACTCCCTAACCCCGGGAAACAAAGAAACTACTCACAAATCATCAAAGCATAAAGAAGAACCAACAAGATCAAGCAACAAAGTCAAGAAAATCAAAAATAAAAGAGAATGGGAGAGAAATGCTAAATATGCTGAAGAATCATTGCATAACCCATGTTTAATCTCCGAGTTCTCCTCAAAGATGGCTTCCTCCTTGAAGAGCAGGAATAAAACCCTAACCACAGACTAAAAAATCAGAAAATGCTAAGAGAGAGTAAGAGAGAAGAGTAGTAGGGGAAGGGGTATATATAGATCCCCCAACCCAAAATTTGGTTGAAAATATCCCTTTAGTAAGGGTAAAAGAGTAAAATTACAAAAGGGAGTGCTTGGCCCATTAAAGTGTTGAGTCGATCCCCTCAAACAAGCTCGACTCAGCCTTATCGCATTTTTTGAGAAAAATAAGTGTAGAATAATCTCTCGGCCCAAATAGAAAAGTTAAAGATCTTCGTCTCACGGTCATGTGGCATCTTCATTTGCTCAAATTCGAGTCTGTATGATAATGTTACGGCCAAAATATGGAGAAGACGCGCTGAAACAACGTACGAGCACGAACTGGCCGGCTACCAGGCCGGTACTTGTCCGGCAGCGTGGGGGGAGAGAGCTACTAGACAGGGTGTCGGTCCAGTCTAAGGCCAGTACTGGTCCGGCAGTGGTCCGAAAGTAGACCACTTTTGTGCTTCTTTTTCAACCCATCTTCTTCCGTCGCCGTTTTGGGCCTCATCCTCTCATCTTCTCGCCCCAGCCCCTTCATGAACTTTCTTTGCGACTTGATAAAATTTGAGTTGGGCTTTCTTAGAGTCTGACTTGGATCCGTTTGGTCCTCTTTTTATGGGCCATAATGGGAAACACGTGCGATTGACATCTTCTTTCATTTTTCATCGTTTTAAGGCATTTCCACTAATTTTCTTGGCTCGACTCCTCACGACTTTTGTTTATGACTTGGCGAACTTCAGTTTTACCTTCTTGATCTCCCAAATTTTTCTAACCTTCAAAATATGACTCAAAAATACCCAAAAGCGCATCAAATCATATTAAAAAAAAATCATCCAGGAAATACACTTAAACACGAAATCGCATCTAGACCTGATAAATACTTGCAATTCTCATAAAAATATGTACGTGAAATATGCAAGAAAAATGGTATTTTTTACGTTCATCAAGTACTTCATACCACTTAGGGTTACTAGTTCGATTGGCCCAAAGAGGTCCATGTGTAACAAGTCAAGAAGTTTGTGAGATGACCTTATAGGTTTGTCCTTGAAAGAATTTTTTATTTGTTTACCTTTCTGAAATGAATGACAGATACTCTCTCTTTTCTAAGAAAGATCTGGTAGTCCACTCATTAAGATATTACGAGCTAGTTTGTTGATGGTTTGAAATTCTGATGACTCATCCTTTGGTGCCAAGGTCAGCTGAGTTCAGGAGTGCTTTTTTCCATAAAGCACATAAGTTGCCTCTAGTTCCTATGAGTTTGATCTAGTTTGTGTGAGCATATCTAATTTTTTACTTCTTTTGGTTGAACTCTACATAATATCCTTTATCACATAATTAGATTATGTTGAGTAGATTATATTGTATGCATTTGACGTTGAATACATATACTGACTCTGCCTTTGGAGAAGGTTCTAACACCTTTGGCGATTCCTTTGGCATAGCCTCCAAAGACCACTCTGGTTACTTTGCAATTTTTGAAGTCCTTAAGTGACTCATTGTTTCCATTCATATGTCTAGCACATATACTATCTATGTCCCAAATATCATTACGTCTACACGACAACTTGGCCTGCAACCTAATCAAGAGGACTTAGGTACCTGCTTCTGTATGGGTCCTTGAACGTTACTCTCTCTTGGAACCCATGCTTTCCTTACAGCATGATACTTGTTGTGAGTGATATTGGCTTTTTTCGGCAAGTTTTTTTATTTGGTCCACTTGCTTGTTGTACACCTTTGATGGTTTTCCATTCTTAGGTGCACTATGCCAGATTATTTCCTAGGTTTAGATAACCTGTGATAGTTACATTTAACCTTTCATGGAACCTTTTGAACAACACGGTTGGTCTTTCATTGTATGAATGTAGGTCATTGTAGACTGTCATTGCTTGCAGCAGACTAAGCTTGTTGTAAGCTCTGACTTCCTACACTGACTTTTCCTGGTTTGTCCACAGCAGATGACTTCTCCTTATCAGGTCTCCCTCTTGACTCCAGACTATATAGTCCTACAGAGATGTTTCCTATCTCTTTAGGTCTATCTGTTTGTTATTAAGGGACTCTCTCTCTCTCTCTCTCTCTCTCTCTCATCATACTCGTTATTTGAACATCAGTAGGTGAACTTGTTGCATAATAGTTGAGGAGTGTATCCTAGAAAGCTATCCCTGTCATATCAGATAGGTTCTTTTAAGCTTTCACTATCTCATCCATATTTTGTGATGATCTACTGAAGGTCTTGATGGCAAACATCAGTTCCCTTTCCTTTTTCTTTCAAGGATTAGAGATTCTTTCAGGTTACTTACTTCGTCCGGAGATAGTTGAAGTCAGTCACTTCAGTTGTAAGTTTTTCAACTTGAGTTATAAGCATTGCATTCTCTCCAAGAAGCTAGATGATCTTAGCTTTTAGCTTTCCGCTTTTCACACGACTAATTGATTGGGTCAATATTATCAGAAAGAAATGCGTAAGCTTTCAGTGTATATATTCTCAGTTCGTAAAGAAGTGGGAGATAATCTACCTCTTCATGATCGTCTACTTCTTTTTCCATGAGGCAAACGAATGCTCCACTATCAGCATATGAAGAATCACTGTCAAAATCTGATTTTTCACCAGCTTTTGGTTCCCTTGAAGAAGATGAATGTTCTTGATAGCTTATGTGCCTCCAAGGAATGCTTTCAGCTAAGCTTTGTCAACTATCATCGTAGATGATACCATAATCATGGTTCCTTTCTTGTATCACAATATTATTTTTGCAACTTTCTAATGGTTTAAATAGGTTATCCATGAACCTGCTAATTGGACTTACTGCATACATGATATCAGGCGTTGTAGCAATGAGATGCATCAAATTTCTAATAAGGTTTCAAGACAAACTTGGATCCACAACCTTTCCTTAACCATTCTTACTCAATTTCAAACATGTGATACAAGGAGTTGAAACGTGATTTGCACTCTTCATGTGAAATTTCTCCAGCACTTGTGCTGCATTTTTATTTCTAAATGAATATGCGATTTTTTTTTTGTTACACATTAATCCCCAAGAAATGATGCAATTCTCCCAAATCAGTCATTTCGAATTCATTCATCACTGCATTTTTTATCTTGATAACATCTTCACAACATCTCCAGTAAAAAAGAGATCATCAACATATAGACTTACTATCATGAAGCCTGCTTTTGAATACCTTTTGAGATAAAGAGTGTGTTCAAAAGGATATCTCTCAAAGCCGCACTTCAAGAAAAATTTATTAATTCGATCATACCATGCACGGGGCGAGGGGGATGCTTCAGTCTCTATAAAGCCTTCCGTAATTTATACATCTTTTCTTCTTATCCCTCCTTCATGAAACTAGGAGGTTGCTCGATCTAAATTTCATCTTGAACAAAGTCATTCAAGAAATCTTTTTTTACATCCATTTGTAATAGTTTTCAACCATTTTGAGCAGCAAAGAGAAATTTTTAATCAAACTGTATCCAGTCTAGAAACAAGAGCCAGTACATCTTTGAAATCTTTGTCTTCTTTTTGCTTGTATCCTTTCGCAACCAATCACGATTTATGCTTGTTGATAGAGCAATCAAGATTTTTAGTCTTGAATACCCACTTCTTTCCAATGGAAAATTTTTGTGAAGGCAACAAAGTAAGCTCCCACGTATCATTTTTTCAATAGGCTTGATCTCCTCTTTCATTGCATCCACCCATTTTTCATCATAAGTGACTGGATCTTCTCCTGCAAAAAATGTAAAGTATACATGATATGTTATGCTCACTTCTTTAGTTGCACCATAGATCTCTCTCAAAGATCTCGTTCTTCTTGGTGGTGAATCTTGATGTGGTTCAAGCCCGTTATTTTCACGCCGAGGTGAATCTTGATGTGGTTCAAGCCCGTTATTTTCACGCCGAACTTGCTCAACACCAACATCAGCATCATTCTCCAAATATTCTTCTTCTTCAAGATTAAGAGTTTGCCATCCATATAACCCCAAACTATTTGTAAAATCATAGCAGTCATTTTCATCAAAGCAAACATCCCTACTAATCATAATTTTCTTCGTTTTTGGATTATAAAGATGGTAAGCTTTAGTTCTTTGAGTATAACAAATGAAAATGCATTTCTCGGATTTTTCATCAAGCTTCGATCTTAAAGCATTTGGAATATGAGAAAATGCAACACAACCAAAAGTTTTCTAGTGGCAAACATTTGCTTTTTTACCGTACCATACCTCATTCGAGTAGGCTCATCCAATTTCTTTGTTGGTGATCTGTAATCAAGCAATGACACAAAGACACTGCTCCCGCCCAAAAGCATGTTGGTATGTTTTTTCTTCTTCAACATGAATCTCATTATGTTCATTATTGTCCGATTCTTGCGCTCTGCAACTCCATTTCGTTGAGGTGAATACTTGTATGTTAACTCGTGGTGAATTCCATGATTTTGACAAAATACTTCAAACTGAGAAGACATGTATTCTCCTCCACGTTCACTCTTTAGATCCTTTATCTGAAAGCCAGAATATTTTTCAACTCGAAATTTTGAACTCTTTGAAGCAAGAGAAAGCTTCTGATATTTTTTACATAATAAACCCGATTTGTTCCTGTATAATCATCAGCAAACAACAATTACCTGCTACCTCCAAGGGACGGTACTTGCACCGGTCCACAAAGATCAGTGTGGAAAAGCTCCGAAGATGATTTTGAATGCCACTTAGATCTATGGGAATGATTCTCGGTGTTGCTTTCCCAATTGGCATTCCTCACACACTTCATTAATCACCTTAATTTTAGGCAATCCTTGGGCAATGCCTTTTTTGGGTAGCTCCTTCAAACTCCAAAAAATTAGATGTCCTTACCTATAATGCCATAAGTTTGAAACTACATTATCAGAAGTAGCAACGCAGCACGTACCATTGATGACCTCAAGCTTGATAGGGAACAAATTGGTTGATCCCAAAATAATCTTCGCGACATTTTGATTATCTTCATGGTACACATATTTCCAACGAATTGGAAATCAAATCCTTTTCATAGTAAGTGGCCTAAGCAGAAACGATTACTCCACAACCCCCTAGACATAGAGTACCTCTGGCATCTTCTCGACTTTTCCAGTCTTTGATTTGAAAGTTATTTTGCCAACGTCTTTAATTTTATAAAACTTGGCATCCCCAATTGTAACCTGACCATTGTTAGTTCTCACAAGAGTAGAGAACAAATTTTTATTTCCGGTCATATGTCTACGTGCTCCACTATCCAAGTACCATATATTTTCAACATTTCCATCAAAAGAAATCGATGAAGTTTCTGATTTTCCTTTATTATGCATGAAGCCAGCCATAGATTTATTTTCGGGATGTTTTTTCCAACAATTATTTTCTCTTTGTACCTTTATAAGTACGACGTCCTTTACCTCTTTGAGTGTTGTGAGATAAAGACTTCTCCTCTCGTCTAAGTTCTTCATTTTTTCTATCTTGGGCATGTTGATTTGAGGAATGTTTTCCACCACGACCTCTGCCACGTCCACGAAACCTGACCTTTCGAGGGTGTAAGTTGGCATTTTAGACCGTGATCATGAGAATAATTAGATTGAGTGCTTCTCTGCAGGATCCTAGCCTCATGAGCTTCCAATCTTCCTAGCAAACCTTCAAGGGACATTGAAGCAACATCACTTAATTCTTCAATGGCAACCACAATATGGTTAAATTTAATTGGCAAGCGTCAAGAATTTTGTCAATCGCTCTTTGAGTCTCCAATTGATTTATAATGGAAGACAGACGAGTGAAATACTCTGACATCTTTTCATTTTCTTTCATCTCAAGTTCGAATTCAGCCCGCAACGATTGCAAATGGACCTTTCACTTGATCTTGTCCAGAATATATCGTATCTAATATTCTTCACGCTTCTTGAGCACTATCAACTTTTGAAATTTTCTCGTAAACGAGAATTTCTAGTGCATGGTAAATTTGGAAGACAGTATTCCTATCCTTTTGCCTTTTATTCTTCAAGAGATCCATGTGGGCGTCGGTGAGTTGGAACTCGTCTTTTGGCGCACCAAGACCTTCTTCAACGACACTCCACAAGTCTTGAGATTCAAGACACAACCTTATTAGGTTTCTCCAATAATTTAACCTTTCACCAGTGAACCGAGGAACAAGGGAAACAACATTGTTTGACATTTTTTTTATTAACCTTGCTCTTATGCTAGCTTGTAGAAAATAAGAGAGAAACATTTTGAAGGCTTGAAATTTCTGAAATTATATTACTCAAGTTCTTATTTTTTCTTACAAAATGTCATACCAAGTTCACATATTTATACTCCTTGGTGACATAAAATCATGAAAATAATAATTGAAATTGCTAGTACAAGATGACTTTTGGACTAGAATGTTAAAAGAAACATTTGGCTGAAACTTGGTTCATTGTTTTTGGTTTACTCCAGCATTTTTGTATATATGGGTGCATCTAGAAAAGGAATATGTTGAGAAATTTTTTGAATGGAGAATAGTCAGTGCAAATACTTTTAGGTAAATACCTTTTTGGTAGCCAGGTAATATGTTTCAGAAGAACCAGTAATTCATTCTAACTTAACAAGTAATACGGTTATATCTTTTTATGTACAAAAGATGTAACCTTATAAGTAGAACCTCTTTTTAAAAATTACTTTTTTTAAAATGAAAGGTACTGTAGTGAATTCTAAAATGTATTACCTTCTTAATAAATAATAAGAATTACTTGTTACGCTAAAAAATATTACTGTATTTTCTGAAATGCATTAATTTACATGTTAACATGTATCAACTATATTACAAAAGAAATTTACTCTCATTCTAAAAATGTAACTTGGCGAAATTCACATTACGGAGAAATTTGTCTTATTGACATGATTTGCCTTTTTAGGTTGATTCTTTATACATATTCTCCAAAGATACATCTTCAAATTTGGTGGCATTTGTAGTCTCCAAATAGCATTTCAAGTCCCTTCCACGCTAAATGATTCATCAAAGAGTTAAGAAACTGGCATTTGAGTAAGTGATTTCTATTTTTACTAAAATTACAAATCAAATTATATATTCCTCCAGAAGGACAGAGCGTAGTACAAAGAATTTCATACCCTCGTGTAGATAAAAAATAAAGATGATAGCGGAAGAAAATAGTCCATTCAACTAATATTGAATCTTGAACAGACCATTTACAAGCCCCTCTACAGCCATATCACGATTCATATTGTTCACGATACTCGGCTTGATGAATGCTACTAGAGGTGCCCCAACAATTTTGGAAATTATAAACCATGGTGGTTTGAACTGACGATCAACGATTTTTGAACGGTTCAAAAATTGTTGACTCGGTTTTCGCTTGAAACCAAAATCGAACCAGACATATTAAGGTATAGTTTCAGTTTGCCCTAGGGTACACGTTAATTATGCATGTATTTAAGTCGATTTAGGATAATATTTTATAGCATTTACATGCATATTTGGTCAAGAGTTGTATGAATTTATGTAATTTGGACCATTTAACATGTTTGACTTGTCTTTAAGGTATTTTGGGAAATTTAAGGGTTAAAAGTCAAAAATTATGACTAACAGAAGAAAGAACAAGTCGAATGAAAGTCAAAACTGGCAAAAACTGGTCAAAATCGGCAAAAACCAGTCAAAACTATAAAAAATTGGCCTAAGTCGGTCTGAACCGATCTAGAAACTGGTCCAAAAGAGAACCAACACAACCGCGTCCATGAAGCAACACGGCCACGATGAAAACAGTGTGCATAACGATTCAATACTGATGGTGTTACGCGGCCGTGTCCAACACGCAAAGCGACCGCGTCAAAAAGCAGTGTTTTAATCACTCGGATAAACGCAGTAATTCGAGAAGGAGGGGTTGAAGTTTCAAGTTCAAACCAACGCGGGTGCGTCAGCAGTGCAAAGCGGCCGCGTCCAAATGTCTATTTTTTAAGACTTTCCTACTTTAAGATTCCAAACTCCCTAGGATTGTTCCAAAGTCTATAAAAAGGCAAGAGAGGCTAGTTTTTCATAACATGACGCATATTGGAGAATAATAGGAGAGCAATTGAAGAGCGAGAAGATGAAGATTGATGAGCCGACATAATCGGATTTTATACTTCTTTTCTAGTTTTTATTTCTTTACAATGTATTAAATGGATATTTGTACGAATTTAATACTAGGCATGAGTAGCTAAACTACTCGTGTCCTAGGGTTAGAGAGTAGTGTTTTATGACAATTTTGATTTAAGTTTTGATTTATAGACTACGATTTTAGTTATCTATCCATATGTTTATTTTATTCCATAACTGAGCATACATTGATCACTTAGGCTTAGTTTACCCGTTTAGCAATTTCGCTTCGAGAGGAGGGAATTGTTAATAGACGTACAACATATAGCGTAGTTGTCTATGACTGCGTAGGCAAGGGTTAAGGGTCTTTTGGGAGTTGTTAGGATTAATTGACTCAAGAGAGTAGTTGTTCTAATCAATCCACGACTTAGTCGCTTCGAGAGAAGGGCTAAGTTTTTTAAGTGCTGCCTAATAGATACTAAAATTGGTTTAAAAGTCAATAATTTGAACTTAGTCATTATTAAAGTAATTCTTGAAATCGAGGTCCTAGGATACATTCTCATTAATTGAAATTTCTTCGTTTGTTAAGTTAGGCTACATAGTTTAAGCAATTTAGTTATTAAAATCATTCTTACACAGTTCGAGTGTTTAGTTAGGATAATCCTAGAAAATTGGGGTATCAAACTACGTTAACGTGTTCTATGGGGATCGACCTTGACTTTCCCTATACACACACACCCGTATATTTGCGATATTTTAGGGTTAGAAATTAGGCATGTTAAGTTTTTGGCGCCGTTGCCGGTGAATAGGTATAGCGTCTTAGTTTATATCCTGAGTAATAGGAGGATAGTAGACTAGATTTTACTTTTCTGCATTTTCAATTTTGTTATTTAATTTTCATATTTATTTATTTATTTTATTTTTATATTTCATGGTTCTTCTTGTCGATGGCGTTTTCAGGTTTCGCATGCAAACCAGATTAAAAGGGAAAGAACATCTTGTCCCTCTAGATCCTGAAATTGAAGCAGCTGCCCATAGATACCGTATGAGAAGAAATCCCACATTCGAGATGGAAAATATGTCGCAGAACCTGACTCAAGAGGAAGCATTGAATCGACTATTGGGGGCTTTAGTCAGTTTAGATGACAAAATCACCAATCTGCATCAGCAGCAGCAACCACCACAATAGCGGAGGTAAATTCAGATTGTGCACGATGACATAGACGAGGACATCACACCCATAAGTGATTGTCTTCGTCCCATGCCAAATCAACCAATTGGAGAAGTGCAACCGCCACCACTGAATGCAAACAGCTTTGAGTTGAAGCCAGCATTAATAAATATAGTGCAGCATTACCAATTTGGTGGTAGTGCTCTGGACAATCCGAACGTGCACCTGAATAAATTTCACAGGTTGGTAGAAACTATAAAGATCAATCATGTGCCGCATGAACAAGTCAAGATGCGGCTATTCCCATTCTCACTAAAAGATAGGGCATTACAGTGGTATAATTCATTGGATGACGTCATAGAGTGGGAGAACCTAAGAACGAGATTCCTTCTGAAGTACTTTCCACCGAGCAAGATGCTAGATCTATAGAACAAAATAAATAAATTCAAGCAGTGGATAAAGAGTCGTTCGGTGAGGCTTGGGAACGATTCCGGGATCTTATCCGGAGTTATCCTCAACATGAGTTCTCAAAGAAGCAACAAGTTTGCAAATTCTATAATGGGTTTCTCGCTCCAGCACGAGATCATGTAGATGCAGCCGCTGGTGGAAGTCTAATGGAGAAGACCGTAAAGACTGCATTCTCGATTTTGGATGTAATGGCCAGAACAAGCTATCAGTGGTCTAATGAGAGAAATCGGCTAAGAAGAGTGGCTAGTGTCAGGGAAGCAGAGCCCGGCAAGAATGAACCGATTGAAAATCTTACATCTCAGTTGAAAGCTTTGACGAGCCAAGTAAGTTTGTTAACTAGTCTGACCTTAGCACAGCATAATGATACTTCATCGCAGCAGTTAGTGGATCAGGAGGAGGTTGAAGATATAAATTTTGTAAATCAGAGGAACTTCAACAACTTCCAAAATAATCAGCAAAGGTACAATAAGTATCCTCCTAATCCGGATCACCAAAACTACTCTTATGGCAACACGAAGAATTCACTTAATCTGCCACCAGGATTTGCTGTCACAAATGGAATGATTCATGATGGGAAGGAGCCAACACAAGGGGAGATAGTGCAGTCCCAATCAATTTGCTAAGTATGATGAAAAGTTAGCTCAACTGGAGAGAAAGATGGATGGAAAATTTATTGAGCTAAAAAAGCAAATGACTAGTCAAGGAGCTGATATCAAGCGACTCGAGACCAGTATCAGTGAAATGTCTACGAATATGAGTCAGCTAATAAAGATAGTTGGAGCTCAGCATAAACAAGGGCAATTTTCGAGTGACACGGTGGTGAATCCAACAGAACAGTGTCACACAATTCGAGTGAGAAGTGAAATTGGGTATGAAAGTCCAAAGCTGCCGGCTGATAAAGGGAAGGAAGTGCAGAAAGAATACTTAGAGGAAGAAAGAGGGGTAAAAGGAGAAGAAAATAGGGCAAAAGCCAATTTAGCAAAATATATCCCTCCAATTCCATTCCTACAAGTTCAGAGGAAGAAGAAGATAGATGAGCAGTTCGCAAAGTTTTTGGAGGTACTAAAGAAAATTCAAATCAACATTACATTTGTTGAAGCACTACAACAGATGCCAAACTATGCGAAATTCTTAAAAGTGGTAATTGCACAAAAGAGGAAATGGGAGGAGTATGAGACGATGAATCTAACAAAAGAATGCAGTGCAGCTATCCTAAGAAAGCTACAAATAAAGCGCAAAGATCCAGGTAGTTTCACTCTTAAATGTCAAATGGACAATTCAAGTTTTGATAAAGCACTGTGCGATCTAGGAGCTAGTATCAGCTTAATACCCCTGTCTATATTTGAAAAATTAGGAAGAGGCACAATAAAACCCACTATAATTACCCTCCAAATGGCCGACCACTCTATAACTTGGTCACGGGGCATTGAAGAGGATGTTTTATTAAAAGTTAGTAAGTTATTAATCCCTGTTGACTTTTTAGTCCTAGATATGGTAGAAGACAAGGAAATCCCCTTGATCTTAGGTCGCTCGTTTCTAGCAACGGGTAAGGCACTTATAGACGTTCAAAAAGGAGAGTGAACTTTGAGGGTAGATGAGGAGAAAGTCATGTTTTCGATATATGAAGCTCAAAACCAACACGATAGTGAGAGAGTAAATCACATTGAAACATGTGGCTCTATACAGTGTTTAGATGTGACATTAAATAAGAATTTAATCTCACCTAGTGATTGTACTACCCTTGAAGTGTGCTTTGTTGATTCTACAATTACCCTTGATCACCATGATTCTACTAACCTTGATCTGGTGGAAAGTGTCAATGTTCTAGATGCCTTGCAGGAACCTCCAAAAAGAAGTTCAACCAAAAAGAGTAAAAAGGAAAAGGCAGCCGAGAAGGCACTAAGAGAGAGTAAAGGTTGCGCAAACTCTAAACTATTACCTAAGCTTTTACAGCTAAATCCAATGTTGAGGGAAACAGTTAAGAAGAAAGTGCAGCTGAAGAAGCCGAATTAGAACCAAAAAGGTCGTCGGGCTGAAACGTAAAATTTAGCGCTTGTCGAGAGGCAACCCGATGTATACTGTTTTATTTAATTTTAGTTGTTTTTATTATTTTTATTAATTTTATGTTGTTACATGTCTTTTTAGTGTATTTAATGTTTTAGGAACCAACATGGACGAGTGTAGCAAGAAATGGGGGTCAAAAGACGGAGAAAATCGAGCTAAGGAAGAGCAAAGTGAACGCAACCACGAGGACCACCTCTCGCGGCCGCGTCAAAATTCAACTGGAAAACATTTTCAGCACTGGCGGACCAACGCAAACGCGCCATACCCTTCGCGGGGCCGCGTTAGAATCTGCCCCAAAAGCCCAGAATTGAGCTCAAATGAATGTGGCCGCTTCACACATCTCGCACGGCCGCATCACAGCCAACTCGTTTAAAAATGGGATACACCAAGTTTTTTCATCCCTTCCCTCCTTTCACTCTTGCAAAGACACAAAACACACACTTCACAAATTCTTGCAAAAACAACCATCAAATCACACCCAATCAATCACAAACACAAGCACACACACAATTTAATCAATTGTACCACAAAATTCGAATTATTCGACCCAAATTGGACGGAACTAGGGCACGTTCCAATTCTCAAATCTTCGACTAAACTTCTCCGGTAAGTGAAGCAAACCCGAACTTTTATGAATTCCAATCTATTGTTTATGCTTACATATTGTTGAAGTGTGTTAATTTTGAGCTTGGAAACATGTTGTGGATAGTTGAGTAGTATTGGCACTTGAAGTGCAAAATTGTTGAAAATTCGAATAGGTCATGCATTTTGAGTAGAATTGATGTTGATTGGAGTTGAAATTCTGGTGTAAATTGTGTTTGGAGTGGTCGAATAGCAACAATATCAAATTAAACACATTGTGTTCATTGAGTACTTTTATCGAGCATGTTATGTGCGTGAATTGGAATTAGTTTTTCGCTTAGTTTATGCTTCCCGTGGTGCTTTTGTGTGTGATATATTGATGAATCGAGTTTAGTTTACATGAATTTTGTTCGTATGCTTCAAATTTCACCATAATATGAGTTTAATTGATAATTCAGAGGTCAAGCACAAATTAGGGGCTACAAAGTGAGAAATTAATTCGGTTGTTGCTAGCATAGGATCAAAAATACCGTGAGAATCAATTAAGAGCTAGATAAACTTATATATTCACGAGCCGTTATTGATATCTAGAAGATAGCTGTGACTTATTGAGTTTATGTGATTGTTGATTGCATGGTGTTGGGTTGTGTGTATAGGTTCACTAAAATGGCACTAAAAAAGGGCAGCTCCAGTCGTAGCAAGGGAAAACCAATGATGGCACTCCAGAACTGAATCCAAATGATAGCCAAGCTCTGTACGGATTTTCATTGGCGAGGCCCGAACACAAAGCTCGGTTTGATGAGCTCCATCATCGCCCGATTTTACCAACCCGATTTAGCGGTGATGATTTAACTTGAGCGATGGGCATCCATGACAATGTCCGTGCTTTATTGACTCAGGTTGGGATACTCCGGTTCATGAGTATCCAACAAACTTACAGGAGGATCACTCTCGAGTTCTTGAGTATGTTTTCCATCACAGTGGCCAGCTCCTTAGATTCACGCCGACCGGATGGCATTACCTTCCAGTTGATGGGAAACCCCCGCTCACTGTCTTATAGCAAGATGGACCGGATATAGGGCGTTCCGAAAGCTTCTAGTGAGGAGCCACCGGAGGTGTTTGCTGACAGCCACTCCGCCCCTTGTGGCAGCACAACGATATGTGTCGAATGCAGCTAAAGCTTCGTGGATTCACAATCCTATCATACGGTACATACAGAAAATGCTAGCCCATACCTTATTTTAAAGACGAGAAACAGAGGCCATGAGGCAGGCTGAGCTACAAATGCTTTGGAACATACTACATGGGTACAAAGTCGACTATGTCAAGATTTTGATGGAGCACTTCACGAATGTCATTCGGAAACAGAAGGATAGCGTCATGGTTGGAGGCTTAATTACTCCGATAACAGCTTCATTTAATGACATAGACTTGGCTGACATGGTGCCGGTAAAGGGTGAGGTCCAGTTCACATGGGACTTGCTTGAAAATATGTAAGTTGTGGTTCTAGGAGAAGATGGGACGGTTCCATATGTTTACTAGAAGGTTGGACCTTAACTTCGCCTTCCTTATGAGTTAGGCAAAGCGGTAATGGACGTTAAAGACATAGATAATCTCTCCATTTCCACTGAGGGACATCTTGAGATGTCCCAACCACCGGATTTTGAAGTCTTCCAACCCGATCACACAGTCTAAGGCAGCAGCCGAGCCTCGAGACCACCCAAGAAGAAACGGGCAGCAGCAGTCGTTGCTTCTGAGTCCGAACACAATGAGGACATGGAAGGAATCATCACATCCCTCCGGTATGACATCCATGTTTGTCATAAGTCGGTGCAATCAATTCGCACCTCAATCGATAGACAGCGAGCGAAAGTCCCGAGGGCCCTTTAGACGATCCATACGGAGTTACATGACTAACGAGGCATCTTGAACAAACTCCTTGAAAGGAGTAACGAAGAACAAACTTTGAGACAACAGCAGAGGATCCAGTGGAAGGCCTTGACTTAGTTTTGGAGCCAGCATGGGTTCCAACCACCTCCACCACCACAGTGATCTGTAAGTTCGTACCAAGGCGTACCACTCTTTTCCTCCAAACATTGGCTTTCAGCCAAGTTTGGGGGAGGGGTATACCGTGGGACGTCTTGGCCGCAATATTTAGATTTTTGTTGTTGTTTAGTTGGTTATTTTACTTTTCTTGTTTCATTGTTTGATGTGATATATCTTGTTGCTTCGTTATGTTGGGTTAATTGTTGGGTTTGTGTGCCCATTTGCTTATTTTACTTGCTTTGAGTTGCAGTATTGGGTCTGTGTCCCCATTATTTATCTTTTTAGTGTTGTTGGGTCTGTGAGCCCAGTTTATTATTTAGTAGCCATGTTGGGTCGTAAGAGTCTAGATTTTAATTATTTTTGTTTTGATTTAGAGTTAGTAAGAAGAGATAAACCCGAGAAAGTAAAAGTAACAAGTGAAAAGAAAAAGAACAAAAATAGGGAAAGATGGATGGTGAATGGTTAATGATGAGATGATTTTTAGGATTAGATGAAAAAAATGGCACATATTAGAGTGTGAGAGGTGATTTGAGACGAAATTGAGCTTGAACATGGAAAATTCAATCAAAACTAACATTGTGAGAATTTGAGCCAAATTGTACTCCTATTTTCGGAGTAATGTACTTTCTTTTGGTGTGAATTTGATTGAATATGTGCACTAGTCTCTAGAACTTGCCTTGAGTCTCTGCTAAGAATGTGTCAAGTATGTAGTGTGATTTAGGAAATGATTTTAGACAATTTTTTTCTAAGCCTATTTGTTTGAGCCGCAAAAAGTTGCCTTTGTACCACAAGTTCAATATTTATCCTTAGTTAGCCCACTTGGGTTTTAAATCCTTATTCTTTCATAGCCTAACAATGTCAGCCGAAAACCTTTTGATTTAACTTTTTGGCCTTAATTGGATTAATCAAGTTAGAGGGAGGAGAATTGGAAGGTAGTTTGGGTGAAAGTATTTGGGAAGACATGGGCAAATTAGAGGATAGTCCAAAGATGAAGGAAATAAAAGAAAATTTATAGGTGAAAAACAAAGAGAAGAATAGCCTCTCCTAGCTGTTAAAAAAAATATTGGAAAAAAGAAAAGAGTTTGTTGTTTATAAGTTGTTGAGTATTTGTGAGGAGAGGCTAGGAAATCAAAAAGTGCTTAAATTGTTTGAATTGAATAGAACAGTCGGGTAGTCCCAAAAATGTGGTACCCCTGTATTGATTGTGATCTGAAAAGCACTAAGTTATAAAGTTTATTGAAGGTGAAGAAATCATTTCTTTTGGGATGGTTTGCTGAGAATTGAAGAGTGAGGTTGAAGTGATATTATTGAGGGGTAGTCGGGTTAGGAATAACTTGATTAGTCCAAAAGTAGTCACTTTTATCCAAAC
Source organism: Ajuga chamaepitys (assembly GCA_958295605.1). Classification (NCBI taxonomy): domain Eukaryota; kingdom Viridiplantae; phylum Streptophyta; class Magnoliopsida; order Lamiales; family Lamiaceae; genus Ajuga; species Ajuga chamaepitys. The sequence continues at coordinate 30,497,293 of OY282497.1, read as the reverse complement.
ATATCCCACCTTACCTTAAGCCAACATTACAACCAAGAGAAAGACCTTTTTTTATCTTTTTTCACCTACATCGAGTACGAGTTCTAGTTTAGATGATTGGCAAGCATATGGTAGGTTTTGCATGTAATTCAATATGAGCAAAAATTATATTAGCCTAAACACTTGAGAGATGAGCGAAACACTTAATTGATGAGGATTGAATAATTCGAAAGTTCAAAGTCTCGAGATTAGTTGATTTTTCTCATTATCACATATGCTCAAGTAAATTGTGTTGCCTAGTTGTTTAAGAAACATCACTCTGAAACTGAAATCATCATCCAATCGCCCTAAACCATTGCATAATCACTTGTATTTCTTGTCTTTTGTATTGTTGTTCGGGACTAACAACAGTTTAAGTTTGGGAGGTTTTGATACACGTTAATTATGCATGTATTTAGGTCAATTTAGGATAGTATTTTAGCAATTACATGCATATTTGGTCAAGAGTTGTATGAATTTATGTAATTTGGACCAGTTAACGTGTTTGACTTGTCTTTAAGGTACTTTGAGCAATTTCAGGGTTAAAAGTCGTACTTTACGACTAACAGATGAAGGAACAAGTCGAAGGAAAGTCAGAACCAGCAATAACCGGTCAAAATCGGCAAAAATCGGTCAAAACCATCAAAAACTGGCCTAGGCGGGGTTAGACCGGTCTGGAAACTGGTCCGAATGAGAACCGACGCGACCGCGTCCATGAAGCAATGTGGCCGCGATGAAAATGGTGTACATAACGATTCAATGTTGATGGTGTAACGCGGCCACGTCCAACACGCAAACCAGCCGCGTCAAAAGGCTTTGATTTAATGAAGTTTTGAGTTCAAACCAACACGGCCGCGTCAGAAATGCAAAGCTGCCGCGTCCAAATGTCCGTTTTTGAAGACTTTCCTGCTTCAAGTAGGAATTGGATTCCAGACTCCCCAGGATTTTTCCAAAGTCTATAAAAAGGCAAGAGAGGCTCGTTTTTCATAACATGACACATATTGGAGAATAATTAGGGATCAATTAAAGAGCAAGAAGACGAAGATTGACGAGCCAACATAATCGGGTTTATATACTTCTTTTCTATTTTTTATTTCTTTACAACGTATTCAATGGATATTTGTATGGATTTAATACTAGGCATGAGTAGCTAAACTACTCGTGTCCTAGGGTTAGAGAGTAGTGTTTTATGAAAATTTTGATTTAAGTTTTGATTTATAGACTCCGGTTTTAGTTATCTATCTATATATTTGTTTTATTCCAAAACTGAGCATAAATCGATCACTTAGGCTTAGTTTACCCATTTAGCAATTTCGCTTCGAGATGAGGGAATTGTTAATAGACGTACAACATATAGCGTAGTTGTCTATGACTGCGTAGGCAAGGGTTAAGGGTCTTTTGGGAGTTGTTAGGATTAATTGACTCAAGAGAGTAGTTGTTCTAATCAATCCACGAATTAGTCGCTTCAAGAGAAGGGCTAAGTTATTTAAGTGACGCCTAATGGATACTAAAATTGGTTTAAAAGTCTATAAGTTGAACTTAATCATTATTGAAGTAATTCATGAAATCGAGGCCCTAGGATACATTCTCATTAATTGGAATTTCCTCATTTGTTAAGTTAGTTTAAAATTTAAATAATTTAGTTATTAAAATCATTCTTACACAGTTCGAGTGTCTAGTTAGGATAATCCTAGAAAATTGGGGTATCAAACTACGTTAACCTGTTCTATGTGGATCGACCTTGACTTCCCCTATACACATCTACACCCATATATTTGCGGTATTTTAGGGTTAGAAATTAGGCCTGTTACCCCATCCCCATACCATAAACCGGTAATTTACGGCTAAATATTTGTTTAAATTAATCACGTGGACAGTAGAGATTAAGTGTCGTTTGAGATGAAAGATCATGATTAAGTGGCTAGTAGGGAGAAATTAGCGATTTAAAATTAAAATCACCATTTTTTTCTGAAATGGACGCCCAAGATCATTTTGACCATTTGGAATCAAAAGCCAAGATGATTTAGACATTTTATCCGGCAGTGGGGTTGGGGTTTTTTTTCAAAAAAATATATCTTCTAAATCAAATTATCTCGAAATAGTCTGTTTCCTACCCAACTTCACACCTTTCTCATAATACCTCTCAATCTCTCTAGATTTCTCTATCAATTTGCAAGTTCAGTCAATAGAAAATTAATCTGTTTCAAATGTCTAATATTGTTGCAATTTTGAAATACTGTAGCTATCTCACTCAAGTCTCAGTCTCTATCAACTTACTTTTATCCCTCTCAATTTTATGCAAGAAATGGAAAGATGGGAGGTTCATGAACCAGATCATTTCGATCTCAAGCCGACAAAGGAAAGAGGATTGTTGATTCGTCTTCATCACTACCACAACTTCCTCCTCCCAATTTATGTTATTTTGAAGATGAAAATGAGATCAACTTGGACAACATTTCTATTAATTTGAATGTGATGACATTGCGGCATGTTTGGTTACTTTTGCTTCCAATCTCTCTCATTTTTCTAAACTTTAAATTTTTTTATTTAGCTAATCTCTCTAAATCTCTATAAATTTTCTATACGATATAGTTTATAATTTTAATTTTATCATTTTGTCCCAATACTCAATCTCTCCTAATTTTTAATTTTAGGGGAAATGTAGACGTCGCCTTCGTCGAACTAGACTCCCAAGATAAGGATTATCCAACTCAAGTGAGCTAAATTCGAGCCAATGTGGGAGAAGTGGAAATAGAGGTCGTGGCCATGCCCGAGAAGGAGGGTCACAAGATCCTCTTCGTTCTACTATTTTCATGATTCACTTAAAAAAGACGGCAAATGAGAGAAGAGAAGACCTCGATGTCACTTGCAATTATTGTTGGAGAGCAAAGTAGAGGTATGGAACCTTCACGATGCATCAACAACAAACATCCCAACAAAGTGAAAATTAATGGTGGTCAAATATAAATACGAGGATTTATGGGATCTGCAGAAGGTATGTACCCTTCTACTCTCTTTAGATATAATGAAGCCAGCACTATGAATAATTTAGCTAAATTTGTGTGTGCTAAATATCTTTCCATTAACTTTGCTGATGATGAATTTCATGAGAATTTTACTATACTTAATTTTGCACCTCAAAGTATGGAAAAATCAAGAAGCATGCTTATACATTGCATACCAAAAATAGATGTGGATTTAAAATTATTTTATTTGATATTTTTGCGTCTTTAAAATAAAAGGTTTCCATTTTTCGGATATTTCGAGTGATCACTGGCAAAATCATTATTGCAAAGGTATCACTTGCCATTGAATTTATGACTCTTGGACTATGCAAAAAATATTAATAGGATATAGAGAGCTTGATGCCAAACATTTTATTTAATATTTTACTAAAATAACTTTTGTTTCAAAATCGTTTATGGAAACATGATAAAACAAATTAATTATCTTTTTACATACCTTAGTTTAAACAAGTATTGCATATTTACACTAAAAAAGTATTGCATATTTAAAATGGGTGTCATATCTAAAATATGCAATATAGTCCTCATGGACATTGTCTTTTATATATGCTATTGGATTTGAATAAATAGGTAACTAAATTACTATATGAATTTGAACTAAAAAAATAATAATTATTAAAAAAAATTATTTTTTTTATTTTATTTAATTAAATATATAATGCATCACACGGATGGACATGTAGTAATATAATAGAAGAATATTGCAATAATATAAATACGAACATAGAGAGATGACTACAAATTGATGCTTTATAACTAAAAAGAAAAGAAATAAAAGTGAGGAGACCACAAGTTGGCCACTCGTAAAGTAGCAAAAGAAAAAACAACCTAATCATTTTCCATGCCACAAGCCTGACAAGTAAAAGAGTAAGGAGACATGACAAAGCCATAAAGAAACGTCATAAACAGCTGACATTGATTGCACCAGACAAGCTACAGAAATGAGCATCCCTTGCCTTATGTCGTGAAATCCAAGCATTGGGGAGTCTAGCGCCCCTCACAGAGTGTGAGTCTAATATCCCTATAGATTTCAATGCATTAGCTCAGGACCAAACAAATCAGAGAGTCCAGCAAAGCAAGTAACAAGTGTACTCCATGACCCGCTCCCGGATGCTGCAAAAATATGAAAATATAACGGGATTGCCGACACAAGCATATTATAAAGGGATTGCCCTAAATAAAGCATCTTCCGATGAGAATGCCATTGGAGAGACATTTCAGGTAATCAACACGGATGCTTCTTTGATACAAGGGACATCCCTTGGTAGTAAAACCCAAGAGTCCATTAATTGTTGTCATAATCAAACACTCGTGAATCAATTAAGCTTGTTGTATATCTCTACCACATCTTTGTTATCATATGTTTTTCAGTAAAGTCTATGTCAAATTACATGAACTTTTACCGATGAATCTTGCAAAGACTGGCAGAACCAGGAGTGAGGCAACCTAAGAATCTCGTAACAAGATGGCAGCCTAGACTGCGAATCAAAACCTAGATAAACCCCTGGCGTCGAATGCTTATGAAGGAACTCTAGAATAGTAAAGGCATCTGCGATAAGGGAACCGTTGTGCATAAAATCGCTTGTTGATGGGCGTGTGGGGCTAGATTAGACACACACTAAATTTGTCTGACATTTTTCTATATGTCTTGGTCTAGCAACATGTACGTAAGTAAATGGTGACGCTAAATACGTACCAGATAACTGAGACAAGACGCCACTGAAAGCAGCCCGAATTGGCGATGCCGCCACGCCATAACATCGCATAATGAATCCCTAACCATGGTGATCTAGAAACTGGAGAGAACCCTAGGGCTCATTTGGTAGGGTGATAACGCCTGATTATATTACTTATACACCTTAATCGGTCATTTGGTGGCTTTTATTACATATACATGTTAAGCAAGGGGGCCCGATAATAAGGCCATATTAGGTCTTATTAGCTATCTTACCAAAATGGCATGATAGTATCTCATGGGTTGAACAGTAACGAATATAACAAATTGTATTCTCCAAAATACCTAACTAAGACTAACTTTCCCACCTTATTCCACAATTTTCCTCAATCAAAACCAAAAAACCTTAGTTCAACTAACTCGCTGATAAGGAAGAGGGCACCGCCACAACCGATTGTCTAATTATGTAATGGTCTTTCGTCTATACTCAGTTCTACTATGCTATTTATTTGCATTATCGCAATTCTTTTTCCAGTTTTTTAGGCCTTGGGTTAGCCAACAACTTCCAAATATGTTATGAGTTTTTCTCCATTGCTGAAATATATACTGATCCGATTGAAACATGAAGTAATATATATATATATATATATATATATATATATATATATATATATATGAATGAGTTTTCAATGGTTACCTACTTTTTGTAACCATAGATGGTTACTACGAAAATGTGTGGTGTATTAAATGATATTAAATGACATTTTACCTACTATAGTGGGTTAAATATAATTTTGTATTTTTCAATTTTTTTTATTCATGTAATAAGATTCCTTAAGAATCTTTAGATTAAAAAGGTCATTTTGGCATTTTAAAGTTAAGTAATTAGTGCTAGTTTATTGAAAATTGCAACTCCAATTAATAGCATACATTTAATATCTAGTTTTTCTTTTAGTATATTAAGAAAAATGCTGACTTTTTTAATTAATTCATATAATGCAAAAAAAAAATAAAAAAAATGAAATAAAATAATTATAATGATAAATTAGAATAATAATTTATTTAGGTAAACTACAAAGTTTTGCTTGTGATAAAAGTGATTGTAGGTAAAATACGCTATAAAGTGATTGTAGGTCAAATTACACTATTTATTACTTAAAAATTAGTAGTTTCACGTAGTGTTTATGGGATCAGATCGAAAATCATAGATCTCTTAAAAGAAAATGAAATAAAAAAAAACAGAAATAGGTTTTAGCGGGTAGGCAGTCTGGCGGGACAATCGTTTTTGGACGGTTTTCAACGGGTATACCTAGGTTAATGGTATATCCAGTTAATTAGCCCTACTAGACCGGACTAGGGGCCGATTCGAGGCTGGACCGATCGAATCGGCCGGTCCGGTTCCACAAATCTTGGTTTCACGATATCCGTTTGACCCCGTTACCAGAGTCAACAAGCACTCACTATTTGACTCGATATTCGACTCATGGGATAAACAAGTACACACTATTTGACCCGATTCGACTCATCGACTCAACAGATACCTACTATTTAATCGATTCGACTTATCAGATCAATAAGGTACCACTTTTGACATGTTTGGCTTCTTGGATCAAATGTACCAACTATTTGACCCGTTCGACTTCTTGAATCAACAAATACTCACTATTTGACCCGATTCGACTTATCGGATCAAGACGATCCAACTGTTTGACCCGATTCGACTTATTAGATCAAGACGTACCAACTATTTGGCCCATTCAATTTATCAGATCAATAGTACTACTAGTTGACCCAATTTGGCTTATTAGATCAAGGTGTACCAACTATTTGATCCATTTGGCTTATCGACTCAACAAGTACCCACTATTTGATCGATTCGACTCATCGGATAAATAATTACACACTATTTGACCCAATTCGACTTATCGACTCAACAGATACCCACTATTTAATCGATTCGACTTATCAGATCAATAAGGCACCATTTTTGACATGTTTGGCTTCTTGGATCAAATGTACCAACTGTTTAACCCGTTTGACTTCTTGAATCAACAAATACTCACTATTTGACCCGATTCGACTTATCAGATCAAGACGATCCAGCTGTTTGACCCGATTCACCTTATTAGATCAAGACGTACCAACTATTTGACCTGTTTGGTTTATCGGCTCAACAGGTACCCCTTATTGAACGGATTCGACTTATTGGATAAACAAGTACAGTCTATTTGACCCGATTCGACTTATCGACTCAACAAATACCCACTATTTGATCAATTCGACTTATCATATTAATAAGTTACCACTTTTGACCTATTTGACTTCTTGAATCAAATGTACCAACTGTTTGACCCAATTCAACTTATCGGATCAAGACGATCCAACTATTTGACCTGATTCGACTTATTAGATCAAGATGTACCAACTATTTCCTTTAAATTTACTACTTGATTATTAATAATTAAATTTATAATTTCTAAGTTAAAAATATTCTATGAAAAATAAGGACTCAAACAATAGATATAGGGTATCATTACTATTTGACCCGATTTGACTTAATGGGTCAAGACGATCCAATTATTAGACCCGATTCGACTTATTAGATCAAGACTTACAAACTATTTCCTTTAAATTTTCAATTTGATTATTAGTAATTATATTTATAATTTCAAAGTTAAAAATGTTTTATAAAAAATTGTACATAAATTATTAAAGAAAAAAGAAATTCTATTAAGGAATGCATACCAAGCAAATACACAATCTATTAATTAATAGAAAAAGAAAAAAAAAAGGAAACAACACAAAATTATAAGGTGTATTTTTTGAAAAAAGGCCATTTGGGTATTAATTAGTAGTTGTCACCTATTATTTTAATTACAACATAAAAAAATGCAACTAATTGGATTAAAGAAATGTATTAAAAGTATTAATTATAGGGTGTATTAATTACATAGCAATTATCAATGAAAAATTAAATTAAACAATTACTTGTTTTAAATTAGTGGTAAAGTGAAATAGTAATTATGATATTTAATGATTTTCATCAATCAACGTGCATGTAGTACATTTAATAAGGTTCGAGAATTAATAATCCCTATTAAAATGTCAAAAAAGGACATGGAATCTTTAATTTCAGATTTCTTAAAAATTGAACATAAAAAAAAATTTAAAAAATGACACATCATCACTATTACCTACATGTCATGTTACCCATTTTCTCACCATTAAATGTGTTTTATTCAATTTAGGTGAATTAAATGCATGACCTAACTACTCAACTAATCTCATCCTTTAATTTTTTATCCAAGAGCTAATATTAGGTCACCATCCATGGTGATAAAGTGAAAGTAACCATTAAAACCTTACCCACATATATATAATATATATATATATATATATAATTAATTAATTAATAAAAATGAGATGACACCTGAAGTAGGGATAAAGTTTGTAAGAGCACCATCTTGATGTTGATGACACCTCTAGCTATTCAACTAGAACAATCCAGAGATTAGCAAAGAGGGGCATACTAAAAAACGTCAATTACCCTTATGAACGAATAAGTGCTTGCACAAAGTGAGAAACAATGGAGATGGGTAGAGCTGGAAAAATTGACACGGCCCATCGACTCGTAAAGTACAGTGGGCTGAGCCTTAAAATTTGAGGCCCGAAAAATTTCGAGCCTATAAAGTCCGGCCCGGTCGAGCTGCGTAGTTTGGTGGGCTGAAATCGGGCTGGCCCGCGGGCCGTGGGCTGATTTTTATTGAAAAATCTCGGGTTGTTTGTCTCAGTCTGAGAGAAATAACACTCAGACCGATAAAAAGAGAGAAGCCTTATCTATTATTGCTGTCGTCAATTACAAAGGCGACGAGAAACAATTAGCCGCCAAGGAGATTTCGTCCATGGTGATGATGAAGATGAGGGAAATTGCAAAATCATTCTTAGGTAACCCTAACGAAAATTTCGTCATTATGGTCTCTGTTTATTTCTACGACTCTCAGTGGTAGGCGACAAAGGACTCTCAACAACACCGAATCTAGGTCTTCCACAGTTCAATTGAAAGAAAGAAGGATTTTTTATGACAAATAGAGAAAGTTGAACGGGGTTAGTTTATGAACATGTGGGTACAAAGAAGTGGTATCTCTCAAACATCAGAAGACATGTTTTTTTTATTTTGTTGGTGATGGTTGATCTAGCTCTAGGTGTTTTATTTGTGATTAATCTTGGGATTTAAGGAAATAAGTAGCTTTTTGTTTGAGGAGGAAGAAAGTGTGATGAAATTTGTGAAGAAGTAGTCAGGCTATTTTGGCCCGGTGGCCCGTCGGCCTGACGTGTATTTGGCTGGGAATAGTATATAGAGGCCCGATATAAATTTGGTCCGAACGGGCCCAGAATTGCCAACTCTAGAGATGGAGCCATAAGTTATCTATTATCGACTCCGTACTACTATTCTATCATATCTCATTCTTTAATATAGGCTAAGTCATTGTGATGTTGAGGTTCTGGTGAAGGCATAAATCCTTGTAACGAAGGAAAATTCAAAATTTGAGTTGAATTGCTTGGCATCGCGGTATGAGAGGGAGAAGGAAAATCTAATTTTCAGCTCTTTAAAGGTAAAATTGTACATACACTATTCCAATATGGATGTAACAATTTATAATATAGGTTACCAAACACCTGATAAAAAAATTAATCATAGCACCTAATACCTCCTATCAAATGCAAGACTAGTTAAATTATACACCCAAACCATATTAAACAATCTCATCATAGCTTAGACTCCATTATCCAATACCTCCTACCAAATGAGCCTTTAGTATATAAGTTTTGAAATTCTCGATGATATGAAAACCAATTATGGGGGCGTTTGCAAACTCATTTTAAAAGTGAAATCACTTCTAGAAATCAATTTTCATTTGGAAAAGTGTTTGCAACCATATACTTGGGGTAAAAACAGCTTTTGAAAAGCAATTAAAAGTAACTTCTAAGAATCTGCCAAATGACAGATTCTGGCTTGATTCTCAGATTTTCCTTGAAATTATGTAATTAAAGTTAACTTATTTCTTTTAATATCTTCGGTACTTTTATTTGATATTTTTTATACTTTGTTAATGTTAATTAAAAAGATAAATCTCACTATGTAATTTTATACTTACGTATTTCCACAGTAAAAAAAATGTCTTTTGAGATAATATTAAGTGATCTCAAATAATAAGTATTTATCACAACTTTATTATTAGAGACAACTTGTTATTACTAATTAGTCGTCTCAATAATTCAGATGCAAATGATATTTGTTACGACAAAAGCGATCTCAAATGCGTCCCAAATATTTTTGCAACAACTAGTTGTCACTAAAAGTAGTTTTAAAATAATCTCGAATAATTTGTAGAGATTTGTGACAATAAATGACCACAAATAACTTATTATTAACGATCACAATCATTATCTCAAAACATGTTATACAAAAGAGTAATTCAATTCATATGACAAGTGATTTTTGTTTTGCAAACACCCATTATAAAAGAACACATATAATTTGTATAAAATCACTTTTACTATCAAATATTAACTTTACCACAAAATCATTTAAAATCACTTTTTCACAACCACCTTTATTTGCAAATACCCCCTAAGTATCTAGGACAATTTTCTGAAAACAATAATTTGAATGACGAAATGTAAGAAAATAATTTGTAGACAGACAAAAGAGATTGACAGATAAAAAGATAAAAAGCAACTAATTCAAAAGGTACGCCGGTCATAGGAGCGGAAAACCTAGAAAAACCTAGGTCAGAGAGAGGGCCGTGGAGGCACATATCACATAGAGAGATGAATACGAACTCAAGAACATTGCAACAACCGTGACATTTCTCAGATTAGCGATATATTCCACTTGACATTGTGTAAACTTGATTCTATCAAGATCCCCCTCTTAAAGTTTAATTAACAACACCTCTGATAGAACTTGCAAACTAAGTCATCATTTTAAAATAATAAATAAGAAACCATCAAACAACAATAGACTTTTTCTAAGGAACTTTCGATGTTCCATAAACCAAATGACGTCTAATCTTTGGATAAATAAAGGAAAACTCAAAAGAACCAAAAATTTCAATTCACAAATGTTGAACTCAATAAAATGCACCAAGTACAGATACAAATTTGTTTGTGTGGTGGCGTTCCAGACACTCAAGGAAGAATCAGATGAAAAACCATACCATTTAGAAACAAGTCAACCTTTTAATCAAATGGATAAATGAACAAATACGAGTTTACTCGAGCAACAAGAAAATCCTGACATCCAGAATTTAAACAGCTTTTTTATCAGTCCTATTGGCCACGATTCCTGCGGCTCTCTGCATTCCGTACTGAGGAGAAATAAGGATGGGCCTGCACAAAATAACAACCACCTCAACAAGTTGAACTATTATGTAGCAAGAGGTAGAATGAACAAGAACCGCAACAGTCTGAGCCTTCAATTGGGATTCAAGGTGAAAACGCAGAAATCTGAATAATAATATTCTAAGTATTGGTCAACAGGGTTAGATACAATAGTTGTTTATTCAAAAAGGTCGGCCACTGTATGCACCTACACAAATTTTACCATGGCAAGTCCTAATAAGAGTTTTAACTCCCACATCCCCACGCCACGCACACCAAGGGAGGAGAGGAAAGCAACGTAAAAAAGAAAAGAGGATCAAGAAAAGAGAAAACCACAAAAAAACTACAGAAAATATCTAACGATAGTGATTGAGCTAGCTTGTAACCTCTTCAAATCATCTGATAAAGGTAATTACATGATGCTTCAAAGTGCCCCATAATTTAGAATAGTTCTTGGAAGCTCCCAAGTCCTAACGTAGATTGTTTGAGTGTCTTCTTAATTGGCTTTTTGGAAAGTACGGTATAGTTCATTATCTTATTTGTCTTAAATAATAATTACAAATTATTTCTAATAACATCGTGCAGTTCTGTTTAATCCAAGCACTTCAATAACTCATTCCTCAAGATCCAGAATTCTTACTTAGATTTCTAAAAAGTAAGATTGGCCTCACAACATTTAGTCAAGCAAGTAGAAATGTAGAGACTTACCATTGCTTCCTTCGCGGTTGGCCTTTCTTGATGATCATAACGCAATAATTTGTCGACAAAATCAACAGCCTTCAGCCGATAAAGACAAACTCAGTCGATTTCAAACATAAATTCTATCAAATAATTCTCAGTGACCATATAGTTTACTGTTTACCTCAGGAACAGCCAAATGTTGATTATCACCATTAATGAACTTTGTCCATGGTTTTCTACTATGCCTGGATTGACAAGCAAAATATTAGTACCTTGTAATTAACAGAGAAAAGCAAGTGTTAAGTTTCATATACATCACCTTCCAACAAGGGCAGCAAGATGTTGGTCCAGTTCCAAGCGGTACTTGTTCAGGTAAGTGTTTAACTCGTCAGTACCCAATACCTGAAATTTATCACGACTCCGTTACCTTCCTAAGTCAGGTATTGAGATATTCAACTAGTAATTCGTAAGAGATGAAACCAGGAAAGCAGTCTGGTACCATATTATGCACCAGCATAGTCAGCGAAAAATTAATAGTATGTGCTCAATATCCATTAACTAGATGCAGTTTCAACCGTTAAACCAATAAGTGAAAAGAAACAAATCTGGGGATATTATCTTAGCATACCAGTCCAATTAAACAAAACTTGAAATCTATCACTTAACACGTTAGACTCATTCCAATCTACACGTGTCCAAAACTAAGCATACCTTTGCAATCTTGACAAGTTGATCATAATTGTCGTGCCCATAAAAGAAAGGCTCCTTGCGGAATATCTGTCAGCAAAAGCCTTACCGTAAGCATCTGCATATTAGAACCATTTGGTATAATCTTGCTCCTTTTTTTTTTTTTTTTCCTTTTTTTTGTTCTCTTCTCTTTTGGTTGGTGTTGGGGGGGGGGGGGGGGGGGGTGTTGTAGGGGGTGCGAAAATCTGCCATATAGGAAACTCAATATAGAAAGGATAACCTTGAAGCATTCAAACAAAAATGAATCTATCTTCTGTATTTGAAAAAGCATCCTACAGGTTGACACTCAACATGGAACTTTAAGCAAACCACTAATTTCACAGGTCCAGGCCCATTGTGTGGTACATATAAAACAAAAGTTGGACCACCTGAGAGGAGTAGATATAGATGGAGCATACATACCATTCCAGCAAACATACAACCCAGGCTCCACAAGTCCAAGGAGTAATCGTAGTCTTGCAAATCAACAAGAAGTTCAGGACCTTTAAAATATCTGCACATTGTGGTAAAGCTTAATGAGGATAAATTCAATTTCAACACAAGAGCTGGAAGCAAAAGAATCAAACCAACATAAAGACTATTGTGCCAGTATTCATTTTTATATTAATCATTAAAAACAATTATTATTAAACAGCCATGAACTTATAACAATCTTTTAACAATCAAATATTATGACATACCAATGTAATAGAATTTGTCGAGCTGAGGCAGAGTTAGGAGTGTGCACCTAAAATTGTAAATTTTGTGAAACTGTTGCTAACGTCGGAAATATGAAAAGGTTATTTGTCTGTTATTACACTTTATACCGCTGCTTCTTACGGGAAAACAACTGATTCGCATATTTCAACTCTTTTTCTCAGTCTAGGATAGCATCCAAATCATCTTTTATATAGTTTCGGGTTCTATATGAGATTGTAGAGATAATCCAAACAAAATAAAATCTCAAGCATTTCTCTTAAATCGTAACTAAAAAACACATTTAGTCACATCTTGTATTCAGTTTTCAAAATGGTACCTACCTATTCAGATGTATCCAATTCTTTATCCTGTTATTAAATTAAATATAGCAAGATTGTCCACTACTTCAATGCTACAGCTAATTTTGCATGCTGGAGTTATAGTTAAAACGCGATATAAAGCTAGCTAAAATTAATGGTTGATCTTGACTGATACAACATCAGGAATTTAAGTAATGGGAATTACTTTTTAGCTTTTAATATATAAAGCTTCATTTTAAGGCATGTCAAAGAGAAACCTGTGAAATAAATATAGGAGCACTACTTAGGTTTACATGTATATTGTCATAATTACGAACAAATGAAACTACTGACTATTTGGAATCAAACCAGGTTTTAGACGGATATTAACTCACCTTATTTTAAAAAAAAGGAAAACTTGTTTCTCCATAAGATTGGATATAGAAAATCAGCTATCTACATAACAAAAGTGCAAACTTAAGCATCACGCTAGGGCATTTGCAGAACCTCATTATTAGCAATAAACCTGCAGAGCCCAGATATCTTTTGAGTAATTCTATATGAGTTTCATTCTCTACCTCCGTCCATAGGGTTTCTACCACTAAACTTCATAATTCTCTTTAAGTAACTACACAACGATAATACTAAAAATGGAGACAGGAATTCATACACTATCCATTCAACTTAAGCAACAAAACAGAGAACAGAAGAAATATCTTTAAAGATGCAGAAGCAGAGCTAAGATAGAAGGAAGATGGCAAACCTAGAAGCAACACGAACATTATACTCTTTTCCAGGGTGGTAGAACTCAGCAAGTCCCCAATCTATTAAGCGCAGCTTACGCTGCTCGTGATCTATCATGACATTGTGGGGCTTCACATCACGATGCATGATACCTTGAGAGTGGCAATAGTCTAAAGCCTGAAAATTTTCACAGTTTCTCAATCAGAAAAACCGCCACTTAATCTCAGCAGGAAGAACTGATGATGACACCCACTTTAAGGTTTTTTTTTTTTTTGGGTTGATGCAGGGAGCTAATTAATATACGAAAAAACAAGCCAATGCTCATTGTTGAAATCAATGATTAAATAATATGCAAATTAGCCTAGTCAATGTACGAGATCACTGTGATTCAAACCCAAACAGGTTAGTGAACGATCAGGCATACCTAAAGATTAGGATACCGAGCTATGCTAGAAAATGTAAGTCAATACTCATTCTTGGTGTACATAGAGAATGAACATGAGTAGAACTTCAATAAATTCCCTAAATGATATCACTGAATCAATTAAACATGGAGGTTATTGACATGCGAAAAAACATTAGCAACAAAAAAGAACAGATGACAGAAAATGATATAAGACAACACATAGGCCTAACTTCCTAATGTTGGCAAACATGCAAGGGCGACCTGAACCAAGTTCTCGGTTCACTAAAACATAAATGCATATGTTAGGGATGGAAGAGGACTGTAATGATTATAAATTTCAATCTCCAGCCTTTATGTAAATTGTAATAGCAGAGAAGGAAGAGACTTGCCTTCAATAGTTCATATATGTAATATCTAATATCAAAATCGGAAAGTGTAGGATACAGCACTTTGAAGTCTGTATTATTCACATGTTCAAATATAAGACTTGGAGTCTTTGACTGTTGATCTCTTACAATATCAAGCAATTTCACAATATTTGGCCCTCCACAGAGATTCTGTAAAATCTTAATCTCTCTCTTGATCTGCACAAAGTTGGCAAAATTAATCATGAGACAGTTAATAGTTACAGCTCTGGACACAAGATGCTTATTGAATATACAGCAGGAAGCAGCTACAGTCTTTTAGGAGGATAAGGCTGTTTTAAAAATAATATAAATAATAAAAATACAGTATTGCTTCTGAAAGCTCCAAAATATTCTAATTTAAAAGTCTCAAAATTCCGTATAAGCCTTTGCTTAAAATCTAAACATAATAGACAGTGCACAACTAGGGTCTTTCCTCAGATATAGATAGATTTTGAGATAGATCAAATGATTTCATCATGACAGTCACAAAGAGATACGATGTTGGTAACTATAAAGGGCCATTCAGTTAAAACCTTATAAATATAATCCATTTTCCTCATTGTCGGATGGTTGAATCATATCAACATAAGATATAGTCTTAACGCAAAAGTCTAATAAATACCTACAATTAGTAAGAAAATGTACAAAAGCAATAACTAATTTCAGCAGTCAAAGGTACAATGTGGGATAATTACAGACAAATAAAGATCACAGGAAAAATCCTCCAATAACCATGATGGTTATGAAGATGTCCCTCTCTGCATCCTCTAGATTGAGAACATGATGCAAGAAGCTGACTAATCCTTCTTCAAGTTAAAGAATCAAATAAAGCTCTAGAAGAAGTTTCATATAAAATGTAACCACATATATTATGAAAAAGGCATCAATTCTGCTAACATTGCCAGTACATGCATAGACATAACTGGCAAATTGAACAAACAAACTTCTTACATTATTATTTCTTATTTTCATTTCTCCATTAATTGATACATTTTTGCTCTCTTCTTAGCATTTGCAATATTTCCTAATTCCGCGGTCTTGTCCTCCTTGTGTTTGTTTTCTGGTTTTCTCTTTCTCCTTCCGTTGCTTTTATGATTTCCAGAAAACTATGGGAAACTTTTCTCCTTTCAAATAATTCAATAACCTCCCTGTCACGGTTTTCCAGAAATTTTCTCAAACATAGATGTTTCCGTTTGACGCTTACCTTCAAGAAATATTTCCCCAATCCATTTCGCACCTCTTAGAGACTAGATTGAAAAAGTAAAGGATGTGGTTGTACTTCAATCTTAACAATCAAGTTACTTGTATACCAAACGACTGGAAAACACAAATGTCGGCGTATTAATCACAAATCAGGGTTTGCATTGCACAAAGATATAATTAAATTTCAACTAGTTGAAGGTTTTTGACTAATTGGACAAGGACTGCTAATTCATCTCAATAAAGTTCTCATTTAACAAAAATAGGCCTCCAACAACAGTTGATTATTCAAGGATTCTGGCACCGCTCTATTGAAGAATGAACATAAAAACATATAAACGCAGTATGGATAAACAAATGGCCAAGAAAACTGTAAGCACCGAGGGAAGAAAATAAAAAGAAAAAGGCAAAGAGAAAAAGACCAAAACCTTTTTCTTCTTGACAGGTTTGAGGATTTTGATGACGCATTTCTCATTATTGGTGGCGTGAATACCCTCGAAAACCTCGCTATACTTTCCCCTACCCACCTTCCTCACTACCTCATAATCATCCTGTTCCCTGTCGCAACCAATCAAGTCCAACATAATCAAAGAAAAACCAACAAATCAAATGAAACAACGACAAATTGAATATCTTAATTAACTACCCCCATTGAACAGTGAGAGACTCGTAGTCCCAATACTCCTTAGGGCGGATGACATTGATGTCAGCATAGACCCGCGCCTTTGATGGCGCTCCAGGCCGCCTGATGGCTTTCCCGATCTTCTGAGACATGGAGTCTAAAGTGGCTCTGCGGTTGATGGAGGTCAAGAGTTGCTGCTGCGACGGCGGCGGCGAGTACTTTTGTTGTTGTCGTTGAGCTAGGGTAATTGGCGGAGATTTGGTGGCGATATGGCGGAGGATAGATGTTGGCAAGGAGGAGTTATGGTGGTGAGAGGCGAATAATTGGAAAGGCCTTACGGCCATCAACAGTAAGGGTTATAATATTAATGGTGTTATTCTGCTGCACTTGTTTTCATTGCAAACCCCCGGGGGAATTTCCGAACCCTTTTCAATTTCTCCAATTTTCGTTTTGCTCTGCGACGTCGTTTAAATGAAACGGATAAGGCGTAAACTCCCCAGCCCCTTCTAAAAATAATTATATTATATTATATATAATACATATATAACTTTGATACGCTTTTTCTTCCATAAACCCTCATAGTTCCTGTTGATGTATGAATGATTATATATACTCATATATATATATATACTATTTTTTTTTTGATAGGGATGACCCGGTTACTTCGGGCCGGGTTAATCCTGAGCCCACTTACCAGCTCAGCGAACACGCTAGCAAGCGCGAAGGCCCAGGCCCAACAGGCCCAGCAACACGCATTCGGTCCAGCGAATCAAATATGTTCCGTGAATCAAGGCCCATGATCTTTTCCCAACTGCCATGCAGATTTGGTGGGCAAGATTATAGGGATTTAGTTAGGGTTTGGGTTTAGTAGTATAAATAGATGAAAAGAACTCTGAATTAGGGTTCGCACTTTGCTTTCTGTAATACGCACTGTAAACTCAACATTGGAGTAAAGGAAACACCTCGGCAATTGCCGTTTTTCTCCCCGTGGACGTAGATCTCCGGATCGAACCACGTAAATTCTGTGTTTTTACATTCTGTTCTTGTTGATTACTGTTCAATTGTGTGGTTACCGGGTTGCACATTATCAAATTTACGTCGATGACTTGGTCATCAAAAGCTCCTCCCATCCTTCATGTGTGCAGGATATCGCCGAAACATTGCGCACCCTGCGGCGCTATAACTTGCGACTCAATCCAGCAAAATGCACTTTCGGTGTTGGCTCCGGGAAGTTCCTCGGGTACATGGTTTCACAAAACGGCCTGCAGGCCAATCCGGCTAAACTCCGCGATGTATTAGACCTGCAGCCACCAAAGACATTCAGGGATGTTCAACGCCTTACAGGTGGCCTAGCGGCCTTAAACAGATTCTTATCGAAGGCAGCGGAGCGCCAGCTCCCATTTTTCAAGATCCTGAGGCAAGCAAAGTCCTTTTAGTGGACTCCAGAGTGTACCGAGGCTTTTGAAGCCTTGAAACGTCATATACAGCAGCTGCCTACTTTGTCAGTTCCTCTCCCCGGAGAGCCGCTGTACTTATATCTGGCCTCCGCCGAAGAAGCTGTCAGCGCCGCTCTTGTGCGCGAAGTGGAGGGGGTTCAACATCCCGTATATTTTGCAAGCCGGGTGCTCCATGGGGCCGAGACGCGATATTCCGAACTTGAAAAAACCGCTTTGGCCCTTGTTATGGCAGCTCGGCGTCTTCGGCCATACTTCCAGGGACGTGAAATACGAGTCCTGACCAATCACCCTATACGCCAGATCCTTGTGAAACCCGAGGTGTCCGGGCGCCTCGCCAAGTGGGCAATTGAGTTAGGTGAGTATGATATCCAGTTCCTCCCCCGCCGAGCAATTAAAGGTCAAGCACTTGCCGACTTCCTGGCCGAGACCCCGGCAGACAATCATGAGTCCCCCGCAGACAATGATACACCGCACCGCGTCACACTCGCTTCTTCACCCCGGATGTGGCAACTATTTGTGGATGGAGCATCCACGGTCCGAGGAAGTGGTGCCGGGCTGCTTCTCATCGACCCCGAGGAGGTCGAGGTTAAACATGTCATCCGATTCAAATTTAAGGTGACTAACAATGTAGCGGAATACGAGGCAGTCCTCGCCGGGCTCCGGCTCGCTCAATCTTTAGGTGTTCGTCACTTAGAGCTCTTCACGGACTCCGAGATCGTGTCTAAGCAAATTCAGGGGGCTTATGTCGCCAAGGAAGAAACAATGGTCAGGTATCGCGCTCTAGCACTCAAACTCATATCAACTTTTGATACAATTATTATCCGGAAAATCCCGCGTGCTCAAAATTCCAGGGCAGACACACTCAGCAAGTTGGCCTCCGCGGTCCAAACTAATATATCTCCGGAGATCAAGGTTGAAGACCTCTCCCATCCAGCAATTCATGAGGCTACAGTTTCGGTACTGACCGACAGTGATCCGAACTGGATGACTCCGATCATTCAGTATCTCCAAGATGGGATTCTGCCCACTGACAAGCTACGAGCTCGGCAAGTTGTGCTCAAAGCCCCCAAATACTCCCTTCATAATGGAGTTCTATATCGACAATCGTACCTACAACCGAATCTTCGGTGCCTCGCCCCTGCCGAGGCCATTCAAGTTCTGCGGGAGGTTCATGAAGGGGCCTGTGCAAGCCATATCGGTTCCCGGACTTTAGCCAAAAAAGTTCTCCGTTGGGGATACTATTGGCCTACCCTGTTCAACAATGCTCACGGCTTAGTGACTAGATGCAGCAAGTGTCAGCTACACTCCAGAGTGAAGCATTTGCCACAGACCGAGCTCACCGGAATCCAAGGTGCATGGCCGTTCATCCAATGGGGCATTGATATTGTTGGGCCTTTCCCAGTCGCTCCGGGAGGGTTGAAATTCCTGGTCGTCGCCGTAGACTACTTCACTAAGTGGGTCGAGGCCGAACCACTTATGGCTATCACCGGACAGAATATTTTAAAGTTTGTGTGGCGCAATATTGTTTGTCGCTTCGGCATCCCGAGCACTATCATCTCGGACAACGGTAAACAGTTTGCCAACGATCCATTCCGCTCATGGTGTGAAGAACTCCACATCAAACAGATTTTCACTTCGGTGGCTCACCCTCAAGCAAACGGGCAGGTTGAGGTCACCAACCGGACCCTTCTCACGGGAATAAAAAAGCGCCTGGATAATGCCAAAGGTCTCTGGGCTGAGAACCTTCCACAAGTCTTATGGGCTATTCGTACAACGCCGCACACCTCCACCGGGGAGACTCCTTACAGCCTTACTTACGGCTCCGAAGCCGTTATCCCCGCTGAGATCAGTGTGCCGAGTCCTCGCCTCCTCACATTAGTTCCGGATAATAATGACGAGGCTCTTCGCGCAAATCTGGATGAGCTCGAGAATCGCCGAGAACAATCGTTCATTCAGCAGGCTAAGTACAAACAGCGAGCTGCTCAGTATTACAACCTCCGGGTTCGAGGTACACAGTTCAATGTCGGGGACTTAGTCCTTCGGCTCAACTCGGCTAGCAAAGCTGCCCCTGAGGGCAAACTACATGCTTCTTGGGAAGGCCCTTACCGAGTCGTTGCTGTACATGACTCTGGATCCTATCAGCTTGAACATATCAACGGGACCCCGATCCCCCGAAGTTGGCACATCACAAATTTGAGGCGATTCTATCTATGAGGGCCACATCGCAAGTACTATCTTTTCTTTAATTCCCTTTATAGTTGTTATTTCACTTTGTACTTTCGAGTTAGCTCCGGCTTTTATCATTGAATAAAATTTCTTGCTTGTGTAACTTACTGTGTTAATTCTTTACGTTACGGGGACGCCCTAACACTATTGTACTATCATTATTAGTCTCCGGACAATCAAACCTCTCTCTCTCGGTCCGTCCGAGGAGGTTTGCATATTAGTCCCCGGACTCACATCACTTTCTCGTCTGTTTAACCGGAGAAACACTTACTCCCGCCTGCTCCGTCCTGGGAGGAATTTCACTCCCGCCTGATCCGTCCGGGGAGGCATTTCACTCCCGCCTGATCCGTCCGGGGAGTTTTAACTCCCGCCTGATCCGTCCGGGGAGATAGGATTTATCCAAACCGTGTTCCCGAACACCTACTTAAAACAGTTAACAAATTTTCTATCACGTTCCCGAACACCCGATTAAAGTGATTTGTAACAAGTTATCTTCGTTACTCCAATTTGTACACGTTACAACAGTTTTATTATCAACTTCTGAATATTCAAATCAAATGGTTTTTTACATAAGACTCCAAAAGAAAAAAAAAAAGCAACAACAAGGCAACAAACAAAAGCTACTGTCTATGGCCCCCGAGCCAATATTGCGCGCTCCGGCGCTGGGACCCGCTCCTCGGTCTGTGTTGGGTCCTCCGGGATCTTGAAGATCCTTGGCCTCGGGCTCCGGTTCTGTTACCCTCTCGGGCTCTGGCTCGGTCATCCCTTCGAGGTTCCCTTCGCCGAGGACTTTCTCTAGGCGCTGGCCTAGGAGCTTCATCTCTGGTCCGCTCTCGGCTGGTTTGTTGTGGCGCGGACCTCGGGGTTTGAGCCCATTGCTCAGGGTCCCACTCCTCCGGGACCATCACCTCAATCTCTTGAGCCAGCTCATCGACTACCTCTTCGGCAATCGTCACGGGCTCCTCTTCAGTTATAGTCACCGGAGCTGGCTCTCGGATGACTATGCCTTTGCTCTGCTCAGAGGGCTTCTTCTTGCCTCTGGTCTTCTTTTCCTTCCGAGGAGCTTTTTGCGTACTTCGGTCCTGGCTTGTGCTCGCAATGAACTCTTCAACAGAGGGCCTCCGCCTGATTCGGCCCTTCAGCCCTTCATACATACTGAGCAGCAGTTCCAGGACTTCTCTTTTCCTCACGAGTTCCGCGGACTCTACCGAGCTCCTCGACATCAATGCCGCAATGTCACTCTGGATTTCAACAGTCCGCTCTTCTACTTCTTCAAAAGTTAGAAGACCAAAGTCGGACAGAATCCGCTCATACTCCTTATGATGAACGCGGACGCGGCTCATCTCGGCGGCTGTGTTTCGATACTGCATCTCGAAGTCTTTGGCTCTTTCATTGGCCTCAACCACCTTCCTCTCCGCCGAGGCTATCTGCTTCTTCAACTTAGGCACTACGTGCATCTCCAAACGATTCTTCTCTCCGCGGAACCACTCGAGTGATCCCATTAACTTCTTTATTGTCTCGTGCAGCTCCGCGGTGTTCTAGACAGATGATAAGAGTCAACCAGAACGATTACTCTCAAACATATTAGAGTTGAATACAGTTCGGCAACAAACATAATGGATCGCGTAAATAAACAGCTGACAAGAGTCCAAGAAGAGGGAATTGTATTTCAAATTGCAAGAGTACAATTGTTCAATTACATCATCCCTAACATTTCTACAAATTTACAAGTTTAAATTTGCGGGGATCTACTGACCTCCCGCTCAATTGCCTCAGTCTCTTCGGGCAACTCTTCTCGCTGGCCCTCAGACACTTCAGCATTCCCCTCTTCGGCTGCTACGACGGCCTCGGCTTCAGCAGGGACTTCAACTTCCATTGGTGGGAGGGGCTCGGTGTTTTGGGGGGCTGGGACCAGTTCACCCCTGCAGAATGCCAGGAATTCAGCGTCCTGGTCCACTTCGCAGCTCGCAACTTCTGCGGCAGTTAGGAGCTGTCTCTTCTCCCTGAGCGCATTCACCAAGGGCCACTCCGGCAGTTCCGCTAGAGAGGCGTAATAGGCCTTTTCCACCTCGGCCGTTGCCGCAGGGTCATACCCGAATTCTGGACGAGTAATGTCCACATCCGGGTACGCCTCCTTCACCTCCTCCAGCACCATGGCTCGGGTGGCTTTATCCCCTATTGCCACGAACTTCATCTGAAAGTCGAGGAAGGTTGTGGTCTTGAACAGCTTATCAGCGAAGGCCCTCAGCAAAGCCCCCTGCCCTCCAATCACGGCTGCTTCCCTCGCCTCCATCTCCGCTCGCAGCTGCATCAGCTCACCTCGGAGGCCATGATTTTCCGTCTCCACACCGCGCAGACGCGCGATCTCGGACTCCACCAAGGCAGCCCTCTTGCGTGCCTGGGTCAAGTCATACGCCAGTTTGTCATTTCGCGCGCGAAGGTCCCGCGCCGTCGCGGCTAGCCCTTCCTTGGCTTCTACTTCGCTCTTCAGGCCGACCTCTATAATCCCTTTGGCCAGCCGAAGAATCTTCTCGGCATCCGTGCTGTCAAACCCCAGCATACTGGGGATCGCCTGCTCTCCCTGGATAAGTTAAACACAACGCGGCACATGGATTAGACCTCGGTTATACACCTCGCGTAAGTTCACGTAATGAGCAGCGTTTTTGAGTGTTACCTGCGAGCTCTCCCCCGTCCGGGGCCTCTTGGATGGGGCCTGTGGCGTCCCAGTAGGCTCCGGCCTCTTCTTTGACAACGCCGGAGACCCCGCCGGCGTCACTCTTTCATCCGACCCCGTCGACGGACGCGCACCGGTTGGTATCTTCCCCCGGGAAGATACTTTCGCGGCTTTCCCCTTCTTCTTGGCCGCTTCAGTCTTGGTGGGGCTCCCCGATGCCGGTTGCTTTCCGAAGCGTCCCACTGCATATATATCAATGGTTAATTCTGCGCAAAACAGTAAACTTAAATAACAGGACACAAGAACTCCTACCCTCTTCGGCATCTCCGTTTCCTGAATAATATGGGCTAAGCCCAGCCTTCTCCAGTTCCTCCTCGGAACAGAGGGTTTGGAAAGTCCCCACTTGTCGGAACGTGTGCTTCACCTCGGCCCCCGGGCTCTCCACCGGGGCAGTATCCAGCACCTCGTCACTCCTCCACTTCGGAAGAGCTACCTTATTCCTAACAAAGATGAACTTCTCTTTCCAACCCTCTACTTTGCTCTGGTTTTGGACCTTAAACCCTCCTCGGGCGCGGGGACTAAAAGAATACCACCCTTTAGACTTCCCGAAGTTCTTCAGCTGGTAGAAAAACCTAAAAAGCTCTACAGTTGGCTCTATTCCGGCCTGCTTACTAACTACAGTGAATCCTACCAACTGCCTCACCGCGTTCGGCGCTAACTGGCAGAGGGCAATGCCGTAGTATCTTAACAACTCTACGACTATGCCCCACAGCGGCAATCTCAATCCTACTCTAAGGGGGTCAATATATACGGTCATAAACCCCTGCGGTGGGCAACAGGCCCTATCCTCGGGGGTAGAAATTATGTAATCAAGGTCGAAAGGAAGATAAAATGATGGGAGTTCCCTCTCAAGTTACCCCCGCGACATCCGTAACCCTATGGAGGATACCTCAAGATCCACCGCCGGGCATTCATAAAACGATACCATCATGGTATTACACTCTAAACCATCGACTCTGTCTATGGTTCTAATCACATCCTTCTCCGGAATGATATATGATAGGGGGGGGGATATCTAACGGTTTATCCGAACCTCCTACTACTTTGATCGAGGCCGAAGATGGGGCAGAAGATGAAGAAGATGAAGAGGATGACATACTTACTTGATTTGAATTCGAAAGGATGGATTTGAGAAATTTTTTATCTCTGATGAATCACAAACGCAAAGTTCCTCTTTTTCCCGCTTTCTATAACAGATGAATCACAATGGAGAAGATGAAAAGTTACTGTGCAGTTATTCCTAATATAAATGCAAAAAACCGACGGCTCTGATGCAGCCTATTAAAATTCAGTGATGGAGATTCATGCGTGCTCTTCACGCGCTTTACAGTTACCGAGGCGCGTGGGGAACAGCTGTCTTGGAACTCGCAGAGCGTGTCACTTCACGTCTCTCTCTCTCATTATGGCGCCGCCAATCACATCAGCCTCACCCTTCTTCAGGAAGATTCAAGATACGCTCCGGTGTACTTTCCACCTCGGACAGACTGTAATATACTTACAACGCGTTTTTCGCTTCTGGGAAATTCGATATCTCATTATAGGTCCCAAACACCTCGGCCCAACTCGGCACTGCGTCCATTGACTGCTCCGCAAAGTCCCAGGGATGCGGACACACTCCGTCACGCATAAACACTTCGGCCTGCCAGTGACCCCGGTCTTCTTCTGACAACCGAAGCTCCTACCTCGCTTCGGCTGGGGGGGGGGGGGCATTTGATAGGGATGACCCGGTTACTTCGGGCCGGGTTAATCCTGAGCCCACTTACCAGCTCAGCGAACACGCCAGCAAGCGCGAAGGCTCAGGCCCAACAGGCCCAGCAACACGCATTCGGTCCAGCGAATCAAATCTGTTCCGTGAATCAAGGCCCATGATCTTTTCCCAACTGCCATGCAGATTTGGTGGGCAAGATTATAGGGATTTAGTTAGGGTTTGGGTTTAGTAGTATAAATAGATGAAAAGAACTCTGAATTAGGGTTCGCACTTTGCTTTCTGTAATACGCACTGTAAACTCAACATTGGAGTAAAGGAAACACCTCGGCAATTGCCGTTTTTCTCCCCGTGGACGTAGATCTCCGGATCGAACCACGTAAATTCTGTGTTTTTACATTCTGTTCTTGTTGATTACTGTTCAATTGTGTGGTTACCGGGTTGCACATTATCAAATTGGCGCCGTCTGTGGGAACGACAAGGTAGTATTTTGTAATATCATTGCCTTCCAAAATCATGGTGACAACTCGTCAGAATCAATCTCGCCAAGGAGATCAACCTAACCAAGATCTACCCGTGGATCAAGTTTTGCCGCCGAGGCAATTGCCGGCGGGGAGTACGTCCAATCATCAGGGTAATCAAAACCCTCCACCCCCTCAAGATCAGCAAGACCCTAATATTGCTGCTGCTCAACCACCGGTGAACGTTCAAATCACCCCAGAACTGCTCCAAGATTTCTTACAAGAGCATGCACATGTCCTTCAAGATTGGGCAGTTAATCGCCTACGCCCAGCGGAGCCTGCCGCAGGACCTGTTAGCCACAATGATAATCCTGTGGTGCCTCCACCCCGCCTGCGCGGCCAACGGGAACCGGGGTACCGCGGGCGTCAGGATCGACGACGGGAACAACCTAGTTCTTCCAAGGACCTTGGGAGTTCAAATGGATCACGACCTCGCAATGAGGAACCAACTGATGTGGATCGCCGCCGTCCCCTTAATGCGGCTAAAAGAGTGCGCTACGCTGATTCTCATGCTCAGGATCTCCAAGAGTATGAGCGAGTTCAACGCAACGTTGAACTGGATAGAATCCTGGGCCTTGATGCCAATGGAGAGATCATCACGCCGTTCTCCTCAGAAATCATGGCCATCACCCTTCCCGAAGGGTTCAAACGGCCAACTATACCACCTTACAACGGCACTGGAGATCCGGCCAATTTTCTTGGCGCTTTTAGGCATAGCATGCTTAGTCATGATAACATCACATCCCTTCAGTACTGCAGGATTTTCCCGGAGTACTTACAGGATGAAGCTCGGGTCTGGTTTGATTCTCTCCCGCGAGACAGCATATCCTCTTTCAGAGAACTCGCCGAGCACTTTTGGGCACGGTTCGAAGCCCGGGCGAAGCCCGGGCGAAGCCCATGGCCACTCTGGCCGACGTCATGAATATGGAGCAACGGGACGGTGAAACCGTTACCCAATTTCTGGACCGTTTCACAGCGGTAAGCCTCAAGGTGGGAAATTACCCCGACGATGTGGCCATCAACGCCTTTATGAATGGACTCCGCCCTGGAGCACTCCACACCGAGTTAGCTCGGAACACCCCGGTCACAACTCGAGCACTGTTCAAAATGGTGTGCAAATTTGCTAAGGCCGAGGAGCAGACTCGGCAGAAGCGTGAGAAGCACGCAATCAAGCGACAGGCCGACAAAGCACAAACTGGGCCTAGTACGCGAACTAGCGCATTTTCACGCTTGACACCGGGGCGTTCAGAATCCCGAAGTGCAATTCCGCAATTGACTCCACTGACGAAGTCACGGGCTGAAATTCTTTCCCTCCACAAAAACGATTTCCGACCTTGTCCGCGGATGACAGCGCCTCCTGAAAAGAGGAACCGTGGAAAGTGGTGCGCGTACCACCGAGATCACGGACATGAGACAGAGGAGTGCCGAGAACTCGGCAAGGAGATTGAGGAATGCCTCAAGAAAGGGTTTTTGCGGCAATACGTTGCGCGAACCGGAGACCAACCTTGGGCAAACCAAAATGGGGGCTCGTCTCATCACCGCGGAGGTTACCATGATCGAGATACTCAACAAAATCGGCCACATTGGCAGAATAACCGGCAAGGGCCCAATAACTACGCACGACAAGATTCTGGCAATCGCCAGCCGCCACGTCTCCCACTTCCACCTCCTCCTCCGGGAGGACCCGGGGACAACGCACCCCCTCACGTGATAAACGTGATATATGGAGCCCTACCCACCGGGGCTTCACGACATGCCTTAAAGGCAGAGGCTCGACGTCCTCCTCCCGAGGAGCCACGTCACAAACGCCTCCATCAGTCCGAGACTGTCAGCTTCACGGATAGGGATCCGGTTCCAGAGATAACACCCCACACTGACGCTATTGTCATCGACATGACTGTAGCTAATATAACAGTACGGCGGGTCTTCGTGGACAATGGTGCTGCAGTGAGCATTATATTTGCGGACTGTTTCGAGAGGATGGGGATCTCCCGAGACCAACTTCGACCGGCCCCCGGGCCACTACAGACTTTCACTCAGGGTGAAGTCCGGCCGGAAGGTATCATCACTCTCCCAGCGTCTTTGGGGACTTACCCGAAGATAAAAACTATCTTCGTGGACTTTTATGTGGTGAATTCTCCATCACCATATAACATGATATTGGGCCGAGATTGGCTCACCCCGGCAAAGGCCATATGCTCCACGTATCACCTCGCACTCAAGTTTCCTACTTCGCATGGTGAGGTGGCTATCCGCGGAAGTCAAAGGGTCTCAAAGAAGTGTATGTACGTAGCACTCAAAAAGACTGCTAAGGTCCCTCCCAAACAGCAGCTTCAGGTAACATCACAGGTTCTAGAACCTCGGGACCGTACCCCATTGGGGGATGCCACTGCTCAAATCCCGCTAGATCCGTCTAAGCCGGAGCAGACAGTAACAGTAGGGGCCGTGGATGTGCCATGGTTACATCAGGCCATTATTCAAACCCTGCGAGAATATTCCGATGTTTTTGCATGGTCTCCTCTGGATATGCCCGGAGTCTCTCCCGAGGTGATTACTCATAAGCTGAATATCGACCCTCGCGTCAAGCCAATCCAACAGAAGCAAAGGAAATTCGCTCCGGAGCGAAACGAAGCTATTCGAGTTGAGGTGAAACAACTCCTAGATGCGGACATCTTGTTCGAGGTATTCTACCCCTCCTGGTTGTCCAATCCAGTAATGGTAACAAAAAGCAGTGGGGCATGGCGGATGTGTGTTGATTTTTCCGATCTCAATAAGCACTGTCCGAAGGACTGCTATCCTTTGCCCTCCATCGATCAAAAGGCCGAAGCCATTACGGGGTACGTGGCACTTTGTTTCTTAGATCTGTACAAAGGCTATCATCAGATCTTTATGGATCCACAGGATGCTATCAAAACGGCGTTTATCACTGCCTTTGGGTGCTACGCTTTCAAGAAACTGCCCTTCGGGCTCAAGAATGCTGGAGCCACCTATCAGCGTCTAATGGACTTTGTCTTCCACGACCAGATAGGTCGCAATGTTGAGTTTACAGTGCGTATTACAGAAAGCAAAGTGCGAACCCTAATTCAGAGTTCTTTTCATCTATTTATACTACTAAACCCAAACCCTAACTAAATCCCTATAATCTTGCCCACCAAATCTGCATGGCAGTTGGGAAAAGATCATGGGCCTTGATTCACGGAACAGATTTGATTCGCTGGACCGAATGCGTGTTGCTGGGCCTGTTGGGCCTGGGCCTTCGCGCTTGTTGGCGTGTTCGCTGAGCTGGTAAGTGGGCTCAGGATCAACCCGGCCCGAAGTAACCGGGTCATCCCTATCATTTTTCAAAGCAAAAATTTGTGTATTCTAGACTTGAGTTAGTATAACGATTTAATTAACATGAACTGTGAAATTTTCATGTCATGTTACATTTGAAGGTTTTTTCATATTTTCTTCTAATAAATATTTTAATGTGAGACAAAAACTTAACCATGTGAACACAATAATAAATTTTAATAGAGTGATACAATTGTCTAAATTAATATTCGTTTAAGGAGAAGTGAAAAGGAAACAAGAACGAGAGACACAAAAAAGAAAAGCAAGAAATTCAGATTCTCTTATTCATCAAAGATCATTTCATATAGGGTGTACAATACAAGGTTTCATAAATATATATAAAATATAAATATATATATATATATATATATATATATGAATATCTGAATGTCTCGTCAATTATATTTACGAAGACATGTTAATTTTGTTTTCTTTCAATCCTCAATCTTGTGTAAGTCAGGTAGTGAAATGATGCATAATTTGTTATCTCGTTAAAAATATTGTCAAGTAACAAAATCCAATAATAAATAAATTTTGATCTAAAGGAAAAGAGTACAATGCACTTAGGTTTAAGACTCCCCTGAAGTCTACATCTCTCTTCTGATATGTACATCTATCAAGAGAGCTCAGAAAATTCTCTGCAGCATTGATTTACTTGTATCTTGACAAAAGTTTGAGATCATTGGTTGTAGAACTCAAGTGCTACATGCTTCGTATCATAACTTTTGATGTAGTATACCATCTATTTGTTGCAAATTACGCCATCTTCATAAATTCGAGCAGACACTTCGGTGGTAGAGCTCAAGCCAGCAGTACTTTGGTAATAGATACTCACGAGCTTCTTTATGTTGGACAATAATCTTTAAGTGATACGATCAGTTGGTAAGAGGAGTTGATCTTCATGATTTCATCATGATAACCTTTGATCACTCATAACGTTAACAACTTATATTTCAAGTGCACGGTGTAGTTAATGTAGTGACTAGTAAGGTCATATCCCACACTGACCAATGAGATGCCCTAATCAAAATATTAAAGTGGATTTAGTACTGATATATCTAGGCCTAATGATGTTGTTGTTGTTATTCTTAATCTTCTAATTTGACCCTGACTAGAGCAACATGAACACTCAAAAACAAATAATAAATTATAGCAGACTTAAAATTTTATGAATAAAACTTAAATCATTAAAACTATTATAAGATTACAGACTTCATAATCAATTAACAAATGTAAATAAATCTAATTATCCTAATTTATATAGTTCATATTATATGATGTTTCGCTAAAAAAAAAAAAAAGCGCTCTTTGCGCGCCTTTCTTCCCTTCTCTCTCTCCTTTCTCAAAATCACAATTTCAGTTGAATTTCACAAAAGGAATGAAGGATTTCAATAGAATTTCAGTATAATCACCATTGCCAAATCTCTAATTGATTAATTATTTGATTTTCCGTTGAAAATTCTTCATGGACGATTCTTCTATCTAATAAGCTGATGTGTTGAAGGCAAGCTCATTGATCCTCATCCTCGATTGGTCGCGATCTATCAAAAAACGGTCTGATATGGATAGTGAATGTGCTGTGAAGATCCGACCTATGCTCTCTGTTATGAGAAGATCAAGATCACACAAAATAACAAGAACCTTGTTCGGCTGAAAATATCAC
Organism: Ajuga chamaepitys; assembly: GCA_958295605.1. Taxonomy (NCBI): domain Eukaryota; kingdom Viridiplantae; phylum Streptophyta; class Magnoliopsida; order Lamiales; family Lamiaceae; genus Ajuga; species Ajuga chamaepitys. Next base: position 30,466,767 of record OY282497.1, on the reverse strand, counting down.
AGAAACAGGCCGAACACATGCTAACGCAGAAAATGAAAGAAAAATGAACACACAGGGCTTTACGTGGTTCGATCAGTTATGATCTACGTCCACGGAGGTTCTATGCACCTCAATTCACTTCACTACACAAGCAATTACAAGAATTAACAAGAATCTAGCAAGCCCCTGATTCACAAGCTGAATTAGGATCACAAACCCTAGAACTCTAATTTTCTCACTAGTGTAATGTTTACAGAGGGAAAACTTAATCATCTAGCTCGCAATCACAAGTGTTTTATATCTATATAAGAGTTGTAGCTTGAATCCACGTGAGGAAGAAGTTATAATAGATTGAAACAAAACTGCTGCAAGTTGCTGAACGCAGCTTCTACAACGGTTTTTGGCGCAACAGATTATAACCATTGTAAACGGCAGTTACTAACTAACTCAAACCAGGTTTCTTCTCAACCTCTCACACTACTTTGACTCTGAACCCAGTTTTCTGTACCGGTTCTTTAAGCTCCAAACTCGGTTCTGGAATCCCAACATCTTATACTCCATATAAACCTCACTTGATGAAATTGAACTTATACTCACAAATCTCCACCTCAATGAACTCAAGTGCATTTGCTTACCTCAAGTTGCCTTGTTCTTTCAACAGATTAAACACATTGTTCAAGCCTAATTAGGCTCGAGCAATGCACAACTTTGTTCCCTGGAACTGCCTTGATCAAGAAATCAGCAGCATTATCTAGTGTATGAACCTTCTTGACTTCCACATAACCTGAATCTATCACATCTCTTGAAAAATGTAACCTTACATCTATATGCTTGGACTTCTCATGGAATGCTTGGTGTTTAACCAAATGAAGTGCACTCTGATTATCACAAAATATGGTCACACACTTCTACTTAATTCCCAGTTCCCTGAGAATGCCTTTCAACCACAAAGCTTCCTTAATTACTTCAGTTAATGCAATTTATTCAGCTTCTGTAGTGGATAAGGCCACTACTAACTGTTGCACACTTCTCCAACTAACTGCAGTCCCATATAGTGTAAGCACATAACCATAAATGGATCTCCTTGTATCTAAATTTCCTGCAAAATCAGCATCTGCATATCCCACCAATGGAACAGTAACATCAACTTGTTTCTCAAACTTCAAACCCAAGTTTACTGTCCCTTTTAAGTATCTCAACACCTACTTTAAAGCATCCCAGTGAGCTTTACCAAGATTTGACATGTACCTACTAACCAAAGACACAATAGGCCAAATCAGGCATGCTACAGATCATGCCATACATCAAGCTACCAACACCACTTGCATATGGTATGTTTCTCATGTAATTCGCTTCTTCTGCAGTCTTTGGACTTGTTCTTTGGACAATTTAAGTTGTTGATTTACTGGAACACTCAGAGTTTTGGCCTCATGCATATGAAACCTCTCCACCACCTTCTGACGATAATGCCTTTGTGACAACCACAAAATTCCAGAATCCCTGTCTCTTAAAATGTTCATTCCCAATATCTTCTTTGCATCCCCAAGGTCTTTCATGTCAAATTCTGTACCCAACTTCTTCTTCAGCAGCTGTATTTTATGCTTAATTTTACTTGCTATAAGCATATCATCAACATACAATAGGAGATACACCTGATCAACCTTAGAATCCTTATCAAAGTATACACAACTGTCATATAAACTCCTGATGAATCCTGCCTTCAACATGAACTCATTGAACTTCTTATTCCACTGCCTTGGGCTCTGTTTTAAGCCATAGAGTGACTTCTTGAGAAGCATACCTTCTCTTCACTACCTGGAACCACAAAACCTTCAGGCTGTTTCATATATATGTTCTCAACCAAGTCACCATGTAAAAATGCAGTTTTTACATCTAGTTGTTGTAACTCCATGTCCTCTTGAGTCACTTTTGATAGGAGAAGTCTGATAGAGAAATGCTTCACCACAGGAGAAAATACTTCATTGAAATCAATGCCCTCTCTTTGAGTGAAGCCTCTTGCAACAAGCCTTGCCTTGTATCTTATTCTTTCCAGCTTCAATCTTTTTCTTGTAAATCCACTTGGAACTCACTAACTTCTGCCCCTTAAGCTTATCAACTAGCTTCCAAGTGCCATTTCTCTCCAGAGATTCCATCTCCTCCATCATTGCACTTATCCAGTGCTCACATTCACTACTAGTGATTGCTTCTTTGAAATTCTGTGGCTCTTGATGCTTTATGTCTTCAACAATGCTTAGTGCATAGTACACACTCCCTGCTTGCCCATAGAAGTCTGGTCTTTGGATTTGCCTTCTTGGTCTATCTTTGGCAATACTATAATATCTCAAGTTTGGATTCCCAGTTTGCACATCATCTTCTTCTGATGAACTGTCACTTGAGTGCTGATTCAAATCATCAATCCGTTGAGAATTATCATCCATTTGAGGCTCCGCCGGAACTGATACCCTTTCTGCTTCAATAGCACCATCGAACTCCTCTTGACTTCCAGTTGAGTGATATCCCATGACTGATTCATTAAACTTAGCATCCCTGCTTATAATGAGCTTCTGATTTCCTTGTTCCAAACACCATAGCCTGTACCCTTTGACTCCTTCTGGATATCCTAAGAACACACATCTTTGTGCTCTTGGATCAAGTTTGTCTTGCTTAATATGGGCATAAGCAAGACATCCAAACACTTTCAAATCTACATAGCTTGGAACTTTGCCACTCCATACTTCTTCTGGAGTTTTGAACCCTAAAGATGATGAAGGTGACCTATTGATTAACTGACATGTTGTACTTATTGTTTCACCCCAGAAAGTCTTTGGCAATCCAACATCAATCAGCATACACCTCACTCTTTCAAGTACTGTTCTGTTGAATCTTTCTGCAACACCATTCTGTTGAGGGTTCATTGGGACTGTTCTATTTCTTGTGATTCCTTTCTCATCACAAAATTCAGCAAACTCAGTAGATAAGTACTCTAATCCATTGTTACTTCTCAAGTGCTTGAGCTTCTTGCCCCTTAAGTTCTCCATTTGAATCATCCATGCTTTAAACTTGGTGAATGCATCACTCTTGTTTCTTAACACAAACACCCACACTTTCCTACTGAAATCATCAATAATAGACATGAAGTATCTTCCTCCTCCATGTGTTTCAGTCCTAGATGGACTGTCTGAGTGAACATAGTCTAGAGGTTCTTGAGTAGTTTGGATCCCCTTAGCATAATGAAGCTTTTGTGATTTGCCTAATGCACGCTTATCACAAAACTCAAGTGTTTGATTTCCTACATCTCCAATTATGCCTCTCTTGGATAATTCCTTTAATCCTCTCTCCCCAATGTGCCCTAACCTCTTATGCAACAACATCAGTTCATTCTTGCCAAGTATACTACCCACACAACCAATAACAAATTTTCCAATCAAAATAAATAAACCATTGTGTTGTTTTCCTTTGATCACCAGTTTATTTTTCTTAGTTATGTGCAAGTGACCATCAACTGACTTAAATTCACATCCAGTGGCAATGAGAGATCCTAGAGAAAGCAAATTCCTCTTGAGACCAGGTACATACCTCACATTGGTGATGGTTCTTGTGACTCCATCAAACATTGTAATTCTCACTGAGCCAGTGCCTTGAACCCTGCAGGACTGATCATTTCCCAGCAAGACACACCCTCCATCTTCTTTCTTGAGATTCTGAAACCAATCTTCATTAGGACACATATGGAAGGAGCATCCAGTGTCAAGAACCCACTCCTTCTCCATCTTTGAGTCAGTGATCTTCAGAACTTCTAGTGTGTCTCCTTGGCCTTACTCCTCCTCCTCCTCCTTCTTCTTCTCCTTCTTCTTCTCCTTCTTCTTCTTCTTCTTCTTCTTCTTCTTCTTCTTCTTTGGACAGTCCTTCTTTAGGTGTCCAACTTGTTTGCATTTGAAAACTTCTTGTTTTCCACCCAATCTCCAGATTTCTTAAAACTGTCATTTCCACCTTTTGAATCTTTTAAAGTTTCGCCCTTCTTCTTTTGGGTATTTCTTTTGAACTTAATTTTCAAACCTTCACCAGATTGATTTGGCTTCTTGTCTTCTTGATTCTGTAAACATTTGGTTTTCAAGGCAGGGATAATTGGTTCATAGCTCAACTTATCTTGCCTCCCAAATATAAGAGGGTCTTTGAAACTTCCCATAGACCTTGGCAGAGCATTAAGCACCATCAAAGCTTTGTCATCATCTTTAATCTTTACTCCCAGATCCTCCAGTTCATCAAGAAGCTTTGTAAATTCATCTAAGTGGTCAGAAATTACCTTGTCATCTACCATCTTGAAAGCCAATAGTTTCTGCTTGAGGAATAGCTTATTGGAAACTGACTTGGACTGGTACAACTCCTCCAGCTTGGTCCATGCCTCGATTGCAGTCTTACATCTGGATATCTCTCTCAAAGGCTTATCCCCAAGATATAGGATGATTAAGCTTAATGCCTTCTGATCCACATCGCTTTATTTGGGCTTCTCAGCCTCCACCCACTGATCTTCAGGTTTGAGGGCATTTGATAACCCATTTTGCACCAATATGGCCTTTATTTTATCTTCCATAGAGAGAAATCATTCTTCCCCGAAAACTTGTCCAAATCCATCTTCATTCCTTCCATTCTCCTCTTCTTCTTGTGTGAGAAACCATCCCACGGACGGTGCCACTTTCTATGAGAAGATCAAGATCACACAAAATAACAAGAACCTTGTTCGGCTGAAAAAATCACAGAAACAGGCCGAACAAATGCGAACGTAGAAAATGAAAGAAAAATGAACACACAGGGCTTTACGTGGTTCGATCAGTTATGATCTACGTCCACGGAGGTTCTATGCGCCTCAATTCACTTCACTACACAAGCAATTACAAGAATTAACAAGAATAATTCACAAGCCGAATTAGGATCACAAACTCTAGAACTCTAATTCTCTCACTAGTGTAATGTTTACAGAGGGAAAACTTAACCATCTAGCTCGCAATCACAAGTGTTTTATATCTATATAAGAGTTGTAGCTCGAATCCACGTGATGAAGAAGTTATAATAGATTGAAACAAAACTGCTGCAAGTTGCTGAACGTGGCTTCTACAACGGTTTTTGGCGCAACATATTATAACCGTTGTAAACTGTAGTTACTAACCAACTCAAACCCGGTTTCTTCTCAACCTCTCACACTACTTTGACTCTGAACCCAATTTTCTCGACCGGTTCTTTAAGCTCCAAACCTGGTTCTGGAATCCCAACATCTTATACTCCATATAAACCTCACTTAATGAAATTGAACTTATACTCACACTCTTCTCTATTAGTGGTCATCTAATTCTCAAGCAGGTGGGTAGTCGATTCTTCAATTGATGCGACTCGTCTTATGATACTTCATCGGAATAAGCTCTTGACAATACTGCTGGTCCGAGACTTTTCTTCTTAGTCACCTCTCGAAGACAATGATTCTACACTAATTCTTCATCAGAATCGACTTCTGGCTATAATTCTCCTCTTGTGATTCTTCATCGAAGGTTTGGAATCTCATAGGGCTATTATAATTGAAATTGGTTTTATTTAACATTGAAAATAAGCCATTAGTTGTAATATGCTTCTATTTTAGATCTATTCATGCATTCGCCTTGAAGTGAAGCTTATTTTATTGTATAAAGACCATTCTAGAGCTTATGTGAATTAAATTGAATGGGAATGGAGAAAAAATGCAAAAACCCATACTAACTCATTTGTTTTCACATGTTAAAAATCTTTCTTTGGTTAGTGTACTACTGTTAGTGCTGGTAATCCATGACTCTGATCTTGATGATGACTTCCTTTATATTTGTACTATCAGAATCTTTACGCTTGAAATCATTTATGCAACATGTTATGTCTTAAGATTTTGAGTTACTATGCCTTCTTAGAATAGGGCCAGATGATGCATAGGAAAGATATGTTTATTAATTCCAAAAAATATCAAACTATCTCATAGTTGGGTTTAGAAATGACAAACATCTCCAAAATATTCACATTGAGTGCACCATATCATACTTCTTAGGTTATTATTGATAGAAAAATGTTGCTTCATGTTTGCTTTCAGTTGAGCTTCTGTATATATTTAATAAATCTTAATGTTTATATGTTAATTTGATTTTCTTAATGTTTTTTATATATTTTTTGTATTGTTAAATGGGGAAATTAACTTCATTTATCTGAAAGCAAGAAGCTTCCAACTTTTGCTTTAATATAGAATTACAGTTTTAAGTGGTTTTTTCTTTTGTATCTAGTTAACTAGGTCATAACCTATTGTTTATGCATGTCAGATGACGTAATTGGCAAGTATTCCTTGTACACGACTGCCTTCTAGATACTGTCCTTCAGAAAATATTCAGGTCAGAACTTTGAAATGATCTAATTCTGCCTTTGTTTGTCTTCTGCCAACATGGGCTATAGCACGACCTTTGAACCCTCATCACTTGCGTATTTCCTTATATCAAGAGACTTATGTTGGTATATACGCGGTAGCTAGTGAAAGATCTTGATAAAATACTACAGCTAGCTTATCCTGAAGCCAAAGAAAAGGTTAGCTTGCTTCCGTATATTAACTTATACCGATACACGTTTATCTTTGTCTTCTAATATATCCCCAAACATAAGAAGAATAAACCATAATTAGGAAATCATGGCATCAAAAGTGTTTCATTAATTTGAAATTATGCTAATGTGGTGGAAATATCTTTAACTTATGACAATATTTTCGGATCCTAATTATGGTTTATTCTTCTTATGAGTTTGCTGCTTTACAACAGGGGAAGCTCACAAGATCGTCATTTCAAGTGAGTTTTCTTGAATTGAATTTGTTTTGCAGTCTTGAGTTTACTCCCAAGTTTAGGAGATAATGTTGCTCGATTCCTTCGGCTGTACATTCACCTGCTGAAGCTCGACTTGATTTACATTGGTTCTTTGTGAAATAGGAGCTACCTATAACATTTAGTAAATTTTCTTAATATTAAATCTGTGGATTCTTCAAAAAATAGTTAGTTGATGGTGGCTAATTGTACACATTTGATGCATGATGGTTGTCTACATTCAGTGTTGTTGGGATGCTTTTAATGTTGGCAGGATGAGTACTTTTGATTCTTACTGGATTTAGTTTTTTTCAATTTCTGAATGCACAAACAGATTAGCAATGGAATTAGAGATGGAATATCGGTCTCACAGTTGTTCCATATTGTGATGATATATAATGGATTTAGAGACGGATTTACGTAGAATAGAGTCCAGGTTTCAGAGACAGATTCCATCCGTTACTTTAGTGACATAATTTTGAACGTTAGAGACGGATTTTTCCAGCACTAAATTGTGAATTTCTTGTAGTGGTTGTTACCAGGGTTTTGCTCTCCCCTCGGTCCTTCTCGCTTGTACTTTCGTCTTGTAGTGAATTTCGAGATAAGGGTAGCCCATAGTTTATTTAGACCAGATGGACTATTTATGGGTGTTTGATATGTTCTTAAACTGGCTGATACTTTTAACACGTGTATTATGTCTGATAGAGTACAATACATGCAGGACTGGAAGTGCATCACTCGTATGCTTCTGGCGGATAACCCATCTGCTGAGCTTGATGATGTAGATGCTACAAATTTGATTAGGCTTCTCCTTGCATCAACTAGAAAAGCTGTCAGAGAGCGGATAGTTCCTGTGACTGACAACAGAAACCCCCATCATACCAAAGCGCAAAAGGTTACTAAGTTTTCGATTGTCAATTATTTTTTGGTCAAATTTAAGAGTTAGGATTGTCATTCGTGATTTCCCATTGATCAGTTTTATTTTATGCTTAATCGGCTTTTGTTTTGTTTGTCCAGAAATATATTTATCATTTCCCTTGCAATATATTAGTTCTTAATTCTATTAATCAAACTGGCCATTTTTTTCTATAACTACTAGGAAATGTTTGAAAACAATAAGCACAACATAACAATTGCCATGATGAAGACTTATCCTCATCTTCTATGCAGATTTATGTCTAACAAGGACAAAGTAGCACCTTTGGTTGAGATTATTATTCACATGAATCTTGAGCTTTATTCTCTTAAGAGACAAGAACAGGTGGATGCATTATAAATTCTTAGCTTGTGAATTAAATAACCTGGACGAACAATACACATGGTAATATTGGGTTTTCTCTTTTGCAAAATTTTAGGGACACTCTTAAACTTATGACAGAGGCCTTCTTTAAGCATGGGAGAAGGATAATTTGAGGGCCTGTGTGAAAGAAATTAAGTTCTGTTCCACTGAGAGCCAAGGAGAATTGCAAGACTTCGCCCAAACCCAGGTCAAGGAGTTTGAGGATGAGTTGGTTGCCAAATTAAAATTGGCTATAAAAGACGTTGTGGTATGAGTCTAGAAATCTTTACATTCTCTTTATTAGTATGACGATGTGAGGATAAACTTACTCTTGGTGCACAGAATGGCGGCGATGAATATGCACTGTTGGTAAATCTGAGAAGGTTATATGAACTTCAGTTATCACACAAAGTCCCTCTCGACAACTTGTATCAAGATCTTGTATATATTCTACGGAGTTTTATAAACATTGATGACGAAGTCTGCAATGTGCTTGCTGATAGTCAGCTGTATGAATCAATTCAGGTTATTGATTTTCTGCTGCTCAATATGTTCCTTCATGTTTGCTGGTGTCTGCACTCCATTTTATTAAACAGTCCATTTGGCCCATCTTGTCCATCTGTCGTCTTGATTATTGTGGGATTCACAGCCTGTTTAACTTGGTTATATAAGTTCTTTACTAGGGTCTGTTAATGAACTATAAGCCAGTAACCGATGGATATTCTTATAATGTGAAGTTAGGTCCAGAGTTTACTCTTACATCTGGGTTAACTTAATATTTTGAACAGGTTACTGTGGCAAGAACAGAGAGTGTGGAGTACATGTTGTTTCTTTTATCATTTTGCCTGTTGCTCAATGCAGGTGCATGGTTTACTTTCGGACTGCTCCTTACAGATTATTTTGTTATTGTGAGTTCCAAATATTTCTTATAACATTATTTAAATATTTGTTTGAATTAATATATGCCACCAACAAAATCTCTCCAAATTGTTAGTTTTGTATTTAGGATAATGGTTCAACAACAAGCTTTTTCTTTAGACTGAATTAATATATGGCACTGTCAGAATTTCTTCTTCATGATAATGCACAATATTAATATACACATGATAATGCACAATATTAATATATGGCAGTCCTGGAAGTTTTTAATGAAGGTGGTAATTAGAGATGGTTCAGGTTTTTTTTGCTTAATAGAGCTTTTAATAATATGAATGAACAATATTTAGTTGATATTAATGTTTATATAGTAATTTTTTCTCAGATCACTTATTTTTTTTCTTCTATTACTTATTTTTTTCTTCTATTACTTTTTTATTATCGATGGGGAGCTACATTTATGAACTCATGCTTTATCTAATGGATGTTTGTAGTGATTGAGGAAGACAAAACGAAAATCTTATTAACTTCCTCGGAGAAAATTACAGAAGGTATGTTTCAGTTTGTTTTTGGTGAAATTTTATTGTAGTTTTTTTTTTTAAATTCTTGATTTGATTTTTTTTATTCTTTTTATTAATAAGCTTGCTTTTCTTTTTGGGTCTTACATTATACTTTGGAACAAAGTTCTACCTGTTTAGGCTGCCGAAGGAGAAAGCTATTACATTCGTTGACCACAATGTTAGAACTTTAATATGTAGAAAGATTTGGTTTTGGTATAGATATAAGAATTGTTTGAGTAAATAAGAGTTGATTTCATTTTAGGACTTATTTAGTTTAAGAATTCAGAGTGCATTATAGTAATTAATTTAATGTGTGATGAATTTATTGACATTAGTTTGTATTCGATGTTTCGTAAATATTTTATGATGTTTTGACAATTGGGTGTTTCATATGAGAATATGCATTTAAACGATAGTATTCAATAATAAAAAACAACATTTTTTTTTTTGTTTTCTTTGCTAAAAGACAACAGATTTAATCTGTTGCCTTTACTTATAAAGACAACGGTTTTACAAGAAGGTCAACTGTTTTCCACTGTTGTCTGTAATTGAATAGACAATGGTTTTATACTGTTGTAGAAACCGTTGTTTATTGCTGAACAGACAACAATTTTAAATTGTTGTCAAAAGGTAGTTTTAACAACACCACTATTAATAACAAACTTATTTATAACTAGACAACAAATAATATCCGTTGTCTATATGAAAAATTCTTCTAGTGTATATAATTTAATCACTGCCAACACTCTTCTTAAAAAACTCATAACATGTATTAACACATGGAAAGTACAACTTGACAATTGGATACTTGGTTCCAGAAGAAAAAAAAATAAACATTGGATATCTCATAAAATAAATCCAAGAAATTGCATATTTTCTCCACCTTCTCCCACTCCAATGCATCAGGACAATGTCGATAATTGAAATAAAGTAATGCAAGATGGCAAAATGCACATCGATAAAATAAAGCACGTTCAAGCATAAGATATGTCGAGTTCCATCTAGTTGCCACATCTTGACGTAAGCCTTTCTTGGAATCTAGTTTCATTTGACTCACAACATCCAAAAATGTTTGTTTTCTCGATTGTGACCCTCTCACGTACTTGATGCTTTCACGAATTTTATGCACACATAGTTCAATATCTTTTAATCCATGCCGAACCACTAGATTAACAATATCTGCACAACAATGAACAGAAAAATATTTCCATTTGCAACCAGTGATCCTCTAAATTGATTAACCAACAATTCAACAGATACATCATTGGCAGAAGCATTATCTAAAGTCAAAGAGAAATACGATTGTCAATTTTCCATTCATGTAACAAAGAGGTGATTTTACCATACAAATCTATACCGCTATGTGGTTGAGGGAAAAGTGAGAAATTAAGCACTCTCTTCTACATGTTCCAATCATTATCAATGAAGTGAGCAGTCAAACATAGATAACCATCCATAGTGTTGCTACTCCAACAATCAGATGTCAAAGAAATCCTACCATGCGTTGATTCTAACAAAGATTTTATCCTTACTCTCTCTCTTTCGTGCATCTTAAGAATATCAGACTTAATAGTGTTTCTGGACACACATTGAACATCTCGCCACAAATACTCGAAATATGTTCTAATGCCTTCGTACTCAACAAACTGAAATGGCAAATAATGCATCACAACTGTAGAGGCTACTAACTCCCTAAAGTGTTGAGCATCAAATTTACGTTTCAGTGGCATTTTATCTCCCCCAATCATTAGTTGTGCTATATCACACGGTGTGTTTCTTGGACATGTTTTCATATGGCGAAGGATTGATCTAGTCCCATTACTACCTTCGCAATTGTATACAGCTGAACAATGCTTACATTTTTCCCTTTTAACATTATCAGTTTTATCAAGCGACAACTCATCAAGAAACCCCAAACTCTAGACCTCTTCTTTCTTTTACGTGTGTTACGATTTTTTATACCTTGACTTGAGGTATTTGCTACTTCCTCCACCTCAATTACATCATCATCACTAACCACATCCACATTATCCATGCTTGAAGATCCAATTTCATCCATAATATCAAATATGTCAAGAAAATAGATAAAATCTTAATTATATTTTAACTCTCTCAAATAAGAAGCATATATTTAAGTATAATAAGAATAAATCATAAATAAAAAAATACGTATGAATGATTATATTATATTATATACTTCTCATAATGTTATAGCCATGCAAACAAATTTGAAATACTGTGCTTGTCAAACTTGGCATTCGGCAAACAATATTCATGTCTTAGTTAATTTATTTATATAGTGCTTTGCTAAATCAATAATAAAATAGGATATTTAAATAATGAAATGGTATACAAACTAAAAGCAGTATGAAATCACATCCTCATAATTATGAGTAGTGTTTAATTATTTTGTTATTTTTCTTGTGAGGAAGCATGGAATTACAATTTTAAGAATTTAAGAAGGTGAAATGCGTGTTCATAAAAATTCTAATGAGAGAATAAATAGCTCGGTTTGACTAATAAAATACCGACATGGCTCATATTGAGGAACCAATTGTAGAAGTCGCTAGGCGCTAGTTAGGTGGTGGAGTGGGGGCTCAGTGACTAGTCGAGACATAGGTCGGGTTGATCGGGGCGTAGATGTGGTTAATTAGGAAGAAATCGAGAGCCTAACACCTAGATGAAAATTAATCAGAATTAGTTGATTTTTTTTGCGACATTGATTAAATAAATATAAAAACACCGTTCTACACCATATATATAAGTAGATATGCAATTAATGTCCATAACTTCTCTTGTTTTATGGAATGTCTCTTTCGAGGCCTTATACACATACATCAAAGGTGGTTGTATCTCTTCTGAAATTCATCCAAAATATCACAAAAGAGGCATATTGCGACCAAAAGCAAATAATTTTTCATCCAAACATGATAGATAAGGCTATAGTTTAGGGATCATACTTTTCGTTTATGTATTCTTATCTAATAGGATTTATCTAGTGGCTGCCACATATTAAGTTTATGCATGCAATTATGCCAATTTATACAAGTATTTGGTAGTGTTTGCATATTAATTCGGTGTTTTTATATTATATTTAATTATCTTGAGCTAAATAACGTGTTTGCTCCTGTATGTAGTTAAAATGTACTATTTTAGGCTTAAAAGACCATTATGGCGAAGTTTGGAGAAGAAACAAGTAAGAGACGAGGTGAAACGGCGAAAAGAGGCATATATGTAGATTTCCAGCCTGATACATCTTCAGTATTTCGATAATATCTTGAGCGCTACATGTTCAAATGAGGTGAATCGGCGGCATTGGAAAGCGAACTCAAAAGGCTACAACTTTTCCAAAATAGCCCAAGCCAAATTATGACTGGAAGACATCTAAATAGTCTTGAAGTGGAGGAAAAAAAGGCCGAAAATGCCACTCAACCAAGTACACTGAACTCACTTGGGCGAGTGGGCACTATTGGTTCGTGCATTTCCTACTTGTTTTGCCTATTTTTGGCTCGTTTCAACCCCAATCCTTCCCAACTTATAGATAGAGGTTTGGAAGTCCGAGAATAATCATCTCATATCTAAAGAAGCACTTTGGAGGCTTAGATTGAACAACAAGGAACACAAAGTGAATACGATCAAGATCAAAGACTCCGGATTTAGCTTTTTACTTTATCTTTATTTTTTTGAGAATATTTGTTTATGAATGCTCTTGGATTTTAATTATAAAGAAGAGTAGCTAAACATGTTTGTGTTCTAGGGCTAGAAAATAGGTTGCAATCAACTATGTTTTGATTTATTTTATTTCTTCTAGACTTCGTTCTTTATGTTTTCTTATATGTTGGTTCTTATTTTATGATTATTGCAACTTGATCACTTGTTTAATTTTACCTGCTTAATAACTCAAAGCGTGAGACGGAAGGGTTGTTAATAAGCACAAAACAAATAGCAAAGATTTCAATAGTCATCCAAGAGGATTGAAATATCTATGTAGGCATTAGTTTTAGGGTCTCTTTGGAGTTGAGTATACGATAGTTAGCCCGAGAGGGTAATTATTCATACGTGATCAACACATTAGCATTGTCGGGGAGGAAGGCTAACTAGAGTAGTGTCGCCTAATAAACACTAGAATTCGGTTTAAAGGTCTAGAATAATAAGATAATCATACTAGGAGATTGTAACTAAAATCAAACCCTAGAATACGTTCTTCTATTTAATTTATTCCTTCATGACTTCTTGTTGCTTCTTTGAGAATTGTACATGTTTTATTTATTATTTTTATGCACTTTTTGTTTTATAGTTAAAATAATCATCTTTATTTGAGTCTAGATAGGGTTGACCTGTTGCGATTGGGGAATTAAATTAATATAGGTAAACCGTCACTGTGGAATCGACCTTGCTCACTATTAGAGAAAATGTTATGATGTTTCTGGCGTCGTTGCTGGGGACTGGTAATTGTGTTTGTTTATATCTTGATAAGTAGTTTAGCGCTAGGCTAGACACTTAATATTCTTTGCATATATTTATATTTATATATAAAATAATTTGTGTATTATTTTCTTTTGCTTATTGATTATCATTGTTAGGGTTAAACTCTATTTTTTTATTTGTGAGATCATTGGAACAAGCTATGTATTTGACATATTATCAATGGTCTCCAAAGATACCATTGGAAGACATGGATTTTACGGGTGGTAGGTATGTCTACAACTCTTGGGATAATCTGGGACTAAGCCTTGATGATCATTCTCATGGTAGCACAAGAGATTTTCTACAAGGAATGATTATGGTAATAAATTTGAGATTGAGGAAGAACGACAGGCAACTCATAGTCAAGTTTTTGGCGCCATAAAGGTGCCATTAAATCAAATACTTAAGGTGCTTGCAGACCTATAGAAAGAGCAACTTGAAATTAAAGTTGACTTAGAGGAGCAAGAAATGGTACTGGACATAGAAAAAAATGAAGAGAAGTTGTGTGAGGACGTTGAAGAGGAAATTCAAGAAGAAATTCACATGCAAGATCCTCCAAAACAAGTGTCCATTACACAACTTGAGTTGACTGACGGCATTGATGAAGACCTATCTAAGGAGATTCTACTAGAAGACAACAACGATGCTAGAATTGAGTCAAAAGAATGTACACCTCATCATATTGATTTAGGGAGTTTAATTTCTTTATCTTTATCTAAGGCATATAAGTTTTGAATCAACTTTTCTATATAATTTTAGAAAACTTGTATTGCAATTGGGCATGGAACTCATTTTTTTTTTATTAAAAAATAATGCCTATAAAAATATCAAGGATCTTTCTTGCTACGTTTGCATAATAGATTCGATTGTTCTCTTTGAGAAAATAAAAGCATGGCAAGAAAAAACATTTTTTTAATCTTGGGTAACATTAATTGCATCTGGCTGAAGACGTAAAACTTAGCGCTTATCGGAAGGCAACCTGTCATTTACTATTTTCCTTTTCATTACTGTTTTTTTTTTTTTTTTTGTTATTTCAATTTTTTAGGGTACTAACATGATATGAAGAAAATGTAGTGAAATGAGTTACAAGGGGCGAGAATATTAGATTTGAGGACAGCGGGTGAGGTTCAACTGGGTCTATGGCAGTTTTCGATCGAGTGATGGAAAGAGAAAATTCGAAAGTAGCACCAAATTCCAGGTTTCTAATTTCCTCTTTCGATGAGTGCAACCAAGGCATACTACGTTCTTCCCCCAAACCTTGATCTTCGACAAATTTGGGGAATGGGGTAGAGTGGGACGTCTTGAGAGCTATGTTTTATTTTTTGGACATGTTTGATTGTTAGTTAATTTACATCTTGTTAGGTAGATTAGTAAGTTTATTTTATTTAGTTGTTTTATTTGAGTTTTTGATCAAGTCAGTTTTATTGAGTCAAACTCGGAGTTGATGCTTATTTTGATGAACATGTAGCTAAAAAAGGTTTAATTGCTGATGATGTATCGATGATAAGTCGAGTTTTACAAATCTTTACGACATGTAGACGAGCATGATAGGCACACTTGATATGAAATTGAGCATGCATGTAGAATGATGATCACATTAGCCCGTGAGATTTTGAGCTTTTGATGATCTCCCATTTTATGAGTTATATACATGTTTCTTTTGGTGTGATTTGTTGGTCATCATGTAAGTGTGTCTCTAGAACTTGACTTGCATCTTCTTAAGAATCGCCAAGTACACATTGTGGATTTAGAAAATGATTTTAGGCAGGCATTTTCTTTAGCCCATAATTTGAGCCGGAATTAATTTTTACCAAATTTCATAAAAAATTCCCTAGTTAGTCACTTTGTGCCTTTATCTTTATTCTTCATAGCCATACATTACAATCCTATGACCGTCCTTTTAGCTTTTGTCCCTTAACTTGAACTAGTTGAGTATGTGGGAGGTGGATTGAAAGGTAGTATTGTGAAAAGCAAAAAGGTGAGCAGAAAGGATGATTGAGAAGAGTTTGGTGAAAAAAATATTGAATTATGAGTAGAAAAGTAGAAAAATTAGCCCTGTCTAAGTTATTGTTGCTTATTTTAGTATTTAAAGAAAATCAAAATAAAATGAAAGTCGTATTTCTTATTCTATTTGTTGTTTTTAGGTGGGGGTTAGTTAGAAAAAAATGCTTAAAATGCCTAAGTGTTTGAAAAGGATGAGTAGTCCCAAAGTGGTATTAATTTATTATTGGCATTAAGAGAAATTGGTTTATAAGGCAGTTTGATTGGTTTATAAGGTAGTTTATGAGGTGAAGAAGTCATATATTTTGGCTTTCCGAGATTTGAAAAGTGAGGAAAAAAAGTGAACATCAATTGAGGGGTAGTTGAGTTGAGAATAACTTGATTAGCCGAAGAATGAGTCATTTTTGCTTAAATTTATTCCACTTTACCTTAAGCCCACATTACAAAAAAAAAAAAAAAAAAACAAAGGCCATTCAGATTCTTTGTTCACACATGTTAAGTACAAAGCATATGTTAGACAACAAGCAAGCATATGGTAGATTGTGCATGTGATTCAACTTGAGCGTAAACACGTCCCATTCTATACACTTGAGAGATGACGATATGCTAATTTGGTGAGGATCATCTATTTGAAGTGTCATGTTTCAAAAATAATTGATATGTGCTATGTCGGATATGCTCAATAGTCTACGTTCTCTATTTTTTGAAAAATATTCTGAGACTAGATTCGTCGCCCAAATCATCCTAATACTCAAGTTCTTGTTTTTATCTACTTTTAAGTTTGGGGAGTTTTGATACACGTAGTGTATGCATGCATTTAGGCCGATTTATATGAGTATTTTGGTAGTGTTTGCATATTAATTTGGTGGTTTTGTATTATATTTGATTATCTTGAGCCGGATAACGCGTTTGCTCGTGTTTGTAGTTAAAATTCACTATTTGAGGCTTAGAAATCCATTAGGACGAAGTTTGGAGAAGAAACGAGTAAGAGACGAGATGAAATGGCGAAAAGAAGCACAAATGTAGAATTCAAGTCTGACGCACCTTCAGTATTTTAACCATATCTTGAGTTCTATATGTACAAATGAGGTGAAACTAGTGGCATTGAAAAGCTAATTTAAAGGGCTACATCTTTCGAGAGATAGCCAAAGCCAAATTATGACCAGAAGACCTCCAAATACAGTCCTGAAGTTGGAGAAAAAAAGGCCAAAGGTGCCACTTGACTGAGTACACTGAACTCACTCAGGCGAGTGGGCACTATCGGTTCATGCGTTTTCCACTCGTTTTGGACTATTTTCGGCCCGCTTCAACCCCAATCCTTTCCAACTTATAATAGAGTTTCCCAAATCCAAAAAAAACCATCTCATGTATTAAGAAGAACTTTGGAGGCTTAGATTGAAGAGCAAGGAATGTGAAGCGAAGACAATGAAGATCGAAGACTTCAGGTTTTGTTGTTTAGTTTATCTTTATTACTTTGAGAATATTTTCTATGACTGCTCTTGAATTGTAATTATAAACATGAGTATCTAAACACATCTGTATTCTAGGGCTAGAAAGTAGGTTGCAATCAACTATGTTTTGATATATTTTATTTATTCTAGACTCTATTCTTTATGTTTATCTTATGTGTTGGTTCTTATTTTATGAGTTTTGCAACTTGATTGCTTGTTCAATTCTACCTGTTTAATAACTTGACGCCTGAGAGAGGAGGGTAATTAATAGGCACACAACACATATCATAGGTATCAATAGTCATCCGGGATGAGTGAGATATATGTGTAGGATTGTTTTTAGGTTCTGTTTGGAGTTGTGTATGCGATAGTTAGCCCGAGAGGGTGATTATTTAGTACACGTGATCGTGCACGCACTTTAGGTTGATTTAAGTGCCAATTTAGTAATAATTGTGTGCATATTCACGTGTATTTTGGGCATTTATTTCTTATTAAGCAGATTAACGTGTTCAGTTCTTGAGCTCTAACTTTCTTCCCAATTTCCCTGGATGAATACCTCGGCCGAGGTGACCTTCCAGGGGAAAATGAATGCTTACAAATTTTCAAGGACTCGGCCGAGGTGAGTACATACCTCGACCAAGGTGATCCATAACCCTAAACCCTGAAAAATTCCCTTTTTACCACCTCGGCCTGGACGAATACATGCCTCTGCCGAGGTCATCCTTAAGATGAAATCCTATCACCTTTGCCTCGGCCGAGGTCAACATGTGTCTCGGCCGAGGTCTAAACCTCTGTTTTAAACTACAAACGCGTTTTTGGCTTAAATTCCAACTAGCAACTTTTCCTCTCTCTCTCTCTCTCTCTCTCTCTCTCTATATATATATATATATATATATATATATATATATATATATATTTCCTCCCATTCAAATTTTAACCTATCTTGGGACATTTTATCATGCATTTCCAGCCTCCATTCCACCAAGAAGAAGGATGGGGCAAGAGGATTGAAGATCATCTTCTCCAATCACCATTTTTGGGTTCTTTTATCTTAGTATTATGTTTCTTTGAATTTCAATCAATTTTCTGCTTGTAATAGTTAATATGGGTGAGTAGCACCATAATTTCTACCCTTGATCGAATGTGGAACTTCGAGTCGACATTATTTATGTGATTATTAAGGTTGATGTTACCTTTTAATTGTGTATTCAAGTGTTTTATACTATTTGTTTTTATTGACTTATATTTATGAGTTGAATTTAGGATTGATCACCCTTTAGGAAGCTTATAAATGTATTGCTAGAAATCGGAATCACTATCCATAATTGTAGGGTCTTCGATTCATGTGTAGCATACAATGATTAATTCATTGGTGATAGTATAAACTTTGACCTCTAAAACCGAGCTTGTGAGTTTTATGTCTTATCTATCTCGTTGTCTTGGTGCTTCTATCGTTTGGTTATCGAGTCGGAGTGATCTTGTTCGTAGGTTGGATTAAATCAAATAGGGTTAGTCGAAGAACTTGTTTTGGCTAGCTAGGACTAAGAGACAACAAGGCTATTAGAGCTTGTTAATAGTCTTGAGATAGGGACTTGAATTGCAATTGATTGGGCATCAACAATCGTCGCGTAAATTAATTGGACGAAGGGAAACGAGATCAAGGGTGGATCCTTTTATATATTTGAAAAACCGAAAAAATCAATCTATTTGTCTTTAGATAACTTGTTACTTGAATTTTAATAGTAATTGCTTTTTAGTTTATTTGTCGGTTTTGGTAACTTTTAGTAGTCGATTAGTTAGCAATCACAAATTCCCCCCCAACCTTTATTGCTTTTGATTGTTAGTTTCTAATTCTATTTCAAATTCCTAGTTGCTTGAGTACTCGAAACAATACTATTCCTCCGTTCCGTGAGGATTCAACCCGACTTATCACCATCCTTAGTAGAATTAAAAGTTCGGATAAAATATTAATTTGGTTGTAAATGCGTAAACGACGTGCGTCCCCTACCTTACCAAGTTTTAGCGCCATTTTCGGGGAATGGTTTTAAGAGTAGTATTATTTTGGTGTTCAAGCATTATCTTTATTTACATAGATAGTTATTTGCTTTGTTTATTTAGTAATTTTGATATTTACTTTGGTTCTTTGTTTGATTGAGTTGTTGTGGATGTTCTTGCGCTCACAAGGGGAGAAAGGGTTATTATTTGAACCGGATATAGTTGAATGTGAGTAGGTATTAAGAAGAAGAGCCCGAGTTTTGGAACAAATCCGGGAAGAATATGAAGATTAGAACATCGAGACTGAGGAAACCACTGAATTGGAAGAATGGCTGATGAACAAGTTCGGGAGAGGACTATGAAAGAACTTGCAAACACAAGGGTAGCACATGAACCCTTGTGTATCACATTTTCGGAGATCGGGAATGACACTACTTTTAAACTCAAGTCAGGACTCATTCATCTATTGCCATCATTTCACGGGTTATCCAGGGAAGACCCGCATAAGCATTTGAAAGAATTCCATGTGGTATGCTCAAGTATGAAACCGACAAGAGTAACCGAGGAGCAGATTAAATTGAGGGCATTCCTTTTCTCGCTCAAGGACCTTACAAGAGATTGACTATACTATTTACCACCCGGTACCATTACCACTTGGGAGCAAATGGAGACACAATTTCTTGAGAAGTACTTCCCTGTATCTCGGTCTACCAACATCAGAAAGGAGATCAGTGGTATTAGGCAAATGCAAGGATAAACCTTATACAAATATTGTGAAAGGTTCAAGAAATTTGTGGCATGCTGCCCACTGCGTCAAATCACCACGCAACTTTTGATCTAATATTGGTATGAAGGGCATTGTCTGACTGACAAAAACATGATTGACTCAGCCAGTTGTGGAGCTTTGGTCGAAAAGACCCTTACTGAAGCCCGAGCATTAATTTCCAAAATGGCAGCCAGTACTCAACAATTTGGTTGTTGAGAGCCCGTGAGACGTGTTAAGAAAGTCATCGATTCGAGTATTGAAGAGAGGTTGGATCAGCTTACTGACCTAGTGAAGAAAGTGGCTTCGGGTAGCACTCCTACTCCAAGACCTTGCAGAATCTGTCAAATAACCGAACACTCCACTGATACGTGTCCTATTCTCGGAGAGGAGATGGGCTCATGCCAATGCACTGCACAACTTTTATCCTATCCATATTCATAGACATACAATCCAGGATGGAGAGATCATCCCAACTTCAAGTACGGGAAGGCGAACAAAGTGGGCACAATCGACCCCCCCTACCCTAAGGGGATGTTCCAGCAGAGATAGCTTATCAAGCCAATAACCTCTTATCCATGATTGTCTGATATAGTGAAAAGTTTGGCAACTAGGCTTCAACAAGAATCGAATTTGAGGTTCCAAAATATTGAGACCCGAGTCAGCCAAATTGCATCAGCAGTATCTCATTTGGAAAGTGCTCAGAGTGGAAAGTTACCCGCACAGCCAGAGATAAATCCCAGGAATGTTAGTGCAATCACCTTAAGAAGCGGGGTGATGCTTGGAGAGCCTAAAAAGCCCGGGCATCACTTTAGGGGTGAAAGAAAAGATGAAAGTGAAGAAGTGGGTGCTAAAGAGAAAGCCTCGCCCGAGGCACACACTGAACTCGGCCGAGGTGCCCTGCATCTCTTGGAAGGAAATTCACCCTGTAAACTCACCTCGGCCTAGGCAGATGAGGACCTCGGCCGAGGTTAATTCCAACCTATTGCAGGGAAGTTACCCTGTAAGATCACCTTGGCCGAGGCCACTCCAATCTCGACTGAGGCACTTCAATATCTAAAAATTCACACTTCTACTCCGCCACTCCCCTTTCCGAGTTAAATCAAGAAGGTGGCAGATAGAAGTAAAGACATTGAGCTTCTGGAGATGTTCAGAAAAGTAAAAATCAACATTCCTCTCATTGAAGCCGTAAAGCAAATCCCACGGTACGCCAAATTCTTGAAAGACCTATGTACCAATAAGAGGAGGCTTCAAGGGAATGAAAAAGTGTTCATCAGCGAAAGCGTATCAACGATTTTTCAAAAGAAGCTTCCACAAAAATGCAAGGATCCCGGTATGTTTTTCATTCCTTGCAAAATAAATAACCGAAAAATTGAACATGCTATGCTAGATTTAGGAGCATCAATCAATGTTATGCCTCACTCTATTTTTCGATCCTTGAATTTGGGGCCACTCAAGGAAACACAAGTAGTCATTCAACTAGCCGATGGAAGCGCTTCATACCCCGATGGAGTGATTGAAGACGTGCTAGTTGAAGTTGATAACTTAGTATTTCCGGTTGATTTCTACGTCTTGGAGATGCAAGGGGATTCATCAATCTCTATGCCTATCTTATTGGGGAGGCAATTTCTAAACACCTCTCGAACTAAGATAGACGTTCATGGAGGCACACTCACGATGGAGTTTGATGGAAGAACTGTGTAATTTAATATTTTTTATGCCAAGCAGTGTCCCAAGGACTCCCATACTGTTTTTCCTCATGATGTTTCTAACCCTCCTGTTGAGGAAGAATTTGAGATAAGGTGCAGGAATAGGTCGAACATTTCTACATTCTTGAAATATCATAAAGAGGAAGGTGAGAAGCTGCATGAAGGCTTGAACTGGTTCGGACCGATATGGAAACCCCCGTGAAATCACCACTATGGGAAAGAGCATCCGTCGAGCCAACAACGTTAAACAAAGGCGCTTGTCAGGAGGCAACCCGACGGTTACTTGTTTTCTTGCATTTTGAATTCGTAGTTTAGTAGTAGTTTTACTATTATTGGAGTGTTTTGAATTGGTTTTTTTAAATGTGTGTAGGTACCGAACAAGCCATTCAAAGAGATAGTGTGAAATGAGGGTGAAGGAGTCCAAAATCGAGGTATCACTGGAGAAATCACCACGGCCGAGGTCAAATATGCCTCGCACGAGGGCCTCCAATGAAGAAAAATGTGATGCCATTCTGGACAATCTACATCGGTCGTGGAATTTCCATGCCACTCCCGGGGCAAAATCATGCCTCGCCCAAGGCCTTTCCATGACACGGCCGTGGCATAAGAAGCTGAAAATCCACCAAGTCCATTAGATGAAATACAACGACCGTGGCAAGATGGACTGCGCCCGTGGTGGGTATCATGCCTCGCCCGTGGCCTAAGGAGCTGAAAATTACCAAGTTTACTGGAGAAAATGCCACGGCCGAGGCAAGAGAAGACCTCGACCGTGGAGAAGATGAGCCTCGCCCGTGGTGTTTCCAGACCACGCCCGCGGCCAATTATGCTCAAAATCCTTCAAAACCACTGGAAGAAATGCCACGGCCACGGCAGGTCCACGCCACGCCTGCGGTGCAGGAGGACACTCGCCACGACCGCAGCAATTCACCAGGTATAAATACCTGAAGCGGGTAAGGTAGGGCATTTTCTTCCCCCTCCTCGCGAATTTGCACAACACACACCCACACACACACTAAATCCACCATTTTCACTCAAACTCACACAATCACTCACCTACATCACCACACACACTTCTATCCGAGTAATTTCGGATTTGGAGTGAATTTGGAGTCGGGTCAAAAAGGGCGCGAAAAAGCAAACTTCAAAATTTTCGACCGATAAGTACGGCTATCCCTTTCCCTTAGTCTTTTATTACTTATTATGGACTTTGTTGTTAAATTGGGGGCGAATTTTGTATTAGAATAACTACTACATTGATATTGGTTATACACGAGCCTAGTGTTGTGATTTTTTGCCAATGTTGATTTGTTTTGTGCATTCTAAGACTCAATTTATTGTGATAGCTCTAGAATTTACATGTTGGTTGATGTGGGATGATGATTAGGGTGAGAAGCTTTAAATTTTGAGGTGAAATTGGTTGTGGCATATCACCGAACACATGGCATGCATTTCACTATTGTTATTCTTTTGTAGTTGCTTTGATTGACATGCTCAACTATTAGGTCGATTAGTTGAAATTGTGGTGAAAACTAGACAATTTTAGACTCTTGTTTTGTAATGATAAGAATTTGACCTATTTTTGTTAAGTATTGATCGATTTTAGTTGAAACAGGATAGTAATTGGAAATGTTTGACATATGTGCAAATTGTGTCAAGTCGATTGAATTATCCATTTTGTAAGTTCATTTGTGAATTACTTGTTGATTGAATGCGAGTAATTGATATAATGAACTTGACTTTTTATTGGAATTCGATTGAACCTTATGTGTAAATTGGTGATAAAGCTGTCAAATTCGGGAATTTAAATGTGTGTGATTTTTCTTTGTAGGCCAAATGGGACCATCAAAGAAGACATCTAAAAAATTCACCGGCAAAAGTGCCACCACAAGCAAAGGCACAATAAGTATAAGCAGGGGCAAGGGCTAATTGGTGATTCGGGACCCCATTTCGGACGAACCTGAGATCGAAATCCCGAAGGTGCCAATGTCCACAGGGCCAGATAGCTGGCACTTCGACATAGTATTGGAGGATCCAGATCACCAAAGCAGATTTGCTAGATTATTGAAGCGCCAGATAACTGCCACCCGCTACTTCAAAGCTTAGTGCTTAACTGCCATGGGGATCAAGGACGATACAGACGAAATTCTTAGAGTGTCGGGCCTCATTAGACTGTTCACTCCACGGCCCACCTATCAATGATTTTTCCTTGAGTTCTTCAGCACGTTCTTGGTCCGGGCCAACTCCAAAAAATGTGGAAACAGAACACACATCATTTCGTTCCATCTGATGAACGAAAAGAAGACACTCACGATATCAGAGTTGAGAAGGATTTATGGGTTCAAGGAAGACCCCTCCACCATAAACTTAGAAAATATAGATGATTTTTTTATGTCGAGCGATTATGGGGGCAAATAATTATTGCTCCTGGCTTGGTTGAACCGCAAGCTTTTGAGTCGAAGAGCTAAAAAACGAACTGGATTAGAAGTCCAGCCGTAAAAGTCTTGCAAAAGCTTCTGGAGTTGACACTTTTTGGGAGGAAAGAGACGGGGACAGCAAGGATGTCTGAGCTTAGTATCCTATGGTCCATCCTCAACATGACCGATAGAAGATATGAGGAGGTTTTGATCGAGTCTTTTGAGAGGACGGTGAAGGAGTTGACATCGAAAAGAAAGAAAGAGCCAAAGCAGTTCGATCCGATCTTCAATGGGGCTCTTATCACACCCATTTTGGAGCACCTTGGCGTACCGTTGACCGAATTCAAGCCTGTATCAGAGTCATTCCTTCTGGGTTGAGAGGATTTAGCCAACATGAGGGTTGCTGTTTTGGGGCAGGAAGACGGAGTCTCCGTCCCCTACGTGATCCAAAACGTAGGGCCAATACTACGCCTTCCCAACCCAGACCTCACCCACATCAGAGACCTCAGATCCACAGGCAACCTGGCCTTGAGCTCAAAGGTACACCGGGTAGCTCCAAAGGAACCAAGTGCCCTTGAGTTCTAGAAATATCACAGAGACCAGGTGTCAGCACATGCTGCAGAAGGTTGACCCCACAGGCGAGGGTATGAGCAGCCATCATTTAAGAAAAGGACCAGTATCCGCTGTTCAGTCCCACACAGAATTTTGATAATACGTGGATGAGAGATTGAGCACAATGGAGGTAGATATCGGGGAGATCAAGGCGGACATCAATGAGATCAAGGTGAATCAAAGCAAGATCTCCAATGCACTCATCAACATGCGATCATGTTTTGGTGGCCAAAGCTCTCAATCTTCACGATCCTCCAAATCGTTGTGAGTAGGAGCACCAAGAATATCCTTCCTCTTCTTCTTCAAAAACTTAGTTTTCAACTAAGTTTGGGGAGAGAGTGGGGGTGGGGTATTCTTGCCCCCCCTGATTTTCAATTCTCTAGTGCTTCCTTTCCATATTTTATTACATGTTGAATATTTAGGCATGTGTGCCCCTTCTAATTTGCTTATACTTTGGATTCACGGCGTGTGTGCTGTTTTGTGACTTTTGCTTGTACAGTTTTATTAGATAATTTGTAAGATGTTGTTTATTGATTGGCCTGTGTGCCACTTTCTATTGTCTTATTTGATTAAGCTACTTTGGGATTTTTCATTTTTATATGTTGAATTTTTTGTACTTACACGCATAGGAAGAATAATTTTGGTAGTTTTAATTAATTTTTGGGATGGATGGCTTTGAATAATTGGTTGAGTTCGTTAAATCCGTACCCCTTCTTTCAACAAACGTTTGTTCTCAACCAAGTATTTTTTTTTGGGGGGGAGGGGGAGGGAGGGGGGGGGGGGGGAAGGGGGGCAAGTGATAGGTGTACGGATTTGGCCACTTGAAAAAAAAAGTTGATTGGACCAAATTGGAACAAGAAATGTGGCAATGGTTAATGATGAAATTTTTTTTGTCAAAAGTTTTAAAAATGGGCCATGGTAGAGCATGGTAGGCTTTTGAAGAAAATTAAGCTTGCATTCAAAACTTGTGAATCAAAATTTTGCCAAAAGTGAGCTTTTGAGCTTAAAATGATACTCCCACTTTAGGAGTAATTTAAATCTTCTTTCGGTGTGAAAATTCATTGAATGCGTGTATTCATCTCCAGAACTTGCCCTAACTCTTTATATTGAATAAGTCGGTAGATCGTGTGACCTAGAAAGTGATCTTAGGCATTTCTTGATTTAAGCCTATTTCAAAAACTTGAAAATGCTTCATTTTCACCGTATATTTAAAATAATTTGCCTCTAGTTAGCCCGCTGAGCTTTTAGCCTTTTTGTTTGATAACCAAATCTACAAGCCAAATCTCTTTCCATTAGCCTTCGAACCTAAATGGACTAATTGAGTGTGAGGAGGTGGTTGGAAGGTAGTCGGGTTGGGAAATTGGGGATCAAATTAGGTAGAATAGAGAAATCATTGAAGGGTGAAGAAAAATTACACAAAATAGGCCAGAGTCGAGAACGTTAGCCTCTCCAATGTTTGTAAATATTTATTAGTAAAAAAAAAAACTCGAGTAAAAAAATCTAAAAAAGTTGAAAAATCAGAAAAACAAGGCAAAGAGTTGTTTGTATATATCTTGCTAGTGTTTAGGTTTCGAGAGCTAGTGAAAAGCAAAATGATCTTTGATCAACATTCTTAAAGTCTCAAAAGTCATAAAAAGCACCTTCCAAGTGAGAATTGAGAACAAGAGAGTTATAGGTTGGGTTGAGGTAAATAAATTGAACTTAAGGATCGATGTGATTGGGAAATAAGAGAGTGAGGTAGAGTGATTATTGTTTGAGGGGTAGATGAGAGTAGCTAACTCATTTAGTTCGTTTTATAGTCACTTTTGCCAAAAAAATTGTCCCACCTTACCCCAAGCCAAAATTACAACCCTTGTAAAGACCTTTTCGATTCTTTGTCACAAATGTCGAGTACACGTTCTAATTTAGATGATTGGCAAGCTTATGGTAGGCGATTTATGCATTTCAATGTGAGCGCATACACTATCCACTTGATACACTCAAGAGTTGAGAGATACACTCACCCGGTGAGGATCTCAAGTCGAGAATGTCAAGTCTTGAAAGTAGTCGAATTAATCTATCACATATGCTCATTATCACCATGATTGCTGAACTTTTGAGAAAATCTAATGAAACCAATTTGCCACTTAAATCTGCCCTAACACACATCCTTTCTTCTTTTTCTTTATTTGTTTGGGAAGAACAAAAGTTTAAGTTTGGGAGAATTTGGTACACGTGATCGTGCACGCACTTTAGGTTGATTTAAGTGTCAATTTAGTAATAATTGTGTGCATATTCACGTGTATTTTGAGCATTTATTTCTTATAAAGCAGATTAACGCGTTCAGTTCATTTCTATGTCAAAACAGGTACAATTAGACAAAAAATAAGCATTAGAGTTCACAAAGTTGACGGATCGAACGAAGTAAACAGAGGACAAGGCTGAAGGAGCACCTCGGCCGAGAGAAACCCAGATCTCGGCTGAGGCATTCATCCAGGTGAATTGGAAAGAAAATTAGATTTCAAGGCCTCGGCCGAGATATGTATTCACCTCGGCCGAAGCAACCTTCCAGGGGAATTGGGAAGAAAATCAGAGATCAAGACCTCGGCCGAGACATGTATTCACCTCGGTCGAGGTGACATTCCAGGGGAAGATGAAGGCTTCCAAGTTTTCAAGGTACTCACCTCGGCCGAGGTGAACCATGACCCTAAACCCTGAAAAAGCCCCTTTTTACCGCCTCGGCCGGGATGAATACATGCCTCGGCCGAGGCTAGCCTTAAGATGTAACCCTATCAACTTTGCCTCGGCCGAGGTCAACCTGTGTCTCGGCCGAGGTCTGACCCTCTGTTTTAAACTGCAAACGTGTTTTTGACTTAAATTCCAACTAGTTACTTTTCCTCTATATATATATCCTTCCATTCGAATTTTAACCTATCTTGGGATATTTTATCATCCATTTCCAGCCTCCATTCACCAAGAAGAAGGATGGGGCAAGAGGATTGAAGATCATCTTCTCCAATCACCATTTTTGGGATCTTTTATCATAGTATTATGTTTCTTTGCATATCAATCAATTTTCTGTTTGTAATAGTTTATATGGGTGAGTAGCACCCTAATTTCTACCCTTGATCGAACGTGGAACTTTAAATCAACATTATTTATGTGATTATTACGGTTGATGTTACCTTTTAATTGTGTATTCAAGTGTTTTATACTATTTGTCGTTATTGACTTATATTTATGAGTTGAATTTAGGATTGATCACCCTTTAAGAAGCTTATAAATGTATTGCTAGAAATCGGGATTACTATCCGTAATTGTAGGGTCTTCGATTCATGTGTAGCAAACAATGATTAATTCATTGATGATAGTATAAAGTTTGACCTCTAAAACCGAGCTTGTGAGTTTTATGTCTTGTCTATCTCGTTGTTTTGGTGCTTCTATCTTTTGGTTATCGAGCCGAAGAGAGCTTGCTCAAAGGTTGGATTAAATCAAATAGGGTTAGTCGAAGAGCTTGTTTTGGCTAGCTAGGATTAAGAGACAACAAGACTATAGAGCTTGTTAATAGTCTTGAGATAGGGACTTTAATTGCAATTGATTGGGCGTCAACAATAGTCGCGTAAATCAATTAGACCGAAGGGAAATGAGATCAAGGGTGAATCCTTTTATATATTTGAAAAATCGAAAAAATCAATCTATTTGTCTTTAGATCACTTGTTACTTGAATTTTAATAGTAATTGCTTTTTCGGTTATTTGTCGATTTTTGTACTTTTAGTAGTCGATTAGTTGGCAATCACAAATTCCCGCCCTCCCCCCACAACCTTTATTTCTTTTGCTTGTTAGTTTCTAATTCTATTTCAAATTCCTAGTTGGTTGATTACTCGAAATAATACTATTCCTCCATTCCCTGTGAATTTGACACGTCTTGCCACTCTAGTTTGTAGAGTTAAGAGTTCGGATAAAATATTAATTTGGATGGTAAACGCGTAAATGACGCGCGTCCCCTACCTTACCATTATTCATACGTGATCACCACGTTAGTGTTATCCGAGTGGAGGGCCAACTAGAGTAGTGCTGCCTAATAAGCACTAGAATTCTAGTTGAAAGGTCTAGAACAATAAGATAATCTTACACATGAGTTTGTCACTAAAATCGAACCCTACTACGTTCTTCTATCTGATTTATTCCTTCGTGACTTCTTGTTGCTTCTCTGAGAGCTTGTACGTATTTTATTTACTGTTTTTACACACTTTTTGTTTAATAGGTAAAATAATCATCTTTATCTGAAAGTCTAGATAGGGTTGGGCTATTCAAATCGGCTATTTAATTAACGTAGATAAACTGTCTCTGTGAGATGGCCTTGCTCATTGCTAACTACAATTGCACTGTATAATTGCTATTACATTAAGGTTAGAAAAATGCTATAACATTAAGTTTAGAAAAAGTATTGTTGGTACAAGTCGTTCTAGGTTGTATAAATAAAAAAGATAATACGAATTTAACGTGGTGGCTAAAAGGATTTGTGTTCTTTGACAAGTGACTAAATATTAAAGTTTGTGCTATCCAATAATCTTATAACAAACTAATGTCTAACTACATATTACATTCAATATTAGCATGTCATGTACTGCAATAATCTATTCAAGTGTGATGTGGAGAATATTCTTTTCCTTTTTCTTGATACTTGATCTTTAATATTTCTTTTTTGTTGATATTACTTTTTCCGCACTGCTGGGCTCCCTACCAAACCTGTATCTTTCTTTCTCTACACTCACATCTAAAATATAAATCTAAATATGAATAAGTATATATGTTTTATACTATTTTCTTGTTAATTAAAACAATCACAAGTCCAAAAAGTAAGAATAAGAGTTTACCAGTTCCTCAAGAAGTAAGCATCTTAGATTCTTACTTACATTTGAAGATATAACAATGGCCTAGATTGGCTATTTATATTACAAAATTGCATTCAAAAAGGAAAAATGCAGAACTTCCACTTTATTTATATTTGGTCCCATAAAATATAGTTTCTATAGATTTTTGTACCCTTTTAACCTTTTTCCCCCAAAATTTCCGTTGTTATCTTAACTTCTATTCATACACTAAGAGCTTGTGTGGTAGGGTAGATAAGGCCCAGATTGGGTACCTAACTGGGCTTAAATGGTTGTTTGGTATCCTATTTTATTAAACAGGCCGAACCTAGATAACTCACATCACGTTCTTAATTTACTATTTCTCTGCATCTTGCGCATCTCGCCCATGATACGTGATAGGGAATACCGCGTACAACAATAACTCTGATTACACTTTTTAATATTACAACTTGGTCCTCTTGTTTCATCTCAAGCTTCAAAATTAAAAAGGGGGCAAATCATTTCATTCTCTCCCTCTTTCCTCTCTTATGTTCGTCTCCCATCTAGGGTTCGGCTGCGGCACCGATAATCAAACTCCGCGAAAAGCTAATTTTTTGTCAGACTCTTATTTATGTTTGGTTAACAAAAATTCACGCCTCTTTGTGCGAAATATTCACCAATTTCTCAGAATCTTGTTCACGAGTTGAGCTGAATGATGCAATTTTTCCGTTTTTTGTGAACTATTTTCACCTTTTTCTCTTTTGATTACAGATCTCCTTGTTCCTAGTCATCGCAACTTCCCGTAACTGACGTTTTTTCCCTGCAAATCTCGCTTGGTTGAGGTTAGAATTTCAGCACCCAAATGTTGTAAAATTGAATCTTTACTTTATGGGCCTGATGTTTAATAAATTTTTTTTTTTTTCTGCCTACTTGCCTAAGATCTAGTCTAATAGCATCCACCAATTTCTTGTGCATTACACTAAAAAATAATTTGGAGAGGGGCTTTGCTTCATGTATAAAATGGAGGTTTTCTTGTGTTCTTAATACTGTTAGGATATTTGGGACATTACAAGGAGAATTGGGAATGTGTTTTAACATTCAGTTCGTTGCATTTGCAGTTTTGATTTGCCACTGAAATTCTAATCATAGACACAACTGCTATGTGCTAAATCGTCAAATTATTCCTTGTGCAGAAGCTTGTTTCCTTTGAGTTGTAAGATCACAAATGACACCCGTTAGGGAAATAAATGCTACGGTTTACCTATTGGTTGAGGAAATTTTGCATTAAACACTCATTAACATATTTATAATAATTGATCTCTTAGTTAGAATTATAAGTAGAAAAAGAAGACGCAATGCTTTTATTGAGCCGTATAGGATGATTGAAAGAATATCGGACCAAATAAACCATTTGCATGCAATGGTGGGCTTTAATGACGAAAATTGTATTATTAATTTGTGTATGGATCGCAATGCTTTTGGTCATGTATCTTTGTTAATGCGCCAATTAGGAGGATTAGTTGACGGTAAATACGTAACTTTAGAAGAGCAAGTAGCGGTTTTCGTTGGCGTGCTTGCACATCACAAAAAAATAGGATTCAGAAGTTTGATTTCTGGTGGTCGAGCCAAACAATCTCCGACTACGTTCATGTCGTTTTAAAGGCTATTCTTAAATTACATGCTTTGTTCTTGGTAAATCCCGAGCCTGTTCCTGAAGATTGCACCGACCTTCGCTGGAGATGGTTCAAGGTATACACTTATTGTCCTTTTGACGAGCATCGGTAATTGATTAATGGATTTACAAATGTGGCTTCTACTGGATTTACTTTAAAAACATTGAAGTTGTAGTCATGCATATGTTTTTTGGTTTCAAGAAGTGTCTTGGAGCGTTAGATGGGACTTACATTCCGGTCATGGTGCACAATATTGATAAGCCACGTTACATGACACAAAAGGGTTAAATTTCAACAAATACACTGGTTGTATATGATCGAAATTTAGGTTCGTGTATGTCCGCCCTGGTTGGGAGGGTTCGGCGGCTGGTGCTCGAGTTCTACGGGATGCAGTTACTAGAGTTCACGGTTTAAAAGTCCCCAAGGGTACCTAAATCTTCCATAATAGGTTCACTGATTTTCAGATTCGTACAATTTATAAATATACCAACACGAACTTCACTATTTTTGTTAGGCAATTACTACTTATGCGATTATGGATTTGCTAACAGTGAAGGTTTTTTAGCTCCTTTCAAAGGTGTCCGGTACCATCTAAAAGAGTGGGGTCCACGCATGTCGAGACCTGAGAACGCTGAAGAAGTGTTCAATATGAGACATACTAGGGCGCATAATGTAATCGAATGTGCGTTCGGCATAATGAAAATGCGGTGGGGATTTTTAGGAGCACCACATATTACCTGGTGAAAATACAGAACAGGCTGATCATGGCTTGCTTTCTTCTCCATAATTTTATTCGCTCCGAAATACTTGTTGATCCCATGGAGAAGCTCTTAGACGCCCTCCCCCTGATCCCGAAGAAGAAGAATACATCGATGAGTGTGTAGAGGCTGTTGAATCATCTTCGGAGAGGAATGATTGGAGACAACAAGTAGCGCAAGATATGTGGGCTAATTTTAGATAATTATTATGGAGACTAGATGTCAGTTTGACATTGTGCTTGTATTAGTTCCCTAAAGTTCCTTAACTTTTGATTTGTTTGAATTTAGGTTTATTGTGGTCACAAACTTGCACTGTTCTTTTATGATTATTTGTTCTACCTTGTTTGGCCAAACTATACTGAAAATTATTGTTGAAGTTGAATTTGCACATTTTATTATCATACTGTGAACAACATTTAGATACATAAAAAAGAATTAATTTATGATCCTTTCCAGATTTGTTTTTTGTTTTTTGTTTTTTGTTTTTTGTTTTTTTTGTTTTTTGTTTTTTGTTTTTTGTTTTTTCTGTTGTTACTTATATTAAGGTTTGTTCTTTTAGTTGCTTCTTCTGTAACAAGCAATATGAAATAGGTTGTTTATTATGCTAACACTGGACTTATTTAGGTCTATGGACAACACAATTGAAGACTATATTTTGGCACCGGAATGTAGATGCAGGAAAGGTAAGATGATAGTCAAGTGTGTCGGAAACGATGCCGTTCACTCGGGACGTTATTACTACAAATGCCCAACTAGCTCCAAACACGAGATATCATTTATGTGGTGTGATGAGCACCACCAAGGCGATCACCCCTGTCGTATTCCCCGGTCCCTGTTTGGCCAGACCTATACATCTAAATAAAAACCAAACTCAACGTTTTCATCTACCGAAAATTCTGCCCGTGACAGGACATAAGCTTCAACTTTTGAAACCCATCTACGGGGAGATATAGAAGTTCAAATTGCCTTTGTGTTCATATCTTTCGTACTAGTACTGCTTGGTGCAATCATCGGGAGAATAATTTAAAATTTAGTCGTAATTAGGTCCTTCTATGTGCTTAGTGGTAATTGCGGTTTAGGCGCTCTGTTGTGTAGTATTAGCCGAACTATCATTCAGGCTTATTTGCAAGAAGAAAAGCATCTTCAAATCAAATATTGCTTATCGTTTGGGTCCGTATATCATGGTAGTTATTTGAAATTATGTTGAATTTTGGGTAGCATGTACTGACTAAAGGCAATTGTCTTTGTAATTTAGCTACTATTCAAAATCTTGTACAACAATTTTATTTGTTGAGTTATCAAATCATGGTAATGTTAAGTACCAAAAAAATCAAAATACAGGTAAAAAAGTTGTTAGATTGAAGTGTCATGTAACCAAAGAGACCCGTGAACAATGAGAATCTACACTTTTTGGAAGCCTTATATATACCCATTGAAACATGTATTATTTAAAGTAAAGAGAAAATCTTAGTTTAATAATCCATACTCTAGAGAATTTGTTTGCCAGTCATAGGCGAAATTTGCTAGATATTATTTGAAGAAAAGTCCATGGATCCAGTAATTATCCCACCTCAGCCCACTTTCTTCTACAACGAAGCTTGGACAGAAGCAATCGACGAATGCCTAGTGAACCCATTGTATAACCACATGCGAGGAGAGTATCCTCAAAATGATGCTTTACCGGTCGCTAAAAATGTCATAAATGACACATATGGGCGAGATTTGACAATAAATGACATTTGGAAAGAATACTGCAAGCTAAAGATGAGGTACTTAGTTTTTGCAAATTTAATTAGTCGTACGGGTGTATATTGGGGGAAAGAGAGTAACGTTATGGGAGTGCCGATTGACTTAGCGGAGACTATATTCAAGGTTTGCCTCAAACTATATTTAATATTTCATACATTTTAGTACACGTTATAGTAGCCCGTTAACCCCACGAGTTGCATGGAATTATAATATTAATTATCTATTTTTTTAGGAGAAACCACTATCGAAGGCTTACTACTACCATGGTGAGGGAGAATACGACAAGCTGCAATATCTGTTTCTGGAATGAAGTTGTATTATTGTGATGATGGTCGTTAGCTACACGGAGTTATAGTATAGCAAATGTTATGGTGTTTTAAAATTACTGATATTTGTCAAGATGTCTAGGTTACTTTAGTTGCTATTTGCCCGAAATACAGACTGTATGCAGAATGCTTGTATTATTTTTTTAATGAAATATTTTGCTTTAATAAAGTTTCATATAACATCGTGTAAAAAAGAATTTGTTCGACCGATTTAATTCTTGGATATAAATGAGGAAAGCAATTGCAAAATATTTAACAATAGGTAATAACTGCGGTTGCTCAACCAGATTTCTAGCTGTGGATATATTGTGTGTAAGAATAATTAAATAAGGCCTATATTAGTAGAATTCAATTTGCTCAGCATGCCCAATAAATGCCATTTTATATTGGAGTTGACAAGTGTATAAGAGAGCATTAACTTAGCCCAACTACATTCATGCACAAAAAAGGAAACTAACACCCCTGTTACTACCCAGAAGGCGGGACTAGCTAATACCTTTCCCCTTTCTAGTACTTCTACATTCAAGACTTGTTCATAGATCTAGGTGAGGATTCTTTTCAAAGTTAAATTTGTAGCAGCTATGAAGCGACGTTGCATGAAATTAGGGGCTCGAGGTGAGTTTCAATTTTCGTAACTTTGTTCATATCCATTTATATAAGATGCATATGGGTTCTATATCACTATCGGCTCATATCTGGTTCACTACAAAGAAAAATCTTTAACCATCACCCTGTAAGATTCTGACTATGTCTTTCAGGTCCGTTCCAGATCAAGAATCTATTCTCTACTCCGAGAATTGGACCAAAGAGATTGATACGTTCTTCATCGACATACTTATGGGAGAGCGTAACGGGGGCAGGTGGGATAACAAAGGTGCTAACAAGCATGCGCTACTGACGGCGCAGGGGTGGCTGAACACGAAATTTGGGAAAGCCTTCACTTTTGAGGATATCGACTCACGCAGACGGAAGCTTTTGAAGCGGTATAAAACATTCAAACGCATCATAACTGACCCGGAAGTGAAGTGGATAAGTGATATAAATCATGTCGATGCAGAGTGGACCTTCTGGAAAATGATGTTTAAGGTAATCTGTTATACCTCTAATAATATCAACTCACGAAATTATCTAATAGAAGATATAGTAATGAATACTTTCTTGATTAATTGTTATGCAGGAGAAGCCACTAGCGAGAGCTTATTTCCACAAAGGGGAAACCACATTTGAGCGACTGGATATGCTATTTAGTGGTCGGCCTGAATCGCCAACCGCCGGAAGTAAGCAGATCATAACCGTCAGTAGTGATGACGATTCCTCCGTCAAGCCACAGGAGGCCGCACCAAAACTTGTTATAATTTCCGATTCCGAAACTGGGGAAGAAGTTGATTCCCCATCTATTGTTCATAAGTCTGCTGCAAAGAAAATTAATTTTGGACCATTCGGCAATATCGGAACAGATCCAGAATTCTACCTCGACGAGCATTCCACCATTACACCGGTCCAGGCTGCTATACCGGACCCTCAGTCACCAATGAGAAATGTATTCCCATCGAAACATGCTGACTTTTTCTACCGTAGAGCATTTTCATCGGGTTCTCAAGGATCCAGCAGTCCGGCCAAGCTAGGTTCGCCATCCTACCGCCGCGAGTAATCCAATTGTTGAAGTCTGAATTCGGGAAGAAAATGAAGACGCATATTAATAGTTGTTGCTTTTGGTCTATCGTCTTTTTTTTTTTACATATCGTATTGTAAAAGTAATCAACCTAAGAAGTCCCGTTTCCATTAAATCGTAACTACGGGGTTATCTTTGGTTGAATTTTTCCTGACGGATGCTTTAGAATCAATGTAACTTTATTTAATTTATGCCATCAATTCTTGTTAACATCCCCAAAAAAGCCAAAATAGTCCTTGCATTACATGACCTTGTATGACGGAAAACATGTGTAAACCAATTGGCCGTGCATGATTGACGATAATTCAGAAAAATTAGGCACCTAAATGATACCAATTATTCCGCGGATACACAATTTCAATTCATCATTTGCATATATAATAAAATATTAACATGGTGCATACATAGTAAACCATAAACTAAATCACATTTGGAAATAACATATTATCCCAAGGTACGTACCTAATTAGATGATTCAGAAATATTACATAGTAGTGATATGGGATCGACCCAATTGTAAACCAACCATAGAATCCACACTGATGCATTAGACCTAACAACATGCAAAATTTTACAAACTAAGACTTCCTAGTCTGGAGCAGGCGATCGACGTATTGGGGTCTAGCTTCTTCGGGAAGACCCATGAATATCTCAAGACGCTTGACCTTGTCCGCGAGCATTTTGCAAGCATCGAATTTATCATTCAAAGATAACCCCGGGATGTTGCCAAGCAGATCAAATACTTTGTTCTTTGCCTTCCCCAAATCAATATCATAGCCGATCCGACTCGCTAATTTGTCAAGTCTTGACTCGGTGTTGCGGCAAAGTTGTCCTAGCAAATCATAAACGCCTTCAAGACCTTCAATTATTTTTCGCTTCTTACTTGTTGATGGCTGAGTTGCGTGCCCTTTGTCATTCAGACAAACACTATTCTCCTCTTCATTTTCGTCACCTAAGATCCTGTCAAGATCCACATGATACTTACCCTCATGACCTCCTTGTCCAATGTTATCATTTTTCATCAGCTCGTTTACTGCTTCCATCACATCCTCGACACTCTCACCGGTAGCTCTATCCTTACCAAAAATCTCTTGCCAATCGTCAAATAAAGGCCAATCTCGATACCGCATTGTCCTCGCATTTGGGTCATTCTGCTTCAAGAATTTCTTAAAGGTTAGTCCACCAAAATTGCAAACAAGACTTTGACACCAAATATACAAAAATTACAAGAGCACATATTCACTAAACTTGCTTACTTACCCTCTAAAGTATAAATAAAATAGCCACCTAGCAATGGTAAAGTCCAATTATAACATCAAGAAATTCTATTTTTTTCTAGCTATGCAATCATCCAGTTAGCTTGTTACGTAGATAAACTAATCATTCTGAGTAGCAAGCTGAACAATAGAACACGTACATATCAACACGATAATCGGACAAGCAACATAAACTACACTAAATAATTGAGCAAATTATAAATTGCATATTAGCGACTAAGAAATAAATTGTCTGACCTGGACCATGACTTTCCATAAATCATCCTCACAGTCGATCATGTGAGTCCCCTTCAAATTGAAGTTGACCCCGGATCGAGCAATCATTGTTGTAAGAGACCTATGATTCTTCTTCCAAGTTGTCAACTTTGAATTGATATGTGGCATTCCTTGTAGGTCGGTGGTAGGGAATTCCTTCTTCATCGCAGCTTCTAGCTTATTCAAATAAGCCGCCCTAAACCCATTGTCGGATTTCCAACCTTGTGCGATGAGTTCTTTCAGAGCTGCGATTAGCACCGCTTCCTCCCTATTCTACCAAATACGCCTAGCTTTGTCGGTCTTGTTTCCTCTACTACGGCCGAGGCTACTGCTCCCAGAGGAGACACCTAATTGCAAGTAGTTACAAACTAAATCAACATCAAGCATATTCACGTTAACAGCGAGGAGACAAATAGGGGAAAAGGGGACGATTCGGTTGTAGAATACGTATATGCGAATGAACCAATAAGACCATTTTAAACTAAACAGAAAACAAGGGATCTCAACTTACAAACTAATCATTTTATAAACATTTAACAAATTGTGTAATTTGTCTAGAGTTGTAACATATATTACACCAAGCCTCCATTTTCCAATACCTGTCATGGATTAATCCAACATAACCAAAATACGTCCAAACAAAAGTCAAAGTTAAGCCTGAATCTTATGGAGATGAAGGTTACTGAACTTAATTATTTCATACAAATAATCACCGTAATTGCAAAATATACTGATTCTAATGAACGATCCAAACTGATTAAATATACATTCTTTTGGAAAATAACCTACATCGTATTGATAAAAAAAAGTATAGCCGCACCTAGCATATCAAACCCCAAATTTATAGCTTCAACACTTGCTCTGAAACGAAAAATACCCAATGTAGACAATTAGCTAGCAACAAAATGTAATCACGTACCTGGATTCGTCGAACTCATCGTCTACGCTGTGGCAATCGATTCCTTTTCGCCTGAAAAATCCTCCAGAACAGACGTCGCACGGGGCCACAGCATTCTTCGCGAACCCTAATTTAACGCTGGTCTTCTGTTTCTTTTCTTAAAATAGGGGGGGTTTGTTTATTAAGTGAGACGGGTAAGTTTACATTTTGAAGTATTTAGGGGGGTTATTTTGTCGATAAAAAAAAAAATAATCATGGGTGTAATCTTGGGTACCAAACAAGCACTTTATTTTATCGTGTGTTTTTTTCTTGTCTACCAAACACAAATATACGAGTTATCTCAACACTATCTACGATACACATTTTGACCTTAACTATCTCGCCTTATCCTAACTTATCTACCAAACGAGCCCTAACAAAGCAGTGAGAAGAAGTTAGTGTACATAGTAGGGCAGGGGACAAAGTTTAGAAAAATGCATGTACCAAAATGAGAAAATAGGGTAGGGAGGTTGTTGGCAATCTGTCGGTAGTTGATTCCCACTACAAGAAATCAGCTTGGATCCAACTAGTGATGATTAAAAAAAAAAATAGACATTTGAAGATAAGCAATAAAAATAAGTCAAGCCGGGTTCATTATAAACCATCAACATTCTGGATTTTATATAAATTCTATTGATAAAAGAAATCAAATTCTATATATAAATTCTTTGAAAATACACCAAAAATCAAGAAAAGTGAACTTTAAAAGAAGGATTTCAAAACGGAGTAAGCTCAAAGAAAGGTGATTGATTAGAGCTAATTATTTAATAAAAACTATAAGAAACTAAGAACCCATCTTCTTCTTCTTCTTCTTCTTCTTCTTCTTCTTCTTCTTCTTCTTCTTCTTCTTCTTCTTCTTCTTCTTCTTCTTCTTCTGTTATTTCAGTTGCTATGAATTTATGTTCTTTAATATGAACAACAGAAATAAAAACAAGGCCCTTTACATGCACAACCCACAAACTAAAACTAAATCCACTTTATGAATTTGCAAAGAAAATGTCAAAAAATGTATTCGAAATGATAAGTATAAGAAGAAGAAGAAGAAGAACCCGAAAAGATGAGACGTAGGAGGAGAATCAACTGAAGAGGGGAAAAAGTCTTGAAAATAAAAGTGCATGAAGCAAGACAAAAAAATATCGTAAGTGTAGGGTCGAAAGTGAAGACAGCCAAAACGGGAAAAAAGTGCACAAATATGCAATTTTCCTAAACATACACTCTTAGCTCTTAAAGTTGAAACTTTAATCTTTCTCAACATGCTCACCGTAATTTCAATTTGTTGGTTTGACCCGGGCCATTGGGCCCGGTAGAAGGTCGCTCAAGTGGGCTATTATGGGAGGCCCATCTCCCATAATTAGAAGCCCACCTCTCCCTCTTATAAACACCATCAAGTGTACTGGGTACACTTAATGGAGAGAAGTGAGATCAGTTTCTCACTACGTGAGAAACAGAAAGGGAGAAATCAAAAGTGATTTCTCCCACATCCAAAAGTATTTTTCCTAAGCCATCCACTACAAGAAGTCGATCTTTTAGTCACAAAAATTTAGTGAGAGTAGAGAAAAACTCTCGGTTCATGTTTGGTTGGGGCTGAGGTGGCTGGGGTATTGTTGGCTGGGAATAGTGGCTGGAGTTAGTGGCTGGGAGAGTAAAAAAGTGATGTTTGTTTGGGTGGTTGGGATAGCGGTTATAGTGTAGGATATAATTTTTAATTGTAAACTATGATGTGATGTGTATAAAAGTTTGTTAATAATGATTGATTTTATGATTAAAGTGGTACTGAAATTTGTGGTGGTTTATAGTGGTTGGACCACCCTGTGTAAACAAATATAAGGAGGAGTTGGGCCAATCCATCAAGGGTTGGGCCAACCCCAACCATATATACCCTCACTATATGTTACCTTTAATAAGAGAAAAAATATACTCTCACTAAAAGCTTGACTGTTAGTGAGTAAATATTACTTTTATTTTAAATAGCAAATTTACCGTCACTAAAAATAATGAAAACTTCGGCGGAACATTTCACACCCAAAACCTCCAAACGTTCACAAGATTTATTTATTTTTGTTCAAGGCTTCATTTTATTCACTCTTGAAACGCGTCATCCCCCATCCTCTCCTAGAAATTCCACTAGGGAAATGCTCCTCGTCGGTCACTTACCGATGCTCTTCGCCATCGTCCGTACTCCGCAGGGCAGCTAATAGGTAAGGATATTTCCCCTCTATTATTTTTCTGAATTTTACTCTAGGGTTTTTTTTCTCTCTAAACCCATCTTCCCCACCCTCTCCAGAAAATTCCACCAGAAAATACTCTTCTCTGCTTCATCCAGAGATGTCTCTTCGTCAACGTTAATATTTTATTAACAGGTGAGGATCTTTTCCCTCTCTCTATTATTACTTTTTCGACGTCAATGATGTTAATAGGTGACGATTTTTCACTTGGTATGCATAGATTATAGCAGTGAAAGAAACTAAGAAACCTTGTATGATCATTAATGTCGGCTCTGCGTCAAGGTTATATCCAATACATGGGTGACCATTTTTGCTCTAGAACCAAAGTTTGTTGATCTTGCATTTCTATACTTGGATCTCAACATTTACTTTGTACTTGTATACTTAATTCTCAATGTATAGTTTCTTCTTGTGTGTTATGAATTGTCTCCACTTATGCCTCTTTTGTTTCTGAATGAGAAATTTATTTACGGGGGGAGTAGTTATGTTCACCAAATCACTGGCCCTTTACAAGCGCCAAGGAATTCGTGTCAATGTGCTTTGCTCTCAGGTATCTTCATTTTATATTGGCGAACTATTCTTCCCGTAAACAGGAACACCCAAAAGTTTCCAATGAAAAAAATTGGCATGTTTTAAAAACTCATGTTATATTTATTATTGAATATTAGTTGCTTCACATAATGATTTTCATTCTTCAAATGAGAAATTGAATTATACATGTTCTTATGTATAATGATGTGTGAGAAATCGAAGTAATTAGTTGTGAGATTGAAGTCAATGTCATCAAGTATGTGAAGTTAAGTAATAGGGTATGTTGGAATCAGGAATCGGGAAGAGAACCGTGTGAACCGGACTGGAGAACCGGGTTTCAAAGTGAATAGATGAATGGTGCAGGCCGAACCGGGTTTGAGTGGACAAATGGTTTGAGTTGGTCACGCAACAATTTTCACGCGTCTTTAACAACATTTTTCATAACCGTTTTTCTGTTAGAAACCTGCAACTCGATTTCAAGAGATTACAACGGATTGTTGGTGGTTAATTGAGTCCAATTCTTATATCTTACTTCAGGAACAACTAGTGGCGAATTCAATTCATTCATTTTCCCTCTATAAACGATATTGTAGAGAGAGAATTTAGAGATTAGGGTTCTTAACCTAATTCGGAGTTCAGAATTAGGGGTTTCTGATTTCTGTATAATTCTTGTAATCTTCAGTTGAGTTTAGTGAATTGAGGTGTGAGGAGCCTCCGTGGATGTAGAACTTCATAGTTCGAACCACGTAAATGTGTTTGTGATTCATTTTTCATTTAAGTTCTATATTGTTTGTGTTCGGCCATTTTCTAATCAATTCGTCCGAACAGTTGTGTGATTCCTTGTGATTATTTTTGGTTGATTCTTTCACAACAAGTGGCGCCGTCTATGAATTTATTTTCTATGGCAGCAAGAAGAAGAAGATGGCTGGAATGAAAATGGATCTTGGCAAGTTTTCAGGGAGGAATGACTTTGGGTTGTGGAAAATAAAGATGAATGCAATCGTGATTCAAAACGGGCTTGCAGGTGCTTTAAAACCTATGGATCAGTGGAGTGATGCTGAGAAGAAAAAGTTTGGAGATACGGACCAAAAGGAATTGAGTATGATCATTCTCTGCCTTGGA
The DNA here is from genome assembly GCA_958295605.1 of Ajuga chamaepitys. Classification (NCBI taxonomy): domain Eukaryota; kingdom Viridiplantae; phylum Streptophyta; class Magnoliopsida; order Lamiales; family Lamiaceae; genus Ajuga; species Ajuga chamaepitys. The sequence goes on along the minus strand of OY282497.1, from coordinate 30,424,452 downwards.
TAAAAACCGTTGAGGGAGATATCCAGGTGCAAAACAACCATTGAAGCCTGGGAAAAACTGAAAGAACTATACCAGTCAAAATCTATCACTAACAAGTTGTTCCTCAAACAGAAGTTGTTGGCCTTCAAAATGAGTGATGACAAGGTATTATCTGATCGAATAGATGAATTTAGCCGGATGTTGGATGAGTTGGAAGACATGGAAGTGAAATGTAAGAGGAGAACAAATCATTGATGTTATTGAATGCACTTCCAAGATCTTTGGAGAATTTCAGCGACACTCTCATGTTTGGCAGGCAAGATAAAATGACTTTGACTCAATTCTCAATGCCTTAAAGGCCAAGAGGTTGCAGCTTCAAGGTGACAAGAAACCCAACACAACAGATGAAGGATTGAACATCAAATTTAAGAAAAATAATCAAAAGAAGAAATGGCAGAATTCTAAAGATGGAAAAGCTAGAAATGATGATTCAAAGAAATCTGGGAACTAATGGAGAAGAGGAGATGTTTCTCCTGTATACAGGTGGGACACTTGAAGAAGAATGTCCCTCAAAGAAGAAGAAATCTGAAGAAAAAGGTGCAGAAGCAGCAGCTATTGAACATGATACTAATTCTGCAGAGGTATTGAATGTTTCTGATTCAAAGATGCATAATGAGTGGGTTCTTGATAGTTGATGCTCATTTCACACATGTCATGAGAATTGGTTTCAAGACTCAAGAAGGAAGATTGAGAGAGTGTGTTGCTTGGAAATGACCAGTCATGCAGGGTACAAGGCAGTGGACTGTAAAGATCACCATGTTTGATGGTGTAACCAGAACAATTTTTAATGTAAGGTATGTACCTGGTTTAAAAAGAAACTTACTCTCTCTAGGATCTTTGAATGCTACTGGATGTGAGTTTAAGTCAGTAGATGGATATTTACAACCAAAGGCAAGAAAGTAGTAATCAAAGGTAGAAAACACAATGGATTATTCATTTTGATTGGATATCCTGTTTCTGGTCGTGTGGATAATGTGTTGAGCAAGGCTGATCTTATGCTCTAGCACAAAAGAGTTGGGCACATTGGGCAGATAGGATTGAAAGAATTATCCAAGAGAGGTATTATTTGAGATCTGGGATCACAATCACTTGAATTCTGTGACAAGTGTACATTAGGCAAGTCACAAAAATTGCCTTATGGAAAAGGGATTCACACAACTTAAGAATCATTTGATTATATGCATTCTGATATCTCAGGTCCATCAAGGACATAAACTCATGGTGGTGGGAGATACTTCATGACTATCATAGATGATTTTAGTAGGAAGGTGTGGGTGTTTGAAATAAGAAACAAAACTGATGCATTTACTGTTATGATCAAGTCACTCTCACACACAAACAACACACAAACCAGTATCGAATGAAACACAACCAGGAATTCGGTTACTAGCAACCGAGCCAAAGAACAAGAAAAGAAAATGATGAACACATGTTTTACGTGGTTCGATCAATGTGATCTACATCCACGGAGGTTCTATACACCTCAATTCACTCCACTAATCAATCAATTACAAGAAATATCCAGAAAAACCAGAAACCCCAATTCACAGCTTGAATTGAGCACAAAACCCTAGCATTCTAATTCTCTTGATTGAGTAATGTTTACAGAGGGAAAGATACGTTAATCAGCTCACAACTTCAAGTGTTTACAATGTATATAAATGCCGGAGCTCGAATCAGGGAGTTGAGGAAGTTGTAACCAATTTTGACTCAAGAACTCAAAACGGCTGCCGCGGGCTTTCTACAACGATTTCACACGCAACAGTTTAAAATTGTTGCAAACGACAGTTATAACAAACTTGAACCCGATTCCCATTCTAACCTCTTTTACTGACCCTCTGACCCGGTTCTCTGCATTTCAAACCCGGTTCTGGAATCCTCAAAACCTCTACTACATTTCATGAACACTTGATGATATTGAACTAACATCTACAAATCTCCACCTCAATGAACTCAAGTGTATATCATCACCTCAACCAGCCCTGCTCTCCATCCTTTAATCACACCGTTCAAGCCTAATTAGGCTTGAGCAATGAACTACCTTACTCCCAGGAACTGCTTTGGTTAAGAAATCAGCAGCATTGTTACTTGTATGGACCTTCCTAACCTCTACAGACCCTGCATCAATCACATCTCTTACAAAATGCAACCTGACATCTATGTGCTTGGATCTTTCATGGAAAGCTTGATGTTTCACTAGATATAATGCACTCTGATTGTCACAATATATAGTAACACAATCTTGCTTTATCCCCAGATCCTTGAGAATACCTTTTAACCACACAGCTTCCTTAATTGCCTCTGTCAAAGCCATGTATTCAGCATCTGTAGTTGATAAAGCCACTACTGATTTTTGCACACTTCTCCAACTAACTGCAGTACCATATAATGCGAAAACATATCCTGTGATTGACTTCCTGGTATCAACATTACCAGCAAAATCAGCATCTGCAAAACCTTCCAAAGGAATAAACATGTTTTCCTGCTTCTGAAACTTCAAACCCAGATTTACTGTTCCCTTTAGATACCTTAAAACCTGCTTCAAAGCCTCCCAATGAGCTTTCCCTGGATTTGACATATATCTGTTAACCAAAGACACACAGTATGCTAAGTTTGGTCTACTGCATATCATCCCATACATTTGACTTCCAACTCCACTAGCATAAGGCACATTCTTCATGTATTTCACTTCTTCTGCTGTCTTAGGACTCTGCTCCTTTGATAATCTGAGTTGTTGGCTTACTGGAATACTCAGTGTCTTAGCCTCATGCATCTGAAACCTCTCCACCACTTTCTGAAGATAATGCTTCTGAGACAACCATAAACTTCCAGCAGCTCTGTCTCTGATTATACTCATTCCCAGAATCTTCTTGGCATCCCCTAAGTCCTTCATGTCAAATGCAGAACTCAACTCCTGCTTAAGCTGATGTATTTTATGTGAGCTCTTGCTTACAATGAGCATGTTATCCACATACAACAACAGGTAGACAGGATCAGCACTTAAACTTTTATCAAAATAAACACAACTATCATACAAACTCCTAACAAAACCAGCTTTTAACATAAACTCATTGAACTTCTTATTCCACTGCCTTGGACTTTACTTCAATCCATATAATGACTTCTTGAGAAAACATACTTTCTCTTTATTTCCTGGAATCACAAACCCCTCAAGTTGCTTCATATAAATGTTCTCAACTAAGTCTCCATGTAAGAAAGCTGTTTTTACATCCAGCTGTTGTAACTCCATATCCTCTTGTGTTACTTTTGACAAAAGTAGTCTGATTCAATAGTGCTTTACTACAGGAGAGAAAACTTCATTGAAATCAATACCTTCCCTCTGAGTAAAACCCCTTGCTACCAACCTTGCCTTATACCTTATCTTGTCTGAGTCTCCAGCTTCAACTTTCTTCTTGTAAATCCATTTGGAGCTTACCAGCTTCTGCCCCTTGGGTTTATCCACCAGTTTCTAGGTGCCATTCATTTCCAAAGATTCCATTTCCTCCATCATTGCACTAATCCAGTATTCACTTTCATCACCACTGATTGCTTCCTTGAAGTTTTGTGGTTCATGATTTTCTATTTCTTCAGCAACACTGAGTGCATAATGTACACTTCCAGCCTGTCCATAAAAGTTTGGTTTCTGTATTTGCCTCCTTGGTCTGTCCCTGGCAATGCTGTAATCTCTCAGATTTGGGTTTCTAGGTGGTATGTCTTCTTCTTCTGGAGAACCATCACTGGAGTGATCAGCCAAGTTTTCACCTCTTTGTGTTTCATGGTCCACCTAAGTCTCCTCCTGAACTGATACCCTTTCTTATTCAGAGCTTCCATCATGCTTTCCTTGATTCCCAGAGAAATGATATCCCATAATTGATTCATTGAACTTCACATCTCTGCTGATCATCAGTTTCTGATTCCCAGGTTCCATGCACCATAACCTGTAACCCTTGATTCCCTCTGGATATCCCAGAAACACACACCTGTATGCTCTGGGATCAAGTTTATCTGATCTCATGTGAGCATATGCCACACATCCAAACACCTTTAATCCTGAGTAATCTGGAACTCTTCCATTCCATACTTCTTCTGGTGTTTTGAACCCCAGAGTTGATGTAGGTGATCTGTTTATTAGGTAACATGTTGTGTTTATTGTTTCTCCCCGGAACACTTTTGGCAAACTAACATCAAGTAACATACACCTTACTCTTTCAAGGACAGTTCTGTTGAATCTTTCTACCACACCATTCTGTTGTGGATTCAAGGGGACTGTTCTGTGTCTGGTAATTCCCCTTTCATTATAGAAGGTTGTGAACTTAGTAGATAGATACTCTAAGCCATTATCAGTTCTTAAATGCTTGAGTCTCTTTCCCTTCAAAGTTTCCATTATCAGTTCTTAAATGCTTGAGTCTCTAAGCCATTTGAAGGCATCACTCTTGTTTCTTAAGATGAACACCCATACTTTCCTACTAAAATCATCACTAACAGACATGAAATACTTTCCTCCTCCATGAGTTCAGTTCTAGATGGTCCTCAGATATCAGAGTGAACATAATCTAGAGTTTCTTGAGTGATGTGAATCCCTTTAGCATAAGGCAGTTTCTGTGATTTGCCTAATGCACATTTGTCACAGAATTCAAGTGTTTGATTCCTAACCTCTCCTATTATCCCTCTTCTGGATAGCTCTTTCAGTCCTCTTTCCCCATTGTGTCCCAACCTCTTATGCCACAGGGTTAGTTCATCCTTAACCAAAATATTCCCCACATTCCCAACCACTGGTTTCCTATCAAAATAAAGAATCCATTGTGTTGTCTCCCCTTGATTACCAGTTTATTCTCTTTGGTTATATGTAGTTGGCCATCAACAGACTTAAATTCACACCCAGTAGCAATTAGAGATCCTAGGGAGATCAGATTTCTTTTAAGTCCAGGCACATACCTTACATTTGTAATTTGCCTGGTAACCCCATCAAACATGTTGATGCTTATTGATCCAGTGCCTTAAGCCCTGCAGGATTGGTCATTTCCCAGCAGTACACACCCTCCATCTTCTTTCTTGAGGTTTTGGAACCATTCTTCATGAGGGCACATATGGAAAGAGCAACATGTATCCAGTACCCATTCCATCTCCATTTTTTACTCAGTAACATTCAAGACCTCTGGTGTGTCTTCTCCATGTTCAACTGTAGCAGCTTCTGCACCATGGCCTTCTTTCTTCTTCATCTTCTGGGGGCAATCTTTCTTTAGATGCCCTATTTGTTTGCACTTGAAACATTTCCTGTTTTCTATCCATTCTCCAGGTTTCTTTGGAGCAGTGTTGCCACTTTTGGGATTCTTTGAGGTTTGGCCCTTCTTCTTTTGGTAATTTCTCTTGAACTTGACATTTGATCCTTCACCAGATTGAGTCACCTTCTTGTCTCCTAGATTCTGTAGGCATTTGGTCTTCAAGGCAGTGATTATTGAGTCATAACTCAGTTTATCCTGCCTCCCAAACATCAAAGTATCTTTGAACCCTTCCATGGAACTTGGTAGAGCATTTAACACCATCAAAGCTCTGTCATCATCCTCCATAGTTACTCCAAGATCTTCCAGCTCATCAAGACGTTTTGAAAACTCATCTAATTGATCAGAAATGTCTTTTTCTTCCACCATTTTGAAAGCCAGCAACCTCTGTTTGAGAAACAGCTTATTTGATATAGACTTGGACTGATATAGATCCTCCAGTTTGGTCCAAGCCTCTATTGCAGTCAAGCACCTTGAAACTTCCCTCAACGGTTTATCTCCCAGATACAAGATGATTAAGCTCAAAGCCTTTTGGTCCATTTCTACATAGTTAGGCTTCTCTGTCTCTATCCATTCACTTTCAGGCTTGAGAGCACCTACCAACCCGTTTTGAACCAGAATCGCCTTCATCTTGATCTTCCAAAGATAGAAGTCATTCCTCCCTGAGAATTTGTCCAAATCCATCTTCATTCCTGACATCTTTATCCTCTGGTTGCGTGAGAATGTTTCCCACAGACGGCGCCACTTGTTATGATCAAGTCACTCTCACACACAAACAACACACAAACCAGTATTGAATGAAACGCAACCAGGAATTCGGTTACTAGCAACCGAACCAAAGAACAAGAAAAGAAAATGATGAACACAGGTTTTACGTGGTTCGATCAATGTGATCTACATCCACGGAGGTTCTATACACCTCAATTCACTCCACTAATTAATCAATCACAAGAAATATCCAGAAAAACCAGAAACCCCAATTCACAGCTTGAATTGAGCATAAAACCCTAACATTCTAATTCTCTTGATTGAGTAATGTTTAGAGAGGGAAAGATACGTTAATCAGCTCGCAACTTCAAGTGTTTACAATGTATATAAATGCTGGAGCTCGAATCAGGGAGTTGAGGAAGTTGTAACCAATTTTGACTCAAGAACTCAAAATTGCTGCCGCGGGCTTTCTACAACGGTTTCACATGCAATAGTTTAAAACTGTTGCAAATGGCAGTTATAACAAACTTGAACCCGGTTCCTATTCTAACCTCTTTTACTGATCTGGTTAAAATCCGATTCTCTAACTCGGTTCTCTGCATTCCAAACCCGGTTCTGGAATCCTCAAAACCTCTACTACATTTCATGAACACTTGATGATATTGAACTAACATCTACATTTACCAAGTTCAAGAGCTGGTTAAACTAGATGGAAAACCTGAAAAGGAAGAAGCTCAAGCACTTAAGGACTGATAATGGTTTTGAGTACCTATCTACTGAGTTTAATGAACTGTGTGAAGAGAAAGGAATTAAAAGACACAGAACTGTGCCAAAGAACCCACAACATAATGGAATTGCAGAGAGGTTCAACAGAACTATCCTTGAAAGAGTGAGATGTATGTTGGTTGATGCTGGATTACCAAAGTCCTTTTGGGGTGAAACTGTTAATACAACATGCTATTTCATCAACAAATCACCCTCATCAGCACTAGGATTCAAAACACCAGATGAAGTATGGAATGGAAGGATTTCTGATTATATAGACTTGAAGGTGTTTGGCTGTCTTGCTTTTGCTCATATTAAGCAAGATAAGCTTGATCTAAGGGCTCTCAAATGTGTGTTTTTGGGGTATCCAAAAGGGGTGAAAGGTTACAGGTTGTGGTGTTTCGAACAAGGACATCAGAAGCTTATGATAAGTAGGGATGTGGAGTTTAATGAGAATGTCATGGGGTATACTTCTACTGGTAGCAGAGATGAGTTTGACTGGGCTGTGGAAGCTGAGAGAGTCTCAGTTGAGGTGGAGCCATCACCTGTCACCAGTCCACCAGAGATTGAACACTTAGACCAAGAATCAAGTGAGAGTTCTTCAGAAGAAGAAGAAGCACCACCTATGAATCCAAATCTCAGGAATTATAGCATTGCCAGAGACAGACCAACGAGGCAAATCCAGAGGCCTGACTTTTATGGACAAGCTGGAAGTGTTTATTATGCACTCACTGTTGCTGAAGACATAGAAAACCATGAACCTCAGAGTTTCAAAGAAGCAGTAAGTGGTAGTGACTATGATCACTGGATAAGTGCTATGATTGAAGAAATGGAATCTCTGGAAAGGAATAACACCTGGAACTTAGTTGACAAGCCAAAAGGATAGAAGCTGGTGATTTCTAAGTGGATTTACAAGAGGAAAATTGAAGCAGGAGACAGTGAAAGAGTAAGATACAAAGCTAGACTTGTAGCCAGAGGTTTTACACAGAGAGAGGGCATTGATTTCAATGAAGTGTTCTCTCCTGTGGTTAAACATTGTTCTATCATACTTCTCTTTTCAAAGGTCACACAAGAAGCCATGGAGTTGCAGCAGCTTGATGTCGAGACTGCATTCTTACATGGAGATCTAGTTGAGAACATCTACATGAAGCAACCTGAGGGTTTTGTGGTTCCTGGAAGTGAAGAAAAGGTGTGCCATCTTAGAAAATTACTTTATGGGTTAAAACAGAGCCCAAGACAGTGGAATAAGAAGTTCAATGAGTTCATGCTGAACGTTGGTTTCACTAGAAGCTTATTTGATAGTTGTGTGTACTTTGAGAAGGATACCAAGGCATATCAAGTGTACTTATTGCTGTATGTGGATGACATGCTAATAGCAAGCAAAAGAAAGCATAGAATACAACAACTTAAGACGAAATTGGGCTCAAAATTTGACATGAAAGATTTAGGGGATGCTAAGAAAATCTTAGAGATGGATATTTTGAGAAACAGGAGAGCTGGAATCCTGTACTTGTCTCAGAAGAATTATCTACAGAAGGTGGTGGAGAGGTTTAACATGCATGAGGCAAAGAAATTGAGTGTTCCTGTGAGTCAGCAACTTAAACTATCAAAAGATTAATGCCCCAAGACAGCTGAAGAAGATAAATACATGAAACATATACCTTATGCTAGTGGTGTAGGGAGTTTAATGTATGGGATGAAATGCAACAGGCCTGACTTGGCTTATTGTGTTTCATTAGTGGGCAGATTCATGTCAAATCGTGGTAGAGTTCATTGGGAAGCTTTAAAGTAGATCTTAAGGTACTTAAAGGGATCAGCAGGATTGTTTCTGAAGTTGGAAAGGAAAACTGGAGTTACTGTTCCATTACATGGCTATGTGGATGCAGACTTTGCAGGAAACTTAGACACCAGGAAGTCTATCTCAGGGTATGTCTTTACAATGTTTGGTACTGCAGTCAGCTGGAGAAGTATTCAACAACCAGTGGTGGCACTTTCAACTACAGAAGTTGAATACATACACTACAACAAAAAACGTTTAACACTACGATCAAAAATCATAGTTAAAGGCATATAGTGACCGTAGTAGTACATACCATGGTCATAGACCCTCTAGAAATAACTACGGTTCAAAACCATAGTGGTTAAGCCTAAAGACCATGGTTCGGAATCGTAGTCGTTCTAGCGGCATATCCGCACGACATATGACAACGGTTAGAAACTTACTTTGACAACAGTTTAAACCGTAGTAATATATTCTAACGACTACAGTTAACAAACGTAGTTGTAAATTTAATATCTACCACTACTGTATGTATGACCACGGTTGGGAATTTTCTTTGACTACGGTCTCAACCGTAGTAATTTAAACTAACGACTACAGTTGACAACCATAGTGGTAGATTCAATATCTACCACCACGGTATGTATGACCACGGTTGGTGATTTTCTTTTACTATGGTCTGAACTGTAGTTATTAAAAATAAAGACAATAGTTGATAACCGTTGTTATTCATAAAAAATCGTTGTCTTTACATAATTGTATTTATTTTATGACCTGTATTTTTTAATATTTAATGACTGATATATTACATAGTTAATAATTTAAAATTAGTAAATCACATATATAAACAAAAAATGGACAATAAAGAAAAAATCTCCAAATATGTTTCTCAATATCAACATAAGTATAATTGTACAAAGTGTTAAAAAACAAGAGTAAACTACAAAAAAAGAAAAGAAAAAAGTATTACACAATGTTGATGATCTAACTTAGCTCCTCTATCTAGTCTCAACCTTACTTGTAAGGCTCGAATTGATTTCGTTCTGCATTGATCCCTTGAATGGATACACGAGAATATATAAAAGCTCCCCTTTAAAAAAGTAATACTCATATCCTTAATACATAAGCATATGATAAAATAGACATTAGTACAAAAAAAGCAAAAAATATATTGGACTATATGTCAAATTAAGTAAATGGAGTAAAAAAATCCACTTAAAAGTGCAAAATCAAGTGGAGCTTCAGATGAATACATTGAGGTGGAGATTTGTGAGATTGAAGTCAATGTCATCAAGTGTGTGAAGTTAAGTAATAGGGTATGATGGGAATCAGGAACCGGGAAGAGAACCGTGTGAACCAGATTGGAGAACCGGGTTTCAGAGTGAACAGATGAATGGTGCAGGCTGAACCGGGTTTGAGTGGACAAGTGGTTTGAGTTGGTTATGTAACAGTTTTCACGCGTCTTTAACAATAGTTTTCTTAACCGTTTTTCTGTTAGAAACTTGCAGCTCAATTTGAAGAGGCTACAACGGATTGCTGGTGTTTAATTGAGTCCAATTCTTATATGTAACTTCAGGAATCATTTAGAGAGAGAACTAAGATTAGGGTTCTTAACCTAATTCATAGTTCAGAATTAAGGGTTTGCTGATTTCTGTATAATTCTTGTAATCTTCAGTTGTGTTTAGTGAATTGAGGTATGAGAAGCCTCCGTGGATGTAGAACTTCATAATTCGAACCACGTAAATGTGTTTGTGATTCATTTTTCATTTCAGTTTTGCGTTGTTCGTGTTCGGTCGTTTTCTGATCAATTCATCCGAACAGTTGTGTGATTCCTTGTGATTATTTTTTATTGATTCTTTCACAATATTAGCATTTCAAGTTCAAGATATATTTATACTTACTGGTACTATTTATACATGAGCTCCTACTTGACATGCATAAACTAAGGCTATGCATTCAGCTTTTTGTAACAACTTTGAAGAGTATATTTGTCTAAATTTACACTTGTTTTGTTCATTTGGCTTGACATCAATTGGTAGAAATGAACTGTGACAAAATTTGAGTGTCAATTCTTAGAGATAATTGTGAGGTTATAGAGTTGAGAGCTGGGAAACTATTGGTGATTTGTGACATTGTTGTGCTTGTTGTTGGGTTACAACTATCATATTTCTAATTGTTCTATTATTTCTATTTTAGTGCAATTGTTGGTTACAACTATCATATTTCTTTGGTTTGTATTAGATAACCAATCTTGTGATTTTTTCTATTGATAATAAAAGAATGAGATGATTGTCTTACTTGTCTTCATGTATCATAATGCTACAACATGAATGGTAGAAACAATGATTATTGGCTGCATACTTATTGCAATTGGAATTTGCAGATCATCAACATAAACTGTAGAAACAATAGTATTATGTTGGACTTGAAGAAATATGCTTCTATTTGAATTACTGCTAGAGCAAAGCTAGAAATTATGTAAATGTTTTGGATGTTGAATCTACTGTATTGCCACTTACATCTTGTACAATTTTCAAATCATGGACTCGTGCAATCTATTTTATTACACAAAATTATTTGAACTATTATATATCAGAAAGCTATTCATAGCTCGAACTCTTGTTCTATTAGTGAGCTAGATAAGCTCAAAAGACAGTTGGAATGAAGTTTAATCAATAAAGGTATGTCTGAATTCGAGGGATGTGGGCCCTTTCCATTTTATTTTGGTCAATTTCGTGTGAAGTTAGAGAGAAAGATACATGGTTATGAAAACAAAAAATTAAGTATGAGAAAATGAACAATTTTTATTACCATGTGTCTCTCTCTCCTAACTTCATAAGAAATGACCAAAATAAAATGGAGAGGATCAAAGCTAAAAGTCTAGCATGGTACATCTACTGGTAATTTCTTAAATAGGTTATACCCGAATATATTATACACACTATATATGGGATTGCAGTGTGGATCTAAAATCAAAATATCAATCTGCACACCAATCTAATGGTGTATACTAATTGGAATTACCTGTAGGAATGGGTTAACCTCTATATCAATAAATGGAGAAACACATTGATGACCACAGTGACTAAAGTGCTAATTACTAAGATAATGTCACTTGCAAATGTGTCTTATTTCCTCAAAACTGGAGTGTACCATTTTAATCACCGTAGGTGATAATAATAAAGAAAGGTTAAAAAGTTAATAAAAGGTAGCCAAGTTCTTGGAAAATAACGTGGCGGGGCTTATTATTTTAATACCAATTTAGTTAGTGGACACCCTTACACCTTCCACTCTTGTTCTTGTTTCCTTGTTTGTTTCTACTTTTAGTTTTAATTTTTCTTCATGGTTAGAATATAGTTTGCTTTAAATGCTCCAGTTTAGAAATTCACACTTGAGAAGTAATAATGTCATTGTTTGATAAGTTCAAGAAACAATGAAAGTATTTATTCCCATGGCATCTAATTTTCCTCAACTACACTCTGAATCAGAAGCTTATCCTCGTTTTGGATGTCACATGAAACCTTATGTTATTACTCATTTGAATTTAATTCCCTCTTACTTGTGCTATTTTTTATGGTTCTTAAATTACCTTATGTTATGACTCTATTGAATTCAATTTAGAAGAAACAAAGTATATTGTTCTTGTAGGATTCTGATTATCAGATAAGCCTTCCAGAATAATACTTTTACTACACTTAAAAAGGTATGAGCTTTGATGATCGAATAAGAAACATTACCATGTATTTATGTTTGATGAATGACGAAAAATGGAGAATGTTTAGGAACTATTTCAATTTGTACTATCAACAAATGATGAAAAAGGTTATGAGTGGTCTAATTATAAAATTAATTAATAAATAGATATTGTTCATTATGTATATTCTATCTTCTTAGAATATTTATAAGGAGAGAAAAAGTGACTAAAAGATTTGGTTGGCCCATCCCAACCCGTAGCCTGTGGTGGGTTGGACAGGGCTGAGGTTTTATTAGCCTCCCCCGAATCGCGCACCATTAGCCCATTTTGACGACTCTAGTGATATGTTTGGACTAGTTATGATGTTTGACTTAATCATTCCTTTTGTCATTTTCATTTCATATTCATTTATTTTTTTACTTTTAATCATGCAAAACGCTTATAGTTTCTGGTCGCTTGCCATTTCAACATGTGAAAAGACAATTATGAATGGAAACAAACTAGATCATGTCATTTAGTTATTCTGTTAAAAATGTTAAACATGCAATTCACCTATTTTACACCAACTGATTAGTCTAATCTTAGTCTAGTTTTCTATATTCATCATCATCATTATTATTGTTATTTCTTTTTTGGCACAAAGGGATCATGTACTCTCTTTTGTTGTTGTTGTTGTCACTTGTTATTACATACAATAGAGTGATTTTCTTAGAACAGGCCCTGAACCTGGATTGATAAACTTACTGAAGTGGCTTTTGTGCATTTTATTAGGCCTGCAGAAGGTGATAGTGATTATCACTAGTCAAAATCTGAGGTGTGGTGAAGTAAGTTTTGTATATGAAATATTATTTTGGGCGATTTGTGTGAACTTGCAAGAAGTTTTTCTTCGGAAATCCTGACGAGGTGATTAATACTACACTCAACATGTAAAAGCCGCTGTGAAGGCCACTGAGGAAGGGGCGGACAAGGGCGTCGACGATGAGTTGAAGACGTTTGATTTTGAGTTCATGAAAATGGGCCAGGGAACGTTGTTTGATCTGATCTTGGTAATCTCTGGCTTCTTAGTTTATCTATACTATTTTTCCCCGCTGTTGCAATTGCTATTTTTTTGCCACTATCGCTTATATGTATTTAGTCTCACCTTGGAGTTTTCGCCTTTACAAGTTCACTTCTCCAATTGTACACTATAGATTATTTGTGTATATGCTTTAATGATATCAAATTTGTGCACTGTTTGATTTGTGATCTGTGATTCGATGTCCTACTTATGCTTAAGCATGCATATTGATGCTACGGTTAATTGTACGCTAGTTAGAAAAAACTTTTCTATTTGGAATGCACATCATAGTGTTAGTGTATCCTAGTCTTGCACTCTAGTGAGTGCTGTTAAACCTCCTCAATTCATACACAATTTGTGTTTGTTTGATATTATGTCAAATAATCATGCGTATTAACATATGATATGCAAGGGAAGTTCATTAAATCAACTTTTCAATTTATTCACTTGATATCCTTGATTTTAGCTGTTCTGATTATTATTTTTGGGTGTTTGTGCCGTTGTAATCTCTTGGCGTTTAAGAATACCATGATTAATACTTTCTGTATTTGTTTTGTTTGATGATTCTTGTGTTGCTTGTTTATTGATGGAGAAACTAACATTGTTTCCATTACATGAAGAATAATTTGGCTAAGAAGGGTACCTTTGCTTTTAAGTTAGACATGAGCAAAGCGTACGATCGGGTAGAATGGGAGTTCCTTGAACGAGTGATGATTAGGTTGGGGCTAAATTGGAACTTTGTTAAATTAATTATGAGATGTGTCTCATCTGTCTCGTTTTCTGTATTAGTGAATGGTAACCCTGGGGAAATCTTCACCCCAACCAGAGGACTTAGACAAGGGGATCCTCTATCCCCTTATCTTTTCCTTTTTTGTGCAGAGGCTTTTTCTGCTCTTTTGCAGGTTTCGGAAAGGGAAGGGGCATTACATGGTGTTCGCATCTGTCGAGGGGCCCCGCCGGTGTCCCACCTCTTTTTTGCCGATGTTAGTATTATTTTTGGTCGGGCAACTGAAGTGGAAATGGATAGAGTGGCGGAGGTGATAAAATGTTATGAAGGGGCTTCAGGGCAGTTGATATCGTTGGAGAAATCAGAGGTGAGTTTTAGCAAGGGTGTGGAGGGGTGTAGGCGTGGAGCTTTGGCGGGTCGGTTGGGAGTGAGTGAGGTGGATCAACATTCGGTATATTTGGGACTTCCTGCCACAGCTGGGAGATCTAAAAAAGCACTGTTTAGAGGGGTAATCGAGAGGATAGAAAAGAAGCTGAAGGGGTGGAAAAGTAGCTGTCTTTCGAATGCTGGAAGAATGGTGCTTATCAAGTATGTAGTACAATCCATTCCGACCTATCTTATGAGCTGCTTTTTACTTCCACAAGCTACACAGCAACGGATCCGATCGATGTGCTCTAATTTTTGGTGGGGACAAAAACATCTCGAACACAAAATCCATTGGAAGGCGTGGGACGGATTATGTAACTCTAAAGAGGAGGGGGGTTTGGGCTTTAGAGACCTTGGTGCTTTCAATGAAGCCATGCTTGCTAAGCAGGGGTGGCGGCTAGTTAAGGATGAGAGCTCTCTTCTATCCAAATTGTTAAAGGCGCGTTATTATCCAAACCAATCTTTCTTGGACGCTAATCTAACCAATAATCCAAGTTATACATGGAGAAGCATTTTGGTTGGCCGAGAATTGATTCGGAAAGGGGTTCTATGGCGTGTTGGTAGTAATTCTAGGGTGAGAGTATGGGAGGATCCATGGATCCCAACTAGCCGCAATTACCGAATTAATGCACAACAGCCGGACGGATGTCATGTGGAGGTTGTGAGCGACTTACTTCGACCGTCGACGAACTCATGGGACAAGGAACTTATAACACAACTTGTTGGGGACGAAATGTCTATGCACATCAGGTCAATCCCTATTATACAGGGGTTGCAAACCGACGAGCTCATCTGGGGAAGAACGGCAAACGGACTCTACAGTGTGAAAACGGGATATCATGTGGCCAGGGAAAGTCGGAGGGAAAACCAGGCGGGTTCCTCTTCGGATAGCAGCATTTCAAAATTCTGGAAGTGGTTGTGGAGCCTTGAAATTCCACCTAAAATACGCGTGTTTCTGTGGAAAACAGCAATGAACATCTTACCTGTTGCACGAGGCTTGTTGCACAGGGGTCTTGACATTGACCCCGACTGTCAGCGCTGTGGGCGAGGAATGGAGACGACAGAACATCCCCTCCGAGACTGTCTTTGGTCCAATGTGTACTGGCGCGGGTCTCGGCTCCGGCTGGATGAACAGATGCTGAATTCGGAGGCGTCAGTAGTGGACTGGTTGGAGAGTGTCTCGACATGGCAGGATAAAGAGGCCCAACGACTGTTTTGTATGTATCTTTGGGTGGCCTGGTATGCTAGGAATACTAAATTGTTTGAGGGAAAGGAAATGACACACTCTCGATGCTACATATTGCTGAGAAGACTCTTACCGATTACCAAGCAGCAAAATTACCAACTTGTCAGCTTGGTTCAAATCCGGTGGGCTTGACGTGGAAGAAGCCACCAGAACAGCTGCTGAAACTCAATACAGATGCGTCGTGCAAGGAGGGGACCGGTACTGGCCTGGGGGGAGTGCTGCGAGATGGAAATGGAGAAATGTATTGGTGTTTCTGGAAGAAGGAGCTGGAAGTGCTGGATGCCGAAATGACGGAGGCATTGGCAGTCTTTCATGGGATTCAAGTGGCGGAGGACAGAGAAGTCCAGAAACTGATTGTCGAAACCGATTGTGCCAATCTATGGCACAAGCTGCGGAATCGGAAGGATGATATTTCGTATGTTGGTTCCATTGTTCGTCGGATTTTAGAGCTAGCCTCTTATTTTGTTGTTATTGATTTCAGTTTGGTTCGAAGGTCGGGAAATTTGGTTGCGCACACTTTGGCGCAGGATGCGTTGAATTTCCCTTGTTTGGTCAGAGTGGTAGAAAACATTCCACATACTGTTGAACATATTGTTGTGTCGGAGGCGCTTTGCCGTTAATGTTTTATTTAGTTGCTGATTTCTCAAAAAAAAAAAAATTTGGTTTTGTTGCAGGATAATAAAGATTTAGAAGAGAAGATGGATTTGCAAATATTTCGATTAAGTCTAAGAAAAGTTAACTTGTATTTTTTTTCCTTTATTGACTTGTAACTCATTGTAACTTAGATATGTAGTAATAAATGAATTTTTTTTTTTATCTATTCTTTTCTCCTTTTATACGATATTTTATTATATATTCAAGAGGAAATATAAATATTATATATATATATATATATGAATTACGATATGCAATGTAAAAAAAAAAAAAAAAAAAAATGAGGGACTACGACAACACCACCTTCAACAACGGTTCCTGACCCCTACAACAACGGTTAAAACTGTTGCCCTTGACATTGATGACAACAGTTACAAACCGTTGTCGTAAAGGGGGGATCAACCACTAAACTACCTATGACAATGGTCACAAAACCCCTTTAACAAAGCTAAAAAACCGCTGTCTTTTAGCTTTATTATTGATGGGCTATGATTATATTAGTAACATAATTTTTCGTCATTAAAAATACTTTTTAGTGACAGTAATTCTATTGTCATTGTTTACTAATTAGTGACGGGATTTGTTCCCGTCAATATTGACTTTTAATAGCGGAAGTTGTAGCCAAGGCTGATCATGGGATATTTCCCGTCACTAAATATCTTTTGTGACAGTTTTTGGAGTTTTAACCACAAGTTTTACTCTAACTAAATGTCCTTTTTCTTGTAGTGATCGGAGATGGCTTTTGGATTGTGGATCATGGTGGACTTGTGTTCGTGATTTTCACCCCGACCGAGAGTATGGATCATCGAGGTGAGGCTATGATTCGACTCGTATACGATCAGGGGTTCAAATCCACTACAATCAAGGTACCCAGAACTAAATCCAACAGTGGTATCAGAGCCAGGTTAGAATTCGGCTCTCGATGTTTTTTGGGATTGATTTTTTATGATTGAAAAACTGTTGTACAAATCTATTAATTTTTGTCATCTTTATTTTCGAGATTCTTCTTGCAATTAATTTGATGTTATAGTACTCGTTAATAGCTACATTCTCCAATTTGAATAACTCGATTCCGTTAAGAAATGAATTTTATATGAATTTTTTAAATTGCATGTGTGAATCTAAAAATCTATTGCGAAAATGATTTTTTCAATCTGTTCGGATGCGATTTTTGTCCAATTATTGTTATGATGTTTGCTTGTAATTGATATATTCATGTTGTATGTTGAATGAGATTTCTATAGACGTATTATACGCATTATTTCGTTGCGTAACGAATGAGATATGGACTTGTAAAGATTGGACGAAAATCATATGTTTCTGAAAATTTTCCGGAAAACTTGAAGATGTTCTTGTTTTGTAAAAACCCGATTTGAGCATGTTAATGTTTGATTTTACGCATGTATGTAATATGTATGCGTAGTTTATGAGCTTAGATTTGATATATAATTTGTATTAATTGGACTTGTATCGTGTTAGATAACATGCTTAGAAAATCAGAATCAAATCAAATGTGTTCTTGAGTTGTTCTTGATGAAGAACATGAAGAACAAGGTTCTTCACTCTCCAAGAACACGTTTTTTTATCCAAACACGTAGTTAGGTTTATCGAATCAAAAAACCGATTGCAGCATTGAACTCGGAATGGTCGAGAATTGGGGGGTAGATAATTTGTATTAATCGGACTTGTATAGCATTAGATAACATGCTTAGAAAATCAGAATCAGATCAAATGTGTTCTTGAATTGTTCTTGATGAAGAACATGAAGAACAAGATTCTTCACTCTCCAAGAACATATTTTTTTATCCAAAAACGTAGTTAGGTTTATTTGATCGAAAAACTGATTGCACCGTTGAACTCGGAATGACCGAGAATGGGGGGTGGGGTGGTAGCTGGAGCGCCGCCGGCCAAAAACGCCGTGAAAGCGGCGCGCGTAGCCCACTCTCCAATCAGTGAGATTGTGCCTCGCTTGGTAAAAAGGGTGACATACCACAGCCTAGTCAGCACACGTGGACGAATGAAATCCTGCCACGTGTGCCACATCATCGCACACTCAACCTCAGCGTCACCAGCCACGTTAGCACAAGTAGACGAATGACATCGTGCCACTTGTGGAAGCTGTAGCCGCATCAGCAGCCATGCGGCAACACGTCATACAGAGGGCACCAATGTCGGGACGACACATGGCACAAGTGCCACGTAGGCAAACTGGGCTGAGCCAATTCAGCAACCGATTCACCCCCTGTAGAACTGGACCACCTTCGGTCTAAGATAGCTTGCCGTCGCGGACTGGTTGTCGGACACCCAAACTGCCATTGGACCACTGTGGCGCCTCCGCAGCTCCGCTGCCGACCACCACTGGCATCCTACCGGCTCTTGGTGGCGCGTGAGAGTGCGTGATGGCGCATGAGACGCGCCCCAGGCCGCGCATGTCGGCAGGTGATGTATATATTTCGCGTTTGGGGCTCGTCTGGGCAGTGTATTTGTGCGTATGTTCGTGTTTTGATGCGTACAAGTGCATGAGGTACGTGTTTTGTGTTTATGTATAAATGTGTGCACGTGTACGGGTGCGTGTGCGTGCATGTGAACATGTGATGGATGCAACAGAAGCATGGTGATGCAAGATGGAAAGTGTACTGGTTATGAACATACGTCAGGGGCCATGTTCATGGAATTTTTCACCTAAAAACCTCTGTGACATTTTGCACACCCTATTTTCTGTGATTTCAATTATCCTCCATATGAAAATTTGAATCCATCTAAGAGTTTAATCAAAATCTAGAAACTGTGTTGGAGTATGAGAATGATACAATATTTTTTTAGAGAGATCGTTGAAGTGTGTCCCTAACTGTAAGCTTGTTAGTACATTCAACACGAATTGATGAACAATGAATCACATAGGATTAATGGTCATATTCTTTAGTGAGTGTTCTGAATAAGTTTAAAACGACTATTGATTGGATATGTCTAATCTAACCCTACCCTTATCGTTTGATTTTTTTTGAGTGGGTTGACTTGCCTCTAAGCTGACTTAGTGTAAAGCTCAAATCAGAAGGGATCACAGGGCTAAGTCAACATTTGGATAGATGTTACATCTACCGATGAATAAAGATAGAATTCATTACGTGCTAATACGAGCGTCTTTACAGATGCTTCGTAATCATGTAATGGAAAAGTCATCTGTCATAAATGGGATATTGTTAAGAGCATTAACCTGCTTTCAAAATTAAGTCTCAATCATATGGTGCATATTTCATGATCCTTGACATTCAACTGTGTGTTGAACCCCACGTTATGTGTGATTAACTTGTTGTCTGTACAACTTGAGTGTGATCAACATAGTAAAAATTGTGTTGAGAACATGATTGGTTACTCGACTGGGGGTTATGGGCTGGAAGAATCCTTGTATTCTCATCCATAACAATTGTAGATTTTTGTTTTCCTTTAGGATTGAGTTAAGGTAATTCGATGGTTGGATATGGGTGATGATTGGGAACATAGTGAACTTTCGAGGTCATACCTTCCATTAAGTTACCACAATGTCAATTCTAAGAACAAAGTCTTATGTACATTTAGTTTTAGTAAGCACATACGTGTGCATTCACCTCCCTTACACCTAGACCATGGCGTAGAACACAATTAGTTAGTTGTTTCTTAGTTAACATTGTCTTTAACGATAAGTAATATATGACTAGGAGGTCATAACAATTAGATATGTACTAGTTATGGAGATAGTCTTGAATGGTTTCAACCGAATCATATGAACCCTAGGAGGGTGTTAATGTTAGAACAGAGCAGAAACTAGCAAAAGTTCTAGTAAGATGGAATTAAAGGGGATTCCTCTACCGACAAAACCTTGGATGATCAACATACACTAAACCTGGTAATAATTCTCATTAAATGAGAATAATACTTTAACTCAAGATAGTAGGGTATATCAGAGTAAAAGTTTGGTAATTCTACCGCCACCAGTCAGAGGTTGTTGCTCCAAGTCTTCTCTGTGAACAATAGATTAAGACTTAAAGTAAGAGTCTAGTAACTTCCTGTTGAGTGGGGGCATCTAAAAACCGATTATGCCCATTGCGGTGGCTCGGATTTTTGGGATCCCGCTCATATCAGTGATTATAAGTGGCTAATGGCTGATAATTAGTCAGTTCAAGTATTCAATTAAGATTTGGATTCTAAACATAAGAGGAATATGGTAAAGGCGGAAGATACTGACAGTGAGTTTTAGAAGAACGTCTCCGAGTGAAGACAAATGGGTCTTTTTGGGAAACACAAAATTTTGAGCAAACGCACTGTAGTGCGTTTGGCTCAACACATGTATTGAAACCAAGTGGGAAAGACACTTAATTGTGCTAATCTAAGGCATATTTTCTAGTTCTTGACACACCTGCCATATGAGTCGACAATGAAGGTTAAGCATAGCATTATTCATTAAGTGTGGTAGTAGATACCTGAACATCTTGAGAAGCACTTGATAGTGCACACTCAACTTGAATGATTGCAAATGCTAGATAGTGTCAGACTTGTCAATTAATTCCTTTATTTCGGGTAAAAGGACTTAAGGCAGTGAATGTCAGAACTGGAAATTTCGGGGATATTTTTTTGTGTATTTCAATAGAATTATGAGGATGAACACAAGAATTTGTGCCATGATTGATAACTTAGGCATTTATCACTGCAAATTAGATTTGCAGCATGTTGAAGTTAATGATTAGGCTTGATCCCTTGCAATTCGGAATCGCATGGTGATCTAAAGTTTTTTTGTCTGTTGTCCTCAACTTGAAATATGACAAATTTTGGTTTCAGTTGGAGTTCTTCTAAAGATCTGGACTCGACTTGAGATAATGAGAGTTGTTGGATGAAGTAAACATATGTTTGCTTTGAAAGTGGACTTATTAGTGCAAAGGTGCACTAGACTAGTTTTACATTGGGGATAACATGATGCTTCAATTAACTGAAAATGCACTCGAGAAGTAATTTTTCCAGAATTGATAATCCCAGGGGGACTTTTTTCACTTCATCATCAAACACTTGAAACATTTTTAAGAGAATTAGGATAATGTTTCTATTACGATTAATCCACTGTTCGTTTTGCGATTCAAATATAATAGTGGATCATGGAGCTTAATCTCCCGATACATATGAGGACTGCTCACATGAATTGGTCAAATTCATTTGATTTGCTGAAAGTCTAGACACTGAAGTGTTTAACACAACGATCAAATGAATAAAGCATAAGTTCTCTTAGACTAATTACAGGTGTGAAAAGTCTCGTGATCATCTTATGGTCAATGTAACGGAGATATTATCAAGCAAATATCCGTTCTTCACGCACATTTTTCGATAAAATTATGTGGTGGAGAGAGAGGAAAGAGATGTAGCTAGATAAATATTGAGGTCAATTAAGGTGCAAGTCAAGTAGTTTATTTTCATTGGAAAAGAACATTGATTGCGACCCATGCCTTGAATAAAGGTATTCATTAAATCAATAACTTAAATATCTCGTAAACTTTTGGATTTATAGATAGTCACACATAAGCAAATGAAGGTTCTAGGGGTCAATGGGGATCCTAGGGATCAATTGCTTAGGCGAGTGACATTTTTCAATTAAGTTTGGAAAGCTGAAAACCTCAGAAGAGAAAATGTATCCTTAAGGGATACTCTTTCAGTCCAAAGGTTATATGTTCAAAGATGAACAATTGATAAGTTTGTTATTGAAGTAGAATCACAAAACCTAGTATTTTGGAGATATGTCTATGAAATGTTCAAATGAAGATCACCATCCAACTGAACTATGAGTAGTTCAAAAGGATATCCTAAAATAAGATTCCAATGGGGGTCAACTTTTAGTGAAAATAGAATATATTTGAATCTTTTGTTGGAATAAAACTAGACAATACATGCTTGAATCTATGAGATTGCATGGCATGTTTTAACTACGAATCTCCATAATTTGAGAAAGAGTTGGACTCTGTATCATCCTTGGATGGATGATTGGATGAAAGTAAAGGAATAGTTGTCTAATTGGTGTAATTGAGACCAGGTTCTGGAAATGGTTGATATTCTGTTGGACACGGAGAGATTGTGAATAAACGGTTCTCAAAAGGCTGTTAGAACTGCTGGGGGTAAACATCTCAAATTGGTTTGAAAGTTACACTTTGAGTGTAAGACTTGTTCCTGAGGACATTTCCTACCAATGTTGAGTTTTACCATGATTCGTCCTTAGTTAGTCAACTTAGGATTTGATTTACAATTTTTTAAGGTGGTTGGGTGACTGTATTTCTCAATGGAGAACTTGACCGATAAATAAATTGGTTTACCAAGGAGGTTTATGGCCAAAGGCCGAGAAATCAAGTTCATAGCCTGGTATTGTACTCATGTCAATGGTATATGAGATTTTATGTATTAATCTCATGTAACACCACTAGGAAACTTGCAATCCTAATTTTGCCAATGAGCAAGGATATTGAGTATTATGACCATTGATGAATGAGCTGTCTTACAACTCGGAGTTGAAGGATATGGACAGGGTTACTTACAGGATAAATGAAGATTCCAAGGGATCATCTAGATGACTACTTGTGATTGCATGAGCATCACTTGTAAAAATCTTAAAGTGTTTCCATGTGGACATCCATGTATCCACTGATGCTCTTATTGGCTATAGACAAAGTTTTGAAGCCACTTAATGTGCCCAGTAACTTCTATAGAGAAGTTTACAATGTCCATCGTACAATATTCTAGTACTACCAAGAGCTGCAAATAACTTTAAGATGTGTGTGCCTTAGTGTAGGCTTTGTCATGGGTCTAGTAGTTGAGCATTAATCAAATCCTAGTAAAAGTGTAGGAGTACACTTGAAAAGGTTCTTGTGATGTCTAGGACGCATTGTATCATTCCCCTCAGTGGAGGAACTATGATCTAGTAAGAATAATATATAGCTGATACTCAGTACGGGGATACAGATCAGAGACTGTATCTAAGTAGTTATTCTTGCAAAGTAGCAAGATCATCTCAGGGAGATGAGAGTATTGGGTGAATATATAGGTTTCTACAATCAGAGCAAAGCTTGGAGCTTCTGTCCATACAATGGGAAGTTGTTTTGGTTGAGTAACTTTGGAGTGATAAGTAGTTCAGTGAGGGCATTGGCACCACAACCCATAGATGGGGCATAGCTTATAAGAGACTCCAAACACTGACCAAGTACATCACAACTTGACTTTATCTGGGATATTGTCACATAATGCGAGGTGATTATGATACTTTTGTACACTTATGAATTGACAGTTTATTCAAAAGTATGTCAGACAAGTTAAGAATTGATTGGCTCTCTCACACGAGCAATCACTTCCAATGTCGAATGACATAGGAGATGAGACCATTGTAGAATTCATTCAGTTGATTCTATGAGTGTCACCTTAGTACGCTAAGATGAGATCGATGTTCGGTAACATGTGATCGAATTGGATGTATGGTTATCTAATTATAACTTGTTGTATAGCCAGATGTGAGTTTTCTCGAGTTAGACGTTACTTGAGGACATCTACGGAGAAAAGTCAGGTTAGCTGCTGAAAAGCATCAAGACCAAGATCTGTACAATGTGTTCAATAAATGACATACACTTCCTTTAGGAAAATGACACATTGTAAAATGCTTTTATACTGCAAGTACTTGTGACCAAGTGGATAATGAGAAATGAGTCCCTATTTTCTTATTGTGTGAGATCTGGAGGTTCGGATTACCGCATAGTATATCCTTAAGACTTTTTCCTATGTCTTTAGCCTTCTTCTCAGTGTTGCTACTTTAGCATGATCCTAATAACCAATAACTAGGAAATTATTCGGCTATGTGAGACATGTCTAGGAAAGCAGCTAGATGAAGGACTAGGAGGTATAAGGAAAAAAGGAAGACCGTTATTGCCATCACAGTTTAAAGATTCACTGGTGCCAATTATGTTCAAGGAACGTAATAGTGAATGCAAAACGGAGTGATGAATCTAGTATGCTCCTTTATAAATGAAGGGACAAGGAGACATACTGATTCTTGCCATTGGGTAACGAGTCTGGGATATAGCGAATTCGTTGTCCACAAATTCGTGATGTCGAGCTTTTATACACTTTAATCGGTGTATAACTATATGCTCTTGAGATACTCGTGGGTCACACGATCTATTTACCAGTATGATCTCGGTGAGCAGGAAAGAGCACAAAAGGTTAGGTCTTAATCCTCATGGGCGAGTAAGGGATGTTCGTTTAACCAGGGCCATTGAGCCCGATCGAAGGTTGTTGGATTGTAGATCGTGGTGGACTTCCGTTCATGATTTTCACCCCGACCAAGAATATGGATCATCGAGACGAGGATGTAATTCGATCCGTATATGATCCGGGGTTCAAATTCGCTGCAATTAAGGTACTAACCTAAATCCAACATAATTTACTTAAAAGCTTATTGATGTAAGCTTGCTTAGCTACTCTAAATGATTCGGTATAATGTTCTAAGAGAATTTGATTTACTAGAGGACTTAGTAGTTAGTAAAGTAATTGTAGTAATAGTATAATTATTTGGATGTGAGTGCTAACACCATTACATTAATATTGGAGTAAGCAAATTCTAGGAAACTCCTTACTCGACACAAATGCAAACCAAAAAGTAACAACTCAGCACTCATTCGTGTCATCTTATTGCCTTTGCATCTGGATATCAAGAACACAAATTTTTTTATGTCTTGCTCACGTTGTGTCAACACAAAACATGACATGGAAGAACAAATTATGATACATATTGACAAGATGTCTAAAATCAATAGAAAATTAATACACTCTGGAAAATGTTCATGCTAACCTATTAAACGTACAAATTTTCGTGTTCTGATTATGTTGCTATTATGTAAACGAAACATAAGATGGCAAATTTTGGTCATATTTGACGCACAATAGCAAGATACGAATGTACAAGAAAATTTCTTTGCAAGGATTGTGAATTGTTGATACTAATTGTGCTACCAATTGCGGAATGGGCAAAGACGCCATCATATGCTATAAGTGGTGAAATTTTTACTACCATGTATCATTTCTTAGAAAAATGAAGTGACAAAGGTTGCAAGAAATTACAAAATATATTATTTGATTGACATCAATAGTGCATCATACAAACTCAGATCTTATGCGATAGTTGATACAATCTACAACCATTTCATTAATATCGACACATAATCATTGACATATAAAATTAGTGCATGATGTTATCATGGTATATATAAGTCGAATCCCTATAGAAGCTATTTTATTAACTTCGTGGGAAAAAGGAAGAACAAAACAATCCTTGACATGTTGTGTAGACATCCAACAACACAAAGAACATATCTGCACAAATAGAAACTATCATGCCCTCGTAATTAGCGGATTTCATATGATTTCTAGCATCGTTACCTCGGTATGTATGATTGTAGGTTGTGCATAATTAATAGTATAGAGATTATTCAAAACAGGTAACTTCATTATTACAAGTAATAATAACATTCTTATTAAAAGATACTGAATATCCATCCAAAAAAAATCTAGAAACTAAAATTAAATTCTTTCTAAAACTTGGAACATAAAGAACATTTCTCAAAACTAAAGTCATTTCCATAAAAAATAAGTGCACATGTCCCACTGCAACAGCTACTACTCTTGCACCATTGCCCAAGGTGATGGTGATCTCACTCCCACTAAGTTGTCGGGTTAGCTGGAACCCCTGAGAATTGAAACAAACATGATCAGTGGCTCTCGTGTCCACCACCCATAATTGGGAAAAACACACCGCCAAACAAGTTTCAATAACTAGTGCATGAGATATACCTAGTTTTCCTGCCTTTTAAGGTTAGGGTAAGGTTAGGGACAGCCTGCCCTCCAATGTCCTTTCAAATTAATAGTCGGCTCATTTCTTGGCCATATAAAATTGACAGGGACTTCGTAGGGAAGTAAATTTTATCAATTTTATATCTAAGTAATAACCATAACTTAACACAGGATTATTACTCAGTTTTGCATAAGCTTTCGTTGGGAAGGTCATATTGCCACTTAAAATAACCCACGGTTAAAGTACGAAATTTATTCTAGTGAACTTGGTTTTGGCATATCCGTTAGGGAGAAAGGCGCATGCCAATGGCGTAGCAAAAAATTCACTTTAATAAATCAATTATGGAGGTCATTAATTAATTTATTATTCAATAACTTAAGATTAAAACACTTAGTAATTTTAATCAATGAGATTTTCTAGGTTCCTCGTACATATAGTAAAATAAAACATAAATTAAACACATATTAGACAATTAAATCAAATCATCATGGTTTAAATTTCCCGTTTTGAAACGAGAAACCCAACAGCTCGAAGATCACGTCGCTGCACCCGTCGCGGTCGCGCGCTGCATCAGCTGTGGTCGCACGCTTGGTGCTCGCCGCTGTCGCGACAAGTACCCGTCGCGGTCGCGACCCCTTGGGGTAGAGCAGGCTGCAGTTTCCACCGTCTCCGATTATTTTAATCTGTCTTCATCTTCATCTTTGATCCGTTATAATTTATTTACAAAAAATAAATCTAACATCTAGACTAATCTATTACATAAAAACAGACCTAATCTACTAGTGGATTTTCTCATGAGAAAAACGAATCGATTAAAAAAAAACATTCAACCCAACATGAATTAAAAACATACATAAAAAACCATGATAATTGGATTCATGCAAAACAGATCTAACAGTTCTACTATCCAATTTTAAATAGACGTAAATTTGATTTTTGAAAATTAAATTCAAAATTATAGAGCCCCAATCAATGGCTTTGATACCAGTTGTTGGAGAATCGGGGATTGTGCCAAGGATCTATTCGGGTTGTAATTTGAATTTCTAATTTCAATAATCAAACAACAATGATATGAACGATCAAATCATATAATTCATGAAATTGAATCAAGGTAATCATACAATAGGTCCTAAACATGCGGACTAAGGAATTATAGTATTTTACCTTCGAATCGGAGAGACACCGTTAACCAGATTTAATCTTTCAACCCGAAGATCTTCTTGAGTATTCCCTAAGGCCAAGCTCGCCAATTCGGTGGGAAATCAAATGAATTTTTTTACTCTAAAAAAAATGATTAATTTTCTACAAAAATGCCCACTCACTTATGCATCTCCTATTACATATGGGTCCACGATTGGTCCCCTATTTATAGGGGATAGGGGCCAAAATCTGCCTCCTTTTAGAATTAGCAAATCCTTTCCCACTTGGGAGAGGAAAATATGGATAAATCCAAATCCCCTTAAGAATTAGATTCTTCTATATATTTTCTTTCCTTATCTCCTACTTCTAATTAATCATTATCCTTTTAGTTAATGGACTTCTATTGGGCTACTCAAGTGGCCTTTAGGAGGAATAGGATCAGGCCTCCCAATGGGCCTAGGTATCCATATTGAGCCATCAATATTATTCTAGCCCATTAATATTACTTCATTCAACTTTAGAATTAATATTGAACAATCCATTGTAATCCATATTACGAAATATGGCTCCCAGTTATTTTTTCTGCGTTTAAGTTTTAATGTCCATTAATTAATTTAATCTACTGAATGCTTTAATTATTAATATCTTTTATTCCTTGAGAACAAACAGCTCAACATTATTATCATACCGGAAGTAAATTCACTGTAAAGGTTTGATATGATAAACATTATGAGCCCATCAAAGGGACATAATCAACTTGTTTTACCAAGACACGATTTTCTATATTAATTTTGTCAGATAACTAATAATATTGCCCAAAGTATAGAGTATTGAGTCCCAATGACTCTTTACCCATAATAAATCAAAGCAACATTAATTAATTATATACTATCCCAATTAAGTGTCATAAATTAAGAAAACAATAACCACCGAGATCTAATTTTTCCTTCAAGTCAGTCTAGAAAAATTATCTCGTTGTTGGTCCAATTCAGTGCAACAAATGCACTAGTGTAATCTCTCGGTCAAGACAAACCAATATGAGCCTTACACATCAACTTCTACCAATGGATTGTTCAACTCCATCTTAGTTGTGAATCTTTATTCTTATTACAAGGAACCGACAATATCTTCTGTAATCTACTGCACACCACATTGTCTACAATGTAAAGTATTCAAACATTATGGAATAAATATATATAACATTCATAATATTTAAAGTAAGCAGTGATAATTTATTCTCATTCAATAAAGTGCAAGAAACAGTTTATATACAAAGCAACACTTAAAAGCATGCTTTACAGTAGAACCCTAACAAATACTACTTGCCTTTTCGAATTCCAATGTCTTTATATTACTCTACTCGTCCATCAAATTCCTTGAAAGAAAATGATTAAGCCAAGATTGGAGAAAATCGATAAGTGGAACGTGCTCAATAAAAAGATAAGTTCATGCCTAACGGGATTCCAATAACTTTCCAACCGTGTTTTCTTATGTGATTAATTGTTTACGTTGCTCAGGGACGAGCGTAGCTTAAGTGTTTGGGGATGATGAACATTAAAAATACCATTTTTCTTTCATATTTCACATCCATATTCTTATGAGAATTGCGAGTATATAACATGTTTAAGTGCGATTTTCTGTTTAAGTGTATTCTTGGGTTGATTTTCCTTTTTGAAATGATTTAATGTGCTATTGAGTGTTTTTTAATCATGTTTTGAAGGTTAGAGAAATCCGAGAGATCAAGAAGATCGATTGCACCCATTTTCTCACTTTGGCCTACATCTCGAGGCCTAAATGGGCCGGTGTCAGGCCCAAATTTAAGGTCTCTAAGTCACGAACAAAAGTTGTGACAAATAAAATGGGTGGAAAGGCCTCAAAACGATGAAAAACTAAAGAAGAGGTTAATCGCACGTATTTTCCCATTCTAGCCAACAAATCGAGACCCTAACGAGCCCAAATCAGACCTTAAAAAATACTGATTAGAAGATCTTCGAGTCTTGAACAAAAGTCGTGAAGAGGTTGGGTCAAGAAGATGGGAGGAAGACATCCAAAACGGCGATGGAAAACGAAGACGCACGAACAAGGGGAAAAAGCAAGTCGCGTATTGCTCTGTATTTTGACATTATTTTTTTCATATGGACTCGAATTCGAGCGATTTTAAGATGCAACGCGACCGTGAGAGAAACATCTACAACTTTCGTGTTAGGATCGAGAGCTGATTCCGCACTGATATTTTCCAAAATTCGTATGAAGATCGAGTCGAGCGGGATCGAGGGACTCGACTCAATATTTTAAAGGGTCGAGCACTCCCTTTTGTATTTTTACTCCTTTTCCCTCACTATTGAGGCTTTTTCAGCATATTTTAGGGTTGGGGGTTTATATACCACGTCCCGTCTCATTTTGTAAAAAAGTTTTAATAATTCAAGACTAGCCTCCATTTGTATAATCTTCCACCATACTCTTCTCTCTTTCACTCTAGCATTTTCAGATTTTTTAAGTCTTTGGTGAGGGTTTTCTTCTTCCTCTTCAAGGAGGAAGCCATCTTTGGAGGAGAACTCGGGGATTACTCGCAGGCTTGTGACACTTGTCAAGTTTATCAAAGCTTTACGAGGATTCTTCAATCGATTGAGCATTTTCTTATCTCTTCTCTTTATTTTCATTTTATTGCTTGATTGTTGATGATTCTTGTTATTACTTTGATGAGTTGTAAGTAATTTCCTTGTTTCCTGGGGTTAGGGAGTAGTCCAGCCCTAGGATTGTGAACTTTAGTATAATATGTGTTGGTGTGAATTTGTTAGATGTTTGGAATTGTATTGCTTATATCGTACGTGTCACGAACCTAGGGTATATTGGTTCTCCTCGAGGGCCTATAAGAGACGAAGAGACAACCCGAATCGCATAAGTCGATCTCGATGGATGTCCTAGCGCCTCGCTCCGTAGACAATATTCACTTGGGGTAGGGATTTAAGGGTTAATTTGATTGCATAATTAATTAGCTTGCATTGGCTTTGTAATTCTGTTTCCAGACGTTAGTAATTGAAATTAGGGTTAATTGTTGTGTAATCGGTTGATTTGTTGATCCCTCTTGTTTTGATCACTTGGGCTTCTAATTTTGTAAAATTATTTTCCTTCATCTTAAGCTCCACTATTAGCTTGTATTCGCTAGGTTTGCTTCCATAGATTGTGTGAAATCGACTCTCATTAATATCTTCTCATTGATCGGTTCCCTCCTTGCCCTCATTTTGTTGCTTTATGTTGTTTAAATAGATTAGTCTTCACTCTTAATTTTCATTTGACCTAATTAATTCAAATGTGCTAAAGCCGATTTCACGGACAATCCGTCCTGTGGATTTGACATTCTTTATTCTACTTCTGCCATAAATCGTACGTTTGCAATTTGAGAATGTCGTTCTAATCATATCAATTTGGAGCGACTTTCGCGACAAGTTCGTGGTGTTTATATCATCTAAAACCATTGGTACTACAAGGTCGTTATAATCATGTCGTTTTGAATAATTGTCCAGATAATTTATTCATGCAAAGAGATTATATTAACCTTACTGTATTGTGTGAAATGTGAATTTCAGTTATGTTTTCGTTTATATAATCTAAAATCATTGGTACTACAAGGAGAGCCTTTATAGCTACTAGTAGTCTATCTTTTTTTAGCTCATCTTTGCTTTACTTGCATCTCTAGATCAAATGCTAGACTTAAGTTGATGTTACAATGTAAAAGTTTTCTTCTGGTTAGTATCTTTGTTGATCCTTGGAGTTTTATGACTTTTAAAAATTGGCAGTGACCATATATAACTACGTTAGTTTGAATTTGATCATTTGGTCGGTGAATGAAGTCCAAAATCTTTTTTCTGAGCATTAGTGGGACCATTGAAACTGGTACCATTGAGCAGAGTAACTAGTGTGATTTATAAATCCCTTTTGTCCGCCTACGGAGTGAAGAAATGAACTCTAATGCTACATGGCCTGCAGATGTGAGTATATATATCACTGTGTCTCTCCTAGTTTGCTTTCAGTTTGATCTTGTGGATGATTTCTTTTTGGTAGCTAAACAAGCATGTGATCTTAAAAGCCCTTTTTTATTTTATGGATGATTTGTTTTTTGTTGTCTTTTTTATATTTGGCTTCAGAACTACACTTCGGTTAAAATAATTTCAATATGATTTATTTATTTTATGTAAAATTCTGGTTATCTATTTTTTTTTTCAAAATATTGAATGCAGTTTGTAAATTAATCAGTGACATATAACAGATCTTCAATTAATTTACTTTAATTATGTTATTTAAAATAGTATTAATTCTTATATAGTGAATAAAGCTAACTTGTATTGTAACAACAAATTTCGTGTATAAAATGTATAAACACGAAAAAGATGTACAAAATAGATTATTTGGATCAAAGAGTAAAACTTACAATTTTGTGGATCCTATCTCTATTTTTCTTCTGATTATTCTCTTCATATATGTCTTCAAATTTGTTGACTTGAAAAACGCTAATCCAAAGCTTGTAAGCTTAATTTTGGATTAAACGCCGTTTGTTGTCGATTTTCTCCAAGAACATCGAAGAACACCGAAGAACGTTGAAATTTCCTTTGTACCGGAATTCGTCACTTGATTTTTTATTATTCGATGAACTTTGGACTTTTGATCCGCACCGAATATGAGTTCTTTAGTTTATAACGTTAAATTCAAGGATTGGATTAAAATCCTAAATCAAACGTTATCATGACTTGACTTTGTAACGCCGGATTTTGGCTTTGTACCGCCGGGTTGGCTATGTAACGCCGGATTTTGGTTTTGTACCACCGAATTTTGGCTTTGTACCGCCTGAGTCTCAAGATTGGTTTTGTACCACCTTTCTTGAGCTTGTCTTGTTGTGATTTTTGGTGGAGAATGATGGCCTATTTATAGTTGTAGGATGGAAAACCCTAATGGGCTTGAGTCTGAATGGAGCGATATGATTGGTCATTCACAATATCATTATCCATAAGATAATTATTAAATTAATACAATTAATTTAATAATTACTGCAACAACTTGGCACATAAAGCCTTCTGATTGGTCCAGCATGACTTGATGTTTATCCTCATCTTCTTGGATAATTACTAATTTAATTTAGTAATATCTGCATCATCTTAACACGTGGCGGCTTCCCATTGGCCAATAAAATATATAGTAAATCACCAATTGAATTGATTATTTAACTTAGTAATTTTATTTACCCAATTCCTAATATTAAAAATAATCAATATAAAATTGATATTCAACATATATTTTATTACGTGACGCATTTTAATTGGATACGAAATTTGCGTATCAACAAATGCCCCCTCGAGACTTGTCACGGATGATGTGTCTTGGAGTGGATAAGTCTCGAACTGACTTTCGAAATTCCTCTGAACATATTGATATTTTTATACTCGTATTAAGGAGTTCTTCATTTGGACTTTGGATTTGGATTTGTAGATAATTTATACTCGTATCAAGGAGTTCTTCTCTTGGATTTTGATTTGGATTTGTAGATAGTCTATATTCATATCAAGGAGGTCTTGAATTTGGACTTGAATTTGATTTGAAAACCTTTTAAACTCGTGTCTAGGAGCCTTGAACTTGAACTTGCCTTTGAAATTTGTTGGTAGTTTATACTCATGCCAATGAGTTCTTGAATTTGGAAGTTGAATCTTCAACATAGTGGGTTTTGACGAATTTGACATATTTGACTTCGAAAGGCAGATTCACCTGAAACTGTGGTTAACGACCCAATTTGACGAAATCAAATAACTTGATAAACTTGGAGCTTGGATCTCTAAATTTGAAGCAACTTCGGAGAGGGAAACACAATTTAGACTGAACTTAGAATATTTCTAAGCTGCCTATGCAGCCCGGTGAGAGGGATCAAGTCATAACGTAGTTCAAATTTTCACTTTGTATTTTGTTTTTAGGGAGGTGTCGTGCACAGTTTATACTCATGCGGGCCAGGAGTAATTATTTTTTAACCACTTTAGCCAAAGTGGGGTAAGTTAGCATTTTAACCACATACTTTACCTTTGGTGGTCCCCGTGCACAGTTTATCCTCATGTGGGCTAGGAGGCTTTTTTTTCCTTCTCTTTTTCTTTATTTGTTTTTTTTTATTTTTTTATTTTTTTTGTTTTGCAACAGGCTCAGGCATAGTAGTGCTGCGAGGACTTCTCATTTATGGGACCGACTTGTTCCCCATCTTCAAGTGTAAGTGGGGCCTTTTCAGCATCGTCATCTTCTACATGTCCATCTTCACACAGGGTGATATGATTTGTTGAGGCCATGTCCTCATTTGCTTCTTCGAATTTCTTAAACTCCACACATGTTCTCATTTGCCCATTCTTTTGCCTTATTTGGATTGTGTGCACAACACCATCTCGTTCCTTGACATAGCCACCTCTGATTAATTGAATGACTTTCCTTCCTAGATTTTCTTGAACACTTTGTGGCGTATGCTGAGCACCACCACTGACGTGATTGGATGAAGCCACACTCTCTCTATCATCTTCATCATCATCCGGGGTCCGAGTGATAATAATGGTCTGCATCTTACTCTTAAGAACTTCTCCACATGATATGGTCAAGGTGGTCCGTCGCTTCATACGAGATGAAATTAAGCTCCGAAGCATCTGTGTATATGGAGATCTATTCATTTTAATTCTTTTACTCCTCCGAAGAGGGCTAAGTTTATCAAAGACAGAGACTCTCTGTACCGTTCTTCCATGTTCATCAGTTGCATTATCTGCTGACAGAACTTCTTCTTCAATAACATAATTGCTTTCGGCTCTTTTGATGGCAATACGGATAGGGTTTGTTGGTGTGAATACGACGCCTGTTTTGGTAGTTAGCCACTCTTTCTAAGCATCTTTTGCGTATCAGTGAGCACACGTTCTTGATGTTCGGTAGGTATGATAGGCTCCCTTGATGCGAAGTCTTCTTGCGGATCAAATCCAGCCTTGACAAGAAGCTTGAATGATTTAGGGTCATAACACTTAGCAACTTCAGCTGCTGGGAATCCTCCATGTTCAATCTTGGGTCCATTGACTAGATAGACAAACCCCTCAAACGGTAGAGGACATGGTTTTCTTGCATCAAGTTGAGTCAAAAGGAGTGTGAGATCTTTCAATGGTTCAACTCCAGTGCCTTCCTCAACTTGAGCCACCGACGTACCCTTCTTGTCTTCTAGATCGCCTTTGGGTTTCTTGCCTACTTCGCTTTCCTTGACCTTTACCACCTTCTTATCTTGAAAGAAGTATTTCGAGTCGGCAAAGTGAGCTTCTGCTTCGGTAAAAGACTTGTCATCACCAAACACTCTTTTAACAATGCCTTGATGACAATACTTGAAATATTGGTGTAAAGTAGAAGGAATCACTCCGTTATCGTGTAGCCATGGTCGACCCAGGAGCATGTTATATGATGTTTTGGCGTCTATTACATAGAACAACACATTCGAGGTCATGTCATCTATCAACAGGTCCAAGTTTATGATGCCAAGTGCCCTCTGCCCTTCTTGGTTGAATCCATGAATCATTAATCGACTGCTTGAAAGCTCTTCCATTGAGATCTCTAACTTTTTCATCACCCGCAAAGGAAGGATATTCACAGTGGAGCCTCCATCAATCATAATTCGATTAACCTTTTGCTCCCGAGTGTAACCAGCCACAAACAATGGTCGATTATGGGATTGTGACCCAAGCAGCAATTCTTCATATGTAAAGGTTATTGCGGTTGTGCAGTCAACATGAGCTTCAACTTTGGACTGACCTTCTTCTTTTCCTCGTTCATTTGCCGTATAACAAGAGCCATTACTTCCGCCGTCATATTCCGAGGTACCGATGAGATGTGTAGCTGCATTACCTTCATCTAATACTATTTTTCCTTGTTGGTCCAGCTGCATGACTTTGTCTTTAAATACGAAGCAATATTTTATCGAGTGCCCTACCAATCGATGATACTTGCAATATTTTGGGTCATCAGTACGTCCAGCCTCTTCTGGTCGCTTCATTTCAGGCAATTCAATGAGATTCGCTCATCGAATATCCCAAAGACATCAGAGTTTAAGAATGGGTATTGTTTTTGTTGCATCTCCTTCAAAGTCAACCTTCTTTGCCCCCGGTCTTGAAAGATGTTTCATTTGCCAGTCTTATCTTCTTCTTTTCGGCTAAACTTGATGGGCATCGCAGCTACCACCATGGACTCTTGGTTTGCTGGTTTAGCAGAAGGTTTTCCCCCTCTGTTCCAATCTTGTTTATTGTTGAATTTGTGTGGCTCTTGAATTGGCGGTCCTTCTACTCCACTTGCAGCCATGCTTAACTCCATATTGTTGGCTCGAGTAGCTAACTCTTTGATTGTGTGCGGTCGAATTCCTTGGAGAATATAACGAAGACCCCACTAAATCCCTTGTATGCACATCTCAATCGCGAAAGCTTCAAACAGACAATCTTTGCAATTGAGGCTCAGATTCCTCCATCGGTTAATGTAGTCAACTACAGTCTCTTCTTTCCATTGGCGCGTATTGGTCAGTTCAATCATGCTGACGGTCCTCCGAGTGCTGTAGAAGCGATTGAGGAACTCTTGTTCTAGTTGATCCCAGCTATCAATTGAGCTTGCATCCAGATCAGTGTACCAATCGAACGTGTTGCCTTTGAGTGATCTAACAAACTACTTCACCAAGTGGTCACCATAAGTTCCAGCATCGTTGCACATCTCAATGAAGTGCACTACATGTTGTTTGGGATTGCCCTTGCCATTAAACTGTTGGAACTTAGGTGGCTAGTAACCCATCGGCATCTTCAAATTATCAATTCGTTGTGTATATGGCTTTGTATAGGTGAAAGAGGACTTCGAGTTTCCATCTAACTTCTGCTTGATCGTTCCCCTAATGAGCTCCTTCAGTTGGTCAATGGGGATCAAACCTTCAACAGATACTTGGATCTCTTTTAGAGGCTTTTCTTTGTGAGTAGAATCCCGCCTTTCAGATGTTTCGACTTCGCCTTCATCCTCAGCTGGTTCTTTTCCAGGAGCACGACTTGTATCAGGATGGTCAATTTTGCTCGTCAACTTTTCATTCTTAGAATCTTGTTCTTGGACATGTCTTGTAAGTTCTCCAATGGCCTTAGTCAAACTTGCAAGTTGTTCTTCAAGATTTGAAGCATTTGTGGTCATGACTTGAGCTACTTCTGAACTTGATGAAGAACGAGGAGTAGAGCATGCAGAGTCGTCTTCCTCATTTGCAGTGTTAGCGGCGAGCTGGTTCGGATCCTTTTCAACAGCTTCAAGAGATGACGATTGTGACTGTAGTGTCTTGGACATGCTTCTTGTGATGACCCCAACACTAGTACATGGAGCACTTGAAGACTTTGGGGAATTTATCTTGACCGTCAGAGCCTTTTGAGTGGCCATTGCTAAACTTCGAGGGTCTTCGTCAAAGAGAGAGATGAGAGGTAGAGACGGTCCCACCGGGCGTGCCAAATTTGTAACAATAAATTTCGTGTATAAAATGTATAAACACGAAAAATGTACAAAATAGATTATTTGGATCAAAGAGTAAAATTTACAATTTTGTAAATCCTATCTCTATTTTTCCTCTGATTCTTCTCTTCATATATGTCTTCAAATTTGTTGACTTGAACAACGCTAATACAAAGCTTGTAAGCTTAATTTCGGATTAAACGCTGTTTGTTGCCGATTTTCTCCAAGAACGTCAAAGAACACCGAAGAACGTTGAAATTTCTTTGTACCGGAATTCGTCACTTGATTTTTTATTATTTGATGAACTTTGAACTTTTGATCCGCACCGAATATGAGTTCTTCAGTTTATAACGTTAAATTCAAGGATTGGAGTAAAATCCTGAATCAAACATTATCATGAATTGGCTTTGTAACGCCGAATTTTGGCTTTGTATCGCCGTGTTGGCTTTGTAATGCCGAATTTTGGCTTTGTACCGCCGAATTTTGGTTTTATAACGCCGGGATTTTGGCTTTGTACCGCCTGAGTCTCAAGATTGGTTTCGTACCACCTTTCTTGAGCTTGTCTTGTTGTGATTTTGGTGGAGAATGAGGCCCTAATTATAATTGTAGGATGGAAAAACCCTAATGGGCTTGAGTCTGAATGGAGCGATATGATTAGTCCTTGATAATATCATTATTCATAAGATAATTATTAAATTAATACAATTAATTTAATAATTATTGCAACAACTTGACACATGGAGCATTCTGATTGGTCCAACATGACTTGATGTTTATCCTCATCTTCTTGGATAATTACTAAATTAATTTAATTTAATTTAGTAATATCTGCATCATCTTAACACGTGGCGGCTTCCCATTGGCCAATAAAATATATAGTAAATCACCAATTAAATTAACTATTTAACTTAGGAATTTTATTTACCCAATTCCTAATATTAAAAATAATCAATATAAAATTTATATTCAACATATATTTTATTATGTGGCGCATTTTAATTGGATACCAAATTTGCGTATCAACATGTATCTCTTAGGGTTTGTGTGTTGTGTTGCCCTGAATTTATAGAGGAGATCCAATTCAACATACACTCATATACTCCCTCAGCCAACAGTAACTCAGTACTCTTCAACATTAAGCAAACACGTATTTGTTTGATATGGTCGCGTGAGACTATCCCTTATAGGAGTATTTTAATAGATTAAAATTATTAAAAAAATGTAAAGTTGTAAATAAACTTAATTAGTAATCTTAATTAAAAAAAAAATTAACATTTTATGTGAGCATTGCTTAGTCATTTATTACTTTTATGGTTATGATTATCTTTTAGGTAAACTAGTACCCTCCGTGCAGTGGACGGAAGCCTATTTACTAAGTAATACTTTTAAATAAACTGATAATCTATTTAAAATGTAATTATTTTGTTTATGTGATTACAATTTAAATATTTTGGATCAAACATAGAAAAACTATAAGTAATGTAAATTTATCTAGTTCGAAGAATAGATTGAATATACAATTTTTTTATAATAAGTGTTTATATAATAAGATTAATATAACACATTAAATAATATAATTAAAATATCTATTTTTAAAAATTCATTAAGTCTTATTTGAAACTCAAATATATGATCCATCCTTATCATGCTTGACCTATATGAACAACCACAAACAGGGGTGGTCGTAGGAATATTGGCTTCAAGTACCATCAAGTTTGATGGTCCAATGGCCCGACGGGCCTCGAATCACCCCGACAATCTTAGTGTATTCAAGGGATATTATGTACTCAACAATTTTGGGCCTAGTGAAATTTTGGACTGACCAACCAGAATCTAACATAGGGTGTCGACCCGATGGCTTGGGGTCGGTAGGTCGAATTGCAACCACTAATAAAATATTGCTCAATTAATTACACATAACAAAAATAGCACAAAATCAAAATAACATAACTCATCAAAAATTTCAGATAAAATAATAATACATTAAATTGAATAATCTTCTTAGAAAATCAGTTTTTATTATTTAACAATTCATTATTATTATTTTTATTTAAATAGTTAATTGATTAAGTTTTATAACTTATCACGGTTTACTCATATTTGTATAAATATAGATTTCTTTACAGCTCAAACTAAATTATAATATTCCAATTTACGATGAATGCTTAAATGCAATCTAGATAGTAATTAAAAAAAAAAAAGTTAAAAACCAATATATCATTTTAACGTATTATTTATATGTCAAATTAAAGATCGTGAAAAATAAAATTAAAAATCGATTAGCAACAAAATTCTTTAATTGTATTTACAAATAAGGAAATGCGTTAAAACAAAAAATAATAAAATGATTAGTACACAACAACTTATTTTAAAATGAGTATATTAATAAAAGTTAAGAAAATGCCCAGATTCATAATTGGGTTGTAAAAAAAGTAATTTTTTATCTCCATTTTACTTTAGTACATGTAACAGATTCATTTTTTGAATAATTTAAGATTAAAACTTTAATCAAATAATCAATTGATCTTATTTTTTAACTAGAAGTATTTATTATTGTCTTTCAATTATGTAACTAATTTTTATTTGAAACACAAATCCAATTAATATGAATAATTAACCACAATAAAAATGCTCAAATTTAACCAAACTATTAATCAATAACAAATTTTAACAAATTTTAAAATTTGGTATATAATATCTTATTTTATACATTTGATATAGATGTCAAATTAATTTTTTTTGTAAAAACTAATTTGATATATTATACGTTAGGAACATATTATAAACTAATAAATTATTTATTTTAAAAAATTTCGGGGAGGACTTTATAGAAAAAAACAAATAAGGAAAAGAGTAAATCAATCAACATGTGCACTATAATGCAAAGTTTTGTGAAAAATTCCACCAAAGACTTGGCGAGAAAAGTAAAAATTTACGGATAGTACCACCTTATGGCTTATATATATATTAATATATCTAAATAAGTTTCCAACTTCTAACTAAGAATATTTAGTTATTTCTTTCTAAAACTAAATTCACCTTTGCAACTTTTGAACCTCACTTGTGATTTTAGATATACTCAAACATTTCTTATTTATAAATAAATTCTAAAGTTATTTGATGATTCGAATGACGATTAAATTATGTGAGTTCTTGAAAATATTTAAATATTTTTACATTTTATTTTGTATGATAATTTATTCTAAGTAAATATTAAATTTTATTATATATATTATATATTTTAAAGACATAAATTGATTAGTGCGGAAAAAATTGCTTAGGTTGTAAAGAGGAAAAAAAAAGGACATAGTTGAAGTTAATTAGTGCAACAAAGTATTTTTAGGTTGCAAATATGAACAACATATAATCGAGGTTGATTCATGGAAAAATGGAAATTATAAAAAATGCATAATTTAGATTGCAAAGTGTAAAACTACCTAACAAAGTAATTTTAAAATATATATATATATATATTTGATAGGGATAACCCGGTTACTCCGGGTCGGGCTAATACCTGAGCCCGCTGATCAGCCCAGCAAGCGCGTAAAGGCCCACTATGCGTAGGCCCAGCAGGCCCAGGAACGCGCGCCAGCCCAGTGAGTGGTTTGTTCCGTGAATCAAGGCCCATGATCTTTTCCCAACTGCCATGCAGATTTGGTGGGCAAGATTATAGGAATTTAGTTAGGGTTGTGATTTAGTAGTATAAATAGGTGAAAAGAACTCTGAATTAGGGTTCGCACTCTGTGTACTGAATTACTCCGTGTAAACTCAACATTCTAGTAAAAGAAACACCTCGGCAAGAGTGATTTTCTGCTCGTGGACGTAGATCTCCGGATCGAACCACGTAATTCCTGTGTTTTTACATTCTGTTTGCGTAGGTTATTGTTCAAATTGTGTGGTTACCGGGTTGCGCTTTATCAATTGGCGCCGTCTGTGGGAACGACAAGGTAGTTTTTTGCAATACCAGTGCCTTCGGAAGTCATGGTGACAACACGTCAGAATCAATCCCGCCACGGTGCTCAATCTAACCAGGATCCACCCGTGGATCAAATCTTGCTGCCGAGGCAATTGCCGGCAGAGAGTACATCCAATCATCAGGGTAATCAAATCCCTCCACCCCCTCAAAACCTGCAAAACCCTAATATTGCTGCTACTCAACCACCGGTAAACATTCAAATTACCCCAGAACTGCTCCAAGATTTCTTACAAGAGCATGCACATGTCCTTCAAGATTGGGCAGTTAATCGCCTCCGTCCCGCGGGGCCTGCTAGCCATAATGCTAATCCCGTGGTGCCTCCACCACACTCGCATGATCAACAGGATCCGGGGCACCGCGGGCGTCATGATCGACGACGGGAACGACCTGGTTCTTCCGAAGACCATGGGAGTTCTAATGAATCGCGACCTCGCAATGAGGAACCTACTGATGCGGATCGTCGCCGTCCACGTAATGCGGCTAAGAGAGTTCGCTACGCAAATCCTCATGCTCTGGATCTTCAAGAGTATGAGCGAGTTCAACGCAACGTTGAACTGGATAGAATCCTGGGCCTTGAT
The DNA here is from genome assembly GCA_958295605.1 of Ajuga chamaepitys. Classification (NCBI taxonomy): domain Eukaryota; kingdom Viridiplantae; phylum Streptophyta; class Magnoliopsida; order Lamiales; family Lamiaceae; genus Ajuga; species Ajuga chamaepitys. The sequence continues at coordinate 30,383,035 of OY282497.1, read as the reverse complement.
GCCAATGGAGAGATCATCACACCGTTCTCCCAGGAGATCATTGCCACTTCCCTTCCCGAAGGGTTTAAACGGCCAGCCATACCACCTTACAATGGCACAGGAGATCCGGCCAATTTTCTTGGAGCTTTTAGGCACAGCATGCTTAGCCATGATAGCATCACTTCCCTCCAGTATTGCAAGATTTTCCCCGAGTACTTACAGGACGAAGCTCGGGTTTGGTTTGATTCCCTCCCACGTGACAGCGTATCCTCCTTCAGAGAACTCGCCGAACACTTTTGGGCACGGTTCGAAGCACGGGCGAAGCCCATGGCCACCCTGGCCGACGTCATGAATATGGAACAGCGGGACGGTGAAACCGTTACCCAATTTCTAGATCGTTTCACAGCGGTAAGCCTCAAGGTGGGAAATTGCCCCGACGATGTGGCCATCGACGCTTTTATGAATGGACTCCGCCCCGGAGCACTCCACACCGAGTTAGCTCGGAACACTCCGGTCACAACTCGAGCACTGTTCAAAACAGCGTGCAAATTTGCCAAGGCCGAGGAGCAGACTCGCCAGAAGCAAGAGAAACACGCTAGCAAGCGGCAATCTGACAAGGCTCAAGCTGGGCCTAGTACTCGACCTAGTGCATTTTCCCGCCTGACACCGGGGCGTTCAGAATCCCGAATTGAAATTCCACAATTGACTCCGTTGACGAAGTCACGAGCTGAAATCCTTTCAATCCACAAGAATGATCTGCGACCTTGTCCGCGGATGACCGCGCCTCCTGAAAAGAGAAATCGTGGTAAGTGGTGTGCGTACCACCGAGATCATGGGCATGAGACAGAGGAGTGCCGGGAACTTAGCAAAGAGATTGGGGAATGCCTCAAGAAAGGCCTCTTGCGGCAATACGTTGTTCGAACTAATGACCAACCTCGGGCGAACCACAATGGGGGTTCGTCTTACAACCGCGGAGGTTATCACGACCGAGGCGCTCAAAAAAATCGGCCGCCGTGGCAGAATAATCGGCCAGGGCCAAATAACTACGCGCGGCAAGACTCTGGCAATCGCCAGCAACCACGTCTCCCACCACCACCTCCTCCTCCGGGAGGACCCGAAGACAACGCACCTCCTCACGTGATAAACGTGATATACGGAGCCCTACCCATCGGGGCTTCACGACATGCCTTAAAGGCAGAAGCTCGACGTCCTCCTCCCGAGGAGCCACGTCATAAACGCCTCCATCAGTCCGAGACCGTCAGCTTCACAGATAGGGACCCCGTTCCGGAGATAACACCTCACACGGACGCTATTGTCATCGACATGACTGTAGCTAACATAACGGTAAGGCGGGTCTTCGTGGATAATGGGGCCGCGGTGAGTGTTATATTTGCAGACTGTTTCGAAAGGATGTGGATTTCCCGAGACCAACTTCGACCGGCCCCCGGGCCACTACAGACTTTCACTCAAGGTGAGGTCCGGCCAGAAGGTATCATCACTCTCCCAGCGTCTTTGGGGACTTATCCGAAGATAAAAACTATCTTTGTGGATTTCTATGTGGTGAACTCCCCATCACAATATAACATGATATTGGGCCGGGACTGGCTTACCCCTGCCAAAGCCGTATGCTCCACATATCACATCGCGCTAAAGTTTCCCACCTCGCATGGTGCAGTGGCCATCCGCGGGAGTCAGCGGGTTTCAAAAGAGTGCATGTATGTGGCACTCAAAAAGACTGCCAAGGTTCCGCCTAAACAGCAGCTTCAAGTGGCATCATCGGTTCTGGAACCTCAGGAATGTACTTCGTTAGGAGATGCCACTGCACAAATCCCGCTAGATCCGTCTAAGCCGGAGCAGACAGTAACAGTAGGGGCCGTGGATGTGCCATGGCTACATCAGGCCATTATTCAGACCCTGCGAGAATATTCCGATGTTTTTGCATGGTCTCCTCTGGATATGCCCGGGGTCTCTCCCGAGGTGATTACTCATAAACTGAACATAGATCCTAGCGTAAAGCCAATCCAACAGAAGCAGAGGAAATTCGCTCCGGAGCGAAATGAAGCCATTCGAGTTGAGGTGAAACAACTCCTGGATGCGGACATCTTGTTCGAGGTATTCTACCCCTCTTGGTTATCCAATCCGGTAATGGTAACAAAAACCAGTGGGGCATGGCGGATGTGTGTTAATTTTTCCGATCTCAATAAGCACTGTCCGAAAGACTGCTATCCTCTGCCCTCCATCGACCAAAAGGCCGAAGCCATTACGGGGTACGTGGCACTTTGTTTTTTAGATCTGTACAAGGGCTACCATCAGATTTTTATGGATCCACAGGATGCCCTCAAAACGGCGTTTATCACTGCCTTTGGGTGCTTCGCTTTTAAGAAACTGCCCTTCGGGCTTAAGAATGCTGGAGCCACCTATCAGCGTCTAATGGACTTCGTCTTCCACGACCAGATAGGTCGTAATGTTGAGGTTTACGTCGATGACTTGGTCATCAAAAGCTCCTCCCATCCTTCATGTGTGCAGGACATTACCGAAACATTGCGCACCCTGCGGCGCTATAACTTGCGACTCAATCCAGCAAAATGCACCTTCGGTGTTGGCTCCGGGAAGTTTCTCGGGTACATGGTTTCACAAAACGGCCTGCAGGCCAATCCGGCTAAACTCCGTGATGTATTAGATCTGCAGCCACCAAAAACGTTCCGGGATGTTCAACGCCTCACAGGTGGTTTGGCGGCCTTAAACAGATTCTTATCGAAAGCAGCAGAGCGCCAGCTCCCATTTTTTAGAATCTTGAGACAAGCGAAGTCCTTTGAGTGGACTCCGGAGTGCACCGAGGCCTTCGAGGCCTTGAAACGTCATATACAGCAGCTGCCTACTTTGTCAGTTCCTCTCCCCGGAGAGCCGCTGTACTTATATTTGGCGTCCGCCGAGGAGGCTGTTAGCGCCGCCCTTGTGCGAGAAGTGGAAGGGGTTCAACATCCCGTGTATTTTGCAAGCCGGGTGCTTCATGGAGCTGAGACGCGATATTCCGTACTAGAAAAAACCGCCTTGGCCCTTGTTATGGCAGCTCGGCGTCTTCGGCCATACTTCCAAGGACGTGAAATACGCGTCTTGACTAATCACCCTATACGCCAGATCCTTGTAAAACCCGAGGTGTCTGGGCGCCTCGCCAAATGGGCCATTGAGTTGGGCGAATATGACATCCAGTTCCTCCCCCGCCGAGCAATTAAGGGTCAAGCACTCGCCGACTTCCTGGCCGAAGCCCCGGGAGACAATTCCGAGTCCCCCGGGGACGATGTTGCACATCACCATGCTAACCTCGCCCCTTCACCCCGGAAGTGGCAACTTTTCGTGGATGGAGCATCCGCGGTCCGAGGAAGTGGTGCCGGACTGCTTCTCATCGACCCCGAGGGGGTGGAAGTTAAATATGTCATCCGGTTCAAGTTCAAGGTAACTAACAATGAAGCGGAGTACGAGGCAGTTCTCGCCGGGCTCAGGCTCGCCCAATCCTTGGACGTTCGTCATCTTGAGCTCTTCACTGACTCCGAGGTCGTGTCTAGACAGATCCAGGGGACTTATGTCGCCAAGGATGAAACAATGGTCAGGTATCGTGCTTTAACACTAAAGCTTATCTCCACCTTTGATGCAGTTGTAATACAGAAAATACCCCGAGCTCAGAACACAAGAGCAGATGCGCTCAGCAAATTGGCCTCCGCGGTCCAAATTAATATATCTCCGGATATTATGGTTGAAGATTTGTTTCATCCAGCAATTCATGAGGCCACAGTTTCGGTACTGAGCGACAGCGATCCGAACTGGATGACACCTATCATCCAGTATCTCCGAGATGGAGTTCTGCCTACTGATAAGCTACAAGCTCGGCGAGTTGTCCTCAAAGCTCCCAAGTATTCCTTTCAGGGTGAAATTTTATATCGACGGTCGTACCTACAACCGAACCTCCGGTGTCTTGCTCCTGCCGAAGCTACCCAAGTTCTGCGGGAGGTTCATGAGGGGGCCTGTGCTAGTCATATCGGTTCCCGGACATTAGCCAAGAAAGTTCTCCGCTGGGGATACTATTAGCCAACCCTGTTCAACGATGCTCACGACCTAGTGACTAGATGTAGCAAGTGTCAGCTACACTCCCGGGTAAAGCATTTGCCACAGACCGAGCTCACCGGAATCCAAGGTGCTTGGCCGTTTATTCAATGGGGCATCGACATTGTTGGCCCATTCCCCGTTGCTCCGGGAGGGTTGAAGTTCCTGGTTGTTGCCGTGGACAATTTCACCAAGTGGGTCGAAGCCGAACCACTTACAGCCATTACTGGACAGAATATCTTGAAATTCGTGTGGCGCAATATTGTTTGTCGCTTCGGCATCCCGAGCACTATCATCTCGGACAACGGTAAACAGTTTGCCAACGATCCATTCCGATCATGGTGTGAAGAACTGCACATCAAACAAATTTTCACTTCGGTGGCTCATCCTCAAGCCAACGGGCAGGTTGAGGTCACCAATCGGACACTTATCATAGGAATAAAGAAGCGCCTGGATAACGCCAAAGGTCTCTGGGCTGAAAACCTTCCATAAGTCCTATGGGCTTATCGCACAACACCGCACACATCTACCGGGGAGACTCCTTACAGTCTTACTTACGGTTCTGAAGTCGTTATACCCGCTGAAATCAGTGTGCCGAATCCTCGCCTCCTAACCTTAGTGCCCGAGGATAATGACGAGGCTATCCGGGCAAATTTGGATGAGCTTGAAAGTCGTCGTGAACAATCGTTCATTCAGCAGGCTAGATGCAAACAACGGGCAGCCCGGTATCATAACCTCCGGGTCCGAGGCACCCAGTTCAGTATTGGGGACTTAGTTCTTCGGCTCAACTCAGCCAGCAAAGCTGCTCCCGAGGGAAAATTACACGCTTCTTGGGAAGGTCCCTACCGGGTTGTTGCTGCGCATGACTCCGGATCTTATCAACTTGAACATCTCAACGGGACCCCGATTCCCCGAAGCTGGCACGACACCAATTTGAGGCGTTTCTATCTGTGATAGCCACATCTCAAGTACTATCTTATCTCTCATTTCTTTTATAGTTGTTTACCATCTTTGTACTTTTGAATTTGCTCCGGCACTTATTATTGAATAAAAATTCTTTGCTTATATAACCTGTTGTGTTATTCTTTACGTTACGGGGACGCCCTAACACATTCATATTATCAGTATTAGTCTCCGGACAATCAAACCTCTCTCTCTCGGTCCGTCCGAGGAGGTTTGCATATTAGTCCCCGGACTCATATCACTTTCTCGTCTGTTTAACCGGAGAAGTGTCTACTCCCGCCTGATCCGTCCGGGGAGGTATATTACTCCCGCCTGATCCGTCCGGGGAGATTGACTAATACATACCGTGTTCCCGAACACCTAATTAAAAAATGATTCGTAACAAGTTACATTCATTACACCAGTTTGTACACATTATAACAGTTTTATTATCTTCTGAAAATTATACATCAAATAGTTTTTTACATAGGACTTCGCAAAAAAAAAAAAAAAAAAAAAACAGAAAATAACTATCTACGGCCCCCGAGCCAATATTCAGAGGTCCGGCGTTGGGACCCGCTTCTCGGTCTACGTTGGGTCCTCCGGGATCTTGTAGATCCTCGACCTCGGGCTCCGGCTCTGTTACCCTCTCGGGCTCCGGCTCGGTCATCCCTCCGAGCTTCCCTACGCCGAGGACTTGCTCTAGGCGCTTGCCTGGGGGCTTCATTTCTGGTCCGCGCCTGGCTACTTTGTTGTGGCACGGACCTTGGAGTTTGGGCCCATTGCTCAGGGTCCCATTCCTCCGGAACCATCACCTCGATCTCCCTGGCCAGCTCCTCGACTACCTCTTCGGCAACTGCCGCGGGTTCGTCTTCGACTGTGACCACTGGAGCTGGCTCTTGGATAACTATGCCCTTGGCCTTTCCGGATGGTTTCTTCTTATCCTTCCGGGGAGCTCTCTGCGTACTTCGGTCCCGACTGGAGCTCGCAATGAATTCTTCCGCAGTAGGCCTCCACCTGCCTCGGCTTTTCAGTCCTTCATACATATTGAGTAGCAGCTCCAGGACTTCTCGTTTCCTCACGAGCTCCGCGGACTCGACAGAGCTTCTCGACATCAATGCCGCGATGTCACCCTGGATTTCAACAACCCGCTCCTCTACTTCTTCAAAAGTTAGTAGACCGAACTCTGAAAGAATTCGTTCATACTCCTTCTGATGAACACGGACGCGGCTCATCTCAGCAGCTGTGGTTCGATACTTCATCTCGAAGTCTTTGGCTCTTTCATTGGCCTCAACCACCTTCTTCTCTGCCGCGGCAATCTGCTTTTCCAGCTTTGGCACTACGTGCGTCTGCAGATGATTCTTCTCTCCGCGGAACCACTCAAGTGATCGCATGAGCTTCTTTATTGTTTTGTGTAGCTCCGCGGTGTTCTAAACAGACAACGAAGACAACCAGATCGATTACTCTCAAGTATGTAAAGAGTTACATTCAGTTCGACAACGGACATAAAATTGCTCAGGCAAGTAAAACAAGAAGTTCAAGAGACAGGGAAGCATGATTATATTTCACAAGGCGGATTACAATTGTTCAACACAGTACATGATTCCTAACAATTCTAAAAAAGTACAACTTTAAATCTGCGGGGATCGACTGACCTCCCGCTCAATTGCCTCAGTCTCTTCGGGCAACTCCTCTCGCCGGCCCTCGGACACTTCGGCTTCTTCTCCTTCAGCTGCTGCGACGGCCTCGATCGCAGCTGGGGCTTCAACCTCCATCTGTGGGGGGGCCTCTGGGCTTCGGGGAGCGGTGACCAGCTCACCTCGGCAGAACGCCAGAAATTCTTCGTCTTGGTCAGCTTCGCAGGTTGCAACTTCCGCGGCGGACAGAAGCTGCTTCTTCTCCCCGAGCGCCTTCACCAGAGGCCACTCCGGCAGCTTCGCTAGGGCAGCGTAATAAGCCTTTTCCACCTCGGCCGCCGCTTCAGGGTCATACCCGAATTCTGGACGATTGATGTCCACGTTCGGGTATGCCTCCTTCACCTCTTCCAACACCAGGGCTCGAGTGGCTTTATCCCCTATTGCTACAAACTTCGTCTGGAAGTCAAGGAACGTGATGGAGTGTAATAGTTTCTCGGCGAACACTTTCAGCAATGTTCCCTGACCCTCGACTATGGCAGCCTCCTTAAGCTCCATCTCTGCCCGTTGCTGAAACAGCTCACCTCGGAGAGCATGGTTCTCCGCCTCCACTCCGCGCAGACGCGCGGCCTCGCTTTCGACCATCGACGCCCTCTTCCGCGCCTCGACCAAGTCATGCGCCAGCTTGTCGTTTCGCGCACGAAGATCCCGCGCTGCCGCAGCTAGCTCTTCTCTGGCCTCCACCTCGCCCTTCAGGCCAACATCTATTATTCCTCTGGCCAGTCGCAGAATCTTCTCGGCGTCCGCGCCGTCAAACCCCAGCCTACTGAGGGTCGCCTGTCCTACCTGGATAAGTTGAATATAAAACGACACCGAGCTCAGACCTCACACTATACACCTCGCGTACGTATAGTTATGGTTAGTGTTTTGAGTATTACCTCCGAACTCTCCCCTACTCGGGGTCTTTTAGACGGTGCCAACGGAGTGCCGGTAGGCTCTGGCCTCCTTTTCATCATGGGAGATGGCCCCGCCGACATCACCCGCTCGTCAGACCCCGCCGCTGGTCGCGCACTGGGTGGCATCTCCCCCCGGGGAGACACCTCAGCGGCTTTCCCCTTCTTCTTGGCCGCTGCAGTCTTAGCGGGGCTTCCTGCTGCTGGTTGCTTTCCGAAGCGTCCCACTGCATATAAGGTCTATGGTTAGTTCTGCACAATATGACAAGTTTCAAATATCAAGGAAGTAAAAACTCCTACCATCTTCGGCGCTCCCATTGCCCGAATAGTACAGGCTCAATCCTGCCTTCTCCAACTCCTCCTCGGAGCAGAGGGTTTGGAAAGTCCCTACTGTCCGGAACGTATGCTCCACTTCGGCCCCCGGGCTTTCCACGGGGGCGGTATCAAGCACCTCGTCAATCCTCCACTTCGGGAGAGCTATTTTATTCCTAACGAAAATGAACTTCTCCTTCCACCCCTCTACTTTGCTCGGGTTCTGAACCTTGAACCCTCCTCGGGCTCGAGGACTAAAGGAATACCACCCCTTGGACTTCCCGAAGTTTTTAAGTTGGAAGAAGAACCTAAAAAGATCTACAGACGGCTCTAATCCGGCCTGTTTACATACTACGGTGAATCCAACCACCTGCCTCACCGCGTTCGGCGCTAATTGACAGAGGGCAATACCGTAGTATTTCAGAAGTTGGACGACAACGTCCCACAGCGGCAATCTTAATCCTACTCTAAGGGGATCTATATACATGGTAATAAACCCCTGCGGTGGGCAACAGGCCCTATCCTCGGGGGTAGGGATTATGTACTCAAGGTCGAAGGGAAGGTAAAAAGATGGGAGCTCCCTCAAAATTTGTTCTCGCGACATCCTTAGCGCTACAAAGGACACCTCAAGATCCTCCACCGTGCATTCATAAAATGAAACCAACATGACATTACACTCTAAGCCATCAACTCTGTCTACAGTTCTAACCTCATTCCTCTCCGGAATGAGATATGATAGGGGGGGGACGTCTAACGGGGTACTCGAAGTCCCTAATTCTTCAATCGAGCTCGAAGATGAGGCAGAAGATGAAGAAGATGAAGAGGAAGACATACTTACTTGGTTTGAATTTGAAAGGGTTGATTCAAGAAATTTTTTGATCGGAGATGAATCACGAATGCAGATTTCCTTTTTTTCCCGCTTTCTAACTGATGAATCGCAATGAAGAAGATGAAAGGTTACTGTGCAATTACTCCAATTATATACGCAAAAATCAACGGCGTTGATGCAAACAATTCAAATTCAATAGTGGGGATTTAAACGTGCGATACACGCGCTTTACAGTTCCCAAGGCGCGTGGGGAACAGGTTTCTTGGAAGTTGCAGAGCGTGTCACTTCACATCCCTCTCTCTCATGATGGCGCCGCCAATCACATCAGCCACACCCTTCTTCAGGAAGATTCAATTTACACTCCGGTGTATCCTCCACCTCGGTCATGCTACCACACTCCGGTGTTCCCTTCATGTTGGCCAGGCAACTCACTCCGGTGAACCTCCCACCTCAGCCAGGTTGTTACATATTTACACCGCGTTTCTTGCTTCTGGGAAGTTTGGCATCCCGATAGAGGTCTTCGACACTCCGGCCTAGCTCGACTTCGTGTTCACAAACTGCTCCACCAAGTCCTCCGAGGACTCGGACCGACTTTTTTCGATCGTAAACACCTCGGCCGGTCAGTGACCACGGCCCTTCCTGCTTACCGTACCACTCCGGAGACAACCGAAGCTCCCTCCTCGCTTCGGCTAGGGGGGGGCATCTGATAGGGATAACCCGGTTACTCCGGGTCGGGCTAATACCTGAGCCCGCTGATCAGCCCAGCAAGCGCGTAAAGGCCCACTATGCGTAGGCCCAGAAGGCCCAGGAACGCGCGCCAGCCCAGTGAGTGGTTTGTTCCGTGAATCAAGGCCCATGATCTTTTCCCAACTGCCATGCAGATTTGGTGGGCAAGATTATAGGAATTTAGTTAGGGTTGTGATTTAGTAGTATAAATAGGTGAAAAGAACTCTGAATTAGGGTTCGCACTCTGTGTACTGAATTACTCCGTGTAAACTCAACATTCTAGTAAAAGAAACACCTCGGCAAGAGTGATTTTCTGCCCGTGGACGTAGATCTCCGGATCGAACCACGTAATTCCTGTGTTTTTACATTCTGTTTGCGTAGGTTATTGTTCAAATTGTGTGGTTACCGGGTTGCGCTTTATCAATATTATATAAAATATGAATACGAAATAAAAATCAATAATAATTGTGATATATAAATATACATATGCTCAATGCTCCACACACATCCACAACGCATTAAGCAAACTTTTTATTATGAAAACATATATATATTAGCACTAATTTAATAAATTGTTAATACAAATAAATATTATTTTTTTCTTTAATTTAATAAAGTATGAGTTTAATTATTTAAATAATAATTTTTTCTTTCGGGCGTAACTTTCATTAAGGAAATATTTGAAAATTCATGTCAAATAAAATAAATTAATTTGTTCTGCTTTTATTATAAAAAAAAAAAAAATCAACTAATATTTTTTTAACGTAGACACAATACTATGGTCCAATTCATAATAAACTCTCAATTCTAACCTAAATAATTAATTAATAAATAAATAATTTAAATAAAATATCTCACTATAATATATATGATATGAATGTCAGATCGAACATCATGAAAAGATGAATAATTTTGTATATTTTGCATAAAAATGGATTAAAAATGAAAAGGTTATTAGTATATAAAAAATTTGAATAAAAATCATGAACTTACAAAAATTAACTAGGTCTATATATGTTGACCTAGTTATTCATCATATACATTAGAGCATAGCTAGGGAGTCGAGAAAAAATAAGAGAGATTCATCCTATCGTCTTCATCGATGAACTTTAGGATCTCTTACTCTATTTCTTATTGTTGTTCTATACATGGTTTTATTTATGATAACTATTTAGACTAATGGGGGGTTTTAGTCAAACTTCAACATCACACATGTTTTAGCCACATGTTTTCTAGACACTTTGCTTAATTAAGAACTTAATTAACTATAATTAATCAATCACCTACAACTAACTTCATCCTCCACACTACTCAATCACTTCACCTTACACAATACACTTATCTTATCAGAAGGTCGCCGGACACAGCCGCCGGGCACCACTTCCTACCACTTCTGGAAAGAGCCGCCAGCCACCATCTTCGGCAACCATCTCCGACCACCATCTTCGGCCGCCGCTGCGATATGGTGTCTCTCAATGGGCGTGTATCGAGAGAGTGTGTATTGATGGAGGGTGTATCGATGAGTGTGTATTGATAGGTGGGCATTGATCGGGTGTGTATTGATGGATTGTGTATTGATGAGTTATATATCGATCAGGTGTGTGTCGACAATGTGTAACGATGAGTGTGTATCGATGGGTGTGCATCGATAGATCTATATCAAGATGTGTGTATTGATGGAGTGTGTATCGAAGGGGTGTGTATTGATGGCGTGTATTAATGGGGTATATGTATTAATGGTGTAAGACCCCAAAACCAAAAGCAGCTGACATTCTTGTTGGCATTTTATTAATTTTTCAGAAAGAGTTAGTTAAGTTTATTTTCTTTTTTAAAGCTTTTCAAGTAAAATTCTTTATTCAAGTATTGAGGATAATGAAGTTTCGAGGAACAAAGTATTTTCACTCAATTTTATAGGAGGAGCTATCAAAGGGACCGAGTTCACTTGTATCAAACGTCCGGATAGATCGAAAGAAAGACAAAGATAAGAATAATTAAAAGTATTTCAATTTTATTTAATTACGAGTAGAATTTACATTAAAATTTACGGGTAGAATATTAATACAAATTACTGTCAACAACCTATATAATTTAGGTGAATCTTAATAATGTATTGATATGATCGAAATATTATCAAAGCTTTATCTCTAGTTTTAGTGAAAATAGCGGGCCGACTTCTTGATTAATTATAAGCTTAATAATAATGGTTTTTTTCATCCCAATTTATTGAAATGGTTTAGACCAACTTTAGTGGAATTCACTAGATATCAAGCATGAAACACAAATTAATTAGCAAATATGTCTGCTTGGTTCTAGTGAATTCGAGAGGTTAAGATTATAATTATATAATCAAAGTTACACTAGATAATGTTAAAATGGCTTTATAATTCGATATTAGTCTTTTAAAAATGGCAAACACTTGTGTGCACACAACAGATTTATTGTACATTCTTCTATTTAAATTGGAAATAAAAATAGATAGAAGGGCTTTGTTTGGATTAATTTACAACACCAATATGTGGTGTAGTTGTGAGGTGTGATGAGGTTAGGTTTGAGGCGCACCCGTGTGCGGGTTCGAACCCTGCTGATGCTCTGTTTTTACCTCTTTTTATGTTGTTCAATAGTATATGTTATATTTCGTAATAATATATGTTATATCGCGTAATAGTATATATTATAGTTACATGTATAATTTTTTAATAATATATCATATTGTTTAATAGTATATGTTATATTGTGTAATATTATATGTTATGTTACAGGTATACACATTTTTTTAATAATATATAATTTTTCTAAATAATATATTACATTATCTAAAACAATATAAAAAGTGCACACATATATAGAAAAAAAAAAATTAGAGAAGATGGGATTTGAACCCGTATTTTAATAACCAACAATTCAAGATTTTATCACCTAGACTGATGTCTCTTATGTGCCAACCAACAATAATATATATATATATATATATATATATATATATATTATTAATTTGAATTAAAAGAAAAAGAAAATTAAAGTTGCGCACGCTAGCTGAGGCTCGAACGCGTGCATAACGTTTTTATCGCTGGACCACCAACATTTTTAAGTTTCCAAACGCAACCCTTAATATATATCTAATTTTCAAATTAAGATATGTCCTATATTGGCTAGAGCAAGTATATAAATTTATTTGGATTTAAGGATAAGGGCTTCAAAAATAGATATGATCAGCCCCAAGGACATGCAAGCAGAAGGATATGAAGGCCACGTTTGTTTAATTCCTTAAGCACACATCATATCCGTATGCAAGGTGGACATGGACGTGTAGCATTTGGAAGCTATCTACGCCCTATAAAAAGATACTAATCCTCAAAAATATAAATACAACGTAGTTCGCATACAATATGTATAGGTCTAAAAAGGAATTCATTTGATTAGGAGATTCTTAATAATTTATTTTTATACGACGTTTGAAGGCTTGGTATGTTCAACGGTATTTGATGATTCGATGTTTTTAGGAGTCATTATTTTATTGTATTTATTTTAAGGTACGTCTTCTTTAATAATTTTTTATTATTTTTATTTTTATAATTTAAATATTTAAAAATTTAATTATTTTGTTCATTTATATTAAGTAGGTGTTAGATAAAATGTATGATAGTTAGTATACATGACTAGGGGTTTTATATAGTTGGTCATCAATTCGCCGATTTTGCTACGTGGTGCAAAATCGGCATCCATAGGTTAAGTATATATGTTTTGTAATACTTATCATAAAAGTGGAGATTATATTATTATTTAGATGTGAGAACTTTATTTAAATACATTGTTTGTCAAAATTCATGTTCAACATGCGACTTCGATAAATTATATAAATATATTTACTAAATATTTTCAAAACTTGTTATGTTATGTGGTACTATATGATTTTAGGAGTATATGGTTAAAATTTGAAGGCATACCATTGAGTTAGTGATTTTTAATGAATTTTTCAAGATAAGCTGATTTTAGGAATAAAATATTCGAATATGCTCTTAGAAAATTATTTTTACAGAATTAGTGTTTTGGATCTTTTAAAATTGTTTAAGTATGATATAATATATGATATTAGAAGTCTATGATTAAAATTTGAGAAGTTTTTGTCAAATATATGATTTGTAGTGAATTTTACAAGACAGGCTGATCTTAAAGCCTAAAAATTATAGTATTCTAAAAAGTATGTTTACCATGATTCTAACTTTATGTTCTCATGTCAACATGAGTATGACAATAAGTTAGCTATGTAACAACAAATATCGTGTATAAAATGTATAAACACGAAAAGATGTACAAAATAGATTTATTTGGATCAAAAGAGTAAAATTTACAACTTTATGGATCATATCTCTATTTTCCCTCTGATTCTTCTCTTCATATATGTCTTCAAATGTGTTGACTTGAACAACGCTAATCCAAAGCTTGTAAGCTTAATTTTTTGGATTAAATGCCGTTTGTTGCCGAGTTTTTCGAAGAAAAACTGAAGAACGTTGAAATTCCTTTGTGCCGGAATTGTTCATTTGATTCTTGACTTGTGTTCTTGATGATTTTGGTGGAGAATGAAGCCTTATTTATAGTTGTAGGATAAAAAGACCCTAATAGTCTTGAGCCTGAATGGAGCGATATGATTGGTCCTCCATGATATCATTACCCATAAGATAATTATTAAATTAATTGTATTTAATTTAATAATTACTGCAACAATTTGACACATGGAGCATTTTGATTGGTTCACCATGACTTGATGTTTATCCTCATCTTTAATTACTAAATTAATTTAATTTAATTTAGTAATATCTGCATCATCTTTGACATGTGGCGGCTTCTGATTGGCCAATAAAATATATAATAAATCACCAATTAAACTGATCATTTATTTTAGAAATTTTATTTAATTAATTCCTAATATTAAAATAATTAATATAAAATTGATTTTCAACTCATATTTTATTACGTGACACTTTTTAATTGGATACAAATTTTGTGTATCAACAAGCTATATTACACATATGTTACTATGTTAATGTATTTTAAATGTGATTAAATGTATAAGTATAAGTATACATGTGCACTAATTATACGTACATGCTAAAATTATGATAGATATAATAAGCTATGATAAGGGGAAGAATTATAAAGAAATCTATAAGACTAAATGTCTCAAATCGGCGAGTGCAGTACGAGTTGGACCGGACAAACTTGGAGCTTCCTCCGAGCAATTCAAATCAAAGAACATCTACATTAGTCCAAGAAAGTCTACATGAAAAGTGGGTAATGTAGCATTTATACTATTGAATTTGTCTTGTGATTTATATGTTCGCCTTTGGGCATATGATTACTCTCAAGTCGTAAGATGAACTTTTTAGCAACTTTTGAATCATATGATTGGTTCTTAAGTCTTCGAGTCATAATATTGACTCTTAGTGATCTTAACAATATGGTTTGGAGTCGTAAGATGGGGCCCCTAGTCAGACTTTTGAGTCGCAAGATTGGCTTCTAAGTCACGCAATATAGGTTTCGAGTCTTAAGATTGGCTCCTAAGTCAAAGGCTATTGAGTCGTAAGGTTAACTCTTTAGTCAAGGATGCATTTATTATTGTGCATATTCATTTAGTACAACAACTTACAGAGTTTTCCCACTGGGTTCGCATAACTCATGATGATATGCTTAAGACATTTTCAGGATCAATGGGTGGCATGGGATCTAGCTGGTGCAGACAAGTTCCTAATAAGAAGAATAAAGTAAATGCATATGAAGTTAAGTATCAAAGTAGAAGTCTTTAATTTGCACTAATCAATCAAAGTTGCAAGTGTTTTGAAATAGTTTTAAAGTTTAGTAAAATTATTGGATTTTGAAGTATGAGTATGGTATTTTTTAAATACTTTTAATATTTGAAATTTCTACTATTGATTTCGGAAAAGTGTATTAGAGATTTTAACTCAAATATGTGGGTTTATACGAGCTCACTTTTTATGCAAAGAATAGTTTATAATTATTATGAGAAATTTTCTAACTCGTATTTTATTAAAAGGTCTTCCGTTGATAAATGTTTTGAAATTAGAAGTATGTTTTTGTGGCAATCCTTCACCTGCTTGTGGGGTTGGGATGTTACAGAAGGGTACATGTATCGATGGGTATGTGTGTATTGATGGGACGTGTATCGATAAGGATCAATACACACTCTTTTATGGGGGGACAGTGGTGGCCGGTCAGCGGCGGTCGGAGATGGTGGTAGGTAGTAGTGGCCAGAGGCCGTCACTAGCAGTGACTGGCGGAGGGCGGCTGGCGGTGGTGGTAGCCGGCAAATTTTCGGCAAGGTAAGTGTTGAGGTGAAGGGGGAGGGAGGTGAGTTAGTATAATTAATATATATTAATTTATTTATTTTTATAATTAACTATAAATGGCTAAAAAATATGTAGCCACAAGATATGGCTGAAAAATATGTACACACTTGTGTATTGTCTATATAACCTGCGCTCCCTTAGTTTTGTTAATTTTGGTATGGAATAATCATTTTATATCTTAGCATTTAGAAAGTAGGTTTCAATTAGATGTTTGTATGTTATCCATAATTTGTATATGTTCTATTGTTATTTGATATGTTGCGTTACAATTGATGTTAAGTTAGCCTGATCAACTAATCTAGCACTCACCAATCATATATCCAATATACTAAGCGATGAAGATATTGATGGCCAAACAGTACACGACATAATATGTCTGAGAATCCGAAAGGGTAAGGAGATATTATGGAGGTCATTTTTATACACCGTTAGGAGTCATATACACTTCTTTCGGGAGGTTGGTCTGTTATATATGATCCAACTTCAAGCGCTTCGAAGGGGGATTTGAGATACTAAATTGTTAAGCCTCATAACAATAGGAACACACGAATTAAGGATAGTTATATGTGCAAGCATAGTTGTTTATGGTCGCAAAGTATCCGATTCTGAAAACAAATATCCTTAGATTACTTATATATATATTTAAATCTAGTTTATTAGTTATTTCCAATTAGTTATTAATTCTTATTTTGTTACTATAATCTTAGGGTATTGCCTTTAGAAACTACCCAACCAATCATAATTTATTCCGCCTAAAAAGTTCTGTACTGATACTATTGTAGTAATTCGATTATGTCATCTTCACTAGTATTTATGGAATACGACATTACTTGCCACTAGTCTGCCACTACTCGTATACTTGCGGTTTAGCTAATAGAAAATATATATATATGGATGATAACATATATTTATTACCATGTTTACAGTCGATACAAAAATATATCGATGTTGTCTCATTTACCATCAACATATGCTTGTACCGATGGACACCATCAATATCCACTGATATATGTTTGTATCGATAGTACCATGTATCAATGATCATTTACCATTTATATAAGTTACCATTAATATACACATAAGTTATTATCTATTTATTAAAGGTAATGTTGTGCTTTTAGGGAAGAAATGACTAAAAATATGTACATGGAAAAGATTGCTATAAAACATATACATTTCTTACATTTAGCTAAAAGACTAATTTAATTAAATTTAAAATAAGATAGTTTTACCACATCAATTGGAAGAACATAGTGTGTGTTTGTTTAAGGATGTTGAGTTACTGTTGGCTGAAGTAAAAATGGATGGCAAAGTAGATTAAGGATGAAAATGGGCGTTTGATGTTAGTTGTAGATTGAGTTGAAATTTGTTTATATTATTAAATTTAAAAAGTGATGAAATATATTTAAGAGTTAGTTAGAGAATGATTAACTAATGATTAAAGTGGATATTGAGACTTGTTGAAATGTGTGATGCTCGCCCTCAACTTATAAAATGAAAGGTTGTACACAACTTTCACCACCAAACACAAGTGGTTGGTATAATCCTCGATCGGCTATACCCAAGCCAAGGCAAACACACTCCATAGTATCCCTAAACTTTGTTAGGTATTTATTTATCACGTGCCTGTTTCCCTAAACTTTGGTAGGTATTTACTTATTGCATGTGGTGTTGAACTGGATCATTTCTTTTTCCTTTTCCTTGTTTAAGGGTAAACGTTTCTCGTTGTCTTATTCTACACTTAGAGGGTGGTTGGCTAAACTTATTTCAAACATCTTATAAGCTCTAATATTTTAGAGTTGTTCAAAGAGCTTATAAGATGTAATTTCTAAAGAGCTTGTAAGTTAATAAAATATTTGGATAAAAGAGTTTATAAACTTACAACTGAATAAAGTGATTTAGCTATGTAGTGTGCGTAGAGTGAAAAAAGTGAAGTGTGTGAAATGTGCATAGTGTGTGAAATGTGTGTAGTGTGTGAAATGTGTGAAATGTATGTCGTATGTGAAATGTGTGTAGTATGTGAAGTGTGTGTAGTGTGTGAAGTGTGTAGAGTAGTGTGCGTGAAGTGTGTGTGTAGTGTGTGTAGTATGTGTAGTGTGTGTAGTGTATGAAATGTATGTAGTGTGCTTGAAGTGTGTATGTGTGCGAAGTGTGTGTAGCGTCGAAGTGTGTGAAATGCATGTAGTGCGTGAAATGCATATAGCGTATGAAGTGTGTGTAGTGTGTGAAATATATGTAGTGGGTGTAGTGTGTGAAGTGTGTGAATGTGTAGTGTGCTTGAAGTGTGTGTAGTGTGTGAATGTGTAGTGTGCTTGAAGTGTGTGTATGTGTGTGTAGTGTGCGAAGTGTGCAAAGTATGTGTAGTGTGTATAGTGTGTGTAGCGTGTGTAGTGTATGAAATGTGTGCAATGTGTGAAATATGTAGTGAAATTTGAGTGTAACTTATAAATTTTTAAAAAATAAAATAAAATAGAGGAACTTATTTTTTTGGAGTTTATAAGCTATAAGAGCTTATTTTTAGATCTTATACATTGTCTAGCATCTTATTTTATCAAACACATTACAAAAAATTATAAATTTTCAAACATCTTATAAAATATTTTAAGGAGCCTTACATTGTCTCATATGTCTTCAGCTAAATACCACTTATTCAATTAAGATCCCCAAGAGTAGCATAGACATGCAAATTAGCCCCCATTGTTTTCTACTGTATTCACCAATTCGAGAACTACGTTTTCGGAAAATGAAATTTTATAATGAATTGAATAACGAATATAGAACAAAAAGGAATAAATAAGACGATTTTAGAAACAATACCATTTTAAATGCAACAAATAACCACACCGTTAAAAAAGAGTTGACCAATTTTTTTATATAACTACGAAACAGCTACTTCATTAGACAACACATAATAATTATCGGTGTTACATAACTTGAAAATGAGTTCTTTTAATTTTTATTCTTTCTATCTTTAGATAAAAACTGGAACGAAATTTCTATACCCCAAAAGGGAGTTTTTAGGACTTCCGGATCTTATAACAAATTACAGATCCTGCAGATAAAAGAGGCATAACAACCCCCATACCTCCTACAAAATGTTGAATACAGAGCAAAACGACGCTGTATGCTGCCGCGGGACAACCAACGGTCACTGCAGCCATCATGTGTGATCGGGGTCTCTCCTCCTTATACACAAATCCAGCAATCCGATGAACACCATTAGCAATGTCGATCTCCTCGGCTTTTCCCTTCCAATCACCACAAGCTTACAAAGCTTGATACTGTAAACAAATCCCACTTGCGATTGAAACGGGAAATACGGTAAATGAACTTCTTTCAAGAAAAATGGGATACAGCAATAGATGTATCACAAGTTGTGCCTACTCTGCTTTCCCCATTTTCTCAATAAATACATGCAACCCGCGGCTGAGAATAGCAAGACAGCCCCAAATGCAGTAATAGTTGAGTTTCCAATGCATTCATACTTACCTCTCTGCAACATAAACATAGCAACTATTATTATATTACAGAGTACAAAATGAGTTTGATAGACCCTCCAACTTTTAGCCCAAGTTCAAATCAAGGTGCCTAAATTATTTTTTATGAAACACTTGAACTTTTATTTGCTTTTATTTGTACGGTAGGACTTTGTCAAGTGAGGTGTTGATTGGGTCATTGACAAATTGGGATCTCAGGTAAAAGAAGAAGAAAAGGAAAAGGCTGAAGATGGAGGAAGCTTAAGCTTCGACATATTGGTGTCACATGTGCTCGCAGACGATGAACCCAATTACGGACATGGAGACTATAAAGTGCCCAATTTGTCAAAGTGCAGCTGTTGAAGAAATGGAATCATCATCAACAACCAAGGAAATGAATTAGGGTCATATTCAGACCAAGCACCCTCTCCCTTAGGGCCCCCATCTTGCTCGAAGTGATGGTAACCCCCTTCAGCCAAGAATTGGTTTGAGGACAACGACAATGGCGACAGTCATGGGCCTAATGATCAGGATGTGAAGTGTTATTCTCATATTTGAATTGGGACCCAGAGTGCCAAATCAGCAGGAACTAATGGTATTCACTTAAAAAGTTGACGGAGGTGTCTGTTTTGTTAGAAAACAAAAGGTGTTTATTTGTCCGAACTCCAAAGTTCAGGTGCTTTATTGGACAAAAAGATAATTTAGGTGTTGATTTGAGCTTGGGCTAAGAGTTGGAGGGTCTATTTGTACCTTTTCCCTATCCATATATTAAACACCCAAACAACCCTTGAGGCTGAGAACTGCCCCTTCTTTTTCTTAATGTTTATAATGGAGGTCAGCAATTTCAAGGAGATGATTTACTAATTATGGTTCATTTTATACCAATTTAGAGAGGTCATTCAACAAAAATTTCAATGGTGCCATATTGTGTCTAAACGAAAATGTGGTGGTGAATAAACTTTTCGTAATAAGATCAGGAAAAGAAATTAACAATCCAAACAAACACGCACCCACACACACTAAACAATACAGTTGTGATACAATTTTTACCAGTATAAGAAGAAACAAGACCGCTGCATTTGCTGGCATGAGAGACACGCTCATCATTCCACCACGGATTTCATTTGGCACATAGCTACACAGAGTAAAAAGTTGGTAATATTGCAAAGAAAACCATAAACAGATGATAGGTGATACCTTACATTGTTCTCAATCTGGCAAGAGATGGCAAAACCAAACCAGTACAAGCTTGAAATAAGCAGAATAGTGTTACAAGAACGGCTATTTCCTGAAATAAGACATTAACACTTAGGCAAGAACATCAAAATAAGACTTTGAGAATGAATTGGAGTTGCGTACCTGATAATCATAAGCAACAACAGACAAAACGAGGCCCATTATAGTGAATGCATACATTAGGTATTCCTCTACCCGGAGCACTAAAAGCCCGTGAAAGAACCATGGGAATGCAGTGCTACCAAGCATCTTCGAACCCACCAAACAAGGATATATCAAGCCCAGAGATACCTCTCTTCCATCAGCCTGGATGATTACACTGATTAAACAAACTTTCCAAATTTAAAAATTACAAATCAAAATAAAATAAAATAATAATAATAACATTATTATTACTATTATTATAATTGCTACTACAACGAAGCAACAGAAATAAACAAATGATATTAAACAAAATATGCTGCATGTAATCTGTTGTTTATAAGCCATGAAATGCATAGCACTAGTTATTTGAAAAGGAAATGCTACCAATTGTCAACTAGAGAGAGAGAGAAAGGGAGAGAGATATAGAAGAAATGAGCTCAAACAAAACCAATTTTACATCTTGACACTGTCAATTGCACGAACAGGACTGGAAACTAAACATACTCAGATCAATACTTTGGGTAGTCAGACGTACACGGACTTTCAGTATGGTACACCATTTTAGCATAATTCAGACACTTTTCAAATAGATCTTTGCAACAACTAGAGAATTGTTATGAAATCAACATGGCTGTTTAAGTTTCTTTCAACAGACATCAAGTTCAATTAAGATAGAATAATGAGCAAGCGATTTATAACGGAGATTTTGCACCATCTCAGGAGTATTATGCAAAACTAATGAACTTTATTTTGGGTAACTTTATCAAGAACCTTTCATTTTTGAGAGAGTATCGAGAAACCTTTGAAAGATCAATTATGGGTCCATTACTACAATTCATCGTTAACTTTCCCAAAAAAAAAAAGAACAGAATCCCAAAGCATAAAATTAAATATTTTAAATAGTAAAAATTGAACAATCTATCAATTATCACTAAAAAACTGCAACTCGGAATCTTACCTCTATAGTTGGGGCCCAAAGAAGCCATAATGCTGCAACAGAAAAATGAACACAGGCTTGTGTCCATGACAAAAGCCATATTCTTATATCTGCAAATATAAAATCCATTGTTGTTCACTCAAATTTTTTGATAACTTGATGAAATTGAAAATCCACACTAGTTGCCGGGGCCAATGTGAATATTAGCCCATTTTTCCTCCATAATTTGCTAGAAATTTGCATATAAATATTGAATGAAATAAACAAGTTTCAGATATAAATCAGTGAAATCCACACACATACCAGTAGCAACATGTCTGAGGAATGAAATACGATAATCCCTCAAAGCTGCCATTGGTAGAGTTTCTTGCCAACCTCGAGCAAGATAAGTAAAAGCAACAGCTGCCAGAACTGCAGCACCAGACCAAACAGATTTAAGGTTTTTGCTGACATCACCATCAATCAGATAATTTGCAACCATTTGACTGCCGATGAAAGATGATGACTCCGAGAAAGTCATCAGCCAAAACATTTCATTCAATAAATCTTGCCTCTGCCCCAGCTGCAAAAAGTAAAAACATGTAGCATTGTAACCATAATAATAATACAATGTAAAAAGTATTAGGCTATCACTAAACCTAGACTAACCTTGTCA
Organism: Ajuga chamaepitys; assembly: GCA_958295605.1. Taxonomy (NCBI): domain Eukaryota; kingdom Viridiplantae; phylum Streptophyta; class Magnoliopsida; order Lamiales; family Lamiaceae; genus Ajuga; species Ajuga chamaepitys. Next base: position 30,360,752 of record OY282497.1, on the reverse strand, counting down.
TGCTCGATAATCATCCATGTCTCGAAACTGAATGAAAATATCGAAGATGCAAGTGAAAGTAAGACGCTTGTCAACCAGAGAACCGGAGTTCCAATAACTATCTTCCATATGCTCACGAAAATGTGCAGTATGTAAAATAACAAGCATAACTTCTTGTGACCTCTGCGTGGAAAAGATCACAATAACTTTTAAGGCCTATCACTTATAAATGCGAGAGAAATTTATTAACAACATCAATAAAATAATATTCTGCGGTAATTGAGGCATGGTACAATCAAAAAGAAAAAGATATTCCAGTAATAGATTTGATTCATAAAGAAAAAGGAGATCACACAAGAACAAACAGCAGTTAACAACGTAGTACTCACACTAAATCAGCAAGCACTCCAAGAAAACTTCCAATAAACATAGAGACGGCATATCCAACCGCTAAAAATGCCAACATTTGCTCATTACTGAATCCATAATACGCCAATTCATACTCTCCAAACACAGCCCATAAACCCTGCATCACTTTTTACACTAACAAAAAAATTGTTAGACAGAAAACCAAACAAAGAAGCAGGATTGCAAACCCCCGAAAAATAAAACTGACCTGAAGAAATAGCGAAGAGGAGAAGAAATTTGCGCTGAAAACGAAGGAAGGAAGAGGGAGGCGCGTGATCAAAGACATTGGTGACGGATTTGGCTGGCAAACAGAAGATTGAAAGAGCGCAGAAGATGAATAAAAATAGGTATACTGATTTGTTTGGTTCCCAGATTTCAGATTCAATGACGACTCCCATTGCAGCAGAGTTACTATGATTTGCGAATTGTTTCGATAATCATAAACCCATAGGAAAATCGTGGTAAAACCCAACAAATTAGGGTAAATTTTGATCGACCTACAATCAACTAGGAAGTCAAATACGGAGCCCGAACAAGTGCGGTTTTGTTGAGTCAATAAAAATAGGCCCAGCAAAATGGTTTGAATGCTAAATGGACCAAAGTATATCTATCCTTTTCTAGTGTTTTTTTCATATTTCTAATGTTTGAATTTTAGAATAAAATAATTAATCACACATGCGACGAGATTTTGATGTTTTTCTGATAATTTAAAATTTGAATATAGTAATGTAATAAGTAATTATGCGTCCTAACATTTCTACGATATAATGATCGCTCTAATCTCTACTAGTTAGATCGCAAGTGTACGGAGTAGTAAATAGTAAGTGGCAAGCATGGTTGTGCCTCACATACACACTAGTGAAAATGAATCCTAATTAAATTACTACAGTCTTCTAAAACAACCTAATATCTAGGTGGATCGAACTTTAGAGATTGGTTCGTGAATTTGGTACCTCACTTACTAAGTGTCAAGACCCTAAAACAATAATAAGAGAATAACATATTAACTAATTGTCACTATTAGATAATTAACGAAGTTTATCAAATAAAAAGACTATCTTACGATGTCGATTTCAGAATTAATCATTGTGCAACCATAGACAATTGCACATATAGATGTTATATCAATTACTATAATATTATGTATATCATGTTATAGGGCTTTGCGAGTGTGCATTATTAAACCTCATTCCGAAGTGTATAAAGCGTGGATTATAGTTATAGAAAACATAAACTTACATGTTTATAACTCCTCAAAGTGACTAGGAAATACCCCCATAATATGCCCTCACCTTCCGATTCTATATTGATACATATTATGTCATATGTTGTTTATCCACCAATACCTTCATCTTCCGGTCCTATTATGGGTATGTGATTGTAAGTGCTAGACTGATGTGATCAAGCTATCCTAACAGCAATCATATCTCAACATATTGAATAACATCATGAACATAAAATGACATCCAGAAAAGATTTGACCAAGTTATGACATTGTTGGAGTGGAAGGAATTATTTTCGTACCAGTGGATAGAGCATCTAAACATGTTCAAATCTGATTATCATCCCTTTCACTTTCACTTTGATCGAAGACCATCTGGGAAAGCTAAGGGAACTAACTGAAACAGAAGAAATCGAAACTCTTTCGATTTGAACAAATGTGGCGACACTATTTGCAATTGGAGGAGGTAGGAGAGAGAAACCTTGCGCTGAAAATAGAAAGATGTGGTGCAAACTTAACAGATTGTGACAGACATACATTCTGCAATATTCGAGAAAAGTTTACAAAGTTGTGCAAAAGGCTCACCGAATTACGGGTTGAAATACAATCAAAAGAGGTAGCCAGTGAGTCTAAAAAGATAGAAGAGGAACTCGAAGATTTATTTATGAAGGAGGAAGAAATGTGGTTGCAGAGATCTCGATCATTGCGGCTGAAGGAAGGAGATAGAAACACTTCTTTCTTCCATCAGAAGGCCAGTATTCGGAGAAAGGGAAATAATATTGATCGAGTGATAAATGAATGGGGTTTGTGGAGGAAAATGAGATTAGTAAGGTGTTAAAAAATTACTACGAAGAGCTATTCAGATCCGTAACACCATATGTCGCTCAAGTTCTTGAAGCTGTGGAAGAAAAGGTGAATCTGGAAATGAATGCTAAACTGATAGCACCTTTCATGGAAGTGGACATTCATGTGGCGCTTAAGCAAATGCACCCAAGGCCTCGGGCCCAACGGTATGTCTCCTTATTTCATCAGAAATTCTGGCATATGATTCGTGGCGAATTTGTTAAGTGTGTCTTAGATGTGCTTAATAATAGTTGTAATCCCTCTTACTTGAACAAGACTTATACTGTGTTGATCCCTAAAGTAAAGTGCCTTGAGTCCCCTAAAGATTTCCAACCACAAGTTTGTGCAATGTTGTGTGTAAGGTGATCACCAAATGTTATACTCCTTCATTAGCCTAATCATATGGGAAAGATACCGAAACGTAAAATATATGTATCACTTGTGCTAGACAATACTAACTTTTAGTTTATTTTTTTAACAAAAATGTACTCCGGTTGCCATTTAATTATGAAGTAAAAATAATGTACTAAAGTATGTTTTAACATTAAAAACGGTGACAATTTATATCACTTTCAAATTATGCCAAGCCATTGAGAACAATGGTAATTTTCCATTAGATGACCTTTTTCAATTTGTATCTGTTTAGATGTTAAATGTTTTTAATCTTTAGAATTTGTATATTTTCTTAAAAAAATCTCTTACCATTTTGAAATTAAATAACTTTTATTTTTTGTTGCTAATACACATATTCAGAAATTCTACATCCACCATTGGACACATGTCCCTTCTATGTAATCCGATTAAATTGAGTTACACAAACATTCATGTTTTTTGTGTATCTTAAAATAATAAAAAGCCACTCAACAATCTTTTCAATGGCAGCAATACAAAAATTGACTTGTCTAAGCAATGTACTTCAACAGGGCCTTTCGTTAAATTGTCTATGCCGATGTCAGAACCGAACTGGCCGGTTAAATCGGGAACCGGTGCTTGAACTGGTCTGGAATACCTTATAGAACTGCTTTTATGGTTCAACCTATAAAAGTTGGATTAAATCGGGGAAAAAGGGACAATCGATGAACCGGGAAAACCGAAACAATCGGTTATTCCCATATTTTTATTTTTATTTTTAAGTTTTTTTTTTAATTATTTTGTGTTTATTTCACTTATAGATTTTCTTTTGTTTATGAGTTTATAGAATTTTAACAAATTACTCATTATTTACCATATTTACCATATTGTACCTTGGCGCCCCATAGGTAGGGCAAGTTCTTAACTCCTCGTAATTCTTCCGATACAAAATGCAACCGTTAGGGCAAGCATCGATTTTCCCGTACTTCATCCCTAAAACAGATAGGTTTCTCCTAGCAGCATATGTAGACAGCGGTAGTTGATTGAGAGCTGGAAGCAACTCCCCAACCAGGCCAAGGAATTCAGTGAAGCTCCTGTCACTCCACTCAAATTTTCCCTTCAGGTTGTATAACTTCACAAGAGCAGACAATTTTGAAAATTTAAGGCAGCCAGGATACAAAGGTTTTTCCACATCCTCAAGTAGTTTTGCTTATTTAGTCTAAATCGACACTACTTTCATATGCAGTGTGTACCATATTTACTGGTTCCTCAACATAGAAGTTATCTTCACCTTCCCCAACCACATCATCCTCTTGTGTTTTCCTCCTTTTCTAAGATCTCTCCCCATGCCATATCCATGTATGAAAGGTTCTATCCATACCATGTGCACCCAAATCGCCCTTACAACATCAACTCCCTTATACTTCAGATCACCACATCCTGAGTAGGGACATAATATTGAATTAGGGTCACAACCATTTTACTATGCGTAATCCAGGAAATTTTTTATTCCATCAGCATAAGCACAGGAAAGCAAGTATTGTCATCCACTCTTTATCCATTATTTTTCTACACACAATCTACAAAGGTAATTAGGATAGGATGAAGGGCATGTGGCCTTGTTTGACCTATTGCCCAGCTCCAAGGAGTCGTAATCATCCTCTAAGGAGGCTGTACGGAATGCAAGGCTGTCAGCTTATATACCGTTTCATCGGAACATAAAAACAAAAGGGCACATAATAAACCAATTAGTAAACATTTTGACACACATTTGCAACACTTGTCAATGCACAAGATTGAGAGACCTCATAGTAAAACAGTTTCAGTAACAATTGCAATGCAATTCCAATTAGTTTTTAGTAACAAACTAAGTAGCACAATGAAAGGAATGTGGCCTTGTTTGACCTATCTTCAAGCCCTCCAAGGAATCGTAATCTTCCTCCAAGGAGGCCCTACAAAATGTAAGGATGCCAACCAATATCCTATTTCATCGCAAACAAGAAAAACAACACTAGACATATTAATAAACCTAACAATTAGCAGGTTCATAAAGAAACACGGAACATGAAATATAATCCAACAAGTGTACTTTCAGTTCCAAATTTAAATCTAGACAGTAGCTGGTACACGTGATCATGCATGCATTTTAGGTCGCTTTAAGTGTCGTTTTAATGACATTTGCATGCATATTCGATCGTATATTGTTCATATTTGTATTATTGGACCATTTAATGTGTTTGAGCTTATTTCAGGATAATACTGATAATATAAGATCAAGATCATGTCTCGAAGAAGTCCGGAATTAAAGAAACGAGCCAAGGATGAAAAAGGATGACCATGCTTTGAATGAACTGTCGTGACCGCGACTTATGGTTACAACCGCGGCCAATCTACCGAAATCCAGCCAAAGAGCCAAGTCACAGTTCACAGCCGCAACCAAGCCCCTAGCTGAATAAAGGGTTCGCGACCTCAACTCAGGTTCGCGGCCGTGACCCGGTACCCTATTTTTAATCCTGAAATACGTTTTTGGCCAATTTTCAGCCCAACACTTTCTCCTCTCTATATATATAAGGTCAATTTTGAATTTGACCTAACCTATCAACTATTTCTCACACATATTCAGCCACCATTTACCTTTGGAAGCAAGGAATTGGAAGAGGGTTGAAGATCAAGATCATCAACTCAATCTTTTGGTTCATTCTATCATATTTTCATGTCTTCTCTGATTTTCATTTGTTTTATATTTGTAATAGTTAATATGAGTGGCTAGCACCCTTTGAATTCACCCTTGATCATTGTGGAACTTTGAGTCGAAGATATTTATGTGATTATTGCGGTTAATGTCACTGAATGGATTGTGTATTCAAGTGTTTTATTTTATTTGTTGTTATTGATTCACATTTATGAGTTGATTATTGGATTGATAACCCTTTAGAAGATTTATGAATGTGTTGCTAGTAGTCAGGATTGCTATCCTAATTGTAGTGCTTACGACTCTTTTGTAGCAAATAATGAATATTCATTGGTGATAACATAAGTTCGACCTCGAAAACCGAGCTTATGAGTTTTATGTCGTATTTATCTGTTGTCTTGGTGCCTAATGCATTTGATTATTGAATTTAAGAGAGCTTGTTCGAGGATTTGGTTAAATCGAATAAGATTAGTCGAAGAACTTGTTTTGATTAACTAAAATTAGGAGACAACAAGACTATTAGAGCTTGTTAATAGTCTTGAGATAAAGGCTTGAATCACAATTAATTGGGCATTTACAATAGTTGCATAAATTATCTAGACCAAAGGGAAGCACGATCAAGGGTGAATTATTTTTAATATTTGAAAAAAAAAAACAAAAATCTCTTCTATTGTCTTTGACCATTTGCTTACTTGAATTCTAGTATTAATAGCTTTCAATCTCGTTTAACTGCTTTTCATTGCTACTAGTAGGTTGTTAGTTGATCACTAAAATCCCCCCAACCTTTATTACTTTCTTAAGTTGTTTATTTACTACATATTTAATTTCAATTGCTTCATATGAAAATCGAGACTAATCAGTCGTTCACTGTGGGATCGACCCTTGCTTGCCACTCTGCTTAGTAGGGTAGTTTGTAAGGTTAGTATTATTATTACAATACAGTATTAATTTGGTAGCGCATTCGACGCGCGTACTCAAATTTTGGCGCTGTTTTCGAGGGACGGTGTTGATTAGTGTTGTTTTTAGTATTCAAGCACTATTTTTAGTTTTATAGATAGTTGTTTTTTTGTTAGTGATTTTGAAGATTACTATAATTTTTCTTTCTTGTTGCATATTAGTGGATGTTCACGCGCTCACAAGGAGAGAAAAGGGCTATTATTTTAACCGGATATTATTGAGTGTGAGCGAGTTTTGAGGAGATGAGCCCAGTTATTTGAGCATATCAGAGGAGAATTTGAAGGATTAAATCTTGCACCTGAAGAAGAACCGAGAGAAAAAATGGAGAATGAAAGGGCACCCGAGAGGACCATGAAGGAGTTAGTAAACACGGGGGTTACACACCAACCCCTATGTATTACCTTCCCCGAGTTTGAACATGACACAATTTTTTAATTGAAGTCGGGTCTTTTACACTTGCTACCACCTTTCCACGGTCTTTCGGGAGAAGACCCACATAAACATCTCAAGGAGTTTCATATTGTGTGTTCAAGCATGAAGCCTACAAAGGTGAAGGAAGAGCAAATTAAGTTAAGGGCATTCCCCTTTTCTTTGAAAGATCTAGCCAAAGATTGGCTATACTACCTTCCACTGGCTTTTATTACAACGTGGGAACAAATGGAGAGATAGTTCCTTGAGAAGTACTTTCCGGCCTCTCGGGCCACAAATATTCAGAAGCAAATCATCGGTATTCAACAATGCCAAGGAGAGACACTATACGAATATTGGGAAAGATTTAATAACTTAGTTGATAGTTGCCCACAGCACCAGATCACGGATCAACTTCTTATACAGTACTTCTATGAAAGCCTGTCCTTGATCGACCAAAACATGATCTTCTCAAACTCTATTTTGAGACTTTCCAACAGTTGCCCGAGTACTACACACGATTCGAGGACCCTCCAACCAACTAAGTGACACATCAGTCAAGCCAACGATGTTAAACAAAGGCACTTATCGGGAGGCAACCCGACATTTATTTCTTTCATTTGTTAAATTTCGTAGTTTAGATTGTTCACTTGTCTATTTTTAATTGTGTCTTAGCATTTTTGTTTTAAATGTGTAGGGATTAAACACCACAACCAACCCCTAGCCTTTCAAATGCAAGAAAATAGCACAAAATGGGGGTGAGGAAGTCTAAAAACAGGGCATCTTTTCGTGCCCAAAGTCGCGCCCGAGAGCCTAAGCCGCGACCGCGACCAGTTTTTACCCTCAGTTTTTCGAACAACTATTCACGCCCGTGAACACATGTCGCGGCCGTGACTTTAGGAACAGGTATTATCTTCGAACAACTGGTCGCGTCTGCAAAAGATTATCGCACTCGCGACTTCAGAAGCAGTGGCAACCTTCGAATAACGAGTCGCGACCATGAAACCAAGTCGCGCCCGCGACTTCAGAAGCAAGGGCAACCTTCAAATAATGAGTTGCGCCCGCAAACGGTTCAGCTCTATAAACCCCAAATTCATGAAAAAATAGGTCATTTCTCTCTCTCTCTCTCTCTCTTCGAAATCTTGCGAGGAACACACACAAATCTCCCAAAATTTCTTATTTTTCACTTCTAAAACTCATTCAAAACACACGCCGCTCACTACTCACTCTATTGCACACACATTCAGCCGATTAATTTCGGATTTGGAGCACAAATTCCAGCCGGCTTACAAAAGGCGCAAAAATCACCATTTCAAATTGTTTCGTCTGTTGTGAACAAGACTTGAAAATCTAATCACATAAAATCTCAGAACTGTATTCGGTCGAAACTTGAAGAAATTAGGCCGAACAGCTTTGAGGTGTTCGCTCCAATATTGAGAAATTCTGGCTGAATAAACAACAACGTAGAAACAAAAATGAAATTGGACAATTCACACTTTTACGTGGTTCGATCAAGAAGATCTACATCTATGGAGGTTCACTGCACCTCAATTCACTAAATTGTTGAAGAGATTACAAGAATTAAGCTGAAACTAGAAAATACCCACATCTAGAACCGATTTAGGACAAACGAACCTTAGCTTCTAATTCTCTCTCTACAGTAACAGGAATTTAGGGAAAATTATACAACTCTGATTGCACGGATGAGAGAAACAAGTTTAAGTATGTGGTTCAGCTCGAATCTTCAGAGGACGAAAGTTATAACCGCTTCTTGAAAACGGGCTTCAACTTGGCAAGTGGCTAGCAACGACAATGGTTCTGCAACGGTTATTATCCGTTGCAGATTTTTGTTATGAAACTTAACCACCTAAGTCCGAACCCGGGTTAAGCATACACCTTCCACTGACTTAATTCAAAACCCGGTTTCTGACCAGGTTCCTGTGATCCTGAACCCGGTTCTCAAACCTACACACCCCATGCTACTTTTGTTCATTCACTTGATACAATTGAACCTTATTCCACAAATATCCACCTCAATGAGATCAAGTGCAAATCATCACCTCTTCTGCCCTTCACTTCAATACTTCAAATGCATTGTTCAAGCCTAATTATTCAAGCCTAATTAGGCTTGAGCAATGCCTCAGTTTATTCCCAGGTACTGCTTGGGTTACAAAATCAGCAGCATTGTCATTAGTATGCACTTTCTTCACCTCTACAATTCCAAAATCAAGCACATCCCTCACAAAATGCAATCTTACATCAATATGCTTTGACCTTTCATGAAAGGCTTGATGCTTTACCAAATGCAGAGCACTTTGATTATTACAAAGTATTGTGACACACCTTTGAATAATTCCAGATCCTCTTGAGTCATCTTTGAAAGAAGGAGTATGATAGAACAATGTTTCACTATAGGAAAGAACACTTCATTGAAATCAATGCCCTCTCTTTGAGTGAAACCCCTTGAAACAAGTCTTGCTTTGTATCTGATTCTATCAGTGTCTCCTCCTTCAATCTTCTTCTTGTAGATCCACTTAGAACTCACTAGCTTCTTCCCTTTAGGCTTATCCACTAGTTTCCTAGTGCCATTTCTTTCCAGGGATTCCATTTCTTCCACCATAGCACCAATCCAATGCTCAGATTCACTTCCACTCACTGCCTCTTTGACATTTTTAGGTTCTTGGTGTTCTAAGTCTTCAGCAATACTGAGAGCATAGTACACACTTCCAGCTTGTCCATAGAAGCCTGGCTTTTGAATTTGCCTCCTTGGTCTATCTCTGGCAATACTATAATTTATGAGGTTTGGTGTTTGAGGCTGAACTTCATCATCTTCAGAAGAACTTGAACTTGCTTGGTGATCCCCTTGTTCTTCCCGTGGTTAAGGGTTATCAGGTGAACACTCCACCTCAACTGATATCTTTCCATCTTCTACAGCCTCTTGAAACTCCTTCACACTTCTAGTGGAAGTATATCCCATGACACCCTCATTGAACTTCAGATCTCTACTTACAATGAGCTTTTGATTTCCAAGCTCTAAGCACCACAACCTGTATCCTTTTATCCCATCTGGATATCCCAAGAATACACACCTGATTTCCCTTGGATCCAGCTTATCTTGCTTGATGTGAGCAAAGGCAAGACAACCAAACACTTTCAAGGCAGTATAATCACTTATTCTTCCATTCCATACTTCATCAGGTGTCTTGAAACCAATTGATGATGATGGTGATTTGTTGATGAGATAGCATGATGTGTTCACTTTCTCTCCCCAAAACCCCTTAGGCAATCCAGCATCAAGCAACATACATCTTACTCTCTCCAGAAGAGTTCTATTGAACCTTTCAGCAACACCATTTTGTTGTGGATTCATTGGCACAATTTTGTGCCTTATTATCCCCTTCTCTTCACATAGCCCATTGAATTCAGTGGATAGATACTCTAGGCCATTGTTAGTCCTCAAATTCTTAAGTTTCTTGCCCCTTAAGTTTTCCATTTGAATCAACCATGATTTGAACTTCATGAATGCATCACTTTTGTTCCTTAGCACAAACACCCACATCTTCCTACTGAAAATCATCAATAATCGTCATGAAATATGTTCCTCCACCATGTGTTTCTGTCCTTGAGGGACCCCCGATATCAGAATGCACATAATCAAAGCATTCCTGAGTTGAATGTACACCTTTTCCATAAGGCGATTTTTGAGACTTGTTTAGTGCACATTTATCACAAAACTCCAATATTTCTGTCCATATACTACCAATTACCCCTCTTCTTGATAGTTCTTTCAAACCTCTCTCCCCTATATGACAAAGCATCTTATGCCAAAGCATAAGGTCAGATTTACCCAAAACACTATCCACTCTAGCAAGAACAGGATGCCCTATCAAGATAAACAAACCATTGTGTTTCCTACCCTTGATAACCAGTTTCTTACCTTTGGTGATGTTTAGGAACCCCCCTACTGTGTAAATTTCACTTTAAACCAGGAACATACCTTACATTGGAGATGGTTCTAGTCACACCATCAAACATGGTGATCGTGGCTGAGCCAATGCCTTGAACTTTGGAAGAGTGATCATTTCCAAGTAGAACACATCCTCCATCTTCATTCTTGAGCTCTTGGAACCAATGCTCATGTGGGCACATGTGGAAAGAACAGCCAGTGTCTAATACCCACTCATTCTCCATCCTTGAATTTGAGATATTCAATACTTCTGGATTATCTACTTCATGTTCAACTACTGCAGCTTCAGCTCCTTGGCCTTCCTTCTTCTTCTTCTTTTGAGGACAATCTTTCTTTAGATGTCCCACTTGTTTACACTTGAAACGCTTCCTGTTCTCCACCCAAGATCCAGATCCTTTGGAACCATCAGAAGTACCTTTAGAATCCTTTGAAGATTGGCCTTTCTTCGTCTTATTGTTTGGCTTGAATTTGACATTCAAACCTTCTCCAGATTGGCTTGGTTTCTTGTCAGCATGATTCTGAAGGCATTTAGTTTCTTGTCAGCATGATTCTGAGTCATAGCTCAGCTTGTCTGTTCTCCCAAACATAAGAGTATCTTTGAAACTCTCCATTGACTTTGGGAGTGCATTTAACACCATCAATGCCTTGTCATCCTCTTCAATTTTAACCTCCAGGTCTTCTAGTTCATCAATCAACTTTGTAAACTCATCAAGTTGATCAGAAATTACCTTTTCATCCACCATCTTGAAGGCTAACAACTTCTGCTTAAGGAATAGTTTGTTTGACACAGACTTTGATTGGTAGAGTTCCTCTAATTTTCCCCACGCCTCCAATGCAGTCTTGCATCTGGAAATTTCCCTCAATAGCTTGTCACCTAAACACAAAATATCAGTCTCAAAGCCTTTTGATCCACCTCTGCAAACTTGTGCTTCTCAGCTTCAATCCATTGATCTACAGACTTGAGAGCATTGGAGAGTCCGTTCTGCACAAGAACAACATTCATTTTGATCTTCCATAATGCAAAGTCATTCTTGCTAGAAAACTTATCCAAATCCATCTTCATCCCTGCCATTCTTCTTCTTCTTTTTCTTGTGTGAGAAATTTTCCCGCAGACGGCGCCAATTTGTTGTGAATAAGACTTGAAAATCTAATCACATAAAATCTCAGAATTGTGTTCTGTCGAAACTTGAAGAAATTGGGCCGAACAACTTTGAGGTGTTCGCTCTAAAACTGAGAAATTCTGGCCGAACAAACAACAACGCAGAAATAGAAATGAAATTGGACAATTCACACTTTTACGTGGTTCAATCAAGAAGATCTACATCCACGGAGGTTCACTGCACCTAAATTCTCTAAATTGTTGAAGAGATCAAGAATTAAGTTGAAACTAGAAAATACCCAAATCTGGAACCGATTTAGGGTAAACGAACCCTAGCTTCTAATTCTCTCTATACAGTAATAGGAATTTAGGGAATATGATACAACTCTGATCACACGAATGAGAGAAACAAGTTTAAGTATGTGGTTCAGCTTGAATCTTCAGAGGATGAAAGTTATAACCGCTTCTTGAAAACGGGCTTCAACTTGGCAAGTGGCTGGCAACGACAACGGTTCTGTAACGGTTATTATCCGTTCCATATTTCTGTTGTGAAACTTAACCACCTAAGTCCGAACCCGGTTTAAGCATACACCTTCCACTGACTTGATTCAAAACCCGGTTTTTGACCCGGTTCCTGTGACCCTGAACCCGGTTCTCAAACCTACACACCCCATACTACTTTTGTTCATTCACTTGATACAATTGAACCTTGTTCCACATCGTCTAAACTCAACAGGTAAGTACGGCTATCCCCCTCTTTTAATCCATTATTGCGTATTATTGAATCCATTGTTTAGATTGAGGGTTAATTTCATGTTTGCTTGCGTTTTCATTGAAGTTGGTTATACGTACAATTAATTGTATTCAATTTTATTTTTTAACCAATTCATATGTTTTTATGCATTCAAATGATGAAACTTTATTTGATATTTCGTATAATTGCTTGTTGATTAAGTGGGTAAATTGTTTGAGTAAAGATTTGTGAGTTTCGGAATGGAAAATTCATTGTGGCAATTCATCGAACATGTGATGAGCGTTAGATTGTTATGCCTAAGTTAGCTAATTTTGACTATTTTATCTAGTTTTTTAGTCCAGTTATTGATATTATCGTAATGTATAACCTTATCTAATTGTGAATTGGTTGTCATTGCATAGTTGACGCACTTTGACTTATTTTTGTTGGACATATAGTCGAATTTAAGTATACTTAGGTACTTTATATGTGAATTTTGATTTATTGTATTGCCACTATTTTTAATGGTTGGGTGTGTTGATTGTAGGTTTCAATGGCACCTCCAAAAGCCACCACAATTAAACGCAAAGGAAAGGGGAGGACGCCCATACAGGAGCCCGAGATCGAGCCACCTCATGTCCCGACATCTACCCTTCCTTCTATTGATAGTCGGTTATTCGATATCGTGTTGGAGAACCCCACACATTAGGACTGGTTCAGAAAGCTCTTTCATCGACCCATCATGTCCACACGGTAAGGCTAGAACGACATCCTTGAGGCCATGAGCATCCTCGGGAATATAAATACCTTGTTGACTTGGGTAGGCCTCCGGAAATTTATGGAACCGAAGCCGACATACAAGCGCCTCGTGTGGGAATTCTTTAGCACACTTCAGGTTCCGGCCGACTCCGAAAAGTGTGATGCCAGACCGTACAGTGGTCAAGTACATCCACCAACTTCTTGCACTAAAACTGTTTGGAAGATCAGAAACATGAGCTTGCCATGTCAACAAATTGGACGTGTTATGGTCCATACTGAAGGCATCCCGAGGCATTATGAAGACATCCTCATTGCTCAGTTCGAGAGGGTACTGAATCGTCAGCACGAGCAAATCTTCATTAGGGGCCTAATCACTCACATAGCCGAACATCTTGGTATCCCGCTGACAGATTTGTCTCCAGTATCCACATCGTACCATCTCACTTGGGATGATATGGAGAACATGCACATTGTCGCATTGGGGTATAGAGATGGGGTAACTCGGGGTCGGGAGAACAAGATGGTGCCCTACGTGATCCAAAACAGGGGTCCGTTCCTCCGGTTGCAGAATCCACAATTGACATGGATTGTCTACCTTTGGAGCACTACAAACCTGAGCATGAGCTCCCCTACGCACATGGCAGCTTCTAGGGATCCGGATGCCACAGAGCTAAGAAAGTACCAAACGGCAAGGGGTGCGGTACCCGAGGAAGAGGCCCACTGCAGCTATCCAAGTCCAATGGGACTTCCAGACGGATGTGGATAGCCGATTCACTTCATTGGAGAACCGCCTCACTTCCATAGAGGAGCAGCAGCAGACCATTCTTGCTGCTTTAGCTACTCGGAGTGAGACAGAAGACACCCGTTGGGCCCAAATGGAGACCTTCATGGCACAAATGCATTTGCATTGGGGCCTCGGCGACCCTCAACATCCACCACAGTAGCCTCTATGAGTCAAATCACCAAGTTGTCCCGCTTTCTTTCCCACAAACTTTGGTTTTCAACCAAGTTTCGGGAAGGGGGTGGTAGTGGGACGTCTTGGCCGCTCGGTGTTTCATTTCCATTTTCATTTTTTGAATTTGCTACTTTGTTGCTTCTATTCCTTTTTTATTTGACTTGCCTTTGATGTTGGCCTGTGTGCCCTTGTGATGGTGAATTTGGATGGTGGATTTGAATTAATTCTTTATTTGTTGTATTGGCCTGTGTGCCCTTATTATGCTTTGATTGGTTGATTTGATGTTCTTAGATTAATGATTTTGGTTGTGATTAGTCTCTTGCACACTTCAGTTGTTTTTATTTCGTAGCTAGTTGTTAAGAATCAGTTCTTCTCATACACAATCAATATACAAATAGGAAAGAATGAAAAACAACAAGAAACTCGACCACAAGAAATCGAAGAACGAACAGAAATAGAAAATGATGAACACAAAGATTTTTACGTGGTTCGATCAATGTGATCTACATCCACGGAGGTTCTATACACCTCAATTCACTCCACTTATCAATCAATTACAAGAATTAACCCAGAAAACTAGAAACCCTAATTCACAAACCGAATTGAGCTCAGGAACCCTAGCTATCTAATTCTATTGATTGAGTAATGTTTAAAGAGGGAAATAAATGTGAATCAACTCGCATCTTCAAGTGGTTTCAATGTATATAAAGGACGGAGCTCGAATCAGAGAGTAGAAGTAGTTGTAACCAATTTTGTCTTCAACTGCACAAAACTGTTTCAGCGAGCTTTCCACAACGATTTTACATGCAACGGTTTTAATCCGTTGCAAACGGAAGTTATAACCAACTTGACTCGGGTTCCCATTTTAACCTCTTTAACTGATCTGGCTAAAACCTGGTTCTCTAACCCGGTTCTTCCCATTCTAAACCCGGTTCTGGACTCCTCAAATCCCCTACTACATTCCATGATCACTTGATGAAATTGAACTGATGTCTACAAATCTCCACCTCAATGAAATCAAGTGTATTTCATCACCTCAACCTGCCTTGTCTTCCAGTTTTTAATCACACCGTTAAAGCCTAATCGTGCTTGAGCAATGAACCATCTTACTCCCAGGAACTGCCTTGGTTAGAAAATCAGCAGCATTATCACTTGTATGGACCTTCCTAACCTCCACAGACCCTGTATCAATCACATCTCTTGCAAAGTGAAGTCTAACATCAATATGCTTAGACCTCTCATGAAAAGCTTGGCGTTTCACCAAGTGAAGTGCACTCTGGTTGTCACATTGAATGGTGACACAACTTTGTCTGATCCCCAAGTCTTTGAGGATTCCCTTGAGCCACAAAGCTTCCTTGATTGCCTCAGTTAAGGCAATGTATTCTGCCTCAGTTGTTGACAAGGCAACCACAGGTTGCTGCACACTTCTCCAGCTTATAGTTGTCCCATACAACGTAAAGACATAGCCTGTAACAGATTTCCTTGTATCCAGGTTCCCAACAAAATCTACATCAGCATACCCAACAAGAGGTACAACATTTGCTTCTTGCTTCTCAAACTTCAGACCTAAACTGACTGAGCCTTTCAAATACCTCAAGACCTATTTTAATGCTTCCCAATGAGCCTCTCCTGGATTTGACATGTACCTGCTTACCAAAGAAACACTATAGGCCAAATCTGTCCTGCTGCATATCATTCCATACATCAAGCTGCCAACACCACTGGCATATGGAACATTCTTCATGTGAATTGCTTCTTCTTCTGTCTTTGGACACTGTTCTTTGGATAGCTTGGTTTGTTGGCTAACTCGAATACTTAATGACCTGGACTCATGCATGTGAAATCTCTCCACATCCTTCTGCAAATACTGCTTCTGTGAGAGCCAAAGTGTTCCAGACTTCCTTCTTCTAATGATATTCATCCCCAGGATCTTCCTTGCTTCTCCAAGATCCTTCATGTCAAATTCTGAGCTCAATCTTCCCTTTAACTGTTGTATTTTGTCCATGCTCTTACTGGCAATGAGCATGTCATCCACATACAACAACAGAAACACTTGTTCAAGCCTTCGACCTTTATCAAAGTATACACAGCTATCATACAAGCTTCTTATGAACCCTGCATTGATCATGAACTCATTGAACTTCTTGTTCCACTGCCTTGGACTTTGCTTCAAACCATAAAGTGATTTCCTGAGAAAACTGACCTTCTCTTCATTTCCTGGAATCACAAAGCCCTCGAGTTGCTTCATGTATATTCTCTCAATGAGATCACCATGCAGGAATGCTGTCTTAGTATCTAACTGCTGTAGTTCCATGTCTTCTTGTGTAACTTTTGATAGAAGTAGTCTGATAGAGCAATGCTTCACAACAGGAGAAAATACCTCATTATAATCAATGCCTTCCCTTTGTGTAAAGCCCCTTGCCACAAGCCTTGCCTTGTATCTGATTCTATCAGCCTTTCCAGCCTCCACCTTCTTCTTGTAGATCCACTTTGAGCTAACTAACTTCTGCCCCTTTGGTTTGTCTATAAGTTTCCAGGTTTGGTTTCTCTCCAAGGATTCCACTTCCTCCATCATGGCCCCTATCCAATGTTCACTTTCACTGCAATTGATTGCTTCCTTGAAACTGCTTGGCTCTTGAAACTCAAGGTCTTCAGCTACACTTAATGCATAGTAAACACTCCCAGCTTGTCCATAGAAATCAGGCCTGTGGATTTGCCTCCTTGGTCTATCTCTACCAATACTATAAGTTTTGAGATTTGAAATCTCAGGTTGGTCTTCATCCTCTTCTGATGAACTGTCATTACCTGGTTGAGTTGGAACATTATTCTCTAGTGATTTCTCTTCATCAGTAGGCTCCACCTGAATGGAAATTCTTTCAGATTTTATAGCACCATCAACCTCTTCTTGACTTTCAGTAGAGTTGTATCCCATCACAGCCTCATTGAATCTCACATCTCTACTTATCAAGAGTTTCTGGTTTCCTGATTCCAAACACCATAACCTGTAGCCTTTGATACCCTCAGGGTATCCTAGGAATACACACCTCTGTGCTCTTGCATCAAGCTTGTCTTGCCTGATGTGAGCATAAGCCAGACAACCAAACACTCTCAAGTTATCATAGTTTGGTACCTTTCCACTCCAAACCTCTTATGGAGTCTTAAATCCTAGAGTTGATGATGGTGATCTATTTATCAAATAACATGCTGTGTTCAGTGTTTCTCCCCAGAAAGATTTGGGTAATACAACATCAATCAGCATACATCTAACTTTCTCAAGCACAGTCCTGTTAAACCTTTCAGCAACACCATTTTGTTAAGGGTTCATTGGGACAGTTCTGTGCCTTGTGATGCCCTTATATTCACAAAACCTTGTGAACTCAGTAGATAGATATTCCAAGCCATTATCAGTCCTAAGATGTTTCAACTTCTTCCCTCTTAGATTCTCCACCTAGCTCAACCATGTTTTAAACTTAAGGAATGCATCACTCTTGTTCCTCAAGACATATACCCATATTTTTCTACTGTATTCATCAATGATGGACATGAAATACCTTCGTCCTCCATGTGTCTCTGTCCTTGAAAGCCCCCATATGTCAGAATGTACATAGTCACGTGGTTCTTGAGTAGAATGAACCCCTTTAGTATAAGGCAGCTCTTTGCCTTTCCTAAAGCACATTTGTCACAAAACTCAAGTGTTTGATTCCCTATTTCATCAATTATACCCCTCTTGGACAGCTCCTTCAACCCTCTCTCTCCAATATGACCCAGCCTTTTATGCCACTTCATGAAATCCTCTCTACTTATCATAGATTCAACACAACCTATCATAGGAGAACCAATCAAGATAAACAGGCCATTGTGTTGCCTTCCCTTGATTACTAGCTTGTTGTGTTTAGTGATATGAAGATACCCATCTATGGAGTTAAACTGACAGCCACTTGCCACAAGAGAACCAAGAGATAGGAGATTTCTCTTAAGACCAGGAACATACCTCACTTTTGAAATGGTTCTGATGACTCCATCATACATCTTGATCTGAATTGATCCTGTGCCTTTAACTCTGCAGGAGTAGTCATTTCCCAGTAGCACACATCCACCATCTTCTTTCTTTAAGTCTTTGAACCATGATTCATTTGGGCACATGTGGAATGAACAACCTGTATCAAGAACCCATTCCTTTTCCATCTTTGTATCTGTGATGTTTAGAACTTCAGGAGCATCATCTTGATGTTCAGTCACAACCACTTCTGCCCTTTGATTGTCCTACTTCTTCTTCTTTTGTGGGCAATCCTTCTTCAAGTGTCCAGTTTGCTTGCACTTGAAACACTTTCTATTCTCAACCCATTCTCCATTCTTCTTTGAATTCTGAGTTCCAGCCTTGTTATCCTTGGATCCCTGGAACTTCTTCTTTTGATAGTTCTTCTTGAACTTTATGTTCACGCCTTCTCCAGCCTGAGTGGAGCCCATATCTCCCTGAGTTTGAAAACACTTTGTCTTCAAAGCTGAGAGGATAGACTCATAACTGACCTTTCCATCCCTCCCAAACATCAATGCATCCTTGAAGCTTTCCATGGAATTTGGAAGAACATTCAACACCATCAAAGCCTTGTCATCATCCTCCAAGTTCACACCCAGGTCTTCTAGTTCTTCAATCATCTTGACAAATTCATCAAGTTGATCAGAAATGGCCTTTTCATCAGGATCTTGAAAGACATCAATTTCTGCTTCAGAAACAGTTTATTTGATATTGACTTGGATTGATAAAGTTCTTCCAATTTTCCCCATGCCACTACTGCATTCTTGCACCTTGATACCTCCCGCAAAGGTTTATCACCCAAACACAGAAATATCAGGCTCAGAGCCTTCTTATCCACTTCTGAGAACTTTAGTTTCTTAGCATCAGACCATTGATCAACGGGGAGGAGTGCAGAATCTAGACCATTTTGAACCAACACTGCATTCATCTTGATTTTTCAAAGTGAGAAGTCATTCTTACCTGAAAACTTTTTCACATCCATCTTAACTCCAGCCATTCTCCTTAACTCTTCGTGTGTGTGAGCAAGTTTCCCACAGACGGCGCCACTTGTTAAGAATCAGTTCTTCTCACACACAATCAATATACAAACAGGAAATAATGAAAAACAACAAGAAACTCGGCCACAAGAAATCGAACAACGAATATAAATAGAAAATGATGAACACAGATTTTTACGTGGTTCGATCAATGTGATCTACATCCACGGAGGTTCTATACACCTCAATTCACTCCACTTATCAATCAATTACAAGAATTAACCCAGAAAACTGGAAACCCCAATTCACAAACCGAATTGAGCTCAAGAACCCTAGCTATCTAAATTCTATTGATTTAGTAATGTTTACAGAGGGAAATAAACGTGAATCAACTCACATCTTCAAGTGGTTTCAATGTATGTAAAGGACGGAGCTCGAATCAGAGAGTAGAAGTAGTTGTAACCAATTTTGTCTTCAACTGCACAAAACTGTTTCAGCGAGCTTTCCACAACGGTTTTACATGCAACGGTTTTAATCCGTTGCAAACAGCAGTTATAACCAACTTGACTCCGGTTCCCATTTTAACCTCTTTAACTGATCCGGCTAAAACCCGGTTCACTAACCCGGTTCTTCCCGTTCTAAACCCAGTTCTGGACTCCTCAAATCCCCTACTTCATTCCATGATCACTTGATGATATTGAACTGATGTCTACACTAGTAGTATTTAGTCTAGTTTAATTGCTTAGGTTATCTTGTTAAGTCGAACCAATTGTTATTGATGATTGATTATCTCTTGTAGAGCACCAATTTGTACCCCTTTCTTTCCCACAAACTTTGGTTTTTCAACCAAGTTTTGGGAAGGGAGTGGTACGTGTACGTATTGGCCGTTTTGGATCTTGTTTTAGATGGATAAGTGATGGGGATTGATAATTGGCAAATAGTTAATGATGAGGCAATTTTTTTTTTTTCAAAAATTTTGAAAAATGGCACATGATAGAGCATGACAAACAAATGAGATGAAATTGAGCTTGTACTCAAAACTTTTGATCAAAAAAATTTGCCTTGTAAATTTTTGAGCTTCAATTGTACTCCCAATTTTGGAGTTACTTATACTTTCTTTCGGTGTGTATTTCATTGAATGCATGTGATTGTCTGTAGAACTTGCCTTGATTCTCTATTTTTCATAAGTCGATACATTGTGTGACTTAGAAAATGATCTTAGGCAATTCTTGACTTTTAGCTTATTTGTAAACTTGAAACTGTCACACCTTCTCACCAAAAATTAGAAAATTGCCCCTAGTTAGCCCCTTGAGCTTCTAGCTTTTAGTTTGATAGCCCAACTACATGAGCCGAGTACCTTTCGGTTTAGCCTTTGACCCTAATTGGACTATTTGAGTATGAGGGAGGCAGTTGGAAGGTAGTCGGGTAAAATTTGGGATTAAAAAAACTATTGGGAATATTGAAGGGTGAAGAGAGTTGAAACAATAGGCAAAGAATTGGGAACTAATCGAAAATCAAGAAAGGGAAGAAAAAGTCGGATGTATATATTTACTTTATTGCTTTTAATTGGGAGAGACTAGTAACATAAATGTTTTTAACCAATGTTCTCAAAGTTGAAATATTCAAATGAAAACACATCCAAGGGAAGATTGAAAAAGAAGCATTTAGGTTGTGAGTTTGTAGTAGGGTGAAGAAATCAATTAGGGATTGGTTTACTAGGGAAGAGAGAGTGAGGAAGAGTGAATCTTGTTTGAGGGGTGATTGAGAGTAGCTAACTCAATTAGTCCAATAATTAGTCATTTGTGCCCATATCTATCCCACCTTACCTCAAGCCAACATTACAACAAAAAATAAGACATTTTTTATTCTATCACACGTGTCGAGTACAAATTCGAATTTAGAAGATTGGCAAGCATATGGTAGTCATTTCATGCATTTCAATGTGAGAGAAAAACACTATCCACTTGATACACTTGAGAGTCGAGAGATACACTCACCCGGTGAGGATCTTCAGTTGAGGGTTTTCGAGTCTCAAAAGTTGTTATATCATATATGCTAATCCTATCATGATTGCCTTGCTTTTGAGAACTTCGTCTGAAACTAAATTCGCCACTTAAATCTCCCTAACACATGCCCTTTTTTTTTTTTTTTGCTTCAATTTGTTCGAGACGAACAGAGGTTTAAGTTTGGGGAGATTTAGTACACGTCATCATGCATGCATTTTAAGTCATTTTAAGTGTCATTTTAATGACATTTGCATGCATATTAGTCCGAGTATTGTTCATATTTGTATTATTGGACCATTTAAACTGTTTGAGCTCATTTCAGGAAAATACATGTAATATAAGACCAAGATCATGTCTCGAAGAAGTTCGAAATGAAGAAACGAGCCAAGGATGAAAAAGGGTGACCATGCTTCGAACGAACTATCGTGACCGCGACTTACGGTCGCGACCGCAATCAATCTACCGAAATCCAGCCAAAGAGCCAAGTCACAGTTCACAGCCGAGACCTCTGTTCGAGGCCGCGACCAAGCCCTAGCTGAATAAAGGGTTCGCGACTGCAACTCAGGTTCGCGGCCGCGACCCGGTACCCTGTTTTTAATCCTAAAACACGTTTTTGGCCAATTTTCAGCCCAACACTTTCTCCTCTATATATATAAGGTCAATTTCAAATTTGACCTAACCTATCACCCATTTCTCACACATATTCAGCCACCATTCACCTTTGGAAGCAAGGAATTGGAAGAGGGTTGAAGATCAAGATCATCAACTCAATCTTTTGGTTCATTCTATCTTATTTTCATGTCTTCTTTGATTTTCATTTGTTTTATCTTTGTAATAGTTAATATGAGTGGCTAGCACCCTTTGAATTCACTCTTGATCAATGTGGAACTTTGAGTCGAAGATATTTATGTGATTATTGCGGTTAATGTCACATAATGGATTGTGTATTCGAGCGTTTTATGTTATTTGATGTTATTGATTCACATTTATGAGTTGATTATTGGATTGATCACCCTTTAGGAGATTTATGAATGTGTTGCTAGTAGTTGAGATTGCTTTCCGTAATTATAGTGCTTTCAACTCTTTTGTAGCAAACAATGAATGTTTATTGGTGATAACATAAAGTTCGACCTCTAAAACAGAGCTTATGAGTTTTATGTCGTATTTATCTCGTTGTCTTGGTGCCTAATGCATTTGATTATTAATTCTAAGAGATCTTGTTCAAGGATATGGTTAAATCGAATAGGGTTAGTTGAAGAGCTTGTTTTGATGAACTAAAATTAAGAGACAACAAGACTATTAGAGCTTGTTAATAGTCTTGAGATAAGGGCTTGAATCACAGTTAATTGGGAATTAACAATAGTTGCATAAATTATCTAGACCAAAGGGAAGCATGATCTAGGGTTGATCATTTTTAATATTTGAAAAATAAAAACCGAAAAATCTATTCTATTGTCTATGACCATTTGCTTACCTAAATTCTAGTATTAATAGCTTTCAATCTCGTTTAACTGCTTTTCATTACTACTAGTAGGTTATTAATTGATCATTAAAATCCCCCCAACCTTTATTGTTTTCTTAAGTTGTTTATTTACTACATATTTAATTTCAATTGCTTGGTATGAAAATCAAAACTAATCGGCCGTTCCCTGTGGGATCGACCCTTGCTTGCCACTCTACTTAGTAGGATAGTTTGTAAGGTTAGTATTACAATACGATATTAATTTGGTAGCGTATTTGACGCGCGTACTGACCAGCATCGTTTTTTAAAGGCTAACAATTAACGTAAATACAAACAGTCAAAACATGTCTATTTTTTAATTACCAGTTCAAATGGAGAATTTAGGGTAAATTTAACTAGATTGAATAAGCACAAAAAATAATTGCAAAGATACATACATAGATTGCATAGATGTAGCTTTTGTAATCTTCAGATTCTAGCCCTCTCTTAAACCTGGTTGAAAATTTGCTACAATTTTAACTACACAAGATGACAAACCTCATAGTAAAAAGGTTCATAAATATAAACACTGCAATTCCAATTAGTTTTTATTAACAAACCAAGCAACACAATGAAAGGTATGTGGCCTTGTTTGCCCTATCACCCAACCCTTCCAGGAGTCGTAATTGTTCTCCAAGGAGGTCATACGAAACGCAAGGTTGCCAGCCTATATACCATTCTATCACAAACAAGAAAAACACCAACACTTGACATATTGATAACCCTAACTGTAAACAGGTTCACATAATCCAACAAGTGTACTTTAAGTTCCAATTTTAAATCCAAACACCGATATTTTTTGTAAAGGCTAACAATTAACAGAAATACAAGCAATCAAAACATGCATATTTTTCTTGAACCATTACAAATTAAACATCTAGGGTTAAACAAATGCATTTTTCGGGAACCAGTACAAAATCAACTAATTGAACCAGTACAAAACGATGGAAGTAAGAAAAAATAACTTGAAAAAAATGATTGTACCTTTCCCCTCATTCTGCCGTAGCCCTCCTTTTACCAATGGAACAAAATGGTACTTTAACGGCGGAGGCGAATGAGACGACGACGAAAACGGTGAATTTGATGGGAACGGCGACAAAGTACGAATCCAGAGCAGAACTGGAAGAAGAATGGAAAAAAAACGAGTTGTAATCAATCAAAGTAATGTTTTCTTAAGTTTAAGCCAAAGTTGCAAAAGGTTGTAACACTTTTAGTTTTCGTATAAAAAAATAAAATGAAAAATATTAATTGCACTACAAGACTACGATTTTGGAAACGAGGTGTATCACTTTTCGCTGATACACCTAGCTTATATAACCATTGACCAAGAAGTGTAATCTATTACCGAGTTTTTCATAGATAAACTGCACTTTGTAGATTTCGTAGACCAAACCATAGTTTACTAGCTACTAAAATTCGCTAATACACTACACTTACGAAAAACTGAGGCATCACCGTAGTCTATTAGCGAGATTTTGCGCTAATGGACTACACTTCACCCAAAAGTGTAGTTAATGCACCAATAAACTATAATTTCTTAGAAAGCCAAGGTCTAGTTGGTGTAGTCTATTAGCATTATTATTGTAGTGTATGCTTATCAAGGAGATACTGATAACACATTTTAGGGAAGAGGACAAATTGGCTTGGGCCTATCTACGGACGGTTGTATACAGCTTTAAAAGTGGCTGAAGAGGAAATGACACCCCGGTAGCTTCTTGTCCAGACAACTATATACATAGGCGAAAAAATATGTAATAAAATTGCATATCAGTTATTTATTTTTCATATTTTGTTTAGAAATATTTTACTACTGCAGTTTAGATATTATTTAATGTAAATTGCAAGATCTGCAAGATGACTTATTAACCGTAGACATAGTTCACAGGTTTTGCACTACTTTTAAGTATTTACTTTACATATGTGTAGGTGACAGTGTAAATATTCACTCATACTTAACTATATATATGCGCCGGTAAAAACATTCCTCTACTTATCTCCAGTGACACTTCATAACACTTATTATATGTGTATATATGTGGGCAAAATCATTCCTCTACTTTTTTTCTAGTGATACTTGGTATTAAAACTTAAAATTCTTGGCGATTGATGACAGGCTCGATTAGGCAAGGGTCCGAGCCTTAGTTGAAAACAATGCATATTTTTATTCTTCTAGCTAGCGGCGACGACTTGAACTTTCTAAAAATGACCGCAGTTTACCAGTTATGATCTAAACTATTATGTGGAAAAAAAAGGTTCACATAAATAATATATATATATATATATATATATATATATATATATATATATTGATAGATAGATAGAGAGAGAGAGAGAGGAAGAGAGAGAGAGAGAGAGAGAGAGAGAGAGAGAGAGAGATGCACAAAATAAATTAATGATATAAAACTATTGAAACTTTGGAAGTGGAATTTATTTTAGAAGTTTCTAAAGTAAAGCTAAGTGAGGTATACAAATTCACAAGAAATAATTGTTATTCTGGAGTGAAAAACAAGAATTAGCATAATAAGTCGAACGTGGGATTAGAGAAAGATAGTTGTAATAAAATCTCTCTTTAATGTCTGACAACTCTTTTGGGGAAATAAAATTTTCTAATATGACAATTATATCTTTTACAACAAAATATTACACAATATATATTCAATGGTGGATATGAAAAATATTTAGATTTAATGACTATAAACATCCAAGTGCCTAGTACACCTAGACTACATAAGTTAGACTAAAAAATTAGAAGTATTTCACCTAAGGTCATGTATTAATTACAAGACTCTTCTAATTATCCTTACACTTAGATACACGTCCTCATAAATAACTCATTTCATTTTTACAATTGTTATATCTTCCGCATTTTTCGTGTCTCAATTTGTGTAATCATTAAAAACTATGGACTCATCAATACAAATCAGAACGATGAAGATATGAGTTGTCAGCAACCTAGAATTGTGAAACCATGAACTTTGACGATGAAATCATTAGATGATTCACAAGTGGTATATAGAAAAGGAGGGAAAAATAATTCTATTTGGTATGTGTACATGAGTTTTAACCATTAAGTGTTCTTTATTTTCAGAAATTCTCTCCCAAAGATTTCTATTGCATTTTTATCAAACAACTAAAATAAAAACTACATGTGTACACAAATAAATTGATAGAGAAAAAAAAAAAAGAATCAATCTTAAAAAAAAAATTAAAATACATCACTACAATATAAATAGCTATATGTAACACTTCATTTGTAACATTAAAAAAAATTAAATTTTATGCACAATTTGGTAACACTTATAAATATGTAACACTTTTATGTTATTTGCGAATATGCAACACCTTCATGTAACATTTTGGATGTAATACTTTTTAAATTTTAATACTTTCAGGTAACGTTTTAAAAAAGTAACATTTTTGAATGAGTAACAAGTTCAAGTAACACTTATAAGTATCTTACTTTTAAGTAATCGAATTATATATATATATATATATATATATTATTTTAGACTAATAATATTTTTGGATTTCTCTTTCTCATGTGACTTTTGAAGAATTAAATTCTTCCAATCGCTTATATTTTGTAAAATGACTTCTTGAGAAAATGTTTTATAGATGTGTCGCATTATAATTATCACAATAGAACATTTATAATATGAGAGGTGAAAATAATCGACTCGTGACTACAAACATAACAATTTTTTAGAGCGCCTAGGATTTACTTGTAAGTTATCTAAAATAAATTTTATTAGTGATTTTTTGTGACCACAAAGGAGTTTTGTAACTTAACAATTTGAATACATTTTTGAAGTATAAAAACCAGGACTTGAAATATTTTATCGTGTTCCTATGTTTTTTATTTAATTTATATTTTATGAAGCACAACAAAAGTAATTAATTACTAAATTTTAAAGGTGACTTTAAAGTGTCTTAAAATTATCTACAAAAAGTAGATACATAAAGTTATTGTAATTGAAAGTAATAATAATGTCTTAAAATTTAGTTTAAAATAATTAGATGTAACAAATTAGTGGAATATCGAATAAGATATATATATATATATATATATATATATATATATATATATATATATAAACACACACATATATTGAGTGGCTGAAATTGAACAAAAAATCATTCATGCAAACTTTGTATCAATTTAAATAGTCGAATGGACTAAATAAAATTATATTAGGTTGTAGATTGATGAGAATCTAATATTGAGAGTAATTTATTGATGTTACAAAGAAAAATCTTCTGTATATAATTTTTCTTACAAAATAAAATAAAATAGTTATTTTAGCCTAGTGGTTCCATCATTGTTGTTAAATGTCCTACAAGCTTTCAACCTGAGATTGAAATACAACAATGAAAAATATTCAAAAAAAATTCTTTTAAAAAAAGTGATACATAGAGGATTATATGTAACATTCCTTAGTATCACTATAAAGTGCTATAATTTAAAATCTAATGTAGCAATTACAAAATATGTCACTACATACCATCCAAAGTGTTACTTTAAACTTTAGTTAACACCAATAAAGTGTTACCTAAACTCTATAGTAACATCCTCCTTTACTATTAAAGAGAGAAGGTTAAAATTAAAATCTGCCAACGTGTCGCTAGTCTGTTTTCTAGGAAAATACACGTACTGGCAGGACAATTTTTTGGAATATTACTTTAATCTTTAATGTAGAGTTTTAGAGGTGTCATTGATTTTGAATGCATGCACCCATTATTCTCGGTCAACCGCTCAGATTGACGCAACTGCATATTTACAGTTTTCTCTTTTTATTTTTTACGGCTAATTCATTTTATTGGTTGTCTCTTTTTTCTCTTCTTAACACTTCGCAGATCTCATCTGGTTTTCCTTTTTCGAGTTTGCCAATTAAATAATAAATATTAGATCTTTGAAGCAATAAATCTTTTCGCCCGTCCTATTAACTAAAAGTTAGGGTTTCGGACAACGCAAAGGAAGACTTACTGCAACAGATTCTACCCAATGACATTCTGAAGAGATATGTTAGCTGGCATTGCCAAGTGGACGAGCAGCGGCTACATAGTTGAGACCATGGAAAGGTGCAATGGGGTTTCTCTGAAGCGGTTCTCGACTGGCGGTGTAGATTTCTTCACTTTTCTACAATATCCTTACCTTCTGTGAGCGAATTGATTCAATTTTTGTATTTTTTTCCAATGTACGAGCACATATTGTTGGGTTTCGGATGATATAATGAGAATTAGTAGGCTAGCTTGTTATAACGGATGTGAGAAAGATAACATAAACGAGAAAGTAAACGACACAAATTTGCGTGGTTCACTAACAATGTGTTAGATACGTCCACGGGCAAAAGGGTGGAATCGCTTTATTCAGATATTTTTAGAGTTATAGACTGACAAAATCAGATTCAGACTGAGTAGCAAGACCCTAAGTCACAAACTAGGGCTATTTATAACCCCCTGACTGAGTGGGCCTCAAAATAGGTCAAAATTAGACCTAAACACTGAAACCCAAAATAACTGACTTAATGGACGTGACCGCATCTGACACTGTCGTAGTCACATTCCGAGCCCAGATACTGATGCCTTACATAGGCTCCATTTGTCGCCACCACATTTCCTGCAGTATCGATCGCGTTAAGCTTCCAGTAGCGACCGCGTTCAGCATTCAGCTATCACAATCTTATTTAGAGTGCTTTTGTAGCGGTCGCGTCTCCCAGATGCGAGATTCAAGACTTCGCAGATCAAACCTCCACCTTAACAACAGATGTGAACCAAAGCAAACGAGATTCAAGACACTATTCCAACAAATCTCCACCTTAACTTGAATGCTCTCACAGATCAACAGATGTCCCAAATGTAACAGAAGCACCCCAAAAGTGCCCAGATTGTACGAGTGGTACACGTGATCATGCATGTATTTTAGGTCGCCTTAAGTGTCGTTTTAATGATATTTGCATGCATATTCGATCGTGTATCGTTTGTTTTTCCATTTAATATGTTTGAGCTCGTTTCAGGACAATACAGGCAATATAAGACCAAGAACAAGTCTCGAAGAAGTCCGAAATGAAGAACCGAGCCAAGGATGGAAAATAAGTTGACCTAGAAGTTGGTTCGGCCAGGCTGCCGTGGCCGCAAAACCATTTCGTGCCCATGACCCACATGGCGAAGCCAATGCCCAATATCTCAAAGTTGTTTGTGGCCGTGAGTTAAGTTCACACCTGCGACCAAATCTGTGAACCAACTGTACTTCCAGCCTATATTTGGGCCGCAGCCGCGACCGAATATCGCGCCCGCTACCCGATACCCTGTTTTCACCCAAAACACGTTTTTTGAGCTCAATTTTAAGCCCACATTTTCTCCTCTCTATGTATAAGGTCCAATTCAAATTTGACATAACCTAACACCCCTTTTCGCATACCTTCAACCACATTTCACCATTGAAAGAAAGAAATTGGAGGAGAGTTGAAGATCAAGATCATCAACTCAATCTTTTGGTTCATTCTATTTATTTTAATGTCTTCTTTGATTTTCACTTATTTTAGCTTTGTAATAGTTGATATGAGTGGCTAACACTCCAAATTCAACCCTTGATCATTAGTTTAACCTTGAATTTAGGATGTTTATGTAATTTTTACGGTTATTAACCGATTGATTATATTTTGGAATGTTCTATGTTATTTGGTATTGTTGATTCAAACTTATGAGTTAAATTTTGGTCTGATCACCCATTTGTGTTGCTAGAATTGGGTTTGTAATATGTAATTATAATGAATCTGATTCTCGTGTAGCAAACAATGGATTTATTATATTGTGGATAACATAGTTCGACCACTAAAACCGAGCTTGTGAGTTTTAGGTCGAATCTACTCCGTTGTCTTGATTCTTAATGCATTTGGCTGTTGATTCTTAGTGAACTTGTTTTAGGAATGGATAAGTTGAGTAGGATTAATTGAAGAGCTTGTTTCGATTAATTATACTTAAAAGACAACAAGGTTAATAGAGTTTGTTATTAATCTTGGAGTAGGGGGTTCTAAGGCTAATCAATCGGGTAGTAACATCATTACATAGATTATCCGGATCAAAGGGATACTTGATTAAGAGTTGAATCCTTTTATCACTTATAAAACTAAAAATCATTCTATTGTCTTTGTTTACTTGAATTGTTAATTTGTTAAGTGCTTGTAGAGTAATTGTGATTTGGTTTGCTTAATCGCAATTAGGTGTTAGTTGTGATTACATAAAAAATCCCCTCCTACATCTTTATTATTTTCTAGCTTGTTGCTCGTGGGATCGACCCTTATTTACCACTCTATTAGTTAGAGTAGTGGATTAAGGATAAGTGTATGTTCTAATATACAATATTAATTTGGTGGTCGTTTGATGAACGCTTACCAAATTTTAGCGCCGTTGCCGGGGAATGGTGTTAGAACGGTTTTCTTTTCATTATTTTTACTATTTTAGTTAGTTGTCTTGTTTACTTAGTTTATTTTATACTTACTACCCATTGTTTGTTGCTTTGACCTAGTGGTTGATGGTCACGCGCTCTTACGGGGATGAAGGATTACTGTTTGAACCTGACATCGTCTTACATGGGCGTATTTTGAGGAGAAGAGCTAGAGTTTTTGAACACATTTGTGGAGAATTTTAAGGATTAAATCTTGAACCCGAAGAAAAACCGAGAGAAGAAATGGCGAATGAAAGGGTAGCCGAGAGGACCATGAAGGAGCTAGCAAACACGGGGGTCACACACCAACCCCTATATATTACCTTCCCCGAGTTTGGAGAGGACACGACTTTCGAATTGGAGTTGGGTCTTATACACTTGCTACCATCTTTCCACGGTCTTTCGGGAGAAGACCCACATAAGCATCTCAAGGAATTTCACATTGTATGTTCAAGTATGAAGCCTACAAAGGTGACAGAGGCACAAATAAAGTTAAGGGCATTCCCATTTTCCCTCAAGGATATAGCTAATGATTGGCTATACTACCTCCCATCGACTTCTATTACAACGTGGGAACAAATGGAGCCACAATTCCTTGAGAAGTACTTTCCGGCTTCTCGGGCCACAAATATTCGAAAACACATTAGTGGTATTCGGCAATGCCAAGGAGAGACACTATATGAATATTGGGAAAGGTTTAGAAGTTTGTTGCTAGTTGCCCACAACACCATATCACTAATCAACTTCTTATACAGTACTTCTACGAAGGTCTATCCTTGACCGACCGGAACATGATCGACTCGGCAAGTGGTGGAGCATTGGTTGACAAGACTCTAATAGCTGCTCGTTCGTTAATTTCTAGGATGGCTACTAATGCCCAACAATTTTGGTGTCGTGAGCTAATGAGGACGGTTGGGAGGTATATGATTCGACTATTGATGACAAATTGGAGCAGCTTACTAACTTGGTAAAAAAGGTGGCCTCGGGTAACACTCAAGCCCCCACGCCATGTAGGATTTGTCAAACTACCGAGCACAATACCGGCACATGCCCAATCTTCGGTGAAGAGATCGAAGCTCACGTAAATGTCGTTGGCAACTTCAACGGGGGAATGAGGTATGACTCTTTTTCAAAAAGTTACAAGCCGGGGTGAAGAGATCTTCCAAATTTTTGGTATGGTAACCAAGGTGGCCAATGAAGTGACCAAGGCCAAGGTCGAGCACCTCAACCGAGAGGGATGTACCAACAAAAGCAATCGACCGAATCATCATCCGGTCCATCTTTAGAAGACATCGTCAAGAGCCTAGCAACCAACACAGTCTAGTTTCAGAAGGACACTCAATCGACCATCAAGAACCTTGAAACACAAGTTAGCCAACTTGAAACCTCATTGTCTCGACTTGAAAGTGCAAACAGTGGCAAACTGTCAGCTCAACCGGAAATCAACCCTAAAAATCTCTGCTACCAGTCGATCAAAACACCCCCTCCAGCTTTGATGTGTCAGTCGCGACCGCGAAAGTAAGACATAGCCGTGACCCCTGTAGCTTCAAAACCTAATGTTTCAACTCTATGCTGACTCCACCATTCCCGTCTCCAAGTCGAATTACAAAGATGGTGGACAAAAACAAAGATAAAGAGATGCTAGAAGTGTTTCGGAAGGTCGAGATAAAAATTACCTTGATTGATTCCGTGAAACAAATTCCTCGGTATGAAAAATTTCTCAAGGACTTGCGCAATAACAAGAGGAAGCTAAAGGGCAATGAAAAAGTGATCATGGGAGAGAGTGTATCCGCAATCTTTCAAAAGAAACTTCCACCGAAGTGTAAAGATCCCGGAATGTTCGTAATCCCATGTGAGATACGTAACTGTAAGATTGAACATGCAATGCTCGACTTAGGAGCTTCAATTAACGTTATGCCACGCTCATTCAACTAGCCAACCAAAGCACTTCGTATCCCGATGAAGTAATCGAAGACGTGCTAGTTGAATTTGATGAACTAGTGTTTCTGGCTGACTTTTATGTTTTGGACATGCAAGGCGATTCATCAATCTCCACACCTATCTTATTAGAGAGGCTGTTTCTAAACACCTCCCAAACTAAGATAGGCATTCGTGAGGATACACTCACGATGGAGTTTGATGGAAGAACTGTGCAATTCAATATTTTTTATGCCATGCGGTTTCCCGAAGATGTCCATTATGTTCTCCCTAATGATATTATTAACCCTCATGTTGAAAGAAAATTTAAGATGAGGTGCAGGAATAAGCTGAAAATTTCCACATCTTTGATGCATCGTAAAGAGAAAAGTTAAAATCTAAAGGAAGTAAAATGTTTGAATTGGTCAGGGCTAATCTAGAAACCACCTTGGAAAAAATGCTAAAGGGAAAGTGAATTGGTCGAGCCAACGACGTAAAACAAAGGCGCTTGTCGGGAGGCAACCCGATGTTTATCGTATTTTTTTAAAATTTTTATTTTATTGCTATTTCATGTTTTCATGTCTTTTCTTAGCATTATATTTAGTCTTTAGGAACTAACATGACCAGGATTCAATAAAACTGTGAAGTGTGAGGGATATCACATGAAACGGGGGACAGGAAGTGAAAGGAGCACGAAGAAGCAGCAAAATGAATGGCAGCAGTAGCACTGTAAGTAAGCACCAAGCCGTAACACTCTTTTCTCCAAAAAAAATGTTTTTCAACCAAGTTTGGGGAAGGGGGTGTAAGTGGGACGACTTGGCCACTTTTGAACTTTATTTTCTTATATTTATGTTTTGTGCTAGCTGCTAGTTTTGTTTATTTGCTTTTGCCTACTTAGTTGTTGGCCTGTGAGCCGTTGGTTGTTTGGCCTGTGAGCCAATTGCTTGGTTGATCGGCTTGTGAACCATGAATTGTGTCAGAAGTCATGTTTAGTTCAACTTAGTAGTTATTTTGTGTTTTTGCATTGTTAATTTGAGTCAATAAGAACCAAGATGGTAGCTTTGAGTGGTTGTCTTATTGTGGATAGTGATGGGGATTGATAATTGGCGAATAGTTAATGATGAGATGATTTTTGTAAAAAAATTTGAAAAGGCACATGATAGAGCATGATAAGTTAATGAGATGAAATTGAGTTTGTGCTTAAAGCTTTTGATCAATTTTTTTTTTTGCCTTGTGAGTTTTTGAGCCTCAATTGTGCTCCTAATTTTGGAGTTACTTATACCTTCTTTCAGTGTGTATTTCTTTAATTGCATGTGATTGTCTCTAGAAATTGCCTTGATTCTCATTTTGAATAAGTTGGTACATTGTGTGACTTAGAAAATGATCTTAGACAATTCTTGATTTTGAGCTTATTTTTAAACTTGAAGATGTTACCCTTTTCACCAAAAAATGGAAAATTACCCCTAGTTGAGCTTTTAGCTTTTCGTTTGATAGCCCAACTCTACAAGCCGAATACCTTTCGATTTAGCTTTTGTCCCTAATTGGACTATTTGGTCACGAGGGAGGTGGTTGGATGGTAGTCGGGTAAAATTTGGGATTATATGGGTAATACTATTGGGAATATTGAAGGGTGAAGAGAATTGAAACAATAGGCAAGAAATTGAGAAAACTAGTGTCTCCTAGTGTTTGTGAATATTTCTACAATCATTCAAAAAAAAATCGAAAAAATTTAAAAATTAAAAAAGGAAAGAAAAAACCGGATGTATATATTTAGTTCATTGCTTTTGATTGGGAGAGGCTAGTAATATAAATACTTCTTGACCAATGTTCTCAAAGTTGGAAACTTCAAAAAGAAAACACATCCAAGGGAGAATTGAAAAAAGCATTTAGGTTGTGAGTTTGTAGTAGGGTGAAGAAATCAATTTTGGGATTGGTTTACTTGGGAAGTGAGAGAGTAAGGAAAGAGTGAATGTTATTTGAGGGGTGATTGAGAATAACTAACTCAATTAGACCAAGAATTAGTCACTTTTGCCCATATCTATCCCATCTTACTTCAAGCCAACATTATAACAAAAAATAAGACATTTTTTATTCTTTATCATACGTGTCGAGTACAAATTCGAATTTACAAGATTGGTAAGCATATGGTAGTCGTTGCTCATTGCATGCATTTCAATGTGAGCGAAAACACTACCTATTTGATACACTTGAGAGTCGAGAGATACACTCACCCGGTGAGGATCTTTAGTTGAGGGTTTCAAGTCTCAAAAGTAGTTGAAGTTGTCATATTATATATAATCAACTTATCATGATTGCCTTGCTTTTGAAAACTTCGTCTAAAACTGCTAATTAAATCTTCCTTAGCACATGTTCTATCTTCTTTTTCTTGGCTTCTATTTTTTTTAGGATGAACAAAGGTTTAAGTTTGGGGAGACTTGGTACACGTGATCGTGCATGCATTTTAGGTTGTCTTAAGTGTCGTTTTAATGACATTTGCATGCATATTCGATCGTCTATCGTTCGTATTTGTATTATTGGGCCATTTAATGTGTTTGAGCTTGTTTCAGGATAATACAGGCAATATAAGACGAAGAAAAAGTCTCCAAGAAGTCCGAAATGAAGAACCGAGCCAAGGATGAAACAGAGGCTGACCTAGAAGTTGGTTCGGCAAGGCTGCCGCGACCGCGAAACCGTTTCACGCCCGTGACCCACATGGCGAAGCCAATGCCCAAAATCTCAAAGTTGTTTGTGGCCACGAGTCAAGGTCGCGCCCGCGACCAAATCTGCGAACCAATTGTACTTCCAGCCTATATATGGGTTGCGCCCACGACCCGATACCCTATTTTTACCCAAAATACGATTTTTTTTATCTCAATTTTAAGCCCACACTTTCTCCTTTATATATAAGGTCCTATTCGATTTTTACGTAACCTAACACCCATTTTTCACATACCTTCAGCCACATTTCATCATTGAAAGCAAGGAATTGGAAGAGAGTTGAAGATCAAGATCAGCAACTCAATCTTTTAGTTCTTTCTATTTATTTTAATGTCTTCTTTGATTTTCACTTATTTTAGCTCTGTAATAGTTGATACGAGTGGCTAGCACTCTAAATTCAAATCTTGATCATTAGTCAAATCTTGGATTTAGGATGTTTATGTATTTTTTACGGTTATTAACCGATTGGATTATGTTTTGAAATGTTCCATGTTATTTGGTATTATTGATTCACACTAATGAATTGAATTGTGGTTTGATCACCCATTTGGATATTTGTTTGTGTGTTCCATGTTATGAATCTGATTTCCGTGTAGCAAACAATGGATTTATTCTATTGAGGATAACATAGAGATCGACAACTAAAAACCGAGATTGTGAATTTTATGTTGAATCTACTCCGTTATCTTGATTCTTACTGCATTTGACTATTGATTCTTAGAGAGCTTATTTTAGGAATTGATAATTATACTTAAAAGACAACAAGGTTAATAGAACTTGTTATTAATCTTGGAGTAGGGGGTTCTAATGCTAATCAATCGGGTAGTAACATCAATTACATAGATTATCCGGACCAAGGGGATACTCGATCAAGGGTTGAATCCTTTTATCATTTATAAAACTAAAAATCATTATATTGTCTTTGTTTACTTGAATTTTTAATTTGTTAAGTGCTTTTAGAGTAATTTTGATTTGGTTTGCTAAATTGCAATTGGGTGTTAGTTGTTAATTTTGTTTGCTTTATTGTTTTCTAGCTTGTTTATATTCTATTGGTTAATCATAATTGTTTAATATATAAAACAAAATTATTCGACAGTTCCTCGTGGGATCGACCCTTATTTTTACCACTCTTCTAGTTAGAG
The DNA here is from genome assembly GCA_958295605.1 of Ajuga chamaepitys. Taxonomy (NCBI): domain Eukaryota; kingdom Viridiplantae; phylum Streptophyta; class Magnoliopsida; order Lamiales; family Lamiaceae; genus Ajuga; species Ajuga chamaepitys. The sequence continues at coordinate 30,324,638 of OY282497.1, read as the reverse complement.
TAGTGGATCAAGGATAAGTGCATATTATTGTAGATATCAGTTCAATTTCATCAAGTGGTCATAGTTTGTAGTAGAGGTTGTGAGGAATCAGGAACCGGGTTCAGGTTGGGAAGAACCTGGCTGGAGAACCGGTTTTAAGGCAGATCAGTTTTGAAGGTTAATAAAGAACCGGAGTCAAAACGGTTATAACAGACTTATGCAACGGTTTAGAACCGTTGCATGTAAAATTATTGTGAAAGGTCCGTCTAACAGTTTTGAGCAGTTGAAACTGATTTGGTTACAGCTCCTGATACTTCTTGATTCGAGCTTAGACCTTTATATACATTTGATCCACTTGTAGAGACGAGTTGATACACATTGTTTTCCCTCTGTAAACACTTCTCAATCATTAGAATTAGAAAGCTAGGGTTCTTAAGCTCAATTCGGCTTGTGAATTGGGGTTTCTGGTTTTCTGGATTGTTTCTTGTAATTGATTGTTTAGTGGGGTGAATTGAGGTGTATAGAGCCTCCGTGGATGTAGATCACATTGATCGAACCACGTAAAACCTTGTGTTCTTAATTTTTGTTTATGTTTTTTTGTTCTGTTTCTGTTTGGCCGAATTCCAATTTTTTTCATTCTTTCTTGGTTTGATCTTGTTTGTGTGTGTTGTCAGTGTTTCATTTCTTAACAAGTGGCACCGTCTGTGGGAAGCTTGCACACACATTCAAAGAGGAAGAGAGAATGGCTGGAGTGAAGATGGATGTGGAGAAGTTTTCAGGTAAAAATGACTTCTCACTTTGGAAAATCAAAATGAATGATGTGTTGATTAAAAATGGGCTAGACTCTGCACTTCTTCCTGTTGATCAATGGCCTGATGCTGAGAAATCTAAGTTTCCAGAACTAGATAAGAAGGCTTTGAGTCTTATATTCCTCTGTTTGCGTGATAAACCCTTGAGGGAGATATCAAGGTGTAAGAATGCAGTGGAGGCATGGGGAAAACTGGAAGAACTCTATCAATCAAAGTCTATATGAAACAAACTATTTCTGAAACAGAAATTGATGTCTTTCAAAATCGCTGATCATAAGGTCATTTCTGATCAACTTGATGAGTTTGTCAAGATGATTGAAGAATTAGAAGATCTGGGGGTGAACTTGGAGGATGATGATAAGGCTCTGATGGTGTTGAATGTTCTTCCAAAGTCTATGGAAAGCTTCAAGGATGCATTAATGTTTGGAAGGGATGGAAAAATCAGTTATGAATCTATCCTATCAGCATTGAAGACAAAGTGTTTTCAGAATCAGGGAGAAAAGGGCTCAACATAGGCTGGAGAAGGTTTGAACATTAAGTTCAAAAAGAACTATCAAAAGAAGAAGTTCCAGGGATTCAAAGACAACAAATCTGGAACTCAGAATGCAAAGAAACAGGGAGATTGGGTTGAAACCAGAAACTGTTTCAAATGCAAGCAAGCTGGACATTTGAAGAAGGACTGTCCACAAAAGAAGAAGAAACAGGAAAATCAGAGGGCAGAAGTGGTTCGTGACTGGGCATCAAGAAGACACCCTAGAAGTTTTAAACATCACAGACACAAAGATGGAAAAGGAATGGGTTCTTGATACTGGCTGTTCATTCCACATGTGTCCCAATGAATCCTGGTTCAAGGAGTTACAGAAAGAAGATGGTGGATGTGTATTACTGGGAAATGATCACTCCTGCAGAGTTAAAGGCACATGATTAGTTTAGATAAAAATGTATGATGGAGTTATCAGAACCATTTCTCAAGTAAGGTATGTTCCTGGACTGAAAAGAAACCTCCTATCCCTTGGATCTCTTGTGGCAAATGGTTGTCAGTCGAACTCCCTAGATGGTTATCTTCATATCACTAAACACAACAAGCTGGTAATCAAAGGAAGGCAACACAATGGTCTTTTTATTCTGATTGGATCCCCTGTGTTAGGTTGTGCTGAATCTGTGATACATAGAGAAGATGTCATGAAGTGGCATAAAAGACTGGGTCATATTGGAGAGAAAGGATTGAAGGAGCTATCAAAGAGGGGCATCATTAGTGAAATGGGAAATAGAACACTGGATTTCTGTGACAAATGTGCTTTGGGAAAGGCCAAGAAGCTGCCTTATGCTAAAGGGATACATTCTACTCAAGAACCACTTGATTATGTACAATCTGATCTATGGGGGCCTTCAAGAACAGAGATACATGGAGGAGGAAGGTATTTCATGTCCATCATTGATGATTACAGTAGAAAAATATGGGTATATGTCTTAAGGAATAAGAGTGATGCATTCCTTAAGTTTAAAACATGGTTGAGCCAGGTGGAGAATCTAAGAGGGAAGAAGTTGAAACATTTTAGGACAGATAATGGCTTGGAATATCTATCCACTGAATTCACAAGGTTTTGTGAAGATAAGGGCATCACAAGGCACAGAACTGTCCCATTAAACCCTCAACAAAATGGGGTTGCTGAAAGGTTTAACAGGACTGTGCTTGAGAGAGTTAGATGTATGCTGATTGATGCTGGATTAATCAAATCCTTCTGGGGAGAAACACTAAATACTGCATGCTATTTGATAATTAGATCACCATCATCAACTCTAGGATTTAAGACTCCAGAAGAAGTTTGGAGTGGAAAGGTACCAAACTACTATGATTTTAGAGTGTTTGGGTGTCTGGCCTATGCTCACATTAGGCAAGACAAACTTGATGCAAGAGCACAGAGGTGTGTATTCCTAGGATATCCTGAGGGCATAAAAGGCTACAGGTTATGGTGCTTGGAACAGGGAAACCAGAAGCTCTTGATAATTAGAGATGTAAGATTCAATGAGGATGTGATGGGATATAACTCTACTGGAAGTCAAGAGGAAGCTGATGGTGCCGTGGAATCTGGAAGAATTTCTATTCAAGTGGAGCCTACTGAGGAGCAGATATCACCAGAGAAGGATGCTCAAGCTCAACAAGAAGATGACAGTTCATCAGAAGATGAAGAAGGTCAAACTAAGATTGCAAATCTCAGAACTTATAGCATTGGTGGAGACAGACCAAGAAGACAAATCCACAGGCCTGATTTCTATGGACAAGCTGGAAGTGTCTATTATGCATTAAGTGTAGCAGAAGACTTGGAGTTTCAAGAGCAAAACAGTTTTAAGGAAGCAATAAGTTGCAGTGAAAGTGAACACTGGATAGAGGCCATGATGGAGGAAATGGAATCTCTGGAGAGAAACCAAACCTGGAAGCTGGTAGACAAACCAAAGTGGCAGAAGCTAGTTAGCTCAAAGTGGATCTACAAGAAGAAGGTGGTGGCTGGAAAGGCTGATAAAATCAGATACAGGGCAAGGCTGGTGGCTAGGGGCTTTACACAAAGAGAAGGTATTGATTATAATGAGGTATTTTCTCCATTAGTGAAGCATTGCTCTATTAGATTACTTCTATCAAAGGTTACTCAAGAAGATATGGAATTACAGCAGTTAGATGTCAAGACAGCATTCCTGCATGGTGATCTAATTGAAAAGATATACATGAAGCAACCTGAGGGCTTTGTGATTCCAGAAAATGAAGAGAACGTCTGTTTTCTCAGGAAATCACTTTATGGATTGAAGCAAAGTCCAAGGCAGTGGAATAAGAAGTTCAATGAGTTCATGATTAATGCAGGATTTATAAGAAGCTTATATAACAGCTGTGTATACTTTAACAAAGGTTCAAGAGTTCAACAGGTATTTCTGTTGTTATATGTGGATGATATGCTCATTGCCAGTAAGAGTATGGATAAGATACAACAGCTAAAGGGAAGATTGAGTTCAGAATTTGACATGAAGGATCTTGGGGAAGCAAGGAAGATTCTGGGAATGGACATCATTAGAAGAAGGAAGACTGGAACACTATGGCTCTCACAGAAACAATATTTGCAGAAGGTTGTGGAGAGATTTCACATGCATGAGTCAAGGCCAGTAAGTATTCTAGTTAATCTGCAGACTAAGCTGTCCAAGGATCAGTGTCCTAAGACAGAAGCTGAGGAGATCCACATAAAGAATATTCCATATGCCAGTGGTGTTGGCAGTTTGATGTATGGAAAGATATGCAGCAAGCCAGACTTGGCCTATAGTGTAACTCTGGTAAGCAGGTACATGTCAAATCCTGGAGAGTCACATTGGGAAGCTTTGAAGCAAGTCTTGAGATATCTAAAAGGTTCTGTCAGTGTGGGTTTAAAATTTCAGAAACTAGAAGCTGGTGCTATACCTCTGGTTGGATATGCAGATGCAGACTTTGCTGGGAACTTGGATACAAGAAAATCTGTTACAGGATATGTCTTTACTTTGTATGGAACAGCTGTAAGCTGGAAAAGTGTGCAACAGTCTGTGGTTGTTTTATCCACAACTGAGGCAGAATACATTGCATTAACTGAGGCAATCAAGGAAGCTCTGTGGCTCAAAGGGATTCTCAAAGACTTAGGAATCAGACAAGGGTGTGTTACCATTCAGTGTGATAATCAGAGTGCTCTTCACTTGGTGAAACATCAAGCTTTTCATGAGAGGTCTAAGCATATTGATGTTAGACTTCATTTTGCAAGAGATGTGATTGAAGCAGGATCTGTTGAAGTGAAGAAGGTGCATACCATGGACAATGCAGCTGATTTTCTAACTAAGGCAGTTCCAGGGAGCAAGATGGTTCATTGCTCAAGCCTGATAAGGCTTGAACAATGTAGTTAAACCTGGAGCAAACAAGGCAGGTTGAGGTGATGAAGTACACTTGAGTTCATTGAGGTGGAGATTTGTAGATATCAGTTCAATTTCATCAAGTGGTCATAGTTTGTAGTAGAGGTTGTGAGGAATCAGGAACCGGGTTCAGGTTGGGAAGAACCGGGCTGGAGAACCGGTTTTAAGGCAGATCAGTTTTGAAGGTTAATAAAGAACCGGAGTCAAAGCGGTTATAACAGACTTATGCAACGGTTTAGAACCGTTGCATGTAAAACCGTTGTGAAAGGTCCGTCTAACAGTTTTGAGCAGTTGAAACTGATTTGGTTACAGCTCCTGATACTTCTTGATTCGAGCTTAGACCTTTATATACATTTGATCCACTAGTAGAGACGAGTTGATACACATTGTTTTCCCTCTATAAACACTTCTCAATCATTAGAATTAGAAAGCTAGGGTTCTTAAGCTCAATTCGGCTTGTGAATTAAGGTTTCTGGTTTTCTGGATTGTTTCTTGTAATTGATTGTTTAGTGGAGTGAATTGAGGTGTATAGAGACTCCGTGGATGTAGATCACATTGATCGAATCACGTAAAACCTTGTGTTATTAATTTTTGTTTCTGTTTTTGTGTTCGATTTCTGTTTGGCCGAATTCCAGTTTGTTTTTCATTCTTTCTTGGTTTGATCTTGTTTGTATGTGTTGTAAGTGTTTCATTTCTTAACAATTCTAATATACAATATTAAATTGGTGGTCATTTGACAAACGCTTAGCAACGAGCAGACTTTCGTACTCAGAATTATCCCAACGATGGGACAACTAACAGCTTGTGACATTCAACAAGTCCAAACTATGTTAGAACTTGTTACTCGGAACTGGCTTGTTGAACATGTCAGCGGGATTATTAGTAGATCCAACTTCAGACATACCTCTAAGATACCGGAAAATCCTCTTTAAACACATCAAACTTCCCGCTGTACTAGCGTAGGGAACTTGTGACAATGTAAAAGCAGTAGAATTGGAATCATCTTCGGGTACCTCAGATGATGCAAATCCCACTATACTTCTTTGGAGCTTTAACTCCAACTCTTCTAGCTCGATCAAGAGCTATCCTCTACGATCTAGCTTCAGTTTGTTGGTTTTTTGGTGGTACATCCTTCAACTCGATGTTAGAGTGTGAATCTCCATCACCTTCTTCTGACTCATTCTGCTCTATCTGTTTCTCAACACTATAGTTTTCAGACACAGCAATAGACTTCATAGTAGGATTAAACTTAGCCTGATTTTCCTTAGAAAACTTAGATGATGTAGCAGCAGCAAAATAGAATTGTCGCCCATAGAAATATTTTGTAATATGGATTAGGATGGGTAGTTCAATATTAATTCTATAGGGGAATGAATTAATATTAATAGGCTAGAATAATATTGATGGCTCAATATGGATATCTAGGCCCATTGGGAGGCAAATCCTATTCCTCCTAAAGGCTCGATGAGTAGCCCAATACAAGTCCATCAACTAAAAGGATAATGATTAATTAGAAGTAGGAGATAAGGAAAGAAAAGATATGGAAGAATCTAATTCCTAAGAGGATTAGGATTTATCCATATTTCCCTCTCCCAAGTGGGAGAGGATTTCCTAATCCTAAAAGGGGGCAAATTTCGGCCCTTATACCCTATAAATAGGGGACCAATCTTGGTTTCCGTATGCAATAGGAGATGCATAAGTGAGTGGGTGTTTTACTAGAAAATTAATTCTTTCCTTGAGAGTTAAAAAGTTCGTTTGATTTCCCACCGAATTGGTGAGCTTGGACTTAGGGAATACTCAAGAAGATCTTTGGGTTGAAAGATTAATTCTTCTCAATGGTGTCTCTTCAATTCAAAGGTAAAACTCTATAATCCCTTAGTGCCGCATGTTTAGGGCCTATTGTATGATTACCTTGATTCAATTACATGAATTATATGATTTGATCGTTCATATCATTCTTGTTTGATTATTGAAAATAGAAATTCAAATTACAACCCGAATAGATCCTTGGCACAATCCCCGATTCCCAAACAATTGGTATCAGAGCTATTGATTCGGGCTCTATAATTTCAAATTAAATTCTCAAAAATTAAATTTACGTCTTAATTGAAATTGGATAGTAGAACTATTCAATATGTTTTGCGAGAATCCAATCATCATGGATTTTTTATGTATGTTTTAAATTCATGTTGGATTGAATGATTTTTTAATCTGATTCGTTCAGATTCGTTTCTCTCGTGAGAAAATCCACGAGTAGATTAGGTCTATTTTTATGCAATAAATTGGTCTAGATGTGGTACGAGGCGTGTCGTTCTCCTTACCAAATTAATATAATGAATATACTTTTCCTTAATCTACTACTCTAACTAGTAGAGTGGTAAATAAGGGTCGATCACACGAGGAACGGTCGAACAATTTTGCTTTATGTATTAAACTATTATGATGAAGCAATATAATATAAATAAGCTAGTAAACAATAAATAAGTAGGGGGAGTTTTTATGGAATCATGACTAACACCTAAATTTATATTAAGCAACTCAAATAGCAATTACTCTAAAAGTACTTAACAATTTAAGAATTCAAGTAAAAAAAGATAAGAGAATGATTTTTGGTTTTATAAATGTTTAAAGGATTTAACCCTTGATCGAGTATCCCCTTCGCCCGGATAATCTATATAATTGATGTTACAACCAATTGATTTAGCCTTAGAATCCCTACTCCAAGATTAATAACAAGCTCTATTAACCTTGTTGTCTCTTAAGCATAATTAATCAAAACAAGCTCTTCAATTAATTCTACTCAACTTATCAATTCCTAGAACAAGCTCTCTAAGAATCTATAGTCAAATGCATTAAGAATCAAGACAATGGAGTAGATATGACATAAAACTCACAAGCTCAATTTTAGTGGTCCAACTCTATGTTATCTCCAATAGAATAAATCCATTATTCACTACATGGGAATCATATTCATAACAATTACAGATTACAAACCCAATACTAGCAACACACAAACAAATATCCAAATGGGTGATCAAACCACAATTCGATTCACAAGTGCGAATCAACAATCCCAAATAACGTAGAACATTCCAAAACCTAATCTAATCGGTTAATAACCATAAAAATTACATAAAAATCCTAAATCCAAGGTTCAACTAATGATCAAGGGCTGAAATTAGAGTGCTAGCCACTCATATCAACTATTACAAAGATAAAACAAGTGAAAAAAGAAGACATAAAAATAAGATAGAAGGAACCAAAATGTTAAGTTGATGATCTTGATCTTAAACCCTCTTCAATTCATTGCTTCCAATGGTGAATAGTGGTTGAATGTATGTGTAAAATGGGTGATAGGTTGGGTTAAATTCAAATTGGACCTTATATATATAGAGGAGAAAGTGTTGGGCTGAAAAATGGGCCAAAAACTTGTTTCGGGATAAGAAATAGGATACCGGATTGCGACCGCGAAGCTGAGTCGTGGCCACAAACCATTATTTTGCTTAAGCCAGATTTTGGTTCGCTTGACTGGTCACGGCCGCGAACCATGACTTGAATTTTCTGCTGGGTTTCGCTGGATTGGTCGAGGTCGCGAGCGTAAGTCGCAGGCGCAACTTCTCGCATGAAACTCTTCCCCTCTTGTTTCATCCCTGGCTCGTTCTTCATTACAGACTTCTTCGAGACTTAATATTGGTCTTATATTGCTTGTATTGTCCTGAAACGAGCTCAAATACATTAAATGGTCCAATAATACAAATATGAACAATACACGGTCAAATATGCATGCAAATGTCATTAAAACGACACTTAATTCGACCTAAAATGCATGCATGAACATGTGTACCAAGATGTTAGATTTATTTTTTGTAAATAAATTATAACGGATCAAAGACGAAGATGAAGACGGATTAAAAGAATCGAAGACGGTGGAAACTGCAGCCTGTTCTACGCCAAGGGGTCGCGACCGTGACGAGTGCAGTGTGTGTAACACAGCTGCAATGGGTGCAGTGCACGACCACGACAGGTACAACGCGCGACCGCGATGAGTGCAACGATGTGATCTTCGAGCAGTTAGGTTTCTCGTTTCAAAACGGGAAAATTGAACCATGATGATTGGATTTTAATTGTCTAATATGTGTTTAATTTATGTTTTGGTTTTACTTTGTGTATCAGGAACCTAGAAAATCTCATTGATTAAAATTACTAAGTATTTTAAGTTTAATTTATTATGGATAATAAATTAATTAATGGCCTCCATAATTGATTTGTTAAATTGAGTTTTTGGCTATGCATTGGCATGCATCTTTCTCCTTTATACATATGCCAAAAACGAGTTCACTAGATAAATTTCGTAAGATAACTGTAAGTTATTTTAAGTGGCGATATGACCTTCCCAACGAAGGCTTATGCAAAACTGAGTAATAATCATGTGTTGAGTTATGGTTATTACTTAGATATAGAATTGATAAAAGTTACTTCCCCACGAAGTCCCTGTCAATTTTATATGGCCAAGAAATGAGTCGACTATTACTTTTAGAATTAAAGGTTTGTAATTGTTTTGTTTGTAACCTACTTAAATGTATTTAAGTAAACGTCCACACTCAATGTGACTTGCTTAAATTGTTATAAGATGTTGGCTGATGCATGTATATATCGTTTTGTGAGATTTTGATATAACACATGTGATCAAATTTTGTGATAATGTTTGTGTTAATTGGATGTTAATATAGATCTATATTTTATTCTCAGTTCAACGTGTCGAAGAAAACAAATTAGAAGGGAAGAATTATGTAGATTGGAAAAGAAACTTCTTGATAGTCCCGACTGCTGAAGGACACAAGTTTATACTTGATTAACCTAGACCAATTGAGCCTACGAACGAAACTAGTGATGAAGATAGGGAATATCATAGGAAATGGTTAAGATCCAATGAACTGGCTAGGTGCACTATTCTGGCTTCAATGTCAGATGTGTTGCAGTACCAACACCAGAGCATGAGAACCGTTGCAAACATTATGATGAACCTTAATGAACTCTTCTCTCACCAGAATTGTACGGCTAGGCAAATAGCCACGCGGGATTTGTTGTCGCAGAAAATGGCTGAAGAGACGCTTGTGAGGGATCACGTTCTCAAAATGATGGGATACCTTAATAAGCTTGAGATTCTTGGAGCTGATTTCGATGTGGATACCCAAGTCGATACCATACTCCATTCTTTGCTGAAAAGTTTTGAGCAGTTTAAGCTAAACTATACCATGAATGATCAAGCATAAAGTTAGTTGCGCTCATGCAACCTTTGGTCGCGGCAGAGATGCTTATGGGGCCAAGAAGCCAAGCCTTGATGACTAGAAGTGCACCTTCCACTTCTGCGCCGAAAGGTAGAAAGAAGAAGAAGAAGAAAACTAAATGTAAAAAACATGCTGATTTCAAAGGTAAGGAAAAGATCCGCGCTGAAGATGGTATTAAGAAGAAAACAAACAAAGAAAGCGTTTCAATTACGGTCTGAAAGAACATTGGAGGGCGGACTGTCTCCAGCCTAAAAAGGCAGGAAAACAAGGTAAATCTCATGCACTAGTTATTGAAACTTGTTTAGCAGCGTGTTCTTTCCAATTGTGGGTGGTGGACACGGGAGCCACTGATCATGTTTGTTTCAATTCTCAGGGGTTCCAGCAACCCTGACAACTTAGTGGGAGTGAGATCACCATCACCTTGGGCAATGATGCAAGAGTAGCAGCTGTTGTAATGGGAGATGTTCACTTATCTTTTATGGAAAAGACTTTAGTTTTGAGAAATGTTGTTTGTGTTCCAAGTTTTAGAAAGAATTTAGTTTTAGTTTCTAAATGGTTTTTGGATGGATATTCAGTTTCTTTTATTAAGATTGTTATTATTACTTGTAATAATGAAGTTATCTGTCCTGGAACATTAGTGAACAATCTCTACACCATTAATTATGCACAACCCACATCCATACAAAATGCGTTATATAACACATCTATTGTTTCTAGAAAAAGAAAGTATTCTTCAAATATGAACGAAACACTTGTTTGGCATCCAAGACTTGTTCATGTTAATCTAAAAAGGATTCAAAGGTTGGTGAGTGATGGTTCATTGGAATCACTCCAAGTAGAACCGTTACCAACATGCGAATCATGTTTAGAGGGTAAAATAACTAAGAGAGCCTTTGGGGCTAAGGGGAATAGAGCCACTGAAGTGTTAGAACCTGTTCATACTGATGTATATGGTCCAATGTCGATTCAAGCGAGAGGTGGTTTCGAGTATTTCGTTACTTTTTACCTATAATTACTCGAGGTATGGGTATATTTTCCTAATGCGACATAAGTCTGAAGATTTTGATAAGTTCAAAGAGTTTAAGGCTGAAGCAGAAAAGCATCGGGACAAGAGTATCAAGTTTCTACAATCTGATCATGGGGGCGAATACCTTAGCAATGAATTTTTGGGTTACTTGTCAGAGCAAGGGATTGTATCCCAGTTAACCGCGCCTGGAACCCCTCAACAAAATGGGGTCGCAGAGCAAAGAAATATAACTCTTTTAGAAATGGTAAGGTCTATGATGAGTTATTTTGACTTACCCAAATTGTTTTGGGGTTATGCCTTGGAAACAACAGCTTACATTCTTAAGTTAGTACCTTCTAAATCAATTTCAAAAACTCCCTCAGAATTGTTGTCTGGACGAAAACCCAGTTTGAGACACATGAGAATCTGGGTATGTCCTGTATACGTGCTAGACAAAGAAGCTGATAAGTTGGAACCTCATTCAGAATTAAGGTTGTTTGTAGGTTATCCCTAAGGAACAAAAATGGGGTTTATTCTATAGTCCTAAGGATCAGAGGATCGTGGTGAGCACGTATTCTAGGTTCTTGGAAGAAGACTATATGAGTAACCGGAAGCCCAAGAGTGAGATTACCTTGAATGAATTACGAGGGAGCACTCATATACCAATGTACAAGATGATATACCACGTGATACACAAACACAATCAGAACCTCGTCGTAGTGGGAGGGTTGTTTGTCAGCCTGAGCGATTCATGTTCATGGGAGAGTCTTTAGATTTGGTCCCCGGTGAAGATGAATCTGAACCCTGGACATACAACAAGGCAATCCAAGACAAAGATGCAAGTTCTTGACAAACTGTAATGGAAGCAGAAATGGGATCTATAGATCACTGTAAAATGTGGGAGCTTGTTGAACCACCCAAAGGTATAAAGCCTATTAGATGCAAGTAGGTTTAAAAGAGAAAGAGAGGAACTGACGGGAAGGTTGAAACCTTCAAGGCTGGGCTTGTGGCAAAAAGGGTATACTCAGAGAGAGAGAATCGATTATGAGGAAACCTTTTCGTCTGTAGCTATGCTTAAGTCAATCCGCATTCTCTTTGTCGATAGCTACGCACCTAGACTTTGAGGTTTGGCAAATGGATGTCAAGAAAGCATTCCTAAATGGAAGTCTTGAAGGTGACATCTATATGTTTCAACCTGAAGGCTTCATTGAAAAAGGCCGAGAAAACCTTGTATGCAAGCTTAAGAAGTCAATCTATGGCCTAAAGTAAGCATCGCGAGCTTGGAATCAATGTTTTGATAAAGTAATAAAATCCAATAGATTTTATCAGAATGACTTTAAGAGTTGTGTTTATAGAAAGTGTATCGTAAATGCCTTGGTATTTTTAGTACTATACATAGATGATATTCTGCTTTTTGGAAACGATAAAAAGGTATTGTCAGACGTAAGGGTATGGTTATAAAATCAATTCGATATGAAGGACTTAGGAGAGGCTGGTCATATCCTTGGAATCAAGATTATTCGAGATCGCCAGCAAAGGATGATATGCTTATCCCAAGCCTCGTATATCGATACTATGCTAAAATGATTCAGCATGCAAGATGCCAAAAAGGCTTTTGTACCTTTCAGGCATGGGATTCATCTATCAAAAGACATGTGTCCTAAGACACAAAACGATATAGAAGAGATGAGGAAGGTTCCATACGCTTCGGCAGTTGGAAGTCTCATGTATCCAATGTTGTGCACGAGACTATGCAGTGGGCATGGTCAAAGTAACCCGGACAAGGGACATTGGACTGCGGTTAAGAACATTCTGAAGTATCTGAAAAGAACTCGAGATAGAATATTAGTCTTTCAATCAGACATTTTATGTCCTGTTGGTTACATGGACTCAAATTTCCAGTCAGACATAGACTCCAGAAAATCTACCTCATGAAGTGTATTTGTCTTAGGAGGTGGAGCCATCACGTGGAGAAGTGTAAAGCAGAAATGCATTGCTGTTCTACCAAGGAAGCTAAGTACGTCGCTGCTCGTGAAGCAGCGAAAGAGGCGGTTTGGCTCAAGAACTTCTTAGTGGACTTAGATGTGATTCTGAATTTTCCTGAAAGCATCACAGTTTATTGTGATAATGCGGGTGCGGTTGCAAATTCGAAGGAAATACGAGCCCACAAGGTGAGTAAACATATTGAAATGAAATACCCTCTCATACGAGAAATCGTTAAGGAATGAGACATAGTAGTGGCAAAGATAGCATCGGAGGACAACCTAACAGATCCATTCACAAAGAGTCTGCCTCAGAATACATTCGAGAAACATGTGGAAGGAATGAGAGGTAAGTATGTTGCCACGCTACTTTAGTATAAGTGGGAGAATTATTAGGACATGCTTTAGTTTACTTAAAAGCAGACTTTGAGTATATTTGGGAGATTGTTAGGGTTATACTGTAAAGCATGCTTTTAAGTGTTGCTTTGTATATAAACTGTTTCTTGCACTTTCTTGAATGAAAATAAATTATCACTGTTTCCTTTAAATATTATGAATTTTATATATATTTATTGCATAATGTTTGAATACTTTACATTGTAGGCAATCTGGTGTGTAGTAGATCACAAAAGATCACATTGTCGGTTCCTTATAATAAGTATAAAGATTCACAACTTAGATGGAGTTGAGCAATCCATTGGTAGAAGTTGATGTGTAAGGCTCAGATTGGTTTGTCTTGACCAAGAGATTACACTAGTGCATTCGTTGCATTGAATTGGACCAACAACGAGATAAATTTTCGAGACTGAATTAAAGGAAAAATTAGATCTCAGTGGTTATTGTTTTCTTAATTTATGTAACTTAATTGGGATTGTATATAAATTAATTAATGTTGCTTTGATTTATTATGGGTAAAGAGTAATTGGGACTCAATACTCTATACTTTGGGCAATTTTTTTAATTATATGAGAGATTGCTAAATTCATATAGAAAATCGTGTCTTGGTAAAACAAGTTGATTATGTCCCCTTGATGGGCTCCGAATGTTTATCATATCAAACCTGTACAATGGATTAACTTTCGATATGATAATAAGGTTGAGTTGTTTGTTCTCAAGGAATGAAAAATATTAATTAATTAATTAAAGTATTCAGTAACTTAAATTAATTAATGGACATTGAATCTTAAACACGAAAAAAATAATCGGGAGCCATTTTTCGTAATATGGATTAGGATGGGTACTTCAATATTAATTCTATATTGGAGTGAATTAATATTAATAGGCTAGAATAATATTGATGGCTCAATATGGATATCTAGACACATTGGGAGGCTCAATTATATTCCTCCTAAAGGCCCCTTAAGTAGCCCAATAGAAGTCCATTAACTAAAAGAATAAGGATTAATTAGAAGTAGGAGATAAGGAAAGAAAAGATATGGAAGAATCTAATTCTTAAGTGGATTAGGATTTATCCATATTTTCCTCTCCCAAGTTGGAGAGGATTTCCTAATCCTAAAAGGGGGCAAATTTCGGCCCCTATCCCCTATAAATAGGGGACCAATCTTGGTCCCCATATGCAATAGGAGATGCATAAGTGAGTGAGTATTTTTCTAGAAAATTAATCCTTCCTTGAGAGTTAAAAAGTTCGTCTGATTTTCCATCGAATTGGCGAGCTTGGACTTAGGGAATACTCAAGAAGATCTTTGGTTGAAAGATTAATTCTTCTCAACGGTGTATCTCTGATTCGAAGGCAAACACTATAATCCCTTAGTTCTGCATGTTTAGGGCCTATTGTATGATTACCTTGATTCAATTATATGAATTATATGATTCGATTGTTCATATCATTGTTGTTTGATTATTGAAAATAGAAATCCAAATTACAACCCGAATAGATTCTTGGCACAATCCCCGATTCCCCAACACCCCCTGCTTGTAAGTTGAAAACCACTCTTTGCACGGACATATATGGTAAGATGCCCCAGAGTTAAGAACCCACACATCAGTGGGACGTGTTTGTTCAGCAGCAACTAGAGCCAAATCATCCTCGGAGTTAGTGTTATCTCCGTTAGCAACAACAACACTACCTACTTTATTTTCCTTCTTTCGCTTTCTTCTTCGGACAATTATTCTTCCAATGCCCTGTCTCTTTATAGTAGTTACAAGTATCATCTGGTTTAGGGCCTTTGGAGCCTAATTTCTTCTTCCCTGAATTTCTAGGTCCCTTACTCCCACTGGTTACTAGCCCAGCGGCCTCATTATCCATACTTGTACCCGATGTCTTATGGCGTAGCTCTCTAGTATGCAGAGCTGATCTAACTTCCGCCAGAGACACATTTTCTTTCCCAAGAATAAAAGAGTGAACAAAATTCTCATATGAAAAGGGCAAAGAAACCATTAGAATTAAACCAGCATCTTCATCTTCTACTTTAACATCAATCTTATGCAATTCTAATAAAATTGTGTTCAATTGAACCTGATGTTCACGAAGCGACTGAACTCCGTGGATATGCAGACTGAACGTACGTTACTTCAACAACAAGATATTGGTAAGCTACTTCATCATATACAGACTCTCCAGTTTCAACCACAAACCGCACTTTCCTCCTCTGCGACCTCGGTAATGATATCATTTGCGAGACACAACATGATTATTAAGTGCACCTTCTCCTCCAGAATAGCCATCTCAACCTCCCCTAGAGCCACTGCCTTGCCCTTGCCCTTGTGCTTCTTATCATCCGACATCAGTGGTGCCCACAACCTGTTGTTTCAACAAGGCTCGCATCTTGATCTGCCACAGACTAAAATTGTTCCTCCCAGTGAATTTGTCAATTTTCTCATTTATCCCAGACATATTTCTCACCAGATTGCGAAAGCCCCTCACTGAGATCTAGTACCAATTTGTAATAACGGATGCGAGAAAGTAAACGAACACAAATTTACGTCGTTCACTAACAATGTGTTAGCATGTCCGCAAAAAGAAGAGAGGAATCATTTTATTCAGATGTTATCAGAGTTACAGACTAACAGACTATTCAGACTGATTTAGATTGTTTCAGATTGAGCAGCAAGACCCTAAGTCACAAACTAGGCTATGTATTACCTCATGACTGACTGGCCGGGCCTCCAAGTAGGCCAAAATTAGACCTAAACACGGAAATAACCAAAACAAACGACTTACCAGACGCAGCCGCATCTGACACTGTCGCGGTCACGTTTCGAGCCCAGATACTGATGTCGTATACAATCCCCATTTGTCGCGACCGCTTTTCCTACAGTAGCGGTCGCATTAAGCTTCCAATCACGGCCGCGTTCACCCTGTCGCAGCCACTTTCGGCAGTCAGTCGTCACAACCTTATTTAGGTTGATTTTGTAGCGGCCGCATCCATCATTCGCGGTCGCGTCTCCTAGATGCAAGATTCAAGATTTCACAGATCAAACCACCACCTTGACAACAGATGTGAACCAACATAGCCATTGTAACAGGCAAGTAGTGATGAAAGGTCACTATTTCTTTTTTCCATTAGTTTCTTTTAATCACCATTTCTTGGTATAAAAAAAGATTTTGGATGGTATAGAAAAATGGTATGTACATCCTTTTCATGGAGAAAGTTAGATTGTTTATTGAAAATATATTTTCCTCACTTGGTGGGAGTGTGTCTATTGTTGGCGTTGTATGAATCATCTCTCTCTGCTGCAGAATTTTGACAGGGTTTTCCAGTGAGCGACCCTCTCTCAGAGGGCTTTTTATTTGGTATGAATCCTCAGACATGTATCACTACATTTAAGAACCGGACTATTTCTTCTATATTAGATGATTTTACAAATGGAATGTTGCTTTAGAGTATCTTGCCAAGGTTCGGGCTTGCAATCTAGTAAAGTGTTTAAGGTTTTTTTGGTAGCCGGAATTGGATTTTTAATACTCACACATCTTAGTTTCCTTGTTTGTGAGATATTACTTATGTTTTAATCTATAGGATGGTGCACTTTGGGTGTTAGCAAATAAGACTTTGGGGGAGTGGTGGCGAGTCAAAGTTGTTTAATACTTGAACTTTCATTCTTTATTTTTTTTTTCTTTCTGAATGTCATTTACATCTTGTTTTTTTTTGTATTGTGAAGTAATCTTGGTTCTATTTGTTGGTGAAGGTGATCAAGTACAATTGTGAAACAACAAAGATGTTCTTTTATGAAGTATGAAATGCATATATGATAAAATGGTTAGATGAAATGAAAAGAAATCAATTATCAACTTTATTTAAATGTTGAAGGGAGTTGCAGTGAAGGTTCTAAAGAAACATCCTGTAGAGGGCCGAATATACACAATCAAGTGTCCCACTGCATTAGCAGAGTCCCCAACGAAATTCAAAGTATAAAGCTTCTATTAGGGCCAGAAAGAAGAAAAGGTCCATCAAGAACAAGAAGAACACACACACAAAAGAAGAAGAAAAAAAAAAAGAAAGAAAGAAAGAAAGAAGAAAAACTTAGTATCGGTGTCTATGATTTTAGCATATGTTCACAAATTCACATGCATGTTTATTTAGCATCTTATGTTTGCTTTATGTATTAGTAATAAACCAATATATTTTGAAACTTTTACTTACTCATGAGGGGTATGTGGTTATTAAAATTGTAATACAATGACTTACCTTTATTACTATTATATTCTCAACATTTGAGAATAATTTGTCTGTAGTTCTTGAGTTTATTTGGTATATTTGTTTATGAATTTCCACGTCGTTTAGGAGGAGGACGTGATAATTTAATTCAAATAATTTATTAACTATTATCTATACTTCTAATACATTTTGATAATCTTTCTAACGGTCATTTAATAATAACTTATCAATTTCACTACATTCTTTCCCAAACCAACAATAGATTTAGAATTCGTGCAATTCAAATATACAGTTATAGTGTGATTTATCTCTTCATGTCTAACCAGAAATATTATTTTTGCCTAATATCAAACAAAATATAAATTTGAGAAAACCAATATAATATATAAAATGCCTTTGCTGAACTCACGAAAAATGATTAGCTATGCATTTATATCAGTTTTTATCAATATTTTATTTATTTTTAGGACAAATGTAATCATATTTCCTAAAAAAAATCAATTTGTAGAAATTTTTTAGATGCAATTCTAATGTACCAGGAGATTTATCTTTTTCTTTTGAAGTTTAAAGGTCCAAAAACTAGTGCCCCTCGCCCCACTTAACCTTTAGAACATAAAAACTCAATTTAGTGATACTTTTAGCATTGCTTCTCTTACATAAACGGTAAACTGTAACACAAACAACAATGAGCAATTGAACTTCAGCGATTATGATGCAATGTATATATAATTTCAAACAACAAACAACTACATTCTTACAAGCTCTACCAATTTGTGTTCAACATTAAGCGTATTCTGGACCTTTATACCTTTTCATATTGGCACATGTAACATTTTTTTTATCAATATGTTTTCCCTATCATAAAAGATTCATTAATTGTCTGTTTCATATATGTGCATATAAATACATACATATTTAAAATAATAATTGCTTTATTAACATAATATATATATATATATATATGTGTGTTAATTAAAACAATATTTTTGCTAATAGTGGAGTTGATTATGCATGAATAAAAACATCACTATCAAATACGAATAATATTACAACAAACGCCTCAATCTAAGGTCGTAATGACGCATGTAATCCTCGCGTTTTATCTATTATACATATTTTCTTTAGCTGAAATACACGCATCGATAAAAAGAAAGAGCCATAGAAGCTCATTTTAGTTCCATATTGGACATACATTAATATAGGTACGCGCTAAACTTTCATACATTAATTTTAGTTTTGAAGGTATAAATTGCTTTTTTTTTTCCATATTCCTCATTCCCGCTTTCTACGTACAGTGGTGTTCACAATGCTAATTAATTAAGGAATGAAATCTTTACACATCACCGAGGAGAACATTAACATATACCCACAGTGGGTAGGAGAGCATTTCCGATGTCTTCATATAACATAATCAATAATTTAAATATATATTACTTTTTCTGAAGTAATTCCAATAATGTATTATTGTTTTTAATTGAAACTACAATATTATTGATATTGTTAATTGTATTTTTTCATCAATCAACGTAGACGTAGAGTTGGAGCTATACATTTTCCACCTATCTAGTCTATTACAAATATTGACAAATACAACTATGAACAACGGTATGATCAAACTTAAATATGTACTATAACTCAAGAATTTATTTTCTATTTTCTGAAATAATTTACAAATATTAAGAAATATTTATCCAAATCGTGGGTTGTGTAATAAAATAAGGTTGATTTTACATGACTTAGTGATCATGTATTGGGGGCAATAATTATGACGGGACAAGTATAGGGCAAATGATTCTTGCCTCAATTATATCAATAACACTGTCTTATGCAAAAATTCCTTTTCAATTTAAACAATCTTCATTAACGATTTTGTATGACACAATGATCAACAAAGGTTGGGGTCATCACTAATGTTGGACTTTTCTTGCATACGCCAGTGATTGTCATGGACAAGAGTCACAAACCAAAATGATGATAAAAATATAATTTGTGACGATGAGAAATATATATAAATAGAGCTACAAGCATTTTATAAGGAGGTTGTAAAAAACTCATAATATATACTTAGTACCAGGTTTTATGAGCTACAAATTAGTTTCAATCCTTACTATAATTCAGATTTCATTAACACATAACATGCTTAGTATATTAGATTACCAACATTTTCTCCCACAATTAATTTACTCTGTTTCTTATTTTATTGTTTAAAACATGCAAATCAAGCTCAAACAAAAGTCTAATCGGTGCTGGTAGACAACTAGTTTTTTATAATATATGTAATACTTTATAGGTGTTACATAAACTCATTTGCGTTGTAGTCACTATGTTACACCAAGCAATCCTGCAATACAACCAACAACGAAAAATTTCAACCCCATCAACCTGTTTTATTTTGTCACAAATACAACAACTCCGGCAACGCTAATATAAAAACCTTCTTTCCTCGCCTTTCCACTCCTCTTAGCCTCAACATTATTCAGAATTATTATATTAGATTAACTCTTGCAGCCACTGGATGTGTCTTCTTTGTGTATACGTCAACGGATCAATAGCTTCAACCCTTGTCGAAAAATCCTTGTGCATGCTTCCCTTGAAACTAAGAATGTGTGGTGCACTAATCGTCCCAACTTCAGAAAATTTCAGCCTAGAAACCTTTCAAGACCACATAAAATTTGGAAACATTTTTTAAAAAATATATTTCTTTTCAACTCAATTTCAGTAGGTGCGATAAAAAAATTAAAATTTTATGGATAGAGGAAGCATAAATTTTATAGGGTGAGGAAAATTAGGATCTTCTGGTGTTCAGTTAAATGCGGAAGATAAAATTTGGGATTTTTTTCAAAAATATTAGGATCATATTCAATCTACTTTTTGGGGAATAAAAAATAATTGTTTGTTAATAGAGAGAAAAAATTAAAATTCAAACGAAAAATAATCTGAAAACTGAAATTTTTCGGAGAGGGGCATTAGTGATCACATTGACCCCCGAAAAAGGGGAAGGGGGAATGTCATTGGTCGGCTAGAATTTGGCCACGCATTATTTTCGTTATAATAATAAATATAATTAATTCACAATCAAACCTGCTATAATTCTTAACACATTACTTTTTACATAATTTTATCTTATCGCAGCCTAATTATATTCTAACTTCACAAGATCCAGCCAAATAAGGCCTAAGTTTTGTTTAATTCTGATAATTTCTCCCAGAAACAACTTGATATATGAAATCGCCTTTTTGCGAAAACATTAGACCATCTCCAATCCTATCGTAAAACATGACAAATGGGGAATTTTTTACGCAACTTCCCCTAACCCCAGTTTATATCTTTCCGCTATAATTGGGGGATGAATAGTATCCCCAAATTATACATTATGTTTTCAAAATACACCTAAATTTAATTTTAATTACATAAATATCATCTTTCATTATCATATGTATTTAATAATTTTTCTTATTTAATTAAGAAGAAGATTTTGATTAACTTCACGAAATTATAAAATTATTACTTTAAACCTCAATATATATATATATATGTATATATATATATATTTTAGATATTACAATTAATAAATTTATTTAAAATAAATAAATAAAACTTTATAACAGGTAAAATCAAATAATCAGTTACAACTCAAATGAGAATTAATTACTTTTTTTGGTAGAATTTAATGTAAAGTATGTTGGAGATTGTTATATAAAACTGTAAGGATATGTTTGGATGGGGCTGGGGCTGGCTGGGACACTGTTGGCTGTGGATAATGGCTGGGAGTGTTAAAGAGTGATGTTTGTTTGGGTGGTTGAGGTAGTGGGTTTAGTGTAGGATATAATTTTAAATGGAAAAAATTAATTTTTAGTTCTGTATGTTAAGGCTTGTCCAGATTAAATCTTGTATGTTCCGAAATTTCAATTTTAATCCACTATGTTTCGAAAAATGTCCAATTTAAGGACACTAGGCGCAGACAGTCACTAATTGCGCCGTAATATGAGCACGTAACCTAATAAATTGTGCATTTCAGGTAAAAAAACGTGATGGTTATGAATACCGGTGTATATGCTAAGTAATTAAATCAAAACACCAATTCAAAAATACAAAATCTAAATCCGCATCAGTTTTAGACTTCCTGGGGGAAATAACTCGTCCTTTTGGGTTTATTTAAATAATTACATATACACCTGGATTCATAACTGCCACATTAGCTATTTGACCGAAAACCCCCAATTTATTCGATCACATGCGCCACAATTAGTGGCCACCGGCGTCTGGTGTCCTTACATTAGACATTTTTTAAAATATATTAGACTAAAATTAAAATATCGAAACATATAAGACTTTTTTTGGACAAGCCCTAACATACAGAACTAAACATGTATTTTTCCCAATTTTAAATTATAAAAGGTGATGTAATATGTGTAAGAGGTTGTTATTAATGATTGGTTTAATGATTAAAGTAGTATTGAGATTTGTGATTGATTGATGATGTGTATGATTGTTGATAAGTGATGTTTAGTTGTTGTTGGGTTAAAATTGTTTATATTGATCATTTTAATATGTTAAATGGTTATTATATAAATAAAAATATTAATGTGAATAAAAAACATTTTGAGGTAATTAATTTTACTAAAAATGAAAAAAAAACGTGGAAAATATATAAATTGACATTTGTCTTAATTATTTATTATATTTTATTTATTTTCGTCTTTTTCCCATAAAAATAATTAATTTTTTTTTTTTCGTTCAGTTACTAAATTTGAATTATTTCTGAATCTTTCAGATAAATGCATTATTCATTTTGTTTTTCTTCTTCGAAATGAATAAATATGATAATTTTTTAATATGTTAAATGGATATTACATAAATAAAAATATTAATGTGAGAAAAAAATATTTTTGGGGTAATTAATTATAATATAAAAAATTCGTGAAAAATATATAAATTGACATTTGTCTTAATTATTTATTATATTTTTATTTTTTCTAAAAATAATAATTAATTATCTTTTTCATTCAGTTTACTAAATTTGAATTACTAGTTTCTGAAAATTATTCTTCTTCAAAATGAATAAACATGTTAACTTTTAGTATGTTTAGTTATGTTTAGTTTAGTTTAGTTTAGGTTCAGTTCAGTTTAGTTTAGTTTAGTTTAGTTTAGTTTAGTTTAGTTTAGTTTAGTTCAGTTTAGGTTCAGTTTAGTTTAGTTTAGTTTAATTCAGATTCAGTTCAGTTTAGTTTAGTTCAGTTTAGTTCAGTTTAGTTTAGTTTAGTTCAGTTTAGTTTAGTTCAGTTTAGTTTTAGTTTAGTTTAGTTTAGTTTAGTTTAGTTCAGTTCAGTTTAGTTTAGTTCAGTTCTGTTCAGTTTAGTTATAGTATGTTAAATGATTATTATATAAATAAAAATATTAATGTGAGTAAAAAATATTTTTGTGGTAATTAATTTTAATATAAGAAAAATACATGGAAAATATATAAATTGACATTTGCCTTAATTATTTATTATATTTTATTTATTTTCATTTTTTTCCCAAAAATATAATTAATTATCTTTCTGCTTAGTTTATTAAATTTGAATTACAAGGTTCCGAACCTTTTAAATAAATATTTTATTCATTTCGTTTTTCTTCTTCGAAATGAATAAATATGATATTTTAAAGAGTGATGTTTGTTTGGGTGGTTGAGGTAGTGGTTGTAGTGTAGAATATAATTTTAAATTATAAAAGGTGATGTGATGTGTGTAAGAAGTTGTTATTAACGATTAAAGAGAAAAAGTGAGTGTTTGAGGGTGGTTATGGCAAACCGTGAAAACAAATATAGGTAGAAGTTGGGTCAACCCATTTGAGATTGTGCCAACCCCAACCAAACATACACTAAATTTAGTAGGATAAGATTGAGTTGGAAATAATATACATAAAAACTAGGGCTTGTTTGTTTATAATTTCAAAAGCATCTTTTACACTTTTGACTATGCTAGACACAAAAATTATGTTTGTTTTATCATTTTCATCCATATACTTTTTCCAAATCAATCATTACATTTAAATTAAATATTTATTTTATATCTCATCACTATCAATTCATCTAATATTATTATGATCCGCTCAATCTCACACACAAACAACACAGAACTTGTATTGAATGAAAACCAACCAAGAAATCGGCCACTTACAACCGAACCAAGAACAGGAAAGAAAAATGACGAACACAAGACGTTTACGTGGTTCGATCAATGTGATCTACATCTACGGAGGTTCTATACACCTCAATTCACTCCACTAATCAATCAATTACAAGAAATATCCAGAAACACCAGAAACCCCAATTCACAGCTTGAATTGAGCAGAAAACCCTAGCATTCTAATTCTCTTGATTGAGTAATGTTTACAGAGGGAAAGATACGTCAATCAGCTCGCAACTACAAGTGTTTACAATGTATATAAATGTCGGAGCTCGAATCAGGGAGTTGAGGAAGTTGTAACCAATTTTGACCCAAGAACTCAAAACTGCTACCGCGGGCTTTTTACAATGATTTCTCATGCAACGGTTTAAAACTGTTGCGAATGGCAATTATAACAAACTTGGACCCGGTTCCCATTCTAACCTTTTTTTTGAACTGGTTAAAATCTGGTTCTCTGACCCGGTTCCTTGCATTCCAAACCCGATTCTGGAATCCTCAAAATCTCTACTACATTCCATAAACACTTGATGATATTGAACTATTATCTACAAATATAATAAAACAAATTTCATAATAATTATTTAGTGGGACCCACCATTTATTAGTATTCTAATGAAAAACCATTATCCAACTATATTATTCAATAATTAGTCACATATATTTAAACATCAATCACATTTATTAAATCATATTAATCATATCAACGAAAATCTCCTAAACAACGTTAAAAACACTAAAAAATAAAAAATAAAATTAAAAAAAATAACCAAACATCTCCTATAAATTTAATGTAAAAATTCCACTATAGTTAAATTTGAGATAATGTCCGGAGATTTTTACTCTGAAAGCCCCTGACCCATGAGCGAAGAGATAACTAAATCAATTTTTTTATTATATGACACTAACCCCTAACTTTATATAAAATTTGTAAAGTTTTTAAAAAGGTATCAAAACTTACACTTTTGTCTTTATCTACACACTCCCCCTACCCCCCCACCCTCCCCCCCCCCCCCACCGTCCTCAACCCCCACTATCTCAACTGACACATCAGTTGAAGTGACGTGCGGTAGCCCACTACCCCCAAAAAACCGCCTTCCTCTCACTAAACCCCAAAAGACCCACATTTCACATTCCCTTTCATCTTCAACCCTTTCGCCTTCCTTTTTCACCCAAAATCCAGCCCCACCATTTTTTTACCTCAGAAGCTTTCAAGAAATTACAGAGTTTCGTGGCGCCACGTTATCGTGCATTATCCTTTTGTAATATTTCATCCCCAGAACATACTACTGGTTCCATGGCTAGATCCGTACGCCGTCGTTTAAGCAGACTCGACGGAGCGGGTCCCTTCTGCGCGCCAGGCTCTTCACGTCGACCTCGAAGACTTGAGCGAAGCCGGTCAACCTTACGTGAGGAAGAAAAGAAGCCCAACCTTCAATACCGCAACAAAACCGCCATTCAAGTGCCCACCGCAGAGTTTCCTCCAGAATCAGCCCACGACGGATTAGATCCCGCACTAACGTACGCCGTCATAGCCCCACGCTCTCTACTACCGACACTTTCGGAGATGCCTCGCCGAGCAGTCACACAGCGAACCGGACAAGTCGCTACCTCTGATTCCGAACCCTCGTAGCCCTTCCAGGCCTTCTTGCTCTCGTGGAAGCGGTCCACTCCTAGAAAAAGATGTGGAGGTAAAAGTTTTTAATTTATTTACTATTTGCGATATGATATTGAATGGTAATGTTCCTACCTGAACCCTAAAACTGAACTGAACTGAACTACTGAACTGAATTGAACCTGAACCTAAACTAAAGTAAACTAAACTAAACTAAACTAAACTAAACTAAAACTAAACTAAACTAAACTAAACTAAACTAAACTACCCTAAACTAAACTAAACTAAACTAAACTAAACTAAAACTAAAACTAAACTAAACTAAACTAAACTAAACTAAACTAAACTAAACTAAACTAAAACTAAAACTAAACTAAACTAAACTAAACTAAACTAAACTAAACTAAACTAAACTAAACTAAAACTAAACTAAACTAAACTAAAACTAAACTAAACTGAACTAAACTGAACTAAACTGAATCTGAACTGAATCTGAACTGAACTGAAACTGAACTGAATCTGAACTGAATCTGAACTGAATCTGAACTGAACTGAACTAAACTGAACTAAACTGAACTAAACTAAACTAAACTGCACTGAATTTTTTTTGTCATTTATGAGGTTCTGGTACATTCCCACTGACTAGAGTACTTTTGTCTATACAATGTTTTTGTGATGAGTTTCGGTTTGTGCAAATCTAGTTCATATGTTTTACTAATCTAACGTAGCATTTTGTTCTGCGTGGTTTGGGCTCATGACAACCAAATAAAGGAATGCACATGTGGTTTTATGATTCAGTTGTCCATGCATTTCACACTACGTAGTATGTAAACCGGTTTTCTTGGTTCAGACCCACAATTTGATGTCAGGTTTAGGTAATGCACGAATAAAGCATATTTCTTATGCTACATCAGAATATATTGTTCGAGTCACCTAATTGTAGTCGTATTTAGGAACGAGTATTAATCGGATGAAAACTAACCATAACCCTCTACCCAATTGTGTGTCATTGCCGCATTTTGAAATTATATTTGTTCGTGCAAAGTTTTGTTGTGATTATAAATAAGTAAACATCAATCCTTTTAAAATGTCTGTTTAGTTATCCAAAATCTGGACGTTTGACACAAACACGAATTCGGCCCGTTTGCATGTACACCGTGCTAGTGAAATTGTAGTAACAATACGCACGAAATTGGTCTACTCACGCTTTAGGTACGATTTAGGCACACCACGGTTCTTGCACGGTACGATTTAGGACTGGCACGATGGTAGGCACTCATCCAGTTGATTATGGTTTAATTTGCGGCTCCTGTTACATTGCCAAATACGGTGCTCATATTTTGGTTTAAGCGTGCGTTGTGTACTAGCTAGTTGCTTAATTACATATAATAACCTCATCGCATCATGCATCAGACAATTATATTAGTACTGATAGTGCTTTCATAGGTTTTTTATGCGACAACACGAATGGCACTTGAAAAGGCCCTCAATGATGATGGTACACGTGATCATGCATGCATTTTAGATCGCTTTAAGTGTCGTTTTAATGATATTTTCATGCATATTTGATCGTGTATCGTGCATATTTGTGTTATTGGGCCATTTAATGTGTTGAGTTTGTTTCAAGACAAAACAGGTAAATTAAGACCCAAAAAAGAGTCTCGAGGAAGTCCGGAACGGAGAACGAGCCAAGGATAGAACAAGCAAAATGAAGGGTTCGCGCCCGCAACTTTGGTTCGCGGCCGCGACCCGATACCCTTTTTTAATCCTAAAACACGTTTTTGGCCAAATTGGAGCCCAACACTTTCTCCTCTATATATATGTGGTCATTTTCGATTTTGACCTAACCTAGAACCCATCCCCCACACATTTTCAGCCATTATTCAACATTGGAAGCAAAGGATTGGAAGGGGGTTGAAGATCAAGATCATCAATCCTATCTTTTGGTTCCTCCTATCTTATTTTCATGTTTTTCGGATTTTCTCTTACTTTATCTTTGTAATAGTTGTAATGGGTGGCTAGCACCCTAGAATTCACTCTTGGGTCAGTAGTTGAACCTTGAGTTTAAGAGATTTATGTGATTATTGCGGTTAATATTACCGATTGGATTATGCTTTGTGAATGTTCTATGTTATTTGGGATTGTTGATTCACACTTATGAATTGAATTGTGGTTTGATCACCTATTTGGATATTTGTTTGTGTGTTGCTAGAATTAGAAATTACTATCCGTAATTTTAGGATTTCTGATTCCCGTGTAGCAAACAACAGATTTATTTTACTGGGGATAACATAGAGTTCGACCACTAGAACCGAGCTTATGAGTTTTATGTCGAATCTACTCCGTTGTCTTAATTCTTAATGCACTCGACTATTGATTCTTAAAGAGCTTGTTTTAGGATTCGATAAATGGAGTAGAATTAATTGAAGAGCTTATTTTGATTAGTCATACTTAAGAGACAACAAGATTGATAGAGCTGGTTATCAATCTTGGAGTAGGAGTTCTAAAGCTAACAAATTGGGTATTATCAATAGTTGCATAAGTCGTCCTAGACCAAGGGGAAGCATGATCAAGGGTGAATCGTTCTATTACTTGGAAACCAAAAACCGAAAAGATCATTCTATTTGTCTTTGTTTATTTGAATTGTTAAATTGCTAAGTATTTTTAGAATAATTTTTATTTAAGTTTCTGAATAGAAATTTAGGTGTTAACTGTGATTTCATTAAGATCCCCCCCCCCCCCCACTTCTTTATTGTTTTTCTAGCTTATTTACGTTATATTGCTTGATTAAAATAGTTTAATACATAAAGCAAAATTTGTTCGACCGTTCCTCGTGGGATCGACCCTTACTTGCCACTCTACTAGTTAGAGTTGTAGGATAAGGTTAAGTGTATATTTCTATACATTAATTTGGTGTTAAGAAACGATCCATACCAAATTTTGGCGCCGTTGTCGGGGATCAGTGTTAGAACAAATTTGTTTTTAGTGTTAAGCATTATTTTTATTATTTTAGTTAAGCATTTTTGTTATGTTTGTTTCTTTGATAATCATAGTAAATAAACACAAAATGTCGTTGGAGAATATGATAAAGATCTTTGCTTCTAACACTCTGCAATTTCAGGAAGATACACGGTCGAGAATCATGAGTCTTGAGACTCAAATTAGTCATTTGGTTACCATGATAAGCAGGTTAGAAGGACAAGAACACTTAAGTAGGGACGATGAATCTTTCCCCAAAGATGAGCACCGAGAAATGTGCAAAGCACTCACCAAAGAAGACTCAAACCTTCAAGAGGTAGAACTCGAATCTCAAAAACTGTTGGAAGTGATTGATGAATTTGAGAGTGAGGTTAACGTCGTTGAAAGTGGTCTTAGTGAATGTTTTGACATAGCTTACGATGTGGAATATGTTTGCTTTGATGACTCCTTGATGTATGATTTTTGTTGCAAACATCTTCCAAATGAAATTTTTTCCCTTGATGCATTCATTGATTTAGGTGAACCCTTCACTTGTACGTTGGAAAAGGATGACGTCTTATTTTGGGAAGATTTTCAAACTAAGGGCATTCGTGATGAATTGAGCATTGATTTGAGTTAATCCTTCGGGTTCACTTTAGAAAATGATGACGTCATCGTTTGGGAAAAATTTCAAATCTTGAGAATTCCTCATTTCCAAAAAAGTCTTTGATGAAACACCCTCCACCCATGCTGATTTTCAGGTTTGTGGGGAACCACCCCTATTTGAGAGCGATAAATATTTTTCAAGAAAATGTAGAACCCCTAGACTTGACAACTTGTCTTTGAGGCATTTGAATTGCATCCCCGCCCCTTCATATTTACCACAAGATGTCATGGAAGGGTTTTTATAAATTGCCAAGCATGATTTTGTTGGGACGAAAATTTTCTCCTCACCAACTAACTTGACTTTCTTGAAAATTGGCATTGTTTTAAAAATTCTTTCAAATTGGGACGGAAATCTTGTGGTAAAAATTGAAACACCCTCATTTGCGAAAGGGTATTATGAGAGCTTAATCATATTGGCTAGAAATTGTCATATATTCATTGTCTACGCT
Source organism: Ajuga chamaepitys (assembly GCA_958295605.1). Taxonomy (NCBI): domain Eukaryota; kingdom Viridiplantae; phylum Streptophyta; class Magnoliopsida; order Lamiales; family Lamiaceae; genus Ajuga; species Ajuga chamaepitys. The sequence goes on along the minus strand of OY282497.1, from coordinate 30,295,188 downwards.
TAAACACTTTGTTCTTGTTGAGAAACCTTTTTGTAAGGAGGGAAGGAAGCCAAAGGAAAGACGGAAGGTGGAGAACATATGGGAAATGATGGAATGGAAATTCCAAGGATCAAGAAAAGCGACTCGTTGGAGATTCGCTAAAGGGCAGAGCTATGAAGGCTCATACGAGCATTTTTACTTCGAGCCCCCTTGACAAGCAAGAGGATGATAGGGTCAAGCTAAAAAGAAGCACATCTCGGGAGGTAACCCGACATTTATTGCTTTCGTTTGTTAAATTTCATAGTTTAGATTGTTCACCTATCTATTTTTAATTATGTCTTATAATAGTTGTTTTAAATGTGTAGGGATAAACACACAACCAATCTAGCCTTTCAATGCAAGAAAATAGCACAAAATGGGAGGGGACATCACTTCAGCCAAGGCCCACTGAAGAAAAACTGCCAAAGACGCTGTAAACTAACCTCAGCCGAGGTCCATCCATATCTCGGCCGAGGCCAATCTGGAGCAAAAACAGGGTCCCTTTTCGTGCCAAGAGTCGCGCCCACAACATAATGATCAGGTATAAGCTTCGAATAAACCCTCGCGCCTGCAAATACAAGTCGCGGCCGCAACGGGTTTAACAGGCTTCACGTTCGAATGACGGTTCGTGCCCGTGACATTTCGAATAGTTTAAAGGAACAGATTCGCGAAAATAGGTCATTTCTTCCACTCTATTCGAATGCTTGCGAAACACACACAAAAATCTTCCAAATTTATTTTAATTTTTCACTCTTAAAACTCATTCAAAACACACACCACTCACTACCCACTCTATTGCACACACATTCACCCGATTAATTTCGAATTTGGAGCAAATTTCTGGTCGGGGCACAAAAAAGGGCGCGAAAATCACCAATTCAAATTTCTTCATCTAAACTCGACCGGTAAGTACTGCTATCTCTCTCTTTTGATCCATTATTGCGTATTATTGAATCCATTGTTGAGATTGGGGTTAATTTTATGTTTATTTGCATTTTTATTGAAATTGGTTATACATACAATTTGTTGTATTGATTTTTTGCCAATTGATATGTATTATGCATTCGAATGATAGAATTAACATGATAGCTTGTATAATCTCTTGATGATTGAGTGGGTATATTGATTGAGTAAAGATTTATGAGTTACAGAAAGATAAATTCATTGTGGCAATTCATCGAACATGTGATATGCGTTAAATTGTTGTGCTTAAGTTATCTAATTTCGACTATTTTATCTAGTTTTTTAGCCCAATTGTTGATATTATCGTAATGTATAACCTCATTTGAGTGTGAATTGGTTGTCATTGCATAGTTGATACACATTGACTTGTTTTTGTTGGATATATAGTCGAATTCACGTATACTTAGGCACCTCATACTTGAATTTTAACTCGTTGTATTGCCACTAGTTTTAAAAATTTGGTGTGTTGATTGTAGGATTCAATGGCACCTCCAAAAGCCACCATGAGCAAACGCAAAGGAAAAGGGAAGGCGACTGTTCAAAGAGCCTGAGATTGAGCCACCTCAAGTCCCGACATCCACCCTCCCTCATATTGATAGTCGAGCATTCAACATTGTGTCGAGAGACTCCACATAAGGCCGGGTTTAACAAGATCTTTCATCGATCCATCATGCCCACCCGATATGGCTAGAACGACATCCTTGAGGCCATGGGCATTCTCGAGAATGTGAATACCCTGTTGAAGAAGGTAGGCCTCCAGAAATTTATGGAACCAAAGCCTACATACAAGTGCCTTGTGTGGGAATTCCTTAGCACCTTTGAGGTTCGGGCTGACTCCGAAAAATGTGGTGCCAAACCGTACAGCATCACATTTCAGCTGATGGGATATTCACATACCCTCAAGATGAGGGAATTGTGCACCGCATATGGCTTCCCTGAGCGCATTTCTTCAGCCGATGCAGCAGAGCTCAAGACCTTTGATGTCCGGACTTTTTGGGGGAAAATAACTGCAGCCAACGGTCTAGTCGAGCCTTAGGTTTTCTCAGCTAAGAATTCGAAGGTGACCTGGATTAGGAATCCAGTCATCTAGTACATCAAGTGGATCCTTGCACTAACCATGTTTGCAAGATCAGAAACAGGAGTCTGCCGTGTCAATGAGTTGGACATGCTATGGTCAATATTGTAAGGCATCCCGAGGCATTATGAGGACATCTTCATTGGGGGCCTAATCACCCACATAGCCGAACATCATGGTATCCCGCTGACAGATTTGTCTCCAGTATCCACCTCGTATTATCTCACTTGGCAACTTCCAACAAGTCTCTTGAAACGTTCCCAATACTCATATAATGTTTCACCTTGCATCTGCCTCACTCCACTGATCTCCTTTCGAATGGTGGTGGCTCGAGAAGCTGGGAAGAATTTTTCAAGGAATTGGGTTTCCATCTGCTCCCAGGTGGTGATTGATCTGGATGGAAGGTAGTATAGCCAATCCCGAGCAAGATCCTTCAGGGAGAACGGGAATGCTCGAAGTTTGATCTGTTCTTCCGTCACCCTTGATGGCTTCATACTTGAACAAACCACATGGAACTCCTTGAGGTGCTTATGAGGGTCCTCTCCGGACAATCCATGAAAGGAAGGTAGTAGGTGGATGCGTCCGGATTTCAACTCGAAAACAGTGTCGTTTCCTATGGCTGGGAAGGTGATGCACAAGGGCTCTTGAGCAACCCTTGTGTTAGCCAACTCCTTCATTGTTCTTTCTTGACCTTGATCCTCAGCCATTTCTTCCAAGTTAATAATCTCTTCACCCCCTAAATTCAGCACTTCGATTCTTTCTCGGACTTGCTCCAAATCTCGAGCTCTCCTTCTCAATTCACGTTCACGTTCCTTAATATCCGGTTCAAATAGCAATCCTTTTTCTCCTTGCGAACGCAAGAACATTCACTACGAGTAAACAAAAATAAGGAAACAAAGTGAGATTATGAAATTACTAAGCTAAACAAGAAGATAACTATATATGTTATTAATCATAATGCTTGATCAACAAATCAACTCTATTCTAATCACCGTTCCCCGGCAACGGCGCCAAAATTTGGTAGCGTCATTTCCTACTACCAAATTAAATTGTGTATGAAGAATACACTTAAACCTTACTAACTATCCTACTGAGTAGAATGGTAAATAAGGGTCGATCCCACAGGGAACGGCCGAACAGTTTTGATTACGATGTCAAGCAGTTTATGATTAAGTATGCAAGAAATAAATACTCAAGAAAGCAATAATGGGGGGTTGATGGGAAACTAACAATCTATTAGTGACAATTAAAAGCAAATAGACACAATTAAAAGAAACAAGTACTCAAAAACAATAGAAGAGATCTTTTTCGGTTTTAGTTTTCAAATAATAAAACAAGTCACCCTTGATCATGCTTCCCCTTGGTCTTGAACAATTAATGCAACTATTGTTAATGCCCGATTAAATTGTGATTTAAGCCCTTATCTCAAGACTATTAACAAGCTCTAATAGCCTTGTTGTCCCTTAATCTTAGTTAATCAAAATAAGCTCTTCGACTAACCCTATTCAGTTTAACCGAATCCTCGAACAAGCTCTCTTAGATTCAATCACCAAAAGCATTAAACACTAGGACAACAAGATAAATTCAACATAAAACTCGAAAGCTTGGTTTTAGTGGTTGAACTTTGTGTTATCCCCAATAAATAACTATTGTTTGCTACTTGGGAATCGGAAATCCTACAATTATGGATAGTAATCTCCTATTCTAGCAACACATTCACAAATCCCTTAAAGGGTGATCAAACCAATAATCAATTCATAAATGTGAGTCAATAAGAGCAAATAACACAAAACACTTAAATACACAATAATCTCGGTAACATTAACCGTAATAATCACATCAATGTCTCGACTCAAGGTTCCACAATGATCAAGGATGAACTAAGGGTGCTAGCCACCCATATTAACTAATACAATCAGAAAATAAATGGGAAAATAAAGAAACATGACACTGATATGGATGAATCCAAAGATGTCAATTGGAGAAAATGATCCTTCAATCCCTTGCCCAATCTCCTTCCTTGGTGGCTGAAATGTGCTCTCCAGGTATCAAAAAGGCATCCAAAAGTTATCCAAAGTTAGGTTAAATTCGAATGGGATGATATATATATAAAGGAAGAAAGTGCTAGACAAAAATAGGCAAAAACGTATTCAGGATTTTAAAACAGGGTAGTGAATCTCGGCCGAGATGGGAGTGTGTCTCGGCCGAGACGTGAAAAAGGGTTTTCAAGAAATTTGGGTCGAAGGTCAATCTCGGCCGAGATTGGGTTGCATCTCGGCCGAGACGTGAAAAAGGGGAAACTAGGGCTTTTTAGGTTTTGACTCATCTCGGCCGAGATTAGATTGCATCTCGGCCGAGACTTTCATCTTTGACATTCTTCAGAAATTCCCTGGACCCTCATCTCGGCCGAGATGAGATTGAATCTCGGCCGAGCTCTTCAGTCTTGCAAAACTTCAGAAAACCCCTGGAGGCTCATCTCGGCCGAGATTAACATCCTGTCTCGGCCGAGATCTTCAGTTGGCCCTTCCTTTCTTGCCTCGATCGATCCCTCGACTCCGCGGTCGTTTAATCTTCGATTTCGACCCTTTTTACACCTGTCTTAATACAAAAATAGCTCAAACGCATTATTTTGCACATTAGAATATAAAAAGCACTAAATACACATAATTATGCACGTTATTGACACTAAAAGTGCCCTAAAGTGCGTGCACGGAACTCGTGTACCACCTTTCCCAGAGCACATTTGTCACAGAACTCAAGTGTTTGATTTCCTATTTCACCAATTATTCCCCTCTTGGATAGCTCCTTCAATCCTTTCTGTCCAATATGACCCAGTCTTTTATGCCACTTCATGAAATCCTCTCTACTTATCACAGGTTCAACACAACCTATCACAGGAGATCTAATCAGAATAAACAGTCCATTATGTTGCCTTCCCTTGATTACCAGCTTGTTGTGTTTAGTGATATGAAGATAACCATCTGTGGATTTGAACTGACAGCCATTTGCCACAAGAGATCCAAGGGACAGGAGGTTTCTTTTAAGACCAGGAACATATTTCACTTGAGAAATGGTCCTGATGACTCCATCATAGATTTTGCTCTGAACTGATCCTGTGCCTTTAACTCTGCAGGAGTGGTCATTTTCCAGTAATACACATCCTCCATCTTATTTCTGTAAATCCTTGAACCAGGATTCATTAGGGCACATGTGGAATGAACACCCTGTATCAAGAACCCATTCCTTTTCCATCTTTGTGTCTGTGATGTTTAAAACTTCTAAGGTGTCTTCTTGATGCTCAGTCACAGCCACTTCTGCCCTCTGATTTTCCTGTTTCTTCTTCTTTTGTGGGCAATCCTTCTTCAAATGTCCAGCTTGCTTGCATTTGAAACACTTTTTCAACCCAGTCTCCCTGCTTCTTTGCATTCTGAGTTCCAGATTTGTTATCTTTGAATCCCTGGAACTTCTTCCTTTGATAGTTCTTTTTGAACTTTATGTTCAGGCCTTCTCTAGCCTGTGTAGAGCCTTTTTCTCCCTGATTTGGAAAACACTTTCTCTTCAATTGTGAGAGGATAGATTCATAACTGATTTTTCCATCCCTTCCAAACATTAATGCATCCTTGAAGCTTTCCATAGACTTTGGAAGAACATTCAACACCATCAGAGCCTTATCATCATCCTCCAAGTTTACCCCTAGGTCTTCTAACTCTTCAATCATCTTGACAAACTCATCAAGTTGAATAAGAAATGGCCTTATCATCAGTGATCTTGAAAGACATCAATTTCTGCTTCAGAAATAGTTTGTTTGATATTGACTTTGATTGATAAAGTTCTTCTAGTTTTCCCCATGCCTACACTGCATTCTTACACCTTGATGTCTCCCTCAGGGGTTTATCACCCAAACAGAGAAATATCAGGCTCAAAGCCTTTTTATCCACTTCTGGAAACTTTGATTTCTCAGCACCAGACCATTGATCAACAGGAAGAAGTGCAGAATCTAAACCATTTTGAACTAATACAGTATTCATCTTGATTTTCCAAAGTGAGAAGTCATTTTTACCTGAAAACTTCTCCACATCCATCTTCATTCCAACCATTCTCCTTTCCTCTTCGAGTGTGTGCTCAAGTTTCCCACAGACGGCACCACTTGTTAGGTAATTAACTCTTGACACACACACACAAACAATACTCAAATGAAGAGAGAATGAAAACAATCAAGAATTCAGCCAGAAAAGAACCAAACACACAACAGGAATAAGAAATGAAGAACACAAGGATTTTACGTGGTTCGATCAATGTGATCTACATCCACGGAGGCTCTATACACCTCAATTCTCTCCCCTAAACAATCAATTAGAAGAATTAACCCAGAAAACTAGAAACCCCCAATTCACAAACCGAATTGAGCTCAAGAACCCTAGCTATCTAATTCTAATGATTGAGTAGTGTTTACAGAGGGAAAATAACGTGTATCAACTCACAACTACAAGTGGATACAATATTTATAAAGGTTGAAGCTCGAATCAGGAAGTAGCAGCAGTCGTAACCAATTTCGTTTCAACTGCACAAAGTTGTTAGACAGGCCTTTCACAACGGTTTTACACTCAACGGTTCTAATCTGTTGCATAAGTCAGTTATAACTGTCTTGGCTCCGGTTTCCTCTTAACCTTCAAAACTGATCCGGCTAAAACCCCGTTCTCTAGCCCGGTTCTTCCCAACCTGATCCCGGTTTCTGATTCCTCAAACCCTCTACTACAAACTATGATCACTTGATGATATTGAACTGATATCTACAAATCAGATGGAGTCTCAGCATAGTCCATCATGCATCCATATTCCCAGGAAAATTCCAAAAGACGAGTTACTCAAATTACTTCCAGAATCTTGGGTAACCAACTATGAAAAGTTTCATGAGCACAACAACCCCATACAATCTGTTGATTCAACAATTACTAAAAGAAAAGATGGAGCTGTGGAGATCTCATTCAAGAAGGAAGCCAGTGAAAGACCCAGGCCATCCATTTTCTGCATAGAGATAAATACAATCGAGCCACTATTTATTCCAGTCAAAGCAGAAGAAGTTTATCTCGCCAACACTCTAATTGAAGCCTTCAATTCCCTTGGAGATCCCATATATGCATTCATTAATGAAAAGGGGCATAAATTCTTTGACATCTGCTATTGTGAAATGTGTACGATGCAAACATTGAAGAAGAAAGAAAAATTCCTCCCAACAAACATTGAAAGAAAGATATAAATTAGGAGACCCTGAAGTCGGCCTTCTAGGAAAACCAACTGGAAGATCATTTGAATACTATGTCTTGTATTCAACAAATTCTCCTCCAAGACCTACCAGACAAGATGAAATCCCATCCTGCTACATGTTCGGGCCATCCTCTTCAAACTCAGAGTTCCCATCGCTGAATTTTGAGAAGGATAATTCTAAGCATTCTTGGAAGATAAAAAATCCTATTATCAAGAATTCAGATGGGTCTGAAAGCAGATTAGCGCAGCAGAGGCAACCCTAAATTGGCAATCAGAGAACGCGCTAGCCCAGAATAATCTTCTGAATCAACTAAATAATAAGGTAACAGTCATGGACCTTGCAATCAAAGAGCTAAATAAAAAAATCTCTTCCCTACACCAAGAACTCTTGCATTTAGCCACCACCACAGTATCCATGAAATCCCCAATAATGTCACAAAAAGAGTCAGAGCTCAAATTCTTGAAAGCACAATTATACTCTTTGCAAAATCCACCAAAAACTCCAGCCAGTGTACCCTATGATATATTTACCCCTTATCCGGTTTACCACTAATCCACAACCTCTTCCTCCACTTCCCCAAGATCCAAGTCTTTTTGGTTCATCCTCATTTCTTTCCACAAAAGTACTTGAAGAACATGTGGGAAAAAAGCGACATTCTACCAGTGACTCTGAAAGAAAAACATCAACTGTTGCCCCAACACAGTAAAAAACTTAATCTGAAGAAGCAGGCTCACAATTTATGGTGGAACACAGTGTTAATCCAATATCCTCATTTCTTGAAGATCTAGCACACAAGAAGGGCAAAGAGCCTCATTTGATCCTACAATGTGAGGATTCATCTGAAACTTCAGAAGAGGAAGTCAAATGCCAGAATTCATGATGGCAGAACCAACTCCTTTTGAAGAAGAAGTAGAAAGTGAAGCAAACAATCCTTCAGAAGAAAGGCAAGATCAACCAAGAGCACATCCACCACCAGATTGGATTTCTAAAGCCCAAGGAGATTCTTATCATGGTTTCTCTTTTGACAAGATTCCTCCATCAAAATGGAGAGATAAAGTCTATGAAATGCATGCCTGGTGTATGCAACAATTACTCTACCCAGGAAGCAATCTCCCTGCAGTCATAGACAGGATAGTGTCCAGATTCCATGGACGCTTGAGACAATGGTGGATCAGTCTAGGTGCATACAGACAACTACAAATTCGACAATCTCCAATCGTGGACGCCTTCATTGGACACATTCATAATGAATTTCTTGGTGCTTGGGAACAATACACAACTCAAGCAAGGGAAGAATTCCTCAACATGAGATGCCGCTCTTTCAGAAGGAAAGACCTCGAACGACATTATGAAAGAATGTAAAAAATATTCTATGCCCTTGGTGGCATGGATGATGTCAATCTCAAGCAGGCATATTTAAATTCCTTTCCAGATCCTTTGGGAAATGAAACTTCCAAGCAGCTATCTCTCAAGAGCATTCCTCTTAATACGGCCACACTTGGAGAAATATATCAGACTTCTCTTGCAGCCCTTGAAAAGTTATGCAATCATCAAAGGTTTTTCAAGCAATTGCAGGAGCAAGGAAAACTTCTAGGAAAAGCTTGTGATCGTCTAGAACTGTCTATCAAATGCAAAACAAAGAAGTGTGGATGTTCATCATCTCCAAGAGACAAGAAGTACAAATGGAAGAAAAAGTTTCCACAATTATCTGGAAACAAAAGGTGGAAGTTCTTCAGAAAAAAGAAAAGAAGGGAGTTCAAAAAGTTAGATAGGTGTTACATCTACAAGAAGAAAGGGCACTATGCAAAGCAATGTCCAAACAAAAGGAAGAGAGATAATCTTGTTGGATATCTTGCACAAATTGAAGATATTGATGATGCAGATATCGAATCCATATTTTCTCTCGACGATGAGCCAACTGACGACACTATTCTTTCCATGGGAATAGAGCATGAAGAAAGTTCATCAGATGATTCATAGCAAGATACTAAAGAAGAAGAAGTTGATGACCAATTCATGCTGTTTGATCTCTACACGATGGATATGTGCAAAGCTGAACAACAACAAGAAACCAAACTAGCCTATCCTTCCCAACCTTCTCCAAATGCAATAATCTACATTTTTCCCACCAAATATGACAAGCCTATCCCAGTCATTGCCTATTTTGATACTGGAGCTGCATCCTCTATTATGAAACCAGAAATCCTTCCATCCTCTCATTGGGAAACATGTTCCGTAGGCTTCAAGGCTGCAAATGGCCAGATTTTCCATATATCGTTGATCAGCAAACCAATATACATCCAACTTTTTCCTGGATACATGGTAAAAATCCAAAGTATATGGGTCTAACCTTCCTGGAAAAGACTTCATACTTGGATTTGATGTCTTACACAGCCTCAAGAGAGTCTCATGGCACCCAAAAGGCCTGAAGCATAAAAACCATCTGCTACCTTGGACAACAGTCTCCCATCTTTATCCAATAGAAATGTTAAATCCCATCAAAGATGAGATAATCAAAACCTCCCGTGCCAACTCCCATTCTAAATTCCTGACAAAATGCTCCTCACCATTGTGGAAAAATCCCCAGTTCTTCATTTCATTACCATTCAAGAAAAATGAAGACATCAATCCTACAAAAGCCAGCCATCCAGGGATGAATCTAGATCTTTATAACTTGGCTCTCCAAGAAGTAGATCAACTCCAAAAAGAAGATCTCATTGAATCTACTACCTCCCTATGGGCGTGTGAAGCATTTTATGTCAACAAAAGATCAGAGCAAGTATGTGGGAAGCTGAGATTGGTAATCAACTACCAACCACTCAATCATTTCTTGGCAGACGATAAATTTCCATTACCAAAATGAGATGTTTTGTTCCAAAGAATTTCACAAGCACAAGTTTTCTTAAAGTTCGATTTAAAGGCGAGTTTCTGGTAACTTGGAATCAAACTAGAAGACATGCTCAAAACAGGGTTTTGCATTCCAGATTGCCACTACTAGTGGAAAGTCATATCATTTGGATTAAAGACAACACCATCATTGTTCCAGAAAGCGATGATCAGAATCTTCGAGCCAATACTCTCAAACGCTCTGGTATACATTGATGATATCTTACTTTTCTCTCCAGATATTGATTCTCATACAAAATTGCTGGAAAAATTTCATAACATTGTCCAACAATATGGAATCATATTATCTGAGAAAAAGATGGTCATTGGTGAGGCATAAATTGACTTCTTAGGCATGCACATCTCAAAAGGGCAGTACCATCTACAGCCTCATATTGCCTCTCAACTGGATGAGCATATGCAACACAAGCAAAGATACCTAGAAAGGACAGGTTTACCTCCTTTCACATCCATACCCCCTCCGGTATCCGATTGTCCAATGAAATTGATGGGCCTCTATTGATCAAGAATGGAGTTGTGTTAACAGCATCTTCCTGAAACATCTTTGGCAACCCGCTTTTTAACCTCATGCATCTAGCCTGCTCATTCAGCGTTATGTTCATCATTTCTGCTACTCCATTCTGCTTGGGAGTTCCATGCACTGTCTTCTCCATGTGAATCATGTTTTCAGCACAGTAGTCTTTAAACTCCTTGAGGTCATATTCACCTCCATTATCAAACCTTAGACACTTCACCTTTAGCCCTGTCTCGGTTTCAACCATGGCTTTCCACCTCCTGAAAGGGTCGAGCGTATTAGATTACTTTTCAAAAAATAAACTCATACCTTTCTCGTGGAATCATTGATGAAGGTCATGTAGTATGATGCTTCTCCGAGGGACATCACAGGCGTCGGTCTCCATAGATCATTATGGACCAGCTCCAACTTCTCAGTCTTCAAGGCTCTTTCGACTCTTGAGAAACTCACTCGCCTCTATTTCCCAAATACACAGTCTTCACACTGGCCATCTTCCACAGTTTTCAGGCTAGGCAGTCTACCTTTCGATCACATCAGTTTCATCTCCTTCTCACTCATGTGGCCCAACCGACAGTGCCACAAATACACATTACCTGTTGCGTCTGCAAGATCAATGCAATCACTCGAATTTGTTGTCATATACAATGTAGCTTCTTTCTTACCCCGAGCCACTACCATAGCTCCTCTGGTAATCTTCCAATTATTGTAGCCGAATGTTACTACGTAACCCTCCTTATCAAACTGCCCAACTAAAAGTAGATTCCTCTTCAGCCCAGGAATGTGGCGGACTTCATTCAGTACCAAAGTAGATCCGTTTGAGGTCACAACTTGTATGTTTCCCTTTCCCACGATTTTCATGGGTTCATCATCTGCAAGATATACCTGTCCAAAATAATCATTCATTATTTCAACATTACCACATGAATGAGACAACGCTCCAGAATCCAACACCCAAGACTCCATGGGACTAGACATGATCAAGACCAACGCATCACCATCATCTTCCTCTGTGGTTGCGTTCGTTATCCCCTTGTCTGCTTGATCCCTCATGTTCTCCTTTCGTGCCTTGACCTGATTTCTAAAATGATCGAATTTGTCACCATTCCACCACTTGATCGAACTCGTATCCTTCCTGGATTGGCTCCTTCCTATGGATTTAGATTGTCCCCGATTCTGCGTTTCCTTCAACCTGCATCTGTTCTCGGTGTTCAGTGTTGACCCCGAAGTAGATCCTGATTCTTTCTTGCGAATCTCCTCGCTAATCATCACATCCCTTACCTTGTCAAACTTTAGCTTAGCTTCCGCAACGCTAACTATTGTCACTGTACCGGCCCAACTATCTAGCAAAGAAGATAGCATAATCAGGACACGTAGTTCATCGTCAAAACCATCAAACTTCTCGATAGACACCTTTCTTTCCATCGAGATGCTTCCTTCGAACCCGGAGCTCTTGATACCAGTTGTTAAGAATTAAACCCACACATGATCACGAAATCGAAGAAAACTAAGAACGAGAAAATACATAATATTTGGTTACCCAGTTTGCTACGATGTGTAACTACGTTTGGGGTGATACCAAGCTAGGGATTTCACTCTTGGATGATAATTTTTGGATACCATGATACAATGAAGGAAACAACTATTTATAATAGCTCAATTGGACCTAAAACTTGAGGCCCACGAAATATGGCGCCTCAACTCGACGCGACTGCGTCCAAATTGACGCGACTACGTTACTCCTGTTCTGGCGCGACTGCTTTCTTCCTTGCACAGTCATGTTGCATGCCCTAGTTTCGCCAGCCCAAACTAGACTGATTTTGACGCGACCATGTCTTACCCCGGCACAGCCACACCACTTTCGCCGTCTTTTAGGCTCCATTTTCAACACAACCAACACACACAAACAAATTCACAAACAAGTTGAGTGCAAGTGTGTGTTTGATGTGATTCAATCAAGATCTAAACTAAAGACACAAAAAATTACTTTGTTTGGCAATTGCCTACATCCACGGGGTTAGGGAGATACTTCACTATCACCAATGAAAGATGACAAAACAAAAAAATGCAAGAGCCAAGCTCATCAATCAATAATGGCTTCTTTTCCCTCTTGTTTTTCACTTTTTTTATATTCTCTCTCTTTGGTTCTAACCTAATATCTAATTAATCAGGAACAACTCAAAGATATCATAACTTAACTGATTAACACTTGGGAAACAAGAAATTACAAGATAACCGCCAAAATCCCAAAATAGCACTTCAAATCTGCAAGAATAACTTCAGTACAACAACAACGGTTTCTCTTCAAAGGACAATGGTTATAACTAATTTAACTGCCTAAAATCGTTGTTAAAAATCTCATAAAAAATTATCGTCCCAAACTGCTTTTCAATAGCTTTCTTTAAGCAACTTATTCCAGCTGCTTTTCTGATGAATTTCCAAGATAAACTTGGCTAAATTTGATGGCCACAAAACTTTATAATTCTCCACCCTAGCCAATAATGAGACTAAGAAAACATCCTCCATGACAGAAAAAACACCCTAACACCTGACTACCCCATTCCAGGGCAGCTCACTCACATCTGAGTAATTTGATCTAACATATAATATTTAAACTTGTCCGTTGTTAGAGGCTTTGTGAGCATATCTGATACATTATCCTCAGTCTTTACCTTTACCAAATCCATAATATCTTTATCGGTGATGTCCCTCACAAAATGATGATTGACATCTATGTGCTTGCTCCTTTCATAGAATACTTGATGCTCTGCAAGACACAAAGCACTTTGAGTATCACATAGTAATTTTACTGACTTCTGATTAACCCCAAACTCTACTAGGATCCCTTCTAGCCAAATAGCTTCCTTCACTGCTTCTGTTACAACAATATACTCAGCCTCAGTTGTTGACAAAGCAAACACCGATTGCAACATAGATTTTTAGCTTATTGCTGCACCAAATAATGTGAATATATATCATGTCTGAGATTTCCTGAAGTCCAGATTAGCAACATAGTCAGAGTCAACAAACCCTTTTAGAACATCTTCACTAAACTCATTTGATCTCTGATATAGAATGCCATAACTACTAGCTCATTTTAGATACCTTAAGATCCACTTTAAAGCTTCCCAGTGTGTATTTCCTTGATCTGCCATAAATCTGCTAACGACACTTATGCCATGATTAATATCTGACCTTGTGCAAATCATAGTATGCATGATACTACCCACAACATTTGCATAAGGTATCTTGTTCATCTCATCTGCTTCTTTTTTTATCTTTGGCTTTTGGAGACTTGACAACTTGAAGTGTTATCTTAATGGAACTGATAATATTGTTATCCCAATGGAACTAATACTATTCTAGCTTCATTCATATTGAATCTTCTAAGTACTTTCCTAATATAGTCTTGCTAGTGCAAAAATAGAGTTCCCTTTGATCTGTCTCTCTCAGTATCCATGCCCAGAACATATTTTTTGCACTTCCAAGCACTTTCATTTCAAAACAATCTGTAGTTTATCCTTGAGATTTCTGATCTCTTCCTTGCTCTTGCTTGCAACCAACATATCATCTGCATATAATAGCAGAGACATAAGTACAGTTACCAGAAAACTTCAAATATACACAACTATCATTCTTGGATCTTACATAACCAATGGATCTCATATAAGCATCAAACTTGATATACCACTGTCCTGGGATTTGCTTTAGCCCATATAATGATTTATGTAGTAAAAACACTTTGTGCTCATTCTCAGGTAGTATGAATCCTTCAGGTTAAGTCATATAAATATCCTTTCCTTAAGATATCCATGTTCAAAAGTAGTTTTAACATCTAACTGTTCCAACTCTAGATCATATTGAGTTACCAGGGCCAAAAGAATCCTACTAGAACAATGTTTTACCACTGGTGAAAAGATTTCATTGTAATCTACCCCTTACCTTTGAGTAAAACCTCTAGCTACCAATCTAGCTTTTCACTTCTATTTTTCTTTTGAAAATCTATTTGCATCTCACCAATTGCTCACAAGTATGGAGGTTTTATTCTTCTCCAAAGAGTCAATTTCTTCTCTCATGGTTAAAAGTCATTTATCCTTATCACTACCGCTAATAACTTCCTTCTAATCTCTAGGCTCAATACTCTCAATATCCTCTATTGTTATGAGAGCATAAGTTGTGAGATAGTGTTTTGCATATCTGGTAGAAGGTTTGATAAACCTATATTCCCTGTCTCTAACCAGCTGATAACCCTGCAAACTTTGTTCTGAAGTTGAGTGATCATCATCCACTGATCCTTCAGAATCAGTTTCTTGTTCTTCTTTATTATGCACTGGTGAATTGTTACTTACTGACTCAGATGAGACCTTTACTTGTTCTTTGTCCCTAAATAGCATAATATCTTAACAAAATACCATATCCTTACTAACCAATATCTTTTTTGCACCAGGCTCAGTACACCAGAGCCTATATCCTTTCACTCCAGATGGATATCCATGCATAATACACTTGAGAGCTCTTACATCAAGATTATCTTTCATGATGTGAGTATAAGCTCTGCAACCAAAACCCTTTAGGTGAGAGTATGAAGGAGGTTTACCAGTCCATTTTTGGTGTGAATCAGATAAGCAGTTGTAGAAGATGCTTCGCCCCAGAATATTTCAGAACTTGATAACATGCACCCAACTCACTTCAATATAGTTGTGTTCATTCTTTCCACAACACCATTTTGGTGTGAATTTCCTAGAACTATCTTATGTCTCTTGATAGCCTTTTGTCTACAGAAGTTATTGAAATCTTTTGATAGAAATTCAAGGCCATTATATCTTCTCAAACATTTCAAGGTTGTGTTCTTTTCATTTTCAACCTCTTTGCACCAAATTGTAAACTTCTCCAGTGCCTCAGTCTTGTTATCCAAGACATATAACAAGAGTTTTCTTGAGAAATCATCTATTAAGCTTAGAAAATACTTTCCACCGCTAATATTTAAACTCTTGAAGGTCCCCACAGATCATCATGAACATATTCCAAAGGAGATTTTGAGCAATGCTTTCCAACAGGATAGGAGTGTTTCTTTGATTTACCTGGAATACATTCTTCACGTATCCTTTTATTATTAATGTCTCATTTATATGTGATCAATTTTTGTTTTATTATTCTATTTAAACTAATTTCACTTACATGACCCAACCTAGCATGCCAGATTGTAAGCTCATTAGCTACTGCAGTTTCAGCTTCTCCAATCAAAATAGTTCCAATTAAGTAGTAGGAGACTAGATTTTTGAATTCCCTTCAGAAATAATTTTGAAACTTTTATCACATTCAGATAACCATGTTTTGATTTGAAACTACTATCGATGTTCTCTAGAGTGCCTAAACTGATTAGATTTCTTTTGAGCTGAGGAATATACCTGACTTCTTTTAGAAGTTTGATGGTGCCATCATGAACTTTCAACCTGATATTTCTAATGCCTTTGACTTGAAATATTTGATCATTTCCCAACATTAGAGTTCCAACCTCTTCTCTTCAAAATCCACAAACCAGTCCACATGAGGACACATGTCAAATTTGCATTCAAAGTCCAAGATCCACTCATTTCCACCCTTTAATTCTGCCACATTCAGAATCTGAGGTTCATCTTCAGTTGCTTCTACTATTTCACCTGAGCTTAAGGCTTGAATCATCTTCTATGCCTGCTTCCTTTTAAAATCAAAGCAATCTTTCTTCAAGCGTCCTAGTCTTTTACAGAAATGACACCTCCTGGGTTCCTTTTCTTCAAAGCCCTTAGGTTTCTGAGTAACACCTTTCTTGACCGAATCATAGGATTGGAATTTCTTACCCTTGAAACCCTTTCCTTTCTTTATGTTAAATCCTTCACCAGACACATCAGGTTTTTCTTAACTCAACCTTTGCATTTCCCTTGCTCTTAATGCAGTTTGTACTTCAAGAAGAGAAATTCTTGATTCTCTACCATAGAGCATGACATCTTTAAGGTGATCAAATGTCTTTAGCTAAGAGTTCAGCAAGAGAATGGCCTTATCTTTATCTTCCATTTTCCCATAAATGGATTCCAGGTCATCTAATGCCTTATTGAAGTCATCCAATAGGTCAATTTGCCCGAAATGATTTTGACCCGCCAAGATCGTTCTGTTACCCCATGCCGGTGCTCCTACAATGGCCGCCGTCACGTTGCCCTAGTTCTCGCCGTTGTAGAGTATGTCGTGGAAGTACAACACCATCGTCTTGCATGGCTGCTGCTGCCGCGTTGCTGACCCACCCAGGAGCAGGAGGAACAACAACAACAAAACACCCGGTGGGATCACCTTTATGGGCCTCATTCTTGCAATTCACAACTTATAAGTGGTTACTTTCGAGGAGAAGAGTTATGCTATCAATGCCTATATATAGGACAATTCTACGCTACCCACTCTCGTAGTGCTTGACTAAAGATATTGATTCAACATTTCACTTAAAAAGTGAATTTGAGATCAATGACTAATTTCTATTGATCTTCATTATATTTTGAATAAATGATTGAATCATCTAGTCACACACTACTCGAATCAATATCATATAATTTCTCTTATATATAGAATATGACATCAGGAAGTAAGTATATTAGTGAATATGCATCTGTTGTGGATTAATTTGCACGTTTGTCTCTACTTTTGGTTAAATAGGTGGACGATGCATGACTTTTCCTAGGGGAAGCATTCGATAGAATCAGATATAAAGTTGATCTGGCTTAAATAACTTTTGATCCTGTAACTTTTCACTTGTATAATTTTAGTTTTGAAAAAAATAAAAAAATAAATTTAATTTCGTAATTTTAGAATTGATTCGAATTTAGTCATTTTTTCATCGCCGATGACCAATTTAGTTGCAAAATCAGACGTGTCAATCATTTTCCGGCCAAATTTTAAATACCTGATACCGAGACGCGTGACGTTGAATTTAAAAAAATAAAAAGAAATTTAAAAACAAAAGTGGGTTTATTTTAATTCCTCATCACTCGCTGGTGCCGTGTTTTTTTATAATCGGCCAAAAAATGAGTGACGTGAATGACATGTGTGATTTTTCAATGAAATTGGTCACTAGCGGTAGAAAAAGATTAAATTTGGATCAATTTCAAATTTACAGGACTAGATTGAATTTTTAAATTTTTTTGTGACCAAAATTATAGGGATGAAAAATTACGGAAATAAAAATAATTTTAACCGAGGTTGATCTGAATAATAGTGCAATATCTTGAACAACAATTCTACATGAAATGACACATAATGAATATTGAAGTAAAAGTAGTATGAGGTGTGATGTAATGAAACACAATTATTATAAAAAATGTTTTGCCTTTGAGTTTGGGAGAAGAGGACCCTTATTGTTAAAAACTTAATCAGGCTCTTCCTGAAATTTTATAATTTGAAGATTTAAATTCTGAAATTGACATCTTTGTTGTGTATATTTCAAAAGTCTCGTACATTTGTCATGTAAAGGGCATCCAACTTCTTTAGAATACCTGCTGCATCAGTTTCTTTTGACACCTCCTCCGAAACCTTATCAGAAAGACACAATATGATTAAACTATGTTCCTTCTCAAGAATCTCTTACTTCTGAGACTCTTCCATTTTATCAGGGAATCCTTTTTCCCCTTTTAGAGCTGTTGCGAGGCCTTGCTAAACCAGCAGTGCCTTGATCTTGATCTTCCTTAACCCATAATCATTCTTTCTTGTGAATTTTTCAATTTCAATCTTGAAAATTGACATGATTGTGATCAGGTACCTTCTTCTCTGGGATTTTCCACAGACGGTGCCACTTAATATCATACTAATTACTTAAGAACAACAAATAACTTGCACAAACCAGTGCAAGTGTATGTTTGATGTGATTCAATCAAGATCTAAACAAAAGAGACAAACAATTACAAGGTTTGGCAATTGCCTGCATCAACGGGGTTAGGGAGATTCTTCACCATCACCAATCAAAGATTACAAGACAACAAAACATAAGAGCCAAGCTCATCAATCAACAATAGCTTCTTTTTCCTCTCTTATTTTTTCACTCTTTTTGTATTCTCTTTCTTGAATTCTAATATAATGTCTAGCTAATCAAGAATAACTTAAAGATATCCTAACTTAACTGATTAAAACTTGTAGAACAAGAAATAACAAGATATCGTCAAAATCCCAAAACAACACTTCAAATCGGCAAGAATAGCTTTAGCAAAATGACAACAATTTTCTCTTTAAACAACAATGATTTTAACTAATTTAACTCGCTTAAACCGTTGTTAAAAACTTCATAAAAAATTGTTGTCCCAAACTTCTTTTCAATAGCTTTTCTTTAAGCAACCTATTCCAGCTGCTTTTCTGATGAATTTCCAAGATAAGCCTTGAATTTTCTGGCCATAATACTTACTTAAACTATGATGATACATGTTAAATTTTAATTTTAGTATATTGTAGCCTCAAGTTGAGTAATAATATGTGCTATGGTATGGCATTTGGTTCAAATGCGTGACTTATGTACCAAAATATACGATATGGATATTGTTTGGTTAAATTAGAGCAAAATCTAAATATATAAGCTAATAATTGAATCTTGTTATGTTTGTAGTGTTAGGCCGAATGAGCAATCGAGTGCCTTATGTTTGTTGGAATGATTTTTAAATGTCTTAATAGTACTAAAACATTAAAATGACAACTTACACATTGTAAGCTAGTAGGGAGATTTTGTGCTATGTGGTAGCTTGTTAGTGAACTCAACTCTTAAACACACAACTAAACAGAATCTGGAATTCGCACAAAGATCAATTTGAAAAACACACATGCAGTTCGGCCAAAGATGTAACCGAATTGCACTTACGCAGACCAGGAACTAAAAATGAATCACACACAGCTTTTACGTGGTTCATTCAAGATGAACTACATCCACGGAGGCAAGACACACCCCAATCCACTAAGAAATCCAATCAATTACAGAGAATACACACAAGAAACGAAATGTCCAATTCTGTTGACAAATTAGGGCAGAAACGATCAATCTCAAAATACTCTCTCTAATCTAAGAAACAAGGAAATTGCTCGACGTAGTGATCTTCTCCTTGATGAGAGCTTTACAATGATATAAGAATTGGAGCTCGAATGTAACTTTACAGAAAGTTCTAACTGAATGAAGTTGAGCTCAGCTACCGGACAAAAACGACGGTTTTCTTCGTCACAAATCCTGAAACTGCTCCGTCACAAATGACGGTTATCCTCAACTGCCTTGAACCCGGTTTTTTCTGAACAGCTTGTCTTCTTGATGCTCAAACCCGGTTCAAACCTCCGGTTCTTCACTTCCTGATTTCGGTTCCACATTCCCAACACACCATATTACAAAGTATAGCTCACTTGATGAGATTGAACACCACCTCACAAATCTCCACCTCAATGAATCAAGTGTGCCTCTTCCTGCCTCATCACTGCCTTTCTGTTAATGCTCTTCATGACATTGCTCAAGCTGAAGCAAGCTCGAACAATGCTCCGCTTTGTTCCCAGGTACACCCTTAGTGAGAAAATCAGCAGGGTTATGCAATGTGTGTACCTTCTTCACTTCCACAGAACCAGAATCAATGACATCTCTAGCAAAATGCAACCTAACATCAATGTGTTTTGACCTTTCATGAAATGCTTGGTGTTTCACAAGGTGTAGAGCACTTTGATTATCACAGTAGATTGCCACACACTTCTGCTTGATGTCCAAATCCCTCAAAATCCCTTTAAGCCAGATTGCTTCTTTGATAGCTTCAGTCAGAGAGATATATTCTGTTTCTGTTGTTGACAGTGCTACAACTGATTGTTGTACACTTCTCCAGCTGATGGCTGTTCCAAATAAGGTAAACACAAATCCAGAAATAGATTTCCTTGTGTCTATGTTTGCTGCAAAATTAAAATCAGCAAACCCCTCCAATGCAACAGTACTTCCATCCACTTTGTTTTCAAACTTCAGTGACAAGTTCACTGATCCTTTCAAATACCTCATCACATGTTTCAAAGCTTCCCAATGCTCAACTCCTGGGTTTGACATGAACCTGCTTACTAAAGACACAGCATAGGCCAAGTCAGGCCTACTACAAATCATTCCATACATAAGACTTCCAACTCCACTTGCATAAGGGATATTGCTCATATGTATGATTTCCTCTTCATTCTTTGGGCATTGTTCTTTGGAGAGTTTATTCTGCAGATTAACTGGAGTGGAGAGAGGTTTGGCTTCATGCATATGAAACTTCTCCAAAACCTTCTGTAGATACTGCTTCTGAGATAACCAGAGCACTCCAGCTTCTCTGTTTCTTAGAATGTTCATGCCCAAAATCTTCTTGGCCTCTCCCAGATCTTTCATGTCAAATTCAGTGTTAAGTCTATCCTTCAACCATTGTACCCTCTTCTTGTTCCTGCTGGCAATTAGCATATCATCCACATACAGTAGAAGGAAGACTTTATCTTGTTTTGAACATTTGTTGAAGTGAACACAACTATCATAAAGACTTCTCACAAAGCCAACACTGATCATGAAGTCATTGAACCTCTTATTCCATTGTCTTGGACTTTGTTTGAGTCCATATAGTGACTTCTTCAGCAAACAAACTTTGTCTTCTTGTTCAGGAACAACAAAACCTTCTGGCTGTTTCATATATATCTTCTCATTGAGTTCTCCATGTAAGAATGCTGTCTTTACATCCAGTTGTTGTAATTCCATGTCCTCTTGTGTAACTTTTGATAAAAGCAACCTGATTGAGCAATGCTTTACCACTGGAGAGAAAACTTCATTAAAATCAATTCCTTCTCTTTGTGTAAAGCCCCTAGCCACCAATCTTGCTTTAAACCTCACCTGTTTAGATCCTGCTGTCTCTAGTTTCTACTTGTATATCCATTTAGAGCTTACAAGTTTCTGACCTCTTGGTTTATCCACCAATATCCAGGTCTCTTTCTTTTCCAGGGACTCCATCTCTTCACTCATTGCCTGAATCCAGTGTTCTCCTTCTTCACAGTCTAGTGCTTCTTTAAAACTACTAGGCTCTTGTGATTCCAGATCTTCAGCAACACTCAAGGCATAGTAAACACTCCCTGCTTGACCATAGAAATCAGGTCTGTTGATTGTTCTTCTAGGTCTGTCCCTTCCAATGCTGTATTCTCTAACATTTTGTGAAGGTCCAGTTTGCACTTCTTCTTCAGATGATGAATCACTATCTTGTGGATTTTCTTGTGGTTGAGGTGTGTGATCATCTTCTGCAGGATGCTCCACCTGAATTGATATCTCTTATGTTTCTTTAGCACCATCAAATTCTTCCTTAGAGCCTGTAGAAGTGTAAGCCATCACATTCTCATTAAACTTTACATTTCTACTTGTGATTATCTTCTGATTTCCTTTCTCTAGACACCACAATCTGTAGCCCTTTATTCCATATGGATATCCAAGAAATACACATCTTAGAGCTCTTGCATCTAACTTGTCTTGCTCGACATGGACAAAAGCAAGACACCCAAACACCCTTAAACCTTCATAACTTGGTTTCTGTCCACTCCACACCTCTTCAGGTGTTTTGAACCCAATCACTGATGAGGGTGACCTGTTAATGAGATAACATGCTGTAGTAATGGTTTCACCCCAAAATACCTTTGGCAACCCAGCATCCAACAGCATACACCTCACTCTTTCAAGAAGAGTCCTATTAAGCCTCTCATCAACTCCATTCTGTTGAGGATTCATTGGAACAGTCATGTGTCTCTTGATTCCTCTTTCTTCACAGAAGTTTGTAAACTCAGTAGAGAGATATTCCAGTCCATTATCAGTCCTAGGTGCTTCAGCTTCTTCCCTTTGACATTTTCCAGTTGAATCAACCATGTTTTGAACTTATGAAAAGCATCACTCTTATTCTTCATCAACATGATCCACACCTTTCTGCTGTAATAATCAATCAAGGACATGAAGTACCTTGCACCACCATGAGACTCTGTCCTTGCAGGACCCCATATGTCAGAGTGAACATAATCTAATGGCTCTTGAGTTGTGTGAACACCCTTTCCATAGGGCAGCTTCTTGGATTTGCCCAAAGCACACTGATCACAGAACTCCAGATCTTGATTTCCCATGTTTCCAATTACTCCACTTCTTGACAGTTCCTTCAACCCTTTCTCTCCTATGTGTCCAAGCCTCTTGTGCCATTTAACAAGCTCAGAACTGCTCAAGACCATATCCACACTCCCAACAACAGGTGAACCAATCAAGATAAACAACCCATTATGCTGTCTACCTTTTATCACCATTTTTCCATGTTTAGTGATATGCAAGAAGCCATTTACTGAGCTAAACTAACACCCACTAGTTACTAAAGAACCAAGAGATAGAAGATTTCTTTTAAGGCCAGGAACATATCTTACATTTGAGATGACTCTGACCACTCCATCAAACATCCTTATGCTCACTGATCCAACTCCTTTGACCTTACATGATTGGTCATTTCCCAGGAGAACATTTCCACCATCTTCTCTTTTCAGTTCATCAAACCATGACTGGTGTGGACACATATGAAAGGAGCAGCCTGTGTCCAAGACCCATTCCTTTACCATTCTTGATTCAGTAACATTTAATACCTCTGGAGGATCTTCTTGATTATCAATGGCAGCAGCTTCTGCCCCTTGATTTCCACCTTTCTTATTTTTCTTAGGACAATCCTTCTTCAGGTGACCAGGCTGCTTGCACTTGAAGCATTTCCTCTTCTCAACCCATTCATTCCCCTTCTTAGGATTAGAATCTCCTGACTTTGGATCCTTAGCATTCTGTCCCTTCTTGCCTTGCCAAGGTTTCTTGAATTTGACATTCAAACCTTCTCCAGATTGCACCATGTCTTTATCCCCTTGAGTCTGGAAGCATTTAGACCTCAGAGCCTTCACTATTCCATCATAAGATAGCTGCTCATCTCTCCCATACATCAAGGCATCCTTAAAGCTTTCCATGGATTTTGGAAGAATGTTTAACACCATCAATGCCTTGTCATCCTCCTCCAATTTCACATCCAGGTCTTCCAATTCTTCAACCATCTTAATGAACTCATCAAGTTGATCAGAAATTACCTTATCTTCAGTGATCTTGAAGGCCAACATCTTCTGCTTCAAGAACAGCTTGTTGGAAACTGACTTGGATTGATACAGATCTTCCAATCTCCTCCATGCTTCTGAGGAACTCTTGCATCTTGAGACCTCTCTCAAAGGTTTATCACCCACACACAGAAAGATAAGACTGAGGGCCTTCTTATCCACTGATGCAAACTTGGGTTTCTCACTTTCTTGCCACGAATCCAGAGGTATCAATGCAAGATCAAGGCCATTGTGAACCAGTACTGCATTCATCTTGATTTTCCACAGTGTGAAATCATTTCTTCCTGTAAACTTCTCAAAATCCATCTTCATACCAGCCATTCCTTTTCTTCTTCAAGGTGTGAGAGTTGTTTCCCACAGACGGCGCCACTTGTTAGTGAACTCAACTCTTAAACACACAACTAAACAGAATCTGGAATTCGCACAAAGATCAATTTGAAAAACACACATGCAGTTCGGCCAAAGATGTAACCGAATTGCACTTACGCAGACCAGGAACTAAAAATGAATCACACACAGCTTTTACGTGGTTCGTTCAAGATGAACTACATCCACGGAGGCAAGACACACCCCAATCCACTAAGAAATCCAATCAATTACAGAGAATACACACAAGAAACGAAATGCCCAATTCTGTTGACAAATTAGGGCAGAAACGATCAATCTCAAAATACTCTCTCTAATCTAAGAAACAAGGAAATTGCTCGACGTAGTGATCTTCTCCTTGATGAGAGCTTTACAATGATATAAGAATTGGAGCTCGAATGTAACTGTACAGAAAGTTCTAACTGAATGAAGTTGAGCTCAGCTACCGGACAAAAACGACGGTTTTCTTCGTCACAAATCCTGAAACTGCTCCGTCACAAATGACGGTTATCCTCAACTGCCTTGAACCCGATTTTTTCTGAACAGCTTGTCTTCTTGATGCTCAAACCCGGTTCAAACCTCCGGTTCTTCACTTCCTGATTCCAGTTCCACATTCCCAACACACCATATTACAAAGTATAGCTCACTTGATGAGATTGAACACCACCTCACATAGCTAGGTGGAAATGAGCCATAAATGGATGATATAGGCTTCGGCCTATTACTAAAAATGTTAACATATTAAATTTTGGCTAAAAATGGGCTTTTAGGAACAACTAGTTAACATAGGAATAATAGGTTAATCAAGGTGAGGTAGAACTGATATAAAAGATACAATTAATTTAGAGGAAATTATATGGAAATAAGTGGGAGCTAGGATGAAATTTGATATTATATTCAATTGTGCAATTTGAATATGATGAGTATTTCGATATTCTTCTAATTGTACATGTGAATACGTGATTTGTGTGTACATTACTGTGACTTTGAATGCTATATGGAAATTATCTTAAATTTTATGTAATGGTAAATGTTAAATGTATAGAAGTTGGACTACGATTAGTTTCTACTAGAAGATGATACTCGACATTAAAATATGTATCTATGAAATTAAGAAATTTTAGTGCAAGAAGTAACCGAAAAAATTGGGGGAATAAAGAACAGTTTGATAACACACATAATTTGAAATAAGACCTAGGAAATGAACATCTAGATAGGGTAAGTTAGTAACTACTAGACATTAACAAAGTTATAAAATAAGACAAAAAGAATAAATAGTAAAACTATATAAGACGGGGGACATAAGCAATGATATAGAGTAATCAAGAGAAAAAGAATAATAATCTAAACTGAATAGCTATATGGGTGGTAAGGATTGAGCCTGGACTGTATCCACCAGATCAAAAATCAACTTAAGCTAAGGAAGTGAGTAATGATGTTTATTATCTTTTTATTCATGATATATGTTTGTGGAATGAGCAAGCCGATATGGGCCGTAAATAAAACGTATCGGCTATTGAATAAAATATGTCAATAGTGAGATAAAAACATATCAAAAGTCTGATTGATATTGATAGGCACAACACCATTCGGGTGGACATGTGCATACGATTAAATTTGTTGATATTAAATAGTTTTATCCACTAAGTTTAAAGTCACGTTTTCCCAAAAATCATTTCAGGTAATGGCTTAACCATTCCATATCTTACGTGATTAGGCATATATTCAAAGTTAAAATAGTGCAAAAGTATGTGAAATAGTACTTTCGAACCCTCATTTTCATAGGTTTGGCGAATTTCACTTGTTTGTTGATTTTGTAGTGATTTTGGTACAAAATTTTTAGATGAGCAACATAAGGGCTTCGAAAACGACTCTAGAAACTTCCAGAATTAGTTAGCTCAATTTGTTAGCTAAGAGTTGGTTAGGAGTTAGCTAGCATTAAAGAGTTGGTTGGCATATTTTATCATACACCTTAACTACATTATTTAAATACAATGATTCAGTTGAAATCAATAGAACAGTAACTACTCTCGACTTTCTTTTTTTGAGTTCTTTGGGTTTGGGGATCCAACTCATCCTATGTTTGTAAGCTGGAAAGATCCCTCTATGATCTCAAACAGGCCTCCGGGCTTGGTTTGAGAAGCTTAAGGCAACCTTGATTTTGCTTGGGTTTCATTCAACTGAGTCTGGTAATTCTTTCTTTGTAAGGGTGACTGCATCTGGTTCTGTTTCCTTCTTGGCATATGTAGATGAAGTGTTGCTTACAGGGGACAATGAGCTTGACATTGAAGCTTTGGTCAAGGATTTGTATCAGCATTTTTCATTAAAAGATATGGGCAATTTAGATTATTTTCTAGGTGTTTAGGTGAAAGAGATAGCAACAGGGTTACATATCTCTAAAGGGAAATACAAAAGGACCCTTTAAGTAAGGCAAAAATGGAGTGTGCGAAGGCCGTAACATCACCATTGACTACAAGTACTAAGTTAGTATCCTATGGTAGCACTCCAGTACTGGATATTCACTAATACAGAAGCAGTCGGAGCATTGCAATATATCATTATAACTGGTACACGTGTTCATGCGTGCATTTTAGGTCGAATTAAGTATCATTTTAATGACATTTGTATACATTTTCGACCGTGTATTGTTCATAATTATTTTATTGGGCAAATTGATGTGTTTGG
Source organism: Ajuga chamaepitys (assembly GCA_958295605.1). Classification (NCBI taxonomy): domain Eukaryota; kingdom Viridiplantae; phylum Streptophyta; class Magnoliopsida; order Lamiales; family Lamiaceae; genus Ajuga; species Ajuga chamaepitys. The sequence goes on along the minus strand of OY282497.1, from coordinate 30,268,263 downwards.
ACTCGTTTCAGGATAATACAGGTAAATTAAGACCAAAAGTCGAGTCTCGAAGAAGTCCAAAACGAAGAACGAGCCAAGCATGAAAAAGAGGCTGATGAAGAATAAATTTCTTGCAAGGCATCACGACTCGAACTCATGCCCGTGACTAACCTGACGAAAAAAAAAAAAGCCAAAAAGCCTCAACAATACCTTCGCAACCGCGACAACATTTTGTGGCCGTGACTTAGCTTCACGGCCGAGATCCGACACTCTATTTTCATCCAGGATCACATTTTTAGGCCCATTTTCAGCCCAAAGCCCTTACCTCTATATATATAAGGTCAATAATTCAAATTTAGGGCTTCTTTCACCTATTTTCATCCTACATTCATCATTGGAGCAAGGTATTGGAAGAGGAATGAATATCAAGATCAAGAGATCATCATCATTTGGTTCATTTTATCTAGTTTTTGTTTCTCATTATAGTTTCTATTAGTTTTATCTTTGTATTAGTTGCTATGAGTGGCTAGCACTCTTTTATTCAACCCTTGATCAATTGTTGAACCTTAAGCTAGGATGATTATGTATTATCCGATTAGATTGTGTTTTGGGATCTTCTATGTTGTTTGTTGTTATTGATACACATTTATGAGTTGATTTATGGTTTGATCACCCATTTTGAGGTTCATTTGTGTGTTGCAAGGATTGGATTTGTAATCCGTAATTGCTATAGATTTAATCCAAAGTAGCAAATAGGAGACCATTCTCATACGACAACATAGTTTAGGACCAAAGAACTCGAGCTTACGAATTTTATGTCATATCCACTCTACTGTCTTAATTCATAATGCAGTTGAATATTGAAGGCTAGAGAGTTTATTTTAGGAGTCAATAAGTTGGGCAGATTAATCGGAAAGCTTATTTCGGTTCATTACACTTAAGAGACAATAAGGTTAATAGAGCTTGTTATTAATCTTGGAGTAGGGATTTTAGAACTAATCGATCGGGTAATAGCATCAATTAAATAGTTAATCTGGGCTAAGGGGATACTAGATCAAGGGTTGAATTCTTTTTAATATCTTAAAAACCAAAAATCATTTCATCGCTTTGTTTATTACGTGCTTTTAGTTAATCTTTGCTTTGTTTATTTAATTGCATTAGTGGTTAGTTTTTTGATATCATCCAACCCCCCGCCCCTGCCCCCCCATTGTTTTCTTGTTTTGTTTACATTTTATTAATCAAATTGTTTAATACATAAGACAAGATCTGTTCAATCATTCCTCGTGGGATCGACCCTTTACTTATCGCTCTACTAGCTAGAGTAGTGAGTTTAGGATAAGTATAAATCACACATACACATTAATTTGGTGGTTTGACACACACCAAATTTTGGCGCCGTTTTTGGGGAATGATGTTAGAACTATCTTGTTTTTAGTGTTAAACACTATTTTTACTATTCTAGTTAAGTGTTTTTGCTACATTTGTTGATTTGGTAATCATTTGCTATTATTTTTGTCTCGATACAGTGGATGTTCACATGTTCTCAAGGGAACAAGGATCTATTGTTTGAACCCGATATAGTTGTATGAGAATGAATTTTGAGGAGGCGAGCAAAAACAATTGAGCAATTTCGTGGAGAGTTTGAAGGTCTACACCATGATACCGAAGAGATCAATTTTGAACCGGAAGAAGAGCAAATCAAAATGGCAGCCGAAAGAACAGTGAAAGAGCTAGCAAATACCGGGGTCACACACCAACCATTATGCATCACATTTCCCAACTTGGGAGATGACACTACTTTTGAATTGAGGTCCGGCCTCATCCATTTATTGCCTTCCTCTCACGGTCTTTCCGGTGAAGACCTGCACAAGCATCTCAAGGAATTTCATATTGTGTGTTCAAGTATGAAGCCAATGAAGGTGACCGAAGAGTAAATAAAGTTAAGGGCATTCCCCTTTTCTTTGAAAGACTTAGCCAAAGATTGGCTATATTATCTCCCACCTGCTTCTATTACCACTTGGGAGCAAATGAATATGCAATTCCTAGATTAGTGGGGCTCGACAGATGCAAGGGGAAACATTATATGAGTATTGGGAGAGATTTAAAAAGCTTGTAGCGAGTTGCCCTCAACATCAGATCACAGATCAACTCCTAATTCAGTATTTTATGAGGGTTTATCATTTTCCGATAGGAATATGATTGATTTAGCGAGTGGAGGTGCTTTGGTAGATAAGACCCCAACCTTCGCTCGAGCATTGATCTCGAAGATGGCTGCGAATTCTCAACAGTTTGGTTGTCGCGAGCCAATAAGGACGGTGAGGGAAGTTCATGATTCTTCCATTGAGCAGTTGACTAACTTGGTCAAGAAAGTTGCTTTGGGGCGAAATCAAGTCCCAAAGCCATGCCAAATATGTGAGATAACGGATAACACTACCGATACTTGCAAAATACTTAGGGATGAGCTTGAGGCTCATGCCAATGCCATTGAAAGCTTTCAAGGAAGAAGGTATGATCCCTACTCCCAGTCATATAACCCGGGGTGGAGGGATCATCCGAATTTTTGATATGGCAATCAAGGGCACCAACAAGAAGATCAAGGCCAAAATCAAGCTCCTCAACCACGAGGAGTGTATCAACTGAAGCAAAATACCGTGTCATCGTCTAACTCATCTCTATAGGATATTGTCAAAATATTGGCAACCAACACAATCTAATTTCAGAAGGACACTTAATCAAGTATAAAGAACCTTGAAACACAAGTGAGCCGACTCGCAACCGCCGTGAGCTGCCTTGAAAATACCAATAGTGGAAAAGTGCCGGCTCAGTCAGAAATCAATCCCAGAAATGTCAGTGCCATCACCCCAGAAGCAGAGTGATGCTTGGAGAGCCTAACAAGCCCGGGCATCCTTTGGAGGATGAAATTCAGGGGGAAAATAAGGAGAAATTTAAATTGAAGGTTGCTTCGAAAAGGAGGCCACTCCCCCGACCAGATGTGAGAGGATCCTACTCCAGCTGCATTAAGCTCATCACGACCGCGACCCCTAGTCACGGCCGCGACCTCTGCTTCGACCAATAAGTAAGCTTTGACTCCTTATCGAACTCATTTATTACCATTTTCGAGTCGAATGACAAATATGGTGAAGGACAACAAGAAAAAAGACATCTTGGAGGTATTTCAAAAACTCAAGATTAATATTCCACTAATCGATGCAATCAAGAAGATTCCAAGGTATACCTAGTTCCTTAATGAGCTATGCACCAACAAGCGCAAGCTGAAGGGAGATGAGAAATTAGTAATGGGTGAAAACGTCTCAGCTATCTTCTAAAAGATCCATCTGAAATGCAAGGACCCAGGTATGTTCGTCATCCCTTGTAAGATAGGTGATCGAAATATTGATATGGCCATTTTAGATTTAGGTGCATCTTTTAATGTCATGCCACGTTCTATCTTTCACTATCTAAATCTAGGACCATTAAAAGAAACTAGGATAGGTATACAGTTAGCTGACTGTAATAACACATATCCTGATAGGTTAATAGAAGATGTCCTAGTTGAGGTAGATGAAATGGTATTTCCTATTGATTTCTGCGTACTTCATATGCATGGCGACTTGTCCACTTCTCCACCAATCTTGTTAGGGATGTCGTTCATGAATACCGCCCAAACAAAGATTGATGTTAGTGAGGGCACCTTCACAATGGAGTTTAATGGACGCATTGTCAGATTTAAAATTTATGATGCAATTAAATTCTCTAAAGATGTCCATTCTGTTTTCCCTAATGATGTTATTAACCCTTTTTTTGAAAGCCAATTTAAGATGAGGTTCAAGAATAAGCTGGATATTTCCACATCTTTGAACCATCGTAAAGAGGAAAGTGAGAAGCTAAAGGAAGTAAAGTGTTTGAATTGGTCAAGGCCAATCTGGAAACCACCTTGGAACAAACGCTAAATGGAAAGTGAATCGGTCGAACTAACAACGTAAAACAAAGGGGCTTGCCGGGAGGCAACCCAATGTTTATCGTATTTTGTTTTTTATTTTATTTTTTTATTTTATTGCTTTTCATGCTTTCATGTATTTTCTTAGCATTATATTTAGTCTTTAGGAACTAACATGACCAGGATTTAATAAAACTGTGAAGTTTGAGGGATATCGCACGGAACGAGGGCCAGGAAATGAAAGGAGCGCGAAGAAGCAGCAGAATGAATGGCAACAGTAGCACTGTAAGTAAGTACCAAGCAGTACCACTCTTTTCCCCACAAACTTTGGTGTTCAACCAAGTTTTGGGGAGGGGGTGTAAGTGGGACGACTTGACTGCTTTTGAACTTTATTTTCTTATATTTATGCTTTGTGATAGCTGCTAATTATTTTTATTTGCTTTGCCTACTTAATTTGAGTGATTGTCTTGTTGTGGATAGTGATTGGGGATTGATAATTGGCGAATAGTTAATGATGAGACGAGTTTTGTAAAATTTTTGAAAATGGCACATGATATAGAGCATGACAAGAAAATGAGATCAAATGAGCTTGTGCTTAAAACTTTTGATAAAAAAATTTACCTTGTGAGTTTTGAGCCTTTGTCATACTTCCATTTTTGGAGTAATTCATACTTTCTTTCGGAGTGATGTTCATTGATTGCATGTGATTGTCTCTAGAGCTTGCTTTGATCCTCTATTTTGAATAAAGTTGGTACCTTGTGTGACTTAGAAAATAATCTTAGGCAATTTTTATTTTTAGCCTATTTTTTAGCTTGAAAATGTATCCCTTTTACCCAAACTTGAAAATTGCCCCTAGTTAGCCTATTTGAGCTTTAGCTTTTCATTTGATAGCCCAAATTTAAAAGCTGAATACCCTTTGATATAGCCTTTTGCCTTACTTGTACTAATTGAGCAAGATGGAGGAGGATTGGAAGGTAGCTCGGGTAAAATCTTGGGAATGAGGTGGAAAACTAGTGGATATGTGAAAAGGTGAAGGGAAGAATAAATTGATAGGTGAAAAGTTGAGAAAATAGCCTCCCCTAGTTCACTAGTTGTTATTTTCGAATTCTAAAAAAAAAAAATCGAAAAATCGGAAAAGAAAAAAAAGAGTTCATTGTATATATGTGTTTTTATTATTCTTGTTGAGGAGAGGCTAGTGATTTCCTAATGTTTCTTGAATAGCTGTCTTAAAAGTTGGGTAAATAACATACCCAATTGAGAGTTTGAAAATCACTATGGTTGTAAGCTTATTGTAGGGTGAAGAAACTTACTTTGGGATGGTTTACTAGAAAAGTGAGAGAGTGAGGAAAGAGTGAATTTTGTTCGAGGGGTGGTTGAGAGTAGCTAACTCAATTAGTACAAGAATTATTCACTTTTGCCCATATCTGCCCCACTTTACCGCAAGCCTACACTACAACAAAAAATAAGACCTTTTTTATTCTTTGTCACACATGTCGAGTACGAATTTGGATTTAGATGATTAACAAGCATATGGTAGTCGTTGCATATACTTCAATGTGAGCAAAAAATTCAACTTAGTTGATACACTTGATAGATGAGAGATATACTGACCTGGTGAGGATCATTTTTTGATAGTCTCAGGTATCAAAAGTAGTTGAAATTGCTATGTCAAATATGCTCATTTTATCGTGATTCCCTTGCTATCGTAAAATCCATCCAAAACTAGAATTGCTACTTAAATCTCCCCTAACACGTGTCCTTTTGTTCTTTTTCCTTGATTAATTTTTTTCCGGATGAACAAAAGTTTAAGATTGGGGAGATTTGGTAATTAAGTATCGTTTTAATGATATTTATATGCATTTTTTATCGTGTATTGTTCATAATTATTTTATTGGGCAAATTTATGTGTTTGGACTTGTTTCAGGACAATACAGGTAAATTAAGACCAAAAGTCGAGTCTCGAAGAAGTCCGACATGAAGAACGAGCCAAGGATGAAAAATAGGTTGATGAAGAACAAATTTTGTACAAGGCATCGCGACCGCGACTTTGCCCGCGACCAACCTGACAAAAACAAGCCAAAAAGCCTCTACAACACATTCTCAATCGCGACCGCGACCTAGTCGACGAGCCAAATGGTTCGCGACCGCGATATTTTCAGCCCAAATTCCTTACCTCTATAAATATAATATCCATAATTCAAATTTAGGGCATCTTTCACCTATTTTCAGCCTACGTTCATCATTGGAGCAAGATTTTGGAAGAGGGATGAAGATCAAGATCAAGAGATCATTATGTTTTGGTTCATTCTAAATAGTTTTTATTTCTCATTATGGTTTCTGTTAGTTTTTATATTTTTATTAGTCGCTACGAATGGCTAGCACTCTATTATTCAGCCCTTGATCAATTGTTGAACCTTAAGCTAGGATGATTATGTTATTATCCGATTAGATTGTGTTTTGGGATCTTCTATATTATTTTCTGTTAGTGATTCACATTTATAAGTTGATTTATGGTTTGATCACCCATTTTGTGGCTCATTTGTGTGTTGCTAGGATTGGATTTGTAATCCGTAATTGCTATAGATTTCCAAGTAGCAAATAGGAGAACATTCTTTTAGGACAACATAGTTTACGACTAATGAAATTGAGCTAGCGAATTTTTATGTCGTATGTTATCTTAATTCGTAATGCATTTGACTATTGAAGACTAGAGAGCTTATTCTATGAGTCAATAAGTTGGGTAGATTAATCGGAGAGCTTATTTCGGCTAAATACACTTAAGAGACAATAAGGTTAATAGAGTTGTTCTTAATCTTGGATTAGATATTTAGGACAAATCTATCGGGTAATAGAATCAATTACATAGTTAATCCGGGCTAAGGGATACTAGATCAAGGGTTAGATTCTTTTTAATATCTTAAAAACCAAAAATCATTTCATTGTTTTGTTTATTAAGTGCTTTTGGTTAATCTTTACTTTGTTTACTTAATTGCATTAATGGTTAGTTGTTTGATATGATCCACCCCCCTCCCCCCGAATCGTCTATTGTTTTCTTATTTTATTTAAAATTTATTAATCAAGTTGCTTAATACGTAAGACAAGATCCGTTCAATCGTTCCTCGTGGGATCGACCCTTTACTTACCGCTCTACTAGCTAGAGTAGTGAGTTTAGGATAAGTATAAATCACACATATTATTAATTTGGTGGTTTGACATACACCAATAACCAGATCAGAATTACCCTTTTCAGTAAACAATGTTTGTCAATTCATGCAGTCTTCACAAGAGTTGCATTGGAAAGCAGTAAAAAGAATAATTCGATATCTCAGTGGCATAATTGACTATGGGTTACACATTACCAGATCTAATCATCTCAACATACAGGGTCATCATAGTTTGCAGGGGCCTATTAGATGAGCAACATACAGGGTCATCATAGAAGCTTCTAGAATTAGTTAGCTAATTTTTTTGGCTCAGAGTTGGTTAGGAGTTAGTCAACACTAGAGAGTTGGTTGAGATATTTTATCATACACCTTAGCTACATTATTTAAATACTTTGATCTATATTGTAAAATGCAGCTAAAATTAATGGAACATTAACTACTTTATCTCGACCCTCTTCTATCTCTAATAGGAATATGACATATTTAGAGTATTCTGAAATCTCGGTCAAATCGAGTAACAAGAAGTCTTGGATGGAAGGAAACAAGTAATTAGGCTATAATGAGACATTGGATTGGCTCATAATGGAGTTGAATTGGCCCAGAAGCAAGAGGCTGAAAAATGATAAACAAAATGAGCATTTACTCGACCAAGTAGTATTCTTTTCCGATCGTGCAACCATGCCAGAGAGTTAATTGCTTATGTCGTGAATCATTTGCACAGCTAGAAATCTTAGCCTACCGAGCAAAATACTGCTATCAAGAAGAGTTAAGCGCTCAAAATGGTTTTATCCATTTTGATCCCTACTTTAACACAATGTTACGTAATCCTATATATATTTAGACGCAATTTTATCATCATATACATTACAAGAGATAGCACATCATCGCATATTTTAGTTTACGATAGATAGGTTTAGAGAATATCACATATATGGAGCCGAGGTTGAATGAGTATCGGTGGCGTTTATCTGGAGCACTCGATCGTACCAGCATCTTCATCGGTGAACGGTAGTATTTCTATTTTAATTATTAGCTTATTATTTTGAATGATGTATGATTTAGTGATTATTGTTTTGATTATTTCCGCTATAGAGTAATCGTTCTATATATTAAGTTTAGAGAGTAGGTTTCAATTACAATGTATGTATATAACTTGTTTGTAATTTGTATGCGTTCAATTCATATTTGATGTTTTAAGAATCTTGCAATAAAAAATACTTCGTCTTAAAAAATAATTTTTAGAATAAGGAAATATACCTATTTGTATATCCATCTGTAATAAAAAACTACAGTCTATAAATGTTTTAAACATCCTTCCAGAACCAATATTCTAGACGCTAGGTGCTAGCCAGGCGGTAGATTAGTCTACTGCCTAATTGAGGTTTAAGTGGGGTAATCGGGTGTGAGGAAGGAGGAGTCGCGGGAAGAATATAGAGAATTGAAGAGTACCTAGTGCCTAGAGGTCAGAGATAGATGGAACTTTTAGAGCATAGTGGAGAACACACTGTTTACTTTTCATATAAAAAATGCTTACATACTTTAAGGTTAAGGAGAAACATGCAACGGATTGTACCTATGGAAGCTCTTTGCTAATAGTGGTTGCAGTTGAAGATGGTATAACAGAGCCACTTTCAGTTTGAATTAACCTCCTTTCACATCCATCCATATGTCTCTTAAAGGAATTATTTCCTCCTCACGAAACGTAGCTTCTAGGTCTTCAAAATTTACAGAATCATAGTCTTCATATTTTTAGTTGAACACCATTACCATAACCATATACATGACCATGGCGTTATGGTCCAAAGTTCTTTTCAACTACATCAATAACTGAAAGTGATGGACTAGATTTTACCGTTTTCATAATGTCATCATATTTCATAAATGCATCAAAGCCATTACAAAACGATCAACAATAAAATTATGATACAAGTATGTACTTGCACATATTGGTTCTTTACTTTAGCCCCAACTAATATTCCTTTTCCTTTTGTAATTTTAAAAAATTTACTTCCATGTCAGGTGCCTAATTGTTATTACCTCCCTGTAAGTTGAGAACAACAAATAGAGAAAGATTATATTTTAAGAAATCAACTTAATGAATAACAAATGATGTTATTGAATTTTCATTACCTTTTCATATATGATAACTCCGTCGCTGGCTTCCGGTGAGATGAGGCATTAATGTTACTGATGAACAACCGGTCTTAGAATTCTGATGGTTAATGTTCTACCACAACATAACTAAATATGAGCTGAAGGAATATTTTATTTTAGAATACCTATTAATACAAACACACATACATACATTATTGTTTTTTCTTGTTTTCTTGTTTTAGTTTGAGAAAACATTTAGTTAGTTTTGAATACATACATATATTATGTAATAATTTAGACTATTATTATCATACCATAAACTTTTCAATCAGAAGTTTCTTAGTAACAAGCCACCCGAAATCTTCCTTAGTTATTACATGTAGAACATTCTTCAAAGTCTCAGTGCAGGTTTGACAAGGATTCACAAATTCACTATTCAATTTTGACCTCCAAAATGTGCATAATCCACACATATGTCTTCAGTAGCAAGCAAAAGGAAAGGACTAATTTGATTTGTTAGCACTATTAACTTACCTTTACAGCTTGCTTTTCTACATTCCCTATTTCACTCATTATACCATTATTTTATAATATAATGTCAAGTTTTTCTCCACTTTGCAAAGCTGCCACTTTCTTGTTCTTGTTCTCCTCGCTTTTCTTTTCAAAAGATTAATCTATTAAAACGGAGCTAAAAGTGCTTGTAGGAAAATATATAAACAAACCAATTCAAAATAACATTTAAATACTTTTAATTACTAACTATTTTCAACTATCTTGTCAGATATGGCAAGTGCTGATTCACCACAATCCCCATCTTGATTCATAGGAGTGTATTTTTCCATTACATGTACAACAACTTCTAATGGAAAAATACTCCTAAATAAAGGTAAACAATAATATGAATAAATTACTTAATATACAAAAACTTGACTAGGACTGATTATTTAGAGGTTGCACAACTTAGTTAAGCTAGTTGCTCAAAGTCCTTCAACAATTAGAAAAATGCTATTGCTTCCTTATTTGGTTCCTCTACATGCTCTTTTCAACTTGACGAACCAATCCCCAATTCAACCCTATTAAAACAAAGGTAATCATTTCAAAAATCTTGTGAAATTTCTTGAATATCCCCATCACATTCATTTCTTCTAATTTGACATTTTCATACCACGCCTTTCACCATGGTGATCCAAAATATATAATTTGGCATCATCCCATAAGAATTTAGATGCATTTCAACCAATTCTCAAGATCCTACACCAGTGTTCTTACACTTGACATGTGGACACTGTATTCCATGCTCCTCTAAAGTCTTAGCAAAAGCATGATCTAGAAATTGGTGAATCCAAAGTTTGTACTGTTCATTCTTGATCATTGATAATGCTCATAAATTCTTTGAAGGTGCCACGTTAAAGGTAACTAGAGTTTTATAGCAAAAAAACATACCTAAAATTGACATGAAAGACAACTAACTAATTATAAACAATCAAAAGAATATAAAAACCATTAGTGGAGATTAACCTCATTACCTTTGTGTCATTTCAGTTTTAGAGCGGCATAACAAATTCTTGTACTATCACAACACAAAGTACTCAATAGCCCACCACCAACCCACATATCAAAAGCTGCTCTACTCCTCCTCCTCCTCCAAAATTAATGCGAAGGATCATAAAAGAAAAAAATTAAAAACAAGAAGATTGTTTTGTTGCTTGATTTTGGAAGGAAAGTGAAGTATTGAAAAGTTTTAAAAAGAAAAAATATAAAAATCTTTCACCTTAGTCTTGCTAGAAAAGATCAACCCAATCTTTGATATTCAACTATCTCATTGTAAAACAACACTAATTAGAATCATATATAAGTCAGACAAAAAACAACTAAAATTCAGATTTGTGTTAGGGAAAAAAAAAAAAGCCTTGACCTATTTCATATGCGGGAGCAATCTAGTTACCCTTATTTCTTTGTGTGTTCCTTTGGATGTATTCTTCAGCTGACCAAGGCCCTCTCTTTGTAGTTACCTTGTCACGACATGGTGTTCTTATGCGAGATGCTTTTGTTTGTTTACAACACTTTTTCTTCGGGAGAATAATATATTTGTGAATTTTGCGATGCACACTGTTACGTAAATCACTAAGTTCACAGATCAACAATACAACAAAACACCAAGCAACTAACTAATGTTGTAACAACAGACACAATCACACTGCACCAAAGTTTTACGTGGTTCGGATCCTTGAATGATCCTACGTCCTTGGAGAGCTAACCGAATTTCTTTTATTGCTTCAATCGAACAACCAAATTTACAAGAAGATTTCAACATCAAAAGGGAAACATGATCACTCACAACAGAGTCACAATCATCATTCACTCTCCTTTCTCTACACTGCTTCTTCTCTCACTCTTAGTGTGTGTGTTTTAATTTGATCGATCTCTCTTCTCAGTCGTTCGTCACTCTTTAATAATGCAACATATTGTACCTCAGAATGCTACTGCAAATGTGCTGCAGAAAATGAGCTGATCTCACTGGCCAAGGCATAACAGAATATAAGTTGCTCTCTCATTTACTAAATGGCCCTCAACTTAATTCTGAGATGTCCATAATACCCTTCTGCAATTGTTGGAAACAAATCTATATTAACTGTATTTTTTAACTAATCTTCACAATTCCCACCTTAGTTCAGGACAACATATTTTCTTTCAAACGAATCAAATCAAAATAGAGTTCAAACTTGGATAATGGCAATGCTTTTGTGAATCCATCAGTAGGATTTACTTCAGTGGGAAGTTTAGCATCTTTGACAATACCCTTTGCTACAACACCCCAAACAAAATGTAATTTGACATCTATGTGCTTAGTTTTCTCATGATAACCTTGGTGCTTTTCTAAATGACTAGCACTTTGATTATCACAAAAATCTGTTACCCTTTTCTATTCAACACCAAACTCTTTACGAATGTCTTTTAACCACAATGCTTCCTTGATTTCCTTAGTTAGAGTAAAATACTTTGATTATGTTGTTGACAAGGAAATTACAGATTGGTGTGTTGGTCTTCAGCTCACAGCAGTCCCATACAAAGTGAAAACATATCCTGTAAGAGATTTTCTAGTGCCTAGATTAGCTACATAATCAGCATCAACAAAATCCATTATAGGAGCACCTTGATAATATTATGTTCTGAAGTACAAACCCTTTGCAGTAGTATCTTTCAGATACCTCATAATCCACTTGACAGCGTCCCAATGGAAAACACCTGGATCTCCCATATACCTACTAACTACACTCATAAAATGAGCCAAATATGGTCTACAGCAGATCATAGCATACATTATGCTACCTATTACACTTGCATAAGGTGTCTTCTGCATTCTTTGTTTATCCTACTGAGACTTGGGACACTGTTGCAATAACAACTTAAAATGTTGTTCCAAAGGTGTAGACACTGATTTGCATTGATGCATATTGAATCTATGTGGTACTTTAGTTACATATCCATCATGTGACAAGTAAATCTCTCTTTCTTTTATGTTTCTTATTATATCAATCCCTAATATCTTCTTGGCTTCCCCCAGATCTTTCAACTCAAATTCAGATTTTAGCAAGTTCTTGACATTTTCAATACCTTTCAAATTCTCACAAGCTAACATCATGTCATCCACATAAAGTACAAAGTACATTTATGTTGAGTCTTCTTCATGTCTGAGATATACACAACTATCATACTTGCTCCTTGAGAAACCAACACTCATCAAATCTCAAGTACCATTGTCTGGAACTTTATTTTGAGGCCATACAGTGATCTTCTGAGTAAACATGCTTTGTCTTTAGCATTTAAAATCTGTAAACCTTCTGGTATCTTCATGTAGATGCACTCTTTTAATTCACCATGAAGGAAAGCAATTGTTACATCCATATGACGGAGTTCTAGATCAAATTGTGCTACTATAGCAAGCATTATCCTAATAGAACAGTTTTTGACAATTGCAGAAAATATCTTATTATAATCTATCCCTTCTTTCTAAGTAAAGCCTCTTGCAACCAGTCTGGCTTTATATCTTACACTGGTTTTACCCACAGACTCCTGTTTCTTCTTGTAAATCCATTTACACCCAACCAACTTCTGATTTCTAGGCTTTCTTACAATTTCCCATGTTCTATTTTTCTCCAAGGACAATAGTTCCTGTTGCATAGCTATCAACCACCTTTCTTTCTCTGAACAAGTGATTGCCTCTGTGTAAGACCCTGGTTCATGAATTTCTAACTCCTCTGTTGTATATAAAGCATATGAGAGCATATCAGCATGTCCAAATCTTAGAGGATGATGAATCTACCTCCTTTGTCTATCTCTTACTAACTGGTAGTTACTGAAATCTTCTTGCTGATTCACTTCTTCATCAGAATTTTCAGTGTCTGCTCTAGTATTTATGATTGTACCTTTCAGGCTCCACCTTAAGATGACTATTATGTTCACTTGTTTCTTTAGAATCAAGTTTCTTCATGGGTGTGATACTCTCATTGAATATCACATCTCCGCGGATAATGAACTTTTGATTTCTTGGTTCTATACACCATAGTATCTCTTGACTCCCTTTGGATATCCCAGAAAAATACACTTCATTGCTCTAGACTCTAACTTGTCTTGTCTAATGTGTGCAAAAGCAAGACATCCAAACACCTTTAACTCTGAATAATTAGCAAGTGATCCATTCCAAACTTCTTCAGGGTTTTTTAAATCTGATGCAGTGAATAGAGATATGTTTATAAGATATACTACTGCAGTTACCACCTCACCCTAGAAATTCTTAGATATACCAGAGTTTGGGATCATGCATCTCACCCTTTCAAGCAATGTCCAGTTCATTCTCTTGGCCAATCCCTTTTTTTTGTGGAGTTCCAGCTACAGTTTTGTGCCTGATTATTCCCCTTTCTATACAGAAATTATTGAATTCATCAAATACATATTCCAGTCCATTATCTTTCCTAAAATGTTTAACTTTTTTGTCCAGTTAAGTTTTCAGTTTCCACAAGCCATTCCTTAAACTTTGTGAATCCTACACTTTTGGCCTTAAGTATGTATACCCATAGCTTTCAAGAGAAATCATCAATGATGATAGGAAATAATTGCCACCACCGAGTGATTGAACTTTGGCTGGTGTTACATGTCTCCCGTGCACGCACTTTAGGGCATTATTAGTGCCATTTTAATGTCATTAATGTGCATAATCACGTGTATTTAGTGCTTTTGTATTCTAATGGGCAAAATAATGTGTTTGTGGTATTTATGTGTTCAAACAAGTGTGAAAAGATCGAAAAAGAACATCAAACAATCGCGGAGTCGATTGATCAGTCGAGGCAACAAGGGACAGGGCTGAAAGATTGATCTCAGCCGAGACAGCACACAAATCTCGGCCGAGATACCTCTCCAAGGAAACCCTGGAATTTTAAGAAATTGAAGATCTCGGCCGAGATGGATATTGCATCCGGCCTAGATACCTCTCCAGGGAAAAATCAGAAATTCAAGAGATGAATATCTCGGCCGAGATGAAACCCGATATCAACCGAGATAATCCAAATCCTAAAAAGCCCTAAATTTCCCTATTTACGTCTCGGCCGAGATGCAACCCAATCTTGGCCGTGATCACTCCTTGATGCACAATTTGAAAAAGCCCTTTTTCACATCACGGCCAAGACACACTTGCATCTCGGCCAAGATTCCTTGCCCTGTTTTAAATTTCTGAACACGATTTTGCTTTAAACTGAAGTAACAACTCTTCCCCTATATATATATCCTCCCTTTCGAAATTAACCTATCTTGGCACATTGAATAACGTATTTTCCGGCCTCCATCATCCTCAAGAGCTACATTGGGAAGAAGATTGAAGGCTTTCCATCCCTTCTACCCAAGTTCTTGGTTTCTTCTACAATTTTATCATGTCTTATTGTATTTCCTTTGATTTACTGATTATATTAAGAGTAATGGGTGGCTAGCACCCTTATTTCAGCCCTTGATCATTAGTTGAACCTTGGATTGAGAATGTTTATGTAATTTCTACGGTTGTTAATCGATAGGATTATGTCTTTGGAATTTTCTATGTTATCTCGGATTGTTGATTCACACTTTTGAATTGAATTCTGGTTTCATCACCTATTTGGATATTTGTTAGTGTGTTGCTAGAATTGAGTTCATAATCTAGAATTGTTATGAATTCGATTCTCGGGTAGCAGACAATAGATTCATTTTATTTGGGATAACATAGATTTCGACCACTAGAACTGAGCTTATGAGTTCTATGTCGAATCTACTCCGTTATCTTAATTCATAATGCACTCGACTATTGATTCTTGAAGAGCTTGTTTTAGGATTTGATAAGTTGAGTAGGATTAATTGAAGAGCTTATGATTAATCATACTTAAGAGACAATTTGATTGATAGAGCTTGTTATCAATCTTGGAGTAGGAGTTCCATAGCTAACCAATTGATTAATGACATTAATTACATAGATTGTTTGAAACGAGGGGTTACTTGATCAAGGGTTGAATACTTTAGTCATACTTTAAAAATCCAAAAGTTAATCTACCTATCTTGCTATCTTTTGTTAATTGAATCTCAAGTTTAGTAGATCATAGTTAAATAGTTGCTCTTGGTAGTTATTAATTCGATAAACAAACACCCCCCCCCCCCCACCTTTATTACTTTCATTGTTGCCTTTGTTCTTATTTGAATTTTACAATTGCTTGACATATCGAAACAACATTAGACTGTCGTTCCTCGTGGAATCGACCCTTACTTATTGCTCTACTGGTTAAAGTTTCAGGTTAAGGTTTAGTATATATATTCATATATATATATATATATATACTAATTTAATTTGGCACGTCCGACGAACTGTGACCAAATTTTGGCACCGTTTCCAGGGAACGGTGATAAGAATAATGTTGTTTTTATTGTTTAAAGCACTATGTTTAGTTTATTAGTCGTTTATCTATTTCCTATTTATCTAGTAATTTGATATTCTCTAGTTTTATTGTTTTTGGATAGGTAGTTAATGTCCTTACGTTCCCAAGGGAAAAAAAGACTTATATACGAGCCGGAGATAGTTGTACGGGAAAGGTTATTGAGGAGATGAGCAAGGTTACTTGAAGAGGTCCGAGGATCATTTGAAACCTTGAGTATAGAGAGTGAGGAGATTGAATTGGAAGAGATGGTTGGTGAGCAAAATCAGGAAAGAACCATGAAGGAACTTGCCAACACAAGGGTTGCACACAAACCCTTGTGTATTACATTCCCGGGGATAGGGAATGATACCACTTTTGAGCTCAAATCGGGGCTCATTCACCTCCTGCCGTCATTCCATGGGCTATCCTAGAAAGACCCGCACAAACACTTGAAGGAATTTCATGTGGTCTGCTCGAGCATGAAGCCGACAAGGGTGACTGAAGAACAAATTAAGCTCAGAGCATTTCCCTTCTCATTGAAAGATCTTGTAAGAGACTGGTTGTACTACTTGCCACCGGGTTCCATTACTACTTGGGATCAGATGGAAACATAGTTTCTAGAAAAGTATTTTCCTGCATCTCGAGCCACCAACATCCAAAAAGAAATTAGTGGGGTGAGGCAAATGCAGGGGGGAAACATTATATGAGTACTGGGAAAGATTCAAGAAGCTTGTAGGAAGTTGCCCACCACCTCAAATCACTCCACAGTTGTTAATCCTGTATTGGTACGAGGGGTTTTGTATAACCGAACGGAACATGATTGATTCAGCTGGTGGAGGGGCTCTAGTCGACAAGACCCCAACCGAGGCCCGAGCATTGATCTCCAAGATGGTCGCCAACACTCAACAGTTCGGTTGTAGAGAGCGTGTGAGGTGAGTCAAAGATGTTATCGATTCAAGTGTTGAAGAAAGATTGGACCAGCTCACCGACCTGGTGAAGAAAGCGATTTCAGGGAGCACTCCTACCCCAAAACACTGCAGAATCTGTCAGACAACCGAGAACTCCACTGATACCTGTCCTATTCTTGGAGAAGAAATGGAGGCTCATGCCAACGCAGTTCACAATTTTAATCCTAACCCTGCTGGCAGGTTGTATGATCCCTATTTGCAGTCGTACAATTCCGGGTGGAGAGATCATCCCAATTTCAAATATGGGAATCAAGGTCCAAATATGCATCAACAGGGTGATCAAAGTGGACACAATCGAACCCCCTACCCTAGGGGGATGTTCCAGCAAACGCAACCCACTGAGCCAGTACCCTCTGATCCATCCCTTTCTGACATAGTCAAGAGCCTAGCAACCAGTACAATTCAACTGCAGAAGGAATCAAGTTAGAGGTTCCAGAGTATCGAAAATCAAGTCAATCAAATAGCATCAACGGTATCCCGTCTGGAGAGTGCTCAAAGTGGAAAGCTACCTGCACAACCCGGGATAAACCCCCGGAATGTCTGTGCAATCACCCTAAGGAGTGGGGTGATGCTTGAAGAGCCGAAAAAGCCCGAGCATCATTCCAACGGGGACAGGAGAATCGAAAGTGAAAAAGAAAATGCTGAGAAAGAATTCTCGGCCGAGACACATCAAGATCTCCGCCGAGATGGCTCACTTCGCCCAGAGAAGGAAATTTCTTGTCCAACAATCTCGGCCGAGAATGAAGTGCATCTCGGCCAAGATCAAACAATCCTACATGAAGGGGAAAAACGCTGCACACTTGTCTCGGCCGAGACACAACCAAATCTCGGCCGAGATGTCCAGGAGCCATATGTCAATTCTTCAACTCCACCACTGCCATTCCCTAGCCAAATCAAGAAGGTCCCGGATAAAATTAGGGAGAAAGAAATGCTGGAAATGTTCAGAAAAGTGGAGATAAATATCCCGCTGATAGATGCAGTGAAGCAAATTCCTAGATATGCAAAATTTTTGAAAGACCTCTTTACCAACAAGAGGAAGCTTAAAGGGATGAAAAAGTGACCATGGGAGATAAATTTATTCGCCATCTTCCAAAAGAGACTCCCACCAAAGTGTAAAGACCCTGGAATGTTCGTGATTCCTTGCAAAATAGGTAGCAGTCGAATTGACGTGCAATGCTCGACTTAGGAGCTTCGATTAATATTATGCCACGTTCAATTTTTCATTCTTTAAATTTGGGTCCACTTAAGGAAACATGCGTCGTCATTCAACTAGCCGACCGAAGCACTTTGTATCTCGATGGGGTAATCGAGGATGTGCTAGTTGAAGTTGATGAACTCATGTTTCCTACTGATTTCTATGTGATGGACATGCAAGGTGATCCATCAACGTCCACATCGATCTTGTTGGGAAGACCATTTCTAAATACTTCCCAAACCAAGATCGATGTCCGTGAGGGCACCCTCACGATGGAATTTGATGGTCGAATTGTCAATTTTAATACCTTTGATGCAATATGTTTTCCGGAGGATGTTCATTCTGTATTTTCCATTGATGTTATTGACCCTCTTATGGAAGAGTTGTTTGAGTTGTCATGTAGGGACCCAATGGAAGTTTCACTTACCACTCAGTTGGAGAAGGGAAAAGAGGAGGTTTGGGAAACCAATGAGGCATTGGTGGAAACAGTGGCACAAATGGGTGCAGCGAAGTCATTCCTACCAAAATATGCGCAGAAGTTCATTTCCCTCCCGGAATCACAAGAAAAAGCTCTACCTTCTACAATCATTCTTGAGCTTAAGGCCCTTCCTTCTCACCTCAAGTATGCGTACCTTGGGGAGGATGAGACATAACCAGTGATCATTTCTTCGAAGTTAACTCACAGTCAAGAGCAGGCATTGATTGAGGTTCTCAAGCAGAACAAGGAGGCAATAGGATGGACTATTGCCGACATCAAGGGAATAAGTCCATCCTTATGCATGCACCGCATATTTCTCGAAGATGATGCGAAGCCAAGTAGAGAACCACAGCGAAGGCTCAATCCTCCCATGATGGAGGTAGTCAAGAAAGAAGTCATCAAACTATTGGATGTGGGAATCATCTAACCCATATCCGATAGTAGATTTGTGAGCCCGACTCAGGTGTTCCCGAAGAAATCCGGTATAACAATCATAGAGGGAAAAGATGGGGAGATGATGCCTACACAACTACAGACCGGCTGGCGAGTCTGTATCGACTACAGGAAGCTGAATATTATGACAAGGAAAGACCATTTCCCACTACCCTTCATTGACCAAATGCTTGAGAGATTGGCCTGTCACCCCTTCTATTGCTTCTTGGATGGATTTTCTGGCTACTTCCAAGTCCTGATTGCTCCAGAGGATCAGGAGAAGACAACCTTCACATGCCCCTTTGACACATTCGCTTGGAGGCGCATGCCATTCGGGCTTTGCAACACACCTGCCACCTTCCAAAGGTGTATGGTAAGTATCTTCTCCGAATTTCTTAGGCATTTCATTAAGTATTCATGGATAACTTTAGTGTTTATGGAAAATCATTCAAAAATTGCGTTGAGAATCTTGTCAAAATCCTTAAAAAGATGCATTGATAAAAATCTCTTGTTGAACTGGGAAAAATGCCATTTCATGGTAGAACAAGGAATTGTACTAGGACATATGATTTCTGAGAAAGGCATTGAAGTAGAACAAGGTTGAAATAATTGGCTCTTAGCCTTACCCCGAAAATGTGCAGAAAGTTCGTTCGTTTCTTGGCCATGCAGGTTTTTATCACAGCTTCATAAAGGATTTTTCCAAGATTGCTTCTCCTTTGTGTCGTCTATTGTAGAAAGACGTTGATTTTGAAATGAATGAAGAATGCAAGATTGCGTTTGTTGTGGTTAAGGAAAGGCTTGTCACTCCACCCATCATCCAACCACCCGACTGGAAGCTTCCTTTCGAACTAATGTGTGATGCCAGTGATCAAGAAGTGGGTGCAGTCTTAGGGCAAAGAATAGGAAAGGTGGCAAATGTAATTTTCTATGCTTCACGGACACTGAATCCAGCCCAGGCCAACTATACCACTACTGAGAAGGAACTCCTCGCTGTTGTTTTTGCACTCGAGAAATTCAGGTCCTATCTAGTTGGGACAAAAATCATCGTGTTTCACTGATCATGCTGCTCTCAGGTTCCCTATGGCAAAGAAGGAAGCAAAACCCAGACTGATACGTTGGATCTTGCTATTACAGGAGTTTGATTTGGAAATAAGGGATAAAAAGAGTCCTGATAATTCTGTAGCAGATCACTTGAGCAGAATAACCCAAGAGGGGACAGAATTGCCTCTTCGAGAGAGTTTCCCAGACGAGCAGTTATTCATGACATCATATTCGGGTGTCCCGTGGTATACCCCGATAGCATGAACAAGGCCCAAAGAGATAGATTGAAAAGTGAAGCGAAACACTACTTTTGGGATGATCCGTACTTATAGAAACATGGTTCAGACCAAGTCATACGAAGATGCATTCCCGAAATAGAAGTCCCATCGATACATGCTTTTTGTCACTCCTATACATGTGGGGGACACTTTGGTCCCAAGAGGACAGCGCATAAAGTTCTTGAGAGCGGGTTCTTTTGGCTAACCTTGTTTAAGAACGCTTACCCTTTTTACAAGTCATGTGACGACTGTCAAAGGACGGGAAACATCTCTCAGAGGAATCAAATGCCCCAACAACCAATAATGGTGTGTGAAATTTTCGACATTTGGGGAATGGATTTCATGGGCCCGTTTCCATCTTCTTATGTGTCCAAATGGGTGGAAGCAAAGGCTACTCGTACGAATGACTCAAAGATTGTTGCGGACTTCGTCAAGTCTAACATATTTACAAGATTTGGGATCCCGAGACCCATCATAAGTTATAGGGGTACGCATTTTTGCAACCAGACCATTGAAGCACTATTAAAAAAATATTCAGTTTTGCATAAAGTGTCTACTAAATATCATCCACAAACAAATGGGCTAGCCAAGACTTCAAATCGAGAGATCAAATCGGTGCTAGAGAAAATCGTCCAATCTAACCGCCGACAAAACACCTATAGGCACGTCCCCATATCACCTTGTTTATGGCAAATCGTGCCATCTTCCGGTTGAACTCGAGCACAAAGCCTATTGGGCCATCCGGAGATGTAACATGAGTTTTGATGAAGCAGGTGCGCATCGGAAACTTCAACTCCAAGAGTTAGAAGAGATTCGGAATGAAGCCTTCGAAAATGCGTTGATATATAAGGAGAATACCAAAGCCTTCCATGATGCAAGGATATCCCGAAAAACTTTTGTTGTTGGAGAGAAGGTACTTATGTACCACTCGCGGTCGAAATTTTTTCCCGGAAAGCTTCGATCAAGGTGGATTGGACCATTCATTGTCAAGAAGATATAACCTCATGGAGCCATTGAGATAGAAAGCGGTAAAACGGGCAAGATTTTCAAAGTGAATGGACAATTACTCAAGCCATATTTCGAAGGATGTCAAGATAGCCCGCTTGAAGAGGAACAAGTAGAAGACCCACCATCGAGCTGAGTGAACATCCGCCGAGCCAACGACGTTAAACAAAGGCGCTTGTCGAGGGGCACCCCGGCTGTATCTTTAAATTTTTGCATTTTCAAATTCATAGTTAGATGCTCAATAAATGCCTTGTGGCATATTTGATGTTTTTGTTTAGAATTGTGCAGGTATCAATCAGAATAATCAAAAGATAAGCATGGAATGGGGGTGAAGGAGACCAAAATGAAGGAAAATTTGCTAGAGACAAATCTCGGCCGAGACACACAAGGAATCTCGGCCCAAACATCATAAAGGTAAAAAGAGATAAATTCGCTGGAAAAGTATCTCGGCCGAGACACAAATTCATCTCGGCCGAGATTTAATTGAGCTCAAATTGGCCAAAATTGCTGGAAACTTATCTCGGCCGAGACACCAAGTCATCTCGGCCGAGATCAACTTGTCCAGAATGTGGGCAAAATTGCTGGAGGCCAATCTCGGCCGAGATATCAAAAAATCTCGGCCGCGATCAACTTGTCCAGAATTGGCCCAAAATTGCTGGAAAGAAATCTCGGTCGAGACACACACGCATCTCGGTCGAGATTCATTGTTGAGCCAAACAAGCCTGAAATCCAGGAACGGATCTCGGCCGAGACATGAAGCTCGAAACTGTATCTTGGCCGAGATTCCGCGCAGGTATAGATACCCCTACGCGGAACAGCAGGTCATTTCCTCCCCCCTCCCCCCCCACCCAAATGCGATTTCTGCACAGACAAGCATAGACACACTTAAAATCTCCATTTTCACTCAATTTCTCCCTCTAAAATTCACACCACACCTTACCCACATCATCACACACACTTCTATCCAATTTTTTTTTTATTTGGAGCAAAGTTGGAGTCGGGTCGAAAAGGGCGCGAAAAAGTTCACTTCAGAATTTTTCGATTTAATTCGACTGGTAAGTACGGCTATCCCTTTCCCTTAGTTTTTATTTGATTATTATGAACTTTATTGTTCAGATTAGGGGCGAATTTAGTTACTACATTGATATTGGTTATACACAAGTTTGTTGTTCTGATTTTTGCGAATGTTGACTTGTTTTATGCATTCTAATACTAAATTTGTTGTGATAGATATTGTATTTGCATGATTGGTTGATGAGGTATGAGGATTAGGTTGAGAATCTTTGAATTTGAATGTTGAAATTGATTGTGGCATATCACCAAACACATGACATGCATTCTTTATTGTTATCCTTTTGTAGTTTGATTTAATTGCCATGCTCGATTATTAGGTTGATTAGTTGAATTTGTGTGAAGAGTAGGAAATTTTAGACTCTTGTTTATAATGAAGAGAAATTGACCTATTTTTGTTGAGCATTGGTAGATTTTAGTTGCAATAGGATAATTATTGGAAATGTTTGTCATATATGCAAATTGTATCAAGTCAATTGAATCGTCTAGATTGTAAGTTCGTTTGTGATATTCCATGTTAATTGAATATGAGTGATTTAATTGGATATAGTGAACTTTACCTTCTATTTGATTGAAGATGATGTGTAAATTGGTGATAAAGTGTTCAATGTGGGAGATTTTGATGTGTGTAATGTGTGATTGTTTGTAGGCACACAGTGGCACCACCCAAAATCTGAAGAACACCACTCAAGAAGGCACTTCCGGTAGGCGGTTAACACAAAAAATCAGCAAAATTCAAGTCAAAGGCAACGAGAAAGATGTTGAGCCCACTCCAGAGGCTCCCATGCCGGACATTCCATCAACCACCACTGATAAATCCACAAAGCCGATTGATTTTGATATAAATCTGAGCACAGAGGACCAAAGGAAGAGATTTGACAAACTGATTAGGAGAGGAGTGTCAGCAACCCGTTATGGTGATCCCAAGATTCTGGATGCCATGGGAATACAGTAGAATGTTATTGAACTTTTAGACAAAGCAGGTCTAGCCCAATGCCTAGCACGTCGCCCTACCTTCCTCAAGTTCGTGCTAGAGTTTTTCAGCACCCTCGAAATCGAGGAGGTGTCTCTTTCCTGCTCGAACAAGGTCCACCACATCAAATTCCAACTTCTGAATGAGGAAAAGACACTGAGCCACGACAAGTTGAGAAATATATACGGCTTCAAAAGGCTAACCATGGGCGATGAAAATGAATTAAAAGAGTTTGACGTGCAACAATTCTGAGGACAAATCACTGCCGCCCCTAGAATAGTTGCACCCATGGCTTACGACCCGAGGAGCTCCAGGTTGACTTCCATCAGACGCCCGGTCCTGAAGTATTTGCAGAAGTTGTTGAGCTCCACCATCTGTGGCAGGAAAGAGATTAGTTCTCCTCGATTGTACGAGATGGAGATCTTATGGGCTATTGTGGATAGGAAGTTGAGGAATTTTTAGTGTGACATGATATTGAGCTTTCAGAAGATAGTCAAGGAATTAAGGACAGAACGGAAGAGAGAGACAAAGGTGCCAGACCCGATCTACTGTGGGGCTCTGATTACCCCTATCCTCGAGCATTACAATATACCCCTCCCAGAGTACACACCCATCAGCACTGACTATTATTTAGACTGGGAGGAGATGGAAAATATGAGAATCGCCATGCTCGGGTACCAAGAGGGAACATCGGGTCCGGCTATCCCCTATGTTTTCCAGAATGTGGGACCATACCTCCGTCTCCCCAACCCCAGTCTGACCTACATCAAGCGCCTGGAGACAAGCATGCCAAACTTGGCGCTGAGCTCAGAAGCACATTTAAGAGAATCAAAGGAGCCGACCAGCGCTGAGTTAACACGCTACCAGAGGGGGAAGAAGCCACGAACTGTGGCCAGGGAGATGAGTACGGGGCATGCAGAAGGGAGCAGTCAGCCAAGCAGGAAGAGATCGGCATCTGCAGTGCGGTCTCAGGCAGAGATTCGGGAGGAGCACAATGACCGTCTGAGCAGTTTAGAGTCGGGCGTGCAGGACATCAAAGCTGACATCAGTGCACTTAGGGGAGATGTCTATAAACTGGGGGCGGAAATGAAGGAAATTAAAGAGAGTCAGAACAAGTTACTAGCCTTGTTCAAAAGCATCCAAGGATGTTTTACTGGCTCGAGCTCCCGAGACGTCAGGCCTTCCAAGTCACTGTGAGTAGAGCACCAAGAATGCCTTGCCCGTCTCTTCACAAACTTAGTTGGGGGAAAAATAAGGGGTGAGACATTCTTGGCCGCTCGAATTCCCGAACTCCCCTTTTGCCTCTTTTTTTATTCCTTATGACTATTGATTGTTTTGGATTGTATTATTGGCCCGTGTGCCTCTTTTCTGAAACTTGCTCATTTTGGTTTGACGGCCTGTGTGCCAAGTAGATTTGACTGAATGCCTTTGGTAGCCTTCTTAGTATTTTGATTTGGTATTTTATACATTTAGGAATAATGATTTTGTTAAATTCTTTTTAGTAGAATGGGGTTGGATAATATTGAATAATATGGTTAAATTCGACGAGCACCAACTTGTACTCCTCTTTTTCCCCAAACTTAGTTGCAACTAAGTTTGGGGAGGGGGTGGGATTCGTACAAGTTGGCAGCTCGAGAAAGCAATTGGATTAGTTTAGGAAGGAAAATTGTAGCGTTGATTAATGATGAAAAAAAAAAAATTCAAACAAATATTTTGGAAAGAAGCACATGGTAGAGCATGATAGGCTTTTTGAAACCAAATTGAACATACACTCAAAAATTTTGATCAAAATTTGCAACAAAGTGAGTCTTTGAGCCTAAAGCATTCTCCCATTTTTGGAGTAAAATCAAATTTTCTTTTGGTGCGAAATTTTTTTGAATTTATGAAATTTCCTCAAGAACTTGCCCTAATTCTCTACCTTTGAATAAATCGGTATGTGTGGTGACAATGAAAATGATTTTAGGCATTTCTTGACCTAAGCCTTTTTCAAAAGCTTAAAACAATTCCTTTTGACCAAAAATGTACAAATTGCCCCTAGTTAGCCCTTTGAGCTTAAGCCTTTTTTGTTTGATACCCAACACTACAAGAAAATTTACCTTTCATTTAGCCTTTGAAACCCAAATGGATTATTGAGTATGAGGGAGGCGGTTGGAAGGTAGTTAATTTGGAAATTGGGATCGAATTTGGGTAAACTAGTGGAAAACGAAGAAAGGTGAAAAGAAACACGTGAAATAGGCTAGAATCGAGAACATTAACCTCTCCATAATTTTTAATTAGTCGGAAAAAAAAAAAAAAGAAAGAGGAAGTGTATATACCAATTTTTTTTTTTAGTATTTTCTTTTAGAATGGGAGAGGTTAGTGATAATCACATGATTTTGTGATTACAATCCCTTGGTTAGAAAAGTCTTAAGAAACATATTTATTGCGACGATTGATAAATATGGGAGATGTAGGCAGGAATAAGGTGAAGAAGTCGAATCTTAAAGTCGACTCGATTGGGAATTGAAAAAGTGAGGTTGAGTGACCATTGTTTGAGGGGTAGATGGGTAGTGCACGACTCATTTAGTCAGTTTTATAGTCACTCTTACCTAAAATTCGCCCCACCTTACCCCAAGCCAATATTACAACTCATATAAAGACCTAATTGATTCATTGTCACACATGTCAAGTACTATTTCGGGTTTAGATGATTGGCAAGCCTATGATATGCATTTCAATATGAGTGTAAACACTACCCTTTTAATACACCCGAGAGGGAGAGATACACTCACCCAGTGAGGATCTTAAGTTAAGAGTGTAATGTCTTGAGAGTAGTGGATCTAGTCTGTCACATATGTTCACCATTATCATGCTTGCTTTATTTTCTTTATGGAAACTCTCTGAAATCAAATGCCACTAAGCTCTGCCCTAAACACGTATCCTTTTGTCTTTCTCTTTATTTTTCGGGACGAACAAGTTCTAAGTTTGGGGAGATTTGGTACACGTGTCCCGTGCACGCACTTTAGGGAATTTCTAGTGCCATTTTAATGTCATTAATGTGCATAATCACGTGTATTTAGTGCTTTTGTATTCTCATGGGCAAAATAATGTGCCTGTGGTATTTATGTGTTCAAACAGGTGCAAAAGGATTGAAAAAGAACATCAAACGATCGCGGAGTCGATGGATCAGTCGAGGCAACAAGGGATAGGGCTGAAGGATTGATCTCGGCCGAGACAGCACACAAATCTCGGTCGAGATACCTCTCCAGGGAAACCCTAGAATTTTGAGAGATTGAAGATCTTGGCCGAGACGGATATTGCATCTCGGCCGAGATACCTCTCCAGGGAAAAATCAGAAATTCAAGAGATGAAGATCTCGGCGGAGATGAAACCCGATCTCGGCCGAGATAATCCAAACCCTAAAAAGCCCTAAATTTCCCTTTTCACATATCGACCGAGATGCACCCCAATCTCGGCCGAGATTCCTTGCCCTGTTTTAAATTTCTGAACGCAATTTTGCTTTAAACATAAGTAATAACTCTTCCCCTATATATATATCCTCCCTTTCGAAATTAACCTATCTTGGGACATTGAATAACATATTTTCCAGCCTCCATCATCCTCAAGAGCTACATTGGGAAGAAGATTGAAGGCTTTCCATCCCTTCTACCCAAGTTCTTGGTTTCTTCTACAATTTTATCATGTCTTATTGTATTTCCTTTGATTTACTGGTTGTATTAGGAGTAATGGGTGGCTAGCACCCTTATTTCAGCCCTTGATCATTAGTTAAACCTTGGATTGAGAATGTTTATGTAATTTCTATGGTTGTTAATCGATTAGATTATATCTTTGGAATTTTCTATGTTATTTTGGATTGTTGATTCGCACTTATGAATTGAATTGTGGTTTGACCGCCCATTTGGATATTTGTTAGTGTGTTGCTAGAATTGAGTTTATAATCCGTAATTGTCATGAATTCGATTCTCGGATAGCAAACAATAGATTCATTTTATTAGGGATAACATAGATTTCGACCACTAGAACAGAGCTTATGAGTTCTATGTCGAATCTACTCTGTTGTCTTAATTCGTAATGCACTCGACTATTGATTCTTGAAGAGCTTGTTTTAGGATTTGATAAGTTGAGTAAGATTAATTGAAGAGCTTATTTTGATTAATCATACTTAAGAGACAATTAGATTGATAGAGCGTGTTATCAATCTTGGAGTAGGAGTTCCATAGCTAACCAATTCATTAATGACATTAATTGCATAGATTGTTTGAAACAAGGGGATACTTGGTCAAGGGTTGAATACTTTAATCATACTTTAAAAATCTAAAAATTAATCTATCTATCTTGCTATCTTTTGTTAATTGAATCTCAACTTTAGTAGATCATAGTTAAATAGTTTTTCTTGGTAGTTATTGGTAGTTATTAATTCGACAAACAACCCCCCCTCCTCCTCCCCCACCTCTATTGCTTTCGTTGTTTGCCTTTGTTCTTATTTGAATTTTACAATTGCTTGACATATCGAAACAACATTAGACTGTCATTCCTCGTGGGATCGACCCTTACTTATCGCTCTACTGGTTAGAATTTTAGGTTAAGGTTTAGTGTATATATATTCATCTATACATATATACTAATTTAATTTGGCACGTCCGATGAACCGTGGCCAGCTGGTCCCCAAAGGTCTAAATGAATGTAATTCAGCTTCCCTTTTGTTATGTGTTTAGCATGTACAAACTTCATACACTTGGTCTTGCCATATACATAGTGCTCACATAAATCCATATGTCAAATGTTGTCACCACATAGAAGTGCTTACTTGCTCTATTCTTGCAATCTCTTTTCACTAATATGTGCCAACCTCTTATGTCGTAGAGTAGTTTTATCAATGTTTAATGTATTAGATGCTTCTCCAATAACATTGGTGCCCACTAGAAAAAAAAACTTATTTCGCTTTTACAGCTTTAATAACCACTTGAGATCCCTTTGTCACTATGATATTTCCTCCCTCAAAATGGAATTTAGGGAAAATTAGTTAAAATTCCCTTTATCTTTCACATAATTAGTTACATATCTTTTATGTTTTAACATTTGTTAAAATACTCTAACTTACAACAATTTGAATAAAATACCCTGCGACCGGCTATTGCCTGTAAATCAGCAAGTTACCACTGATGTGGTGCGGGACTTGAGGATGTGGAATTGTTTTCTACCCCCTCGTCACCAGAAACAGCAGTTAGCTCCAAAAACAAAATTAATTCACTTTTGCGAGGGAAAATTAACCTATTTCCCTCCAAACTCCACTCTTCTTGGTCTATATATAAAATGGAGGACCACATCACTTCTTCTTCATATACAGATCTGAAAATTTTACATTTCACCAAATTTCTGCAGCAGCCTTTATACAAAACATTTCGTACTCCAACAACTCACTGATGGGGTCTCTATTATGCGATTGCGGTATAAGAGCGGTCCTATGTAAAACCAGAAAAGAAGGGATCAGAGGGAGGTGGTTCCACGGTTGTCGTAATTGAAATGTAAGTAAAATTTTATCAAATTTTTCAAAAGAATGGGAAATCGGAATATCTATTTCCTCTTTTTTTGTTAATTTGTTATTTTTTCTGACATCTTAGCGAGATGGGTGTGAATTTTTTGAATTGATTGAACCACCACTATGGGTAAGAGAATATCCAATCATTTTGGAGCTATAGCTGGAAATAGTGGGGCTAGCACAAAGGGTCGAAAAGCTGCAGAAAAGTACAAAGGAGAACGTGAACAACCTGAAAATTATGTTGGCAATGTCATGCGTGTTTTTCGCTGTTGTGATGTATATGTGGGTTAAAATTGATCGTTCATTTGTTGGCTATTAGTGGGTTTTGTTTACATCTATCAGTGTTAGTTGAAATTTTTTCCATTTATTTATGGGGCAAGAAGAGTGGAGTTTAGAGAGAAATAGATTTTACCTTCCAAAAGTGAATTAATTTTGTTTTTGTAACTAACTGTTGTTTCTAGTGAAGAGGGGGTAAAAAACGATTCCACATCATCAAACGCCTTTGCCATAACAGCAGTAACCTGTTGATTTACAAGCAATAGCCGGTTGTAGGGTATTTTATTCAATTTTTTGTAAGTTAAAGGTCATTTTAACAAATGCCAAAATATAAAGGATATGTAATTAATTCTGTGAAACGTAAAGGGCATTTTAACAAATTTTCCCTGGAATTTATATCCCATAGTATCGAACATTCCAAGAGATATCAAATTTTAAGATGTGGAACATAACTCACATTTTCAAGTATTCTGATAACACCATCATACATTATAATCCTAACAGATCCAGTCCCTTTCACCTTACACTCCAAATCATTTATTAACAACATAGAACCCTCATGTTGATATTTGAAATCATAGAACTAATCTTTGTTTGGGCATATATAAATGAACATTCAGAATCTAAAACCCATTCTGCTCCAGAATTACAGTTCCTTCTTCAACTAATTCGCGAATGAAGTGATACCGTATGTCGATATGCTTCGTTCGTGAATGCTGAACAGGATTCTTAGACATACTTATTGCACTAGGTTATCACAAAAAAGATTTGCAGAATTTAAATCAAACCCATAATCATACAGCATGTGTTTCATCCAAACAAGTACACTCATTGGAATTTTTTGGCCGAGGTACAAGTTCCCAAACATCATTCCTCTCAAATTGCTCCAATTCTTCCTGCATAGCCTTAATCCAATACTCATCAGTAAGAGCTTCCTTGATGTTATGTGGTTCAATAGTGGAAGTATAGCATGCAAAGTATG
Organism: Ajuga chamaepitys; assembly: GCA_958295605.1. Classification (NCBI taxonomy): domain Eukaryota; kingdom Viridiplantae; phylum Streptophyta; class Magnoliopsida; order Lamiales; family Lamiaceae; genus Ajuga; species Ajuga chamaepitys. The sequence goes on along the minus strand of OY282497.1, from coordinate 30,237,922 downwards.
AGTATCCAATCATTTTACGATAATCAGGTTTAGGATTACCTCGGGTTTTGATACCTTCATTGATGTCACCTATTATCAGATCACTTGGATGGTCTTTTTGGATCTTGCTGGGAGGATCCCTTTTGGAATCAGTGATTTGTTCGACATTTTCAGCTTGTTCAAGCTTCTGTTCCTCTGGGGAACGTACTACTGAGGAACTTACTTCCTTCACCCTGAGTTCGACACTCTCAATTTCTTCATTCGATCGGGAACTGTCATCGAAGAAAACATTTACACTCTCCATCACTGATTATGTTCTCAGATTGTATACCCTGTACGCTCGAATACTGTTAGCATAACCAAGGAAGAAACCAAGATCACTTTTAGACTCAAACTTTCCAAGAGTTTCTCTATCCTTATAGATATAACATTTGCAACCAAACACATGCAAGTAACTTAAGTTAGGAGACTTACCTTTCCATATCTCATAGAAGGTTATTCCCATACCTTTCCTGAGATAAATTCTTATTAAGTAGCAAGCTGTGTTCACAGCTTCAGCCCACCATCTCTGTGACATCCTTTTGGACGCAAGCATGACTCGAGCCATTTCCTGCAAAGTTATGTTATTTCTCTCAACGACCCCATTTTGCTGAGGAATCTTGGGGGCCGAAAACTCATGACCAATTCCTCTTGAATTACAATAACTGGTGAATGAAGAGTCCTCAAATTCTCGCCCATGATCAGTCCGTATCTTGTTTATACTGCATTGTTTCTCCTTCTCGATCCTTGTCCACAGTGTTTTAAACACATCGAACGTTTCTGATTTCTCTCGAATGAAGTTAACCCATGTGTACCGGGAGAAGTCGTCAACCACAACAAAGATGTATTTCTTGCCACATATGATTTCTATTTGTACTGGCCCCATCAGATCCATGTGAAGAAGCTCCAGTACCTGCTTAGTAAGAACATCATAAATAGGTTTTTGAGGGGAGTGTTTCTGTTTTCCATATTGGCATGGTCCACACACACCATGATCTTTTCTTTTGAGTTTTGGTAGTCCTCTCACAACCTGCGACTTAGACAAATTCATCAGATGATCATAATTCACATGTCCAAGTTTTTCATGCCATAATTCTATTTCACTGATGGTACTGATATGGCATTTAAACTCTTTATCAAGAATGTAACAGTGATCAACAGTTCTAGTTCCAATAAGAACATCAAGATTATTTTGATTAAGAACATGACATTTTCCTTGTGTAAATTTAACATTCAGTCCTTGATCTCACAATTGACTGATGCTAATGAGATTAGCCGTTAAATTTTCAACAAGCAAAACATCTTCCAATTCAGGCATTCCTCGAATATTGAGGGTGCCTATACCAATAACTTTGTTCCTTACTCCATCTCCAAAAGTGACAAATTTGTCTCCAACTGGAGATATATTTATCAGATATGTTTGAACAACAGTCATATGTCTCGAACATCCACTGTCAAAATACCAAATCCTTTCTATGTTCGATCTGAGGGCCAGAAGAGATGTGAAACACTTATTTCCTTCCTTTTGAACCCAAATTTTAGACTGTTTGTGATTTCTCAGATCAATTTTAGTTTTAGGACTTGATCTTTGATATGTTCCAAGTCTCCCTTTATATATATCCGTAATGTTGATCTTGCCTGAGCGAAGGTCATATTTCATTCGATTGCATAATGGACGTATATGACCTTTTGTACAGCAATAGTGACACATAGGGATAAATTTAAAGGTCTTCGAATTATGATGATGTTTCGAAGGGGTCTGTTCAAATCGAGTTCGAACAGCCTGGGCATGACGTACTTGATCAGAATTATCAGTAAATTTGTTACCTGATCTTGATGCATTACCTGTACCGTAGGTAGGTCGTTCTGTGGCAGGCCTCATTGAGGAAGAAATGAATGACTTTTTGTTTTCCTCCATCAGTCTTTTTAGCTCGTTCTTGAGCATCCTAATTTCTTTTTCCCTGTTTTCGATCCCTTTCTGCACATCAAACAGTTCATTTTTTAATGAGTCTATGGTAAGGTCTTTGGAACTGATTACCTGTCGTGTAATTTTCAGTTCATTTTCCAGCATGATCACCCTCACAGTTGGTAGAGCTTGAGGGTAAGTAGAACTGCTTGGATCAGCATTCTTTTCATAGAGTCTGACTTTAGCTTCAAGACTTTTGATGATTTGCGCAGCTTTGTTAGCTTTGGAGGATATTTCCTCATACATGTCTTGAAGTTGTTCAGCAGTAGGACAAGACTCATCTTCAGATTCGGACTCATCAGTCACATCTTTTCCCGTCAGTTCCTTGATGGGTCGTGTGAGGTAGTGTTCAATCTCATCAAGTGAGCTATACTTGGTAATATGGTGTGTTGGGAATGTGGAACCGGGTTCAAGAGGTGAAGAACCGGAGGTTTGGACCGGGTTTGAGCATCAAGAAGCAAAGCTGGTCAGGATGAGCCGGGTTCGTGGCAGTTGTGAATAACCGCTGATTGTGACGAGTTAGTTTCAGGATTTGTGACGAAGAAAACCGTCACTTTTGTCCGGTAGCTGAGCTCAACTTGATTTAGTTAGAACTTTTTGTACGGTTACATTCGAGCTTCAATTCTTATATCATTGTAAAGCTCTCATCAAGGAGAACAACACTACGTATAGCAATTTTCCTGTTTCTTAGATTAGAGAGAATATTTTGAGAGGGAACGGTTTCTGCCCTAATTTGTTCCAGAATTGGGCATTTTTGTTTCTGAGTGTATTCTCTGTAATTGATTGGATTTCTTAGTGGATTGGGGTGTGCCTTGCCTCCGTGGATGTAGTTCATCTTGAACGAACCACGTAAAACTTGTGTGTGATTCATTTATATTTCCTGTTCTGCGCAAGTCGTGTTCGGTCACAACTTTGGCCGAATTAAGTGTGTGTTTTTCAGATTGATCTTTGTTCGATTTCCAGATTATGTTTAGCTGTGTGTTTAGGAGTTGAAATCACTAACAAGTGGCACCGTCTGTGGGAAATCAACTCTCACAGCTTGAAGAAGAGGAGAAATGGCTGGTATGAAGATGGATTTTGAGAAGTTCACAGGAAGGAATGATTTCACATTGTGGAATATCAAGATGAATGCAGTATTGGTTCACAATAGCCTTGATCTTGCATTGATACCTCTGGATTCATGGGAAGAAACTGAGAAATTCATGTTTGCATCAGTGGATAAGAAGGCCCTAAGTCTTATCTTCCTATGTTTGGGTGATAAACCGTTGAGAGAGGTCTCAAGATGCAAGAGTTCCTCAGAAGCATGGAGGAGATTGGAAGAACTTGATGAGTTCTTGAAGCAGAAGATGTTGGCCTTCAAGATCACTGAAGACAAGGTAATTTCTGATCAACTTGATGAGTTCATTAAGATGATTGAAGAATTGGAAGATCTGGATGTGAAATTGGAGGAGGATGACAAGGCATTGATGGTGTTAAACATTCTTCCAAAATCCATGGAAAGCTTTAAGGATGCCTTGATGTATGGGAGAGATGAGCAGCTATCTTATGATGGAATAGTGAAGGCTCTGAGGTCTAAATGCTTCCAGACTCAAGGGGATAAAGGCATGGTGCAATCTGGAGAAGGCTTGAATGTCAAATTCAAGAAACCTTGGCAAGGCAAGAAGGGACAGAATGCTAAGGATCCAAAGTCAGGGGATTCTAATCCTAAGAAGGGGAATGACTGGGTTGAGAAGAGGAAATGCTTTAAGTGCAAGCAGCCAGGTCACTTGAAGAAGGACTGTCCTAAGAGAAATAAGAAAGGTGGAAATCAAGGGGCAGAAGCTGCTGCTATTGATCATCAAGAAGATCCTCCAGAAGTATTAAATGTTACTGAATCAAGAATGGTAAAGGAATGGGTCTTGGACACAGGCTGTTCTTTTTATATGTGTCCACACCAGTCATGGTTTGATGAACTGAAGAGAGAAGATGGTGGAAATGTTCTCCTGGGAAATGACCAATCATGCAAGGTCAAAGGAGTTGGATCAGTGAGCATAAGGATGTTTGATGGTGTGGTCAGAGTCATCTCAAATGTAAGATATGTCCCTGGCCTTAAAAGAAATCTTTTATCTCGCGGTTCTTTAGTAACCAGTGGGTGTCAGTTTAGCTCAATAGATGGATTCTTGCATATCACAAAACATGGGAAATTGGTGATAAAAGGTAGACAGCATAATGGATTGTTTATCTTGATTGGTTCACCTGTTGTTGGAAGTGTGGATATGGTCTTGAGCAGTTCAGAGCTTGCTAAATGACACAAGAGACTAGGACACATAGGAGAGAAAGGGTTGAAGGAACTATCAAGGAGTGGAGTAATTGGAAATATTGGAAATCAAGAACTGGAGTTCTGTGATCAGTGTGCTTTGGGCAAATCCAAGAAGCTGCCCTATGGAAAGGGTGTTCACACAACTCAAGAGCCATTAGATTATGTTCACTCTGACATATGGGGTCCTGCAAGAACAGAATCTCATGGTGGTGCAAGGTATTTCATGTCCTTGATTGATGATTACAGCAGAAAGGTGTGGATCATGTTGATGAAGAACAAGAGTGATGCTTTTCATAAGTTCAAAACATGGTTGATTCAACTGGAAAATGTCAAAGGGAAGAAGCTGAAGCACCTTAGGACTGATAATGGACTGGAATATCTCTCTACTGAGTTAACAAACTTCTGTGAAGAAAGAGGAATCAAGAGACACAGGACTGTTCCAATGAATCCCCAACAGAATGGAGTTGCTGAGAGACTTAACAGGACTCTTCTTGAAAGAGTGAGGTGTATGCTGTTGGATGCTGGGTTACCAAAGGTATTTTGGGGAGAAACCATTGCTACAGCATGTTATCTCATTAACAGGTCACCCTCATCAGTGATTGGGTTCAAAACACCTGAAGAGGTGTGGAGTGGACAGAAACCAAGTTATGAAGGGTTAAGGGTGTTTGGGTGTCTTGCTTTTGTCCATGTCAAGCAAGATAAGCTAGATGCAAGGGCTCTAAGATGTGTATTTCTTGGATATCCGGATGGAATAAAGGGCTACAGATTGTGGTGCTTAGAGAAGGGAAATCAGAAGATAATCACAAGTAGAGATGTAAAGTTTAATGAGAATGTGATGGCCTACTCTTCTACAGGCTCTAAGGAAGAATTTGATGGTGCTACAGAGACAGAGGAGATATCAATCAGGTTGCTTTTATCAAAAGTCACACAAGAGGACATGGAATTACAACAACTGGATGTAAAGACAGCATTCTTACATGGAGAACTCAATGAGGAGATATATATGAAACAGCCAGAAGGCTTTGTTGTTCCTGGGAAAGAAGACAAAGTATGTTTACTGAAGAAGTCACTATATGGACTTAAACAAAGTCCAAGACAGTGGAATAAGAGGTTCAATGACTTCATGATCAGTGTTGGCTTTGTAAGAAGTCTTTATGACAGTTGTGTTTACTTCAACAAAGGTTCAAAGCAAGATAAAGTTTTCCTTCTATTGTATGTGGATGACATGCTAATTGCCAGCAGGAACAAGAAGAGGGTACAATGGTTGAAGGATAGACTTAACACTGAAATTGACATGAAAGATCTAGGAGAAGCCAAGAAGATTTTGGGCATGAACATTCTAAGAAACAGAGAAGCTGGAGTGCTTTGGTTATCTCAGAGGCAATATCTACAGAAAGTATTGGAGAGGTTTCCTATGCATGAAGCCAAACCTCTCTCCACTCCAGTTAATCTACAGAATAAACTTTCCAAAGAACAATGCCCAAAGACTGAAGAGGAAATCATACATATGAACAATATTCCTTATGCAAGTGGAGTTGGAAGTCTTATGTATGGAATGATTTGTAGCAGGCCTGACTTGGCATATGCTGTGTCTTTATTAAGCAGGTTCATGTCAAATCCAGGAGTTGAACATTGGGAAGCTTTGAAACATGTGATGAGGTATTTGAAAGGATCAGTGAATTTGTCACTGAAGTTTGAAAAAAGAGTGGATGAAAGTACTGTTGCATTGGAGGGGTTTGCTGATTCTGATTTTGCAGCAAACATAGACACAAGGAAATCCATTTCTGGATTTGTGTTTACCTTATTTGGAACAGCCATCAGCTGGAGAAGTGTACAACAATCAGTTGTGGCACTATCAACAACAGAAGCAGAATATATCTCCCTAACTGAAGCTATCAAAGAGGCAATTTGGCTGAAAGGGATTCTGAGAGATTTGGATATCAAGCAGAAGTGTGTGGCAATCTACTGTGATAATCAAAGTGCTCTACACCTTGTGAAACATCAAGCATTTCATGAAAGGTCAAAACACATTGATGTTAGGTTACATTTTGCTAGAGATATCATTGATTCTGGTTCTGTAGAGGTGAAGAAGGTACACACATTGCATAATCCTGCTGTTTTTCTTACAAAGGGTGTACCTGGAAACAAAGTGGAGCATTGCTCGAGCTTGCTGCAGCTTGAGCAATGTCATGAAGAGCAATAACAGACAGACAGTGGTGAGGCATTAAGAGGAACACTTGATTCATTGAGGTGGAGATTTGTGAGGTAGTGTTCAATCTCATCAAGTGAGCTATACTTGGTAATATGGTGTGTTGGGAATGTGGAACCGGGTTCAAGAGGTGAAGAACCGGAGGTTTGGACCGGGTTTGAGCATCAAGAAGCAAAGCTGGTCAGGATGAGCCGGGTTCGTGGCAGTTGTGAATAACCGCTGATTGTGACGAGTTAGTTTCAGGATTTGTGACGAAGAAAACCGTCACTTTTGTCCGGTAGCTGAGCTCAACTTGATTCAGTTAGAACTTTTTGTACGGTTACATTCGAGCTTCAATTCTTATATCATTGTAAAGCTCTCATCAAGGAGAACAACACTACGTCGAGCAATTTTCCTGTTTCTTAGATTAGAGAGAATATTTTGAGAGGGAACGGTTTCTGCCCTAATTTGTTCCAGAATTGGGCATTTTTGTTTCTGAGTGTATTCTCTGTAATTGATTGGATTTCTTAGTGGATTGGGGTGTGCCTTGCCTCCGTGGATGTAGTTCATCTTGAACGAACCACGTAAAACTTGTGTGTGATTCATTTATATTTCCTGTTCTGCGCAAGTCGTGTTCGGTCACAACTTTGGCCGAATTAAGTGTGTGTTTTTCAGATTGATCTTTGTTCGATTTCCAGATTCTGTTTAGCTGTGTGTTTAGGAGTTGAAATCACTAACAGGTCGAACATGTGCCATCAAACACGTAAAATACTTCAGTGAATCACATAGAGCAAGATTGTTGGTGTGATTGATAGCATCATCTGTCTTTGACTCTTCATAAGTTTCTGAGTCACTCCACGTTACTTTGTTAGCTTTGTTTTTCCTCAAGAATTTTGGACATTCTGCTTGATAATGTCCATATCCTTTGCACTCTCTGCACTGGTCATTCTCCTTTTTGCTGGCCTGATTCTTCCCATTTGAATTCCTCCCACCAGATTTATTTTTGTTGAAGTTCCCGGAGTTGTTCTTTCCTTGTCCCTTGGAGGTGTTGAACTTCTTCATCATTTTCCCGTAGTTCTTTGCTAGAAAAGCCATAGTGTCTGCAAAATTTGTAGCATCCAAGTCATCGATCTCTTCTTCCTGTTTTTGGATACTTCAGCTTTTAGTGCAATTGCCTTTGGCCTTGACTTTGTCGTAGCCATTGTTAATCTCAAATGTTCGTAGTTCTCCAAGAAGATCGTCCAGAGTCATTTCTTTGACTTTCATGAATGATTCCAAGACAGTGATTTATCACTGAATCTGGATGGCAAAGTTCTCATGATTTTTGAAACTTATTTTTCTTCTGAGATGTTTCTCCAAGTATGTAGCAATCATTCACTACATCACAGAACCTTGCATAGAAGCCATCAATATTTTAATCCTCATTCATTTGGATGTTATCAAATTGGAGAGATAACCTTTGGAGTTTTGAGGTTTTGACTGAGGCATTCCCTTCAAATTGACTTTGCAGAATTCGCCATGCATCTTTTGCGGTTGTGCATTTCACTATCATCTTGTGCCTCATGGGATCTACAGATCCTAGAAGTGCGTACAATGCTGTGTAGTTTGCTTCTTCTTCTTGCTTGTCCTTTTCGGTAAAGGACTCAACTGGTTTTGGAACTAGATTCTTTTCCTTGTCCTCCATTTGAGGCCAGTCCCATCCTCTTTCAACTGTGAGCCAGTATTTCTTGGATCTCAAGTACACCATCATCATGGATTTCCAGTAGGAGTAGTTGGTTCCCTCCAGAAATGGAGGTCGTAGAGATGCGTGATCAATGGAAGCCATTTTGTTCCCTTGGATCTACCTATTTATAAAAAAACTGGAACCTGCTCTGGTGCCAATTGAAATATCAGAATATGTGCGCGTGTGCAACTTTAATATCTTATATCAAATGAGATAAACAAGAGTTGTACCTATCTAGTTCATATTATGTATGAACATGAAGTAATCTGAAAATAGTAGAAGGTTGGAAAATTTGAGGAAGACACCTTCCTCTAGAATATATTATTACTGGAATGTAATTTTACCTTACAATGTACTATATAAATTAATATTACAATGCAATAAACACACTCCCCCTTAATACTATGCCACTAACACTATAAGGTACTCAAAATGTAGAGAATCCCTTCTACTACACAAGCAGAGAGTTCTCCCGAACTCAACCTGTTCTCCTGAACAACTCAAGAGTCAATTCTCCCGAATAAACTTTATCTGCTTACCTGTGTTCCAACACTGGGTTAACACAGATTGAACTCTATAGTCAGGATTGCTGTTTTCTCCAGTAGTCAATCCGTCAAGCCGCACTGCTCTTCATGGATGCTTCTCAGAGGTAATTTGAGAAGATGATGTGGTTAGAAACCACCTGACTTATATCCATCTACAGCTTCTGCAATGTCAGCTGTGTGTTTCCCTCTTTGATTCCTGTTTGGTTAATTCTGAGCCTTGCCTTGGTTGTTCTTTGCTTTCTTTGGATAACCTTTTGCAAGATATCCAACAATGTGGCATTTGAAACATTTTCTTGTTTCTACTTCTTAAGATGAGTTATTCTAAGATTTATTCCATTGAGATTTGTTCTTCTGATGCATATACTTCTTTGGGTTGAATTTCTTTATCATTAATCCTTCACCATGTGATTCTCTATGGCCACTCTCTGCAACTTTCTGCAATTCTTTAGACTTCAAAGCAGAAGTGACTTCACTCAGAGTCATCTTGTTTTCTCTTCCAAAGAGTTGCATTTTTAAAATTATCATAGACCTTAGGAAAAGCACTTAAGAGCATGAGAGCCTTGTCTTCATCTTCCAGTTTCACATCAATGTTTTCAAGATCATCTAAGATTTTATTGAAAACATCAATCTGATCTGATATTGACTTTTCCTCAACTATCATGAAGGCCTATAGCCTCTGCTTCATAAACAGCATATTTCCTACTGATTTTACCATGTAAGACTTCTCCAATATATGTCTTCTGTAGTTGATTCCTTGGCCGCTTCACTCGAGATTTTATCTCCTACGCACATAATCAATGTACTGAGCCTTGTCAAGAATTAATTGTCTTTCTTCTTCTTTCATGGATGTAGGATACTTCTCTTCACCTCCTAAAGTCGTGGATAATCCCTACTGAACCAAAAGAGCTTTCATCTTTATTCTCCATATTCCCTGTGAATTTCTCAATATCGAATCTGGTTGATCCCATGCTGATTCAATTCTTGGTTTCCTTCCCACAGATGGCGCCAATTTATTACGTTAATCACCAAGTTCACAGATCAACAACACAGCAAAACACCAAACAACTAACTAAGAAATGCAACATAGAATCTAATTAATGTTGTAAACATCAAACACAATCACACTACACCAATGTTTTACGTAATTCGGATCCTTGAATGATCCTACGTCCACGGAGAGCTACCTGAATCTCTTTCATTGCTTCAATCGAACAACAAAACTTACAAGAAGATTTCAACAGCAAAAAGAAAACCTTATCACTCACAGCAGAGTCACAATCATCATTCACTCTCTTGTCTCTACATTGTTTCTTCTCTCACTCTTAGTAGGTATTTTTTAAGTTGATCGATCTCTCTTCTCAGTCGTTCTTCACTCTCTAATCATGTAACATATTGCACCTCAAAATGCGACAACAAATCTATTTTAACTGTTGCAGAAAATGAGTTGATCTCATTGGCCAAGGTATAAAAGAATATGAGCGGCTCTCTCATTTTACTTAATGACCCTCAACTTAATTTGAAATGTCCATAATACCCTTCTATAGATGTTGAGAAACAAAATATATTAACTGCATTTTGTAACTAATCTTCACACACATAAACCAAACTACATACATTTGATATAATTTGAATTAAAACTAATCTATCTAATGATCCCTACTGTATGATTAGGAGGCAACTTTCCATAATTATTTATTCATTATCCTATGATTTCGGCATTTCTTTAGACTACTCAAGTAATTTGATACAATCAGCTGATATAAAGTTTAAGTTTCCCACCATATCACATACACACACATCACATATTACTTAGGGTTAATTACCAATAAAATCACGCCATTTGGTCCAATTTTCAATGCAACATGACCTTTAAAATTAGCAATATTAATCACCAACTATAAAAAAATTCAACTACAACAACTATCGTATTTTTGACATCTTATTGTTGAAAATTGGTGTGGCATACTTGACAGATAGACTCGATAATACTGTTAGCAAAGTTGAGGTAGGAGTTGGACTTCCTATCCGTAAGACGATATTGCCCTGAAGTCTAACGCTCTCGTTCTTTGGCAATCGTCCCCAAGATACGACGACTTTTGGCTTTAAGATCGCAGCACAAAAAAACCAAAGCTTTTGGCAAACTACTAGATACTCAAGACATTCTTATTAGGAATCCCAGAGGGCTAGACAACTAAAATGCAAATACAGATAGAATTCTGGAGTTAATTGAAATGCAGATTCGGGAGTCAATTTATAGTTTTTGAAGACTTGTGGTGCCTTTTTGAAATGCACCTTTTGACCTTTGGTGGCACCGGTTAGGCCAAGCATGAATCAATTTGGACCTGGACCCACCCGTTGGCTGGGCGATCGCACCTGCAGCCGGACTCACACCCTATCGGATGACGGGATGCACCCGTTGGCGACCAGCCACACCAATCTGACCGTCAGGGCTCGTACCCAATCCGATCCATCTCGTTCATTTGTGGGTCAGTCTGACCCGGCCCGATGTACCCTTGTTCCCCCTCGTTGTTGTGCCACATCATCGCACCCGACCCAAACTGCCACGAGCTCGCCAAGCCACCTATTTGGACCAACTTGCCAAAACTTTAAGGCTTCTTGTGATTATGATTATGTGCGCGTGTGTGCCTAGGCCCAAGCTCGTGCTCAGATAGTGACAATTCTTCCAATGAAGACAATGCATTGTCTTTAGAAGTGAAATCTCAATGTCTCAACAAAGTATGCGATTATGAGTGCATTCTTATTAATGATCCATTTTTTAACGCATCATTTAGTGGTCGGGATGCAAGTTTTGAATCGCCAATTCTTTCATGTTTTGAAAAACTTGCATCTATTATGGACATTGATCGCATCATCTTGCATAATTCGTAGGTCCATAATATTATCTGTGATCTATCGTGTCATGTTTTTGTTGGTGGATCAATTCTCTTTCTAGAGCAAACCAAAAGCATGGTACGATCGAGACTTATTTTTAGATCCCGGGTAACACTTGTGAAAGTTGAGCCGTCAAGTTTAGACCAAGCGCTTCTTGGGAGGCAACCCAAGCATTAAAATTTCTATTGCTTTCTTAGGATTTTATATCTAATAGTTTAGTTTTTCTTTTTCCGATTAGATGAATTCTTGAGTTGTGTGATTAGGTACATTTGGGAAACGATGAAATAGCCTAAATCTTGAAGGAATGTCCCCCAAGCATTGATGACACAAAATCAAGACGAGTAGTCCTCGGAGTAATGCAAAAAAGGAAAATTTAGAGAGCCGACACCTTAAATGGGTGAGCTTTACTCTATCTCTCTATTTATTCCTTTTGCATGTGCATGATTCATAATTATGTGATTTGTGTCATCTTGCCTATCCTTGATTTTCATGATTGGATTTTTTTGTGAATTTGAGTATATGTTGACTTGTCTCTCCATGCACTTGACTCATATGCTTACTTTAATGACATGTTTGCATTTAAGTTTGTGGGGGTAGGAGAGACATTTATTTGCATTAATTGAGATTCTCTCCTCATATTTGCATAATGAATCATGAAATTTTGTACCTATACATCTCTTGAATCTATGAATCTTTGTTTGAATAAATGGTTAGTTTGAAATGTGAGTAGTTATGAGCATTTTGATTAATGATCTTTGGAAAATGCATGAATTCCACCTCTTTTGCTACTTGGGCTTGAGAATTTCACCCAAGTTTGTGGGGAGGATGGAAGGATTGCTATTTTTATGCGCTTAAAGCGGATTTTCCTCATTTCCGATTGAATTGCTCATACTTATAATCTATGCCATTCTACCATAATTTGTTTCCAGGTATTTATTGGTTTGATTGAATAATGTTACTTGGTGAAATAAGTGTTGAGTTGGCCTATTGCTTGATTGATGAGAAAGAAGTATTGGAAGTGTCCCAATTTTTTTAAATCTCTATTAATTTGAGCATAAAACACTAGAGGATTCCTTGCCTAAATCAATGAGGTCAATTGGTTGATGTAATTTAAGGGTAGTGGAATGCTTGGGCATAGTTTGGAGGATTGCATGTGTAAATGAAATAACTTAGCCCGAAGTTGTGATGCTTGTAAGCATTACTGTAATTCCAAAACACACACGACACGATTAAGGACGAACTTGTGAAAAATAGAATGAATTGGCTTTAGGTGGTAAAAAAATAAAGGAGATGTAGGAGGAGCTATAAGGTGGATTAGGTCACCGGGCAAAGTCATTTTTTTCATTGATTGTAAGAAATTCTAGTAACATTTGTGTACTCTAAGTATTGAGATGATCAAAATTAGAAAATGCGTTGTATCAAACGTATAAAATAAGAGAGCTCAATAAAGAATCGAGTGTGAAATATTTGAAAATCTTGTGTAACTCGAAAAGAGTATTATGTTGTAAAAGAACAAAAACTAGAATAGCAATTTTATTTCTTTCGATTAATCCAGGTGGAAAAAGGAGTATGGTACACGTGTTCCGTGCACGCACTTTAGGGCACTTTTAGTGTCATTTTAGTGTCAATAATGTGCATAATTACGTGTATCTAGTGCTTTTATATTCTCATGGGCAAAATATTGCATTTGTGCTGTTTTTGTGCTAAGACAGGTGAAAAAGGATCGAAAAAGAACATCAAACGACCGCGGAGTCGTGGGATCGATCGAGGCAACAAAAGGAAGGGCCAACTAAAGATCTCGGCCGAGACAGGATGCAAATCTCGGCCGAGATGAGTCTCCAGGGGATTTCATGAAGAATTGCAAAATTGAAGATCTCGGCCGAGATGCAATCCAATCTCGGCCGAGATGAGTCTCCAGGGGATTTCTTGAAGAATCTTAAAGATGAAGATCTCGGCCGAGATGCAATCCAATCTCGGCCGAGATGAGTCAAATCCTAAAAAGCCCTAATTTCCTCTTTTCACGTCTCGGCCGAGATGCAACCTAATCTCGGCCGAGATCAGCCTTCGACCCACAATTCTTGAAAACCCTTTTTCACGTCTCGGCCGAGACACACTTCCATCTCGGCTAAGATTCACTACCCTATTTTGAATTCCTGAATACCTTTTTGCCTATCTTTGACTAGCACTTTTTCTCCTTATATATATATCATCCCATTTGAATATAACCTAACTTTGGATACCTTTTTGATACTTGGAGAGCACTATTCAGCCACCAAGGAAGGAGATTGGACTAGAGATTGAAGGATCATCTTCTCCAATTGACATCTTTGGATTCATCCATATCAGTATCATGTTTCTTTATTTTTCCATTTATTTTCTGATTGTATTAGTTAATATGGGTGGCTAGCACCCTTAGTTCATCCTTGATCATTGTGGAACCTTGAGTCGAGACATTGATGTGATTATTGCGGTTAATGTTACCGAGATTATTGTGTATTTAAGTGTTTTGTGTTATTTGCTCTTATTGACTCACATTTATGAATTGATTATTGGATTGATCACCCTTTAAGGGATTTGTGGATGTGTTGCTAGAATAGGAGATTACTATCCGTAATTGTAGGATTTCCGATTCCCGTGTGGCAAACAATAGTTATTTATTGGGGATAACACAAAGTTCAACCACTAAAACTGAGATTTCGAGTTTTATGTTGAATTTATCTCGTTGTCCTAGTGTTTAATGCATTTGGTGATTGGATCTAAGAGAGCTTGTTCGAGGATTCGGTTAAACTAAATAGGGTTAGTCGAAGAGCTTATTTTGATTAACTAAGATTAAGGAACAACAAGGCTATTAGAGCTTGTAATAGTCTTGAGATAAGGGCTTGAATCACAATTTAATCGGGCATTAACAATAGTTTCATCAATTGTCTAAGACCAAGGGGAAGCATGATCAAGGGTGGCTTGTTTTACTATTTGAAAACCAAAATCGGAAAAGATCTCGTCTATTGTCTTTGATTACTTGTTTCTTTAATTTTGAACGTTAAAGGCTTTTAATTCCGTTAGTTACTTCTATTCGCTAATAGTAGATTGTTAGTCCTCAATCAATTGCCCCCTCTTAATTGCTTTCTTAAATATTTATTTCTTGCATACTTAATCATAAATTGCTTGACATCGGAATCAAAACTGTTCGGCCGTTCCCTGTGGGATCGACCCTTATTTACCATTCTACTCAGTAGGATTGTTAGTAAGGTTTAGTGTATTCTTCATACATATTAATTTGCCAGTAAGAAATGACGCTACCAGAGTAATTTGAAGATAAAATTGAAAATCAGTTGGCTCGAGGGAGAAAAGAGCCGCATCACCTACAACAGGTGAGTGTGTGGCATTTTCCTCGAAAAGAATCGAGTCGAATCACCTAGAGTCGAGGATTTTGAAAAATAATGAGTCGTCCAAGGTCACTTCACATATGCACATTTTGGGGTTGGAGTGAGAGCTCTTAGCGTGTGGCCTAGGGTACTAAGTGAAATAAAAAGACCACGTGTCTTTCCTAATTCCTATGCCTTTATATTCCTCTACTCGTCTATCAAATTATTTGAAAAAGAATGATTAAGGCAAGTGTGGTGAATCAAAAAGTGGAAAGTGCTCAATAAAAAGAGAAATTCATGTCTAACGGGCTTCCAATAACTTTCCAACCTCGTTTTCTTATGTGCTTAAATGTTTTATTTCCTCGGGGATGAGCAAAGCTTATGTTTTATTTCTCTCGAGCCCATTTTCACACTCCGGCCCACATCTCGAGGCCCAAATGGGCCTAAAATTGGTTGGATTCAGGCTCAAACTAAAGATCATCAAGCCACGAGTAAAGTTCGTGAACAAATTGGGTCGAGAAGATGGATAAAAAAAGAGCCCCAAATTGAGAGGGAAATAAGACAAGGGCAATCGCTCATGCTTCATGTGCTAGCCCATAAATCGAGACCCAAAAGAATCCAAATCAGACCCAACAAGACTTCAAATTGAAGTTCGTCGAGTCGCAAACAAAATTCATGAAGGGGTCGGGTCGAAAAAATAAGAGGAAGGGCTCTGAAACGGCGACGGAAGACGAAGGTGCAAAGTTGGAAACTGAACCGAACCAATAGCCGGACCGGCTAGGCTACTGGCTTTTAGTCCAGAATCAATCCAGGGACCACCTGCCGGTCACCAGTCCCTGTAGTTCGCGGCCGGTTTTCGCGCGTGTGCCCTATTTCGTGCAGTTTTTATATTTCGGTCGTAACTTCTGTGTTCGAGTTCCGATTTAAGTGATTAAAGTTTCCACGCGCAGTTGAGACAAAGATATACAACTTTGTAATTAAAGTCGAAGGCTGATTCGGGATGGATATTTCCCAAAAATCACGAGAAGGACGAGTCGAAAGCGCATAAGGGGCTCGACTCAACAACTTAAAGGACCAAGCACCCCCTTTTGTATTTTTACATTTTTTCCCTTACTAAGGCTTATTTTCAGCTGATTTTGAGGGTTGGAGGTACCTATATATATATATCCCTTCCCCTCTCATTTTTAAGGAACAATTATCAATTTAACATTTACCTCCTTTTAAAAGCTTTCTCTACACTCTTTTCTCTCTTCTCTTTACATTTTCAGATTTTAGCTTAGACAACTGGGGTTTTTCTTCCTCCTCTTCAAGGAGGAAGCTATCTTTGGTAGAGAACTTGAAGGCTAGTCACGGGCTTGTGACATCCGTCAAGATTGTCGGAGTATTTCAAGGATTCATCAAATTATTGAGCGTTTCTCTTCCCTTGTCTTTATTTTCAGTTTTTATTGTTTTTATTGCTTGATATTGATGATTCTTCTATATGCCTTGATCATTTGTGAGTATTTTTCGTGTTTCCCGAAGCCCACGAGTAGCCTATGCTTCGGGATTGAAGATTAGTTGATTGATTATTGGATTGTTGTGGGTTATGGTAACCTAGGTTAGATTTATTATGATTTTCATATGAAATTACGGCTTGATTATAGGCTTAACTCGGTGGCTTGATCTTTAGATACTTTAGCCCTATTTTGTATGATTGTGCATTGGAGAAAGGATAATCAGAACCTAGGCTAGGGTTTTCCACCCTTTCGAGGAAATTCGATGTCATCTTAAATGAGCTTAGGATTAGATTTCTACGCCTTAGATTAGTCAGGAAGGAAATTTAATCTGAGAACATGAATTAATCAAAATCCAATTGATACGACGGAGATCTATGGAGGAGAAGACCTATCGAAAGAGGAAGTACAGCCTATGGGGTCTTGACAAGGATGGACAAAATTAGGTTTAGTCGCGTGTGTAAGAACTACACCCTTACGCTGGTCTTTAGCATAGGAGAAGTCGGGTTATTCTCTTCTAATCTCCCATAGTTGGTAACCCGGGGCTCGGGGTTAAGTTTGTAAATCTCATTCGTGTAGGTAGTCTATATCGAACCCCGATTACTTACTTATCCTAGGGAAATACGGCACTTCAACCGTATTCCGGAATTATCACCCAATTAGGATATCGATTGGGTTGAGAATTCAATCACATAGAGCTCACACTAGTTTCCTTTAATCGTCTTTGAATTGTTAATTCCATTTTGCTTGTGTGAAACCGAGCATCGGGAATATCTCCCCATCGATCAGTTCACTCCTTTCTTTATGTATTTGCTTTATGTGATTAGATTAATCATCACTCCCAATTTTCATTTGACCTAACTAGCTCGAAAGTGCTTGAGCCGATTCTTCCGAAAAATCCTCCCTGTGGATTCGATATCTTATATACTACCTCTTTCATAAACCATACGCTTGCGGTTTGAGAAGGTCGTTTTAATCACATTGATTTGTAGCGACTTTCACGACAAGTTCACTTGGACCCACCCGTTCGCTGGTTGGTCGCACTTGCAGCTGGACTCGTGCCCTATCGGGCATCGGGTTGCACCCGTTGGTGACCAACCGCACCAGTTCGCGGGTCTGGGCTCGTACCCGACCCGATCCGCTTCAATCATTGGTTGGTCATTTGACCTGACTCAGTACGCCCCTATTCGGCCTCTCTTGTGTGCCACGTTATCGCACCCGACCCAAACCTTCATGACCCCGCCGAGCCACTCGTTTGGACCAACTTGCCAAAACTTTAAGGCTCCTCCAGATGACGTGTACGTGCGAAGTGCAAAGTGCGCCTCTAAAGCGACTCAATGCAACATGTGCGGCATGCACGCCCAGGCTTAGATAGGTGCGAAGTACCATCCTCAGGTCCATTTAGCCAAATGCCAAAATCCCACTAGGATCCACCATAATGGAGCACACTTGATAATTCCTTATCAAGTGCTCCTCAAAATAAGGAGTTTTATCTTACTCCATATTTCCAATGTGGGACAAGTTCCCACATTTTTTTTTAAAGTTGCAACCTTTAGGCATTAATTTCTCAATCATCCGAAATTGGATTTGAGAACATAGATACACTAAGTTTTTGTAACACTAGTGACTGGAGAGTGTTGGAATTGATGCAAAAAATTCAAATTCCTCATTGAAAGGCACACTTTTATCCAGGGTTTTTTACTTTCAATAGTAGTATTGTTAAGAATTTGCACTCATAAACTTCAAACAAGCCTCAAACACCCTTTGACAATTGATCAAACAGTTTGCAATCTATGAACTAATAAAAAAACATAAAATGAACTTCAACAATCACGATTTTACGTGGTTCGGATCAAGAGTTGATCTTACATCCACGGAGCTCAATCTTATTAATCTAACTAGAGAAGTAGTACAAGAATATAATGAATAGATGATAAGAGCTAATCAATCTCACACTCTCAAGATATACAATTGTGAATTATATCCAATCATCTATCCATTTTCTCTAGCTCTTAATATTAAGTTTATCACCAAGAATGTATATATCCTCTCTCACATGCCCTATGAATCAACTAAGAGAGGAAATTAAGAAGAAAACCAACTTGAAACCAAAACTATTGCAACTGCCTTTCTGTTCGGCTTCGAACGGCTGTGAGTTGTTTTGATACGAACCATTGCGTTTTGTTTAGCTTTTCTTCCACTTCTCAGATTATAAACCATAAGTGATATGTCTAACTTGCATCTCTTCATTAATTCATGTGTTTATGCATACTAATTAGCATTTTGAGCTAACAACAACTACAAATCTCCACCTTTAGCCAAAATTGCAGATTTATAAGACCAAATTGCAGGCTCACTTCACAAGCTTCTTAATTTGATAACTTGTTTTCCTCCAGCTTCACCAACTGAAGACACAAATTAAATTGTGTTTCTGGTAAGGCCCTGGTAAAACAATCAGCTAGATTGATGTCAGTAGAGATCTTTGGCCATCTTCACAATACCCTTTGATACCACATCTCTTACAAAATGCAACTTGACATCTATATGTTTGGTCTTCTCATGGAAACCTTGATGTTTTGATAGATGAATTGCACTTTCATTGTCACAAAACACTGTCACTCTCCTCTGTTCCAAACCAATCTCCTTGATTATCCCTTTGAGCCACTGATCTTCATTGATAGCTTATGTTAAAGCCACATATTCAGATTCTGTAATTAAGAGAGCAAGAACTTATTGATGAGTTGATCTCCAACTTATTGCAGTCCTAAAGAGAGTGAATACATAACTAGTAAGAGATTTCCTAGTATCCAAGTTGGCAGCATAATCTGCATCTACAAATTCCATCAACATGTTGTTCATTTCTGTCTGTCTTCTAAAACATAAACCAGTAGAAATGGTCCCTCTAATGTATCTGAGAATCCATTTTAATGCATCCCAGTGGACTTTCCCAGGATCTCCCATAAATCTTGAGATGACACTCATAGCATGAGTCAAATCTGGTCTACAGCACACCATAGACTACATAACACTTCTAACAACACTTGTATATGGGATGTTTCTCATATAAGTCCTGTCAAGTGTTGACTTAGGACATTGCTCCAAAGATAACCTAAAATATTGAGCTAATGGTGTTGAAACACTCTTTGACTCATGCATGAAGAATCTCTGTAAGACTTTTTCTCCAAATAAGTTTTATGTTATAGAAATATAACCCCATCTTTCTTGTTTCTGTCTATGTCTATCCCCTCCTGAATCTCGGTTATTCGCTCCTCGACCTCCTCAAAAGTTAGCAGGCCGTACTCCGTCAGTATTCGCTCATATTCCTTTTGGTGGATGATGACGCAGTCTAGTTCGGCGACCATCGACAAATATTTCAGTTCCCGGTCTCTCGCCTTTTCCATAGCTTTGGCCCTTGCCTCTTCGGCCTCCTTGGCCCTTCTCTCCGCTACAGCCACCCTCCTCTCCAACCGAGGAACCACTTGTTTTTGCAGATTATCCTTTTCCCCGGGGAACCAATCTAAAGACTGCATGAGTTTCTTTATTACATGTGAGGTGGTGTTCAATCTCATCAAGTGAGCTATACTTTGTAGTATGGTGTGTTAGGAATGTGGAACCGGGATCAGGAAGTGAAGAACCGGAGGTTTGAACCGGGTTTGAGCATCAAGAAGTCAAACTGTTCAGAATGAGCCGGGTTCGTGGCAGTTGAGAATAACCGTCATTTGTGACGGATTAGTTTCAGAGTTTGTGACGAAGAAAACCGTCGTTTTTGTCCGGTAGCTGAGCTCAACTTGATTCAGTTAGAACTTTCTGTACGGTTACATTCGAGCTCCAATTCTTATATCATCGAAAAGCTCTCATCAAGGAAAAGATCACTACGTCGAGCAATTTCCTTGTTTCTTAGATTAGAGAGAGTATTTTGAGATAAAACGTTTCTGCCCTAATTTCTAACCAGAATTGGGCATTTCGTTTATTGGGTGTATTCTCTGTAATTGATTGGATTTCTTAGTGGATTGGGGTGTGTCTTGCCTCCGTGGATGTAGTTCATCTTGAACGAACCACGTAAAACCTGTGTGTGATTCAATTTCAGTTCCTGTGTTGCGTAAGTTCAATTCGACCATAACTTTGGCCGAACTGAGTGTGTGTTTTTCAGATTGATCTTTGTGCGAATTCCATATTCTCTCTAGTTGTGTGTAAAGGAGTTGAATTCACTAACAAGTGGCGCCGTCTGTGGGAAGCAACTCTCACAGCTTGAAGAAGAGAAGGAATGGCTGGTATGAAGATGGATTTTGAGAAGTTTACAGGAAGGAATGATTTGACACTGTGGAAGATCAAGATGAATGCAGTATTGGTTCACAATGGCCTTGATCTTGCATTGATACCTCTGGATTCGTGGGAAGACAATGAGAAACCCAAGTTTGCATCAGTAGATAAGAAGGCCCTCAGTCTTATCTTTCTGTGTTTGGGTGATAAACCTTTGAGAGAGGTCTCAAGATGCAAGAGTTCCTCAGAAGCATGGAAGAGATTGGAAGATCTGTATCAATCTAAGTCAGTTTCCAACAAGCTGTTCTTGAAGCAGAAGATGTTGGCCTTCAAGATCACTAAAGATAAGGTAATTTCCGATCAGCTTGATGAGTTCATTAAGATGGTTGAAGAATTGGAAGACCTGGATGTGAAATTGGAGGAGGATGACAAAGCATTGATGGTGTTAAACATTCTTCCAAAATCCATGGAAAGCTTTAAGGATGCCTTGATGTATGGGAGAGATGAGCAGCTATCTTATGATGGGATAGTGAAGGCTCTGAGGTCTAAATGTTTCTAGACTCAAGGTGATAAAGGCATGATGCAATCTGGAGAAGGTTTGAATGTCAAATTCAAGAAACCTTGGCAAGGCAAGAAGGGACAGAATGCTAAGGATCCAAAGGCAGGAGACTCTAATCCTAAGAAGGGGAATGAATGGGTTGAGAAGAGGAAATGCTTCAAGTGCAAGCAACCTGGTCACCTGAAGAAGGACTGTCCTAAGAGAAATAAGAAAGGTGGAAATCAAGGGGCAGAATCTGCTGCCATTGATCATCAAGAAGATCCTCCAGAGGTATTAAATGTTACTGAATCAAGAATGGTAAAGGAATGGGTCTTGGACACAGGCTGCTCATTTCATATGTGTCCAAACCAGTCATGGTTTGATGAACTAAAAAGAGAAGATGGTGGAAATGTTCTCCTGGGAAATGACCAATCATGTAAGGTCAAAGGAGTTGGATCAGTGAGCATAAGGATGTTTGATGGTGTGGTCAGAGTCATCTCAAATGTAAGATATGTTCCTGGCCTTAAAAGAAATCTTCTATCTCTTGGTTCTTTAGTAACTAGTGGGTGTCAGTTTAGCTCAGTAGATGGCTTCTTGCATATCACAAAACATGGAAAAATGGTGATAAAAGGTAGACAGCATAATGGGTTGTTTATCTTGATTGGTTCACCTGTTGTTGGGAGTGTAGATATGGTCTTGAGCAGTTCTGAGCTTGTTAAATGGCACAAGAGACTTGGACACATAGGAGAGAAAGGGTTGAAGGAACTGTCAAGAAGTGGAGTAATTGGAAATATGGGAAATCAAGATCTGGAGTTCTGTGATCAGTGTGCTTTGGGCAAATCCAAGAAGCTGCCCTATGGAAAGGGTGTTCACACAACTCAAGAGCCATTAGATTATGTTCACTCTGACATATGGGGTCCTGCAAGGACAGAGTCTCATGGTGGTGCAAGGTATTTCATGTCCTTAATTGATGATTACAGCAGAAAGGTGTGGATCATGTTGATGAAGAATAAGAGTGATGTTTTTCATAAGTTCAAAACATGGTTGATTCAACTGGAAAATGTCAAAGGGAAGAAGCTGAAGCACCTTAGGACTGATAATGGACTGGAATATCTCTCTACTGAGTTTACAAACTTCTGTGAAGAAAGAGGAATCAAGAGACACAGTACTGTACCAATGAATCCTCAACAGAATGGAGTTGTTGAGAGGTTTAATAGGACTCTCCTTGAAAGAGTTAGGTGTATGCTGTTGGATGCTGGGTTGCCAAAGGTATTTTGGGGAAAAACCATTGTTACAGCATGTTATCTCATTAACAGGTCACCCTCATCAGTGATTGGGTTCAAAACACCTGAAGAGGTGTGGAGTGGACAGAAACCAAGTTATGAAGGTTTAAGGGTGTTTGGTTGTCTTGCTTTTGTCCATGTCAAGCAAGACAAGTTAGATGCAAGAGCTCTAAGATGTGTATTTCTTGGATATCCGGATGGAATAAAGGGCTACAGATTGTGGTGCTTAGAGAAGGGAAATCAGAAGATAATCACAAGTAGAGATGTAAAGTTTAATGAGAATGTGATGGTTACACTTCTACAGGCTCTAAGGAAGAATTTGATGGTGCTAAAGAGACAGAAGAGATATCAATTCAGGTGGAGCATCCTGTTGAAGATAATCACACAACTCAACCACAAGAAAATCTACAAGATAGTGATTCATCATCTGAAGAAGAAGAACAAACTGGACCTTCACAAAATGTCAGAGAATACAGCATTGGAAGGGACAGGCCTAGAAGAACAATCAACAGACCTGATTTCTATGGTCAAGCAGGGAGTGTTTACTATGCCTTGAGTGTTGCTGAAGACCTGGAATCACAAGAGCCTAGTAGTTTTAAAGAAGCACTAGACTGTGAAGAAGGAGAACACTGGATTCAGGCATTGAGTGAAGATATTGCCTCTGAGATAACCAAAGCACTCCAGTGCAGTCAATTACACAAATTTAAAGTTCCTACCCTCCTCGGCTGCCCCGGCTGCCGACTCCTGCCCCCGGGTGGGATCCCCCTCTGCTCCGCCCGAGTAATACGGGCTTAACCCTGCCTCCTCCAGCTCCTCCTCGGTGCAGAGGGTCTTGAACGTACCTACCGTCCGGAATTGACTTACAACCTCCGGTTCCGGCTCTGCCACCGGGGCATTATCTAATACCTCCTCCCTCCTCCACCTTGGGAGGATCACGCCTGTCTTCACATAAATAAATTTCTCCTTCCAACACTCCACCTTACTCGGGTTTTGCACCTTAAACCCACCTCGGGCCCTGGGGCTAAAGGAGTACCATCCCTTCGATTTCCCGAAGGCCTTCAGTTGGAAGAAAAACCTAAACAAATCAACATTTAGTTCCACTCCGGCATTCTTACATACCACTGTAAATCCGATTACCTGCCTCACGGCATTGGGTGCTAATTGGCTCAGGGCAATGTTATAATACCTCAGCAACTGCACTACGAAGTCCCACAGGGGGAATCTGATTCCTATTCTCAGATGGTCTATATACACACTTATGAAGCCCCTCGGCGGGTAACAAGCTCGGTCATTAGGCTCTGGCACTATGTATTCTAAATTAAAAGGGAAGAAAAAGGTTGGAATCAGGGTTTCTATTTGCACCCGCGTCATCCGCAGTGCCTCCACGGCCACCTCGAAATCCTCCTCCAAACACTAAATAAACCCTACTGTCCGGGTGCCGGATTCCATGCCGTCTGCCCTATATACCATACTATTCACTCTTCTTTCTGAAATGATATAACGCAGGGGAGGTACATCTAACGGGGTTTTATCGGTTCCTACCTCCCTAATTGAAGATGAAGACGAAGAGGAAGACATACTTACTTGGTTTTGATTTGAGATGGCTCACAAATGGCACAGATGAATCTCTTTTTTTCCCGCTCTCTGTATCTTGCAAGTCGCGAATGAGAATAATGAAGTTAACTGTGCAGGCCTTCTCTATATATCCTCCTGCATCAACGGCTCAGATCTGGCCTTTTCAAAATTCGTGTCTCAGATTCGTGCGTGGACTTCACGCGCATTACAGTTACCAAGGCGCGTGGGAGACACGCTTCTTGGAATTCTCAAACGCGTCACTTCACATCCCTTTTCCTAATGATGGCGCCGCCAATCACATCAACCTCAATCTTCCCCAGGAAGTTTTGGGTCTAACTCTGGTGTTCCCTTCACCTCGGGCATATTCTAGTTCGATCTCACTTAACTTTACGACCCCGGGGGTACTCTAGCTCGGCTCCGATCAACCCCCTGACCTCGGGGATACTCAAGTTCGGCTCCGATCGACCCCATGACCTCGGGGTACTTCAGTTAGGACAAGTTTGGTCCTCGTAGAGTCCTTCACTCCGGGGATGCATCATCTCGGCTCCGATCGACCCCTTGACCCCAGGGATACTTCGATTCGGCAAAGATAGCATCCCTCCTTGCTCACTACGTCATTACATCGCTCAACATCGGCACCTGTTATACCCTGGTCTACTTATAACCGAAGCTCCTACCTCGCTCCGGCTGGTGGGGGGGCATCTGATAGGTATGGCCCAGTAACTTCGGGTCGGATTGACCCGTCCTGGAGCAACCGGGCACAGCCCAGAACCAAGCCGGCCCAAAAGTGCGCACGAGCCTGGCGCAGCACAGTCGCGGCATATTTGGAAAGTGAGATCCCCACGATTTCCTTCCAAAATTTAGGGTTCGCACTTTGTATTCCAAAACTACAACGTGTAAGATTGAAAGGAAGATAGTGAAAAACACCTCGGTAGGTGATTATTTGCGCCCGTGGACGTAGATCTCCGGATCGAACCACGTATATCTTGTGTCCTTTACTTTTCTTGCGTTTGGGAGCATTGTGAATCGTATTTTACTTAGAGTTCCGTGAGTTACCGGATTGCATTTTATCAGGACTTGCCACCAAGATTCTAGTGGAGATACTCCGCCACAGTAGGCAATACATATAGTCCAATGTGAGTGAAATTGAAATTACCTTATATACTTTAGAGATGGGTGATACACTTCACCAGTAAGGATCATTTGTTGAAAGTATCGAAACTCGAAAGTGGTTGATTTTGCTACATCGTAGATGCTCGGAATATCATGTTGTCTTGCTTTATAAAATATGTCTGAAACTGTGTTGCCACTTAAATCACCCTTAACACATATCTTGTTGTTTATTTTGATTTGTTCGGGATGAACAAAGGTTTAAGTTTAGAGGATTTTGGTACACGTGTTTATGCATGCATATTAGGTCGATTTAAGTGTCAATTTAATGATATGTGCACACATAATCGACTGTGATTGGCTTATATTCGTATTATTGGGCTATTTGATGTTCATGAACTTGCTTTCGAGTTATTCAGGTGATTTAAGGCCAAATAGTTGCATCCGGCCAAGGATTTCTGAAGAAACGAGTCCCGGAAAGTCCAAAACGGAGGAAAATCGAGCAAAATATGAAGGAGCCAGTCGCGGCCGCGACCTACTTGCGCGGCCATGAAACAAATAGCCTAGAAAAGCTAGAAATCACTGGAAGCTCGCCGCGGCCGTGCATGTAGGCCGCAGCCGCGCCCAAAAGTCTTCTGAAAGTGAAGTTTTCTGTCAGCTTGATACACCTCTAGTACTTTGGCCAAAGTTTGAGATCCACAACTCCGATTGAGGTGAAATTAGTTGTTCTAGAAAGCTGATTCAAAGAGCTATAACTTTACGTGAAAGAGGCAAAACCCAAAACTGACCAGAAGACCCTCAAAAACAGCTTTGAAGTTGGAAAAACAATACAGTGTCGGCCTATTACTTCGCGCACAAGCTCAAAAACGAGTTTTGGACTTATTTTCCTATTCCAATCAGGTTTTCTCCCTCTTTATCCTAGATATATACTTCTATAAATATCTCAAGGCTCTAGACATCAAGGAGAGACTTGGAACTGGAATTTTGGAGTACTGCGGAGGAGACGAGCAATTAAGATTCGGTATTCTCGGTTTTATCTTTCTAATTTATTTTAGTTTTATGCTTTTCATTAGAACTATGTATTTTGTCTCCTGCATGAGTGACTATTAGTTTATTTTCATTAGAACTAGGAAGATATTCTTGTAGTTTTTACAGTAATTGTTTGATAAAACTGTGTTCTGGAATTATTTATGATATTTGATTTCTTCGTATCTTTTATATGTTTTTTATTTGGATTGATCACCTCGGAATTAGGCTTTTAATATTGCTAGGCCGTAATTCATAATCCGTAATTGTCATGAACTTATGTCTAAAAGTAGCTAATAGTGAATTTTATTCGCTAGGATAACATAAGTCGTGGTCACTTGTACCGAGCTTGCGAGTACACACCGTACCTATTCCATTGCCCTAAAACTCTATGTGTTTGATTAACGATGTCCTCGCGATCATATCCTAGGACCACTTAATCGGATAGGATTAATTGCTAAGCGTACCTGTGATTAATTACACCTAAGGGGTAACAAGAGTTAGCAGAACGTACTTATTAATTCTTGGGATAGGGATTTCAGAACTAATTTGTTAAACAGTTGCATTAAATACGAGGATAATCCAGACTAGGGGGATACTAGGTTAAAGGCAGGAATATTCTCTCATATTTGAATTCGTCTTTTGTTTATTAGTTTATTTGTCATCTGCCCTAGTTACTTAAGTCTAATCAAATTTCCCCCATACTTTACTATATATATATATATATATATATATATATTATATCTTATTATTATCTGCATAACTAGGTTAAATACATAAACATAGTTAATTTTTCTGTTCCCTGTGGGATCAACTCTGTCTTACCCTTTCTACTATTTAGAAAAGGAAAGCTAGGAAAATAAATAACTAATTTGACTGCACCCGACAGTACGATCACACGGCCAAGTCTTTGGAGCTTTGAATGATATGGCATGGCACTATGATATGCTCCAGGAAGTGTCTCAAATCAAATGTAAATATCTTTTGGAACACGCTCAGAGCTATTTTCGATAGCATGTTGAATAGTGTCCAGCTGAACTCTTGCACCGCCACAGAGTCTATGTCGCCACCAACCACCAACAACATGAATACCAAGATCCACAATTTGTAGTTAGACTCCATGGCATTGCATTATTGGTCAACTTCGGCTTGTTTGAATCCTCTATAGTAATTGTCTGTATTCGTAAACCTAATATAATAGTTTGGGGGTATATTATTTATATGCAAAAATCTTGGGAAAGAAGATCACTTCAGACATAGTATAGGGGCTTTTGTCCATTTTTAACCTTAAGGTCCCGCTTTCGATTTCATCTTGGACTTATTTAACCTTATTTTCTTATATTCTATTAGGTTTAAGTGGGTTGGAGAAAGTTTTGCCTTTGAAATTCAATAAATAATAAATAAAAGTGGATATTATAATTACAAGTTTGTTTTGAGATTTCTTATGCTAGAACTTTACCCCATATGTCAAATCAAAGCCAAAAATATTAGTTAATATAATATTATTGTAGGTGGCGAGGTAAGCAATGATTGAATAATTGAGAGAGAAATGATGTAGGTATCAAATAATTTATCTCGTATAGAAGAGAATGATGGGGGTGTGTGTGTGTGTGTGCGCACGTGTGTGTGAAAGAGGTGAAGAGGTATCTGATTCCAAATACTAGTAATTTTAGAATTTGTAGGAGAAATTAAGAACTCCTTGAATGAACAATTCAACCCCTATGTAATTTATTTTTCACACCCTTAATCTTTTATTCTCTCTTAAAAATATTTTTCTACGTGTAAATTTGCTCCTTCTATCATCACATACTACAATAGATTTGAGTAATATTGAAAGAAATGTGGTATTCTTGTTATAATGACTTTTTTTCTTTTTTGCAACAAAGTAATTATCTCTTAAATGACTAGTATTTTGTATTAGAAGAAATATTAAAGAGGGTTATCTCATGCAGCGTTGTTATAAACGGATCGACAACCAAATTAGTATCACCCCCAATTGGTGGTTCAACTGGTTAGAATGGTTGAATTGATGGTCTAACCAGAAACCTGATAATCACCATTTTAGATGTAATATATACATTAACATACAAAAATACATAGAAAATTATCTATTAATATTAAAATTCTACAGATAATCAATATGGTTCTGCAATTTTTTCCAATTGAACCATGAAATGGCTTTATGGAGTTATTCGGACAGCACTATGCACCGGTTAACGGTTTAACTGATTGAATCGGATGCTAACAACAATGATCTCATGTAAATGAAAAGATAAACATAATAGAGAGAGAATGGCTAGATATTTTAATACGGAGGGTGCCAGTGAAGGAAAAATGGAGCTTTCCTTATCCCATTATACAAGATTTGCATTGATTGTGCGTCAGGTTATCTTTTTATTTTTCAAATGAAAATAAAGATGTCTTCAACAGGGTATATAATATGTACATATTGATATAGGTTTTATAGGATTTGATTGCATCGCATTAGAAAAACTGAATTTAAATTTCAAAACATAGGATTGAGTATTTTAACATGGTACTAAGTGCAAAACACACAATTTTGCTATAGTGCTTAGTATCTTTAAATCTTTGATTTTCTTAGTATCTCTCTTTTTTTATAGTTTGTCCTAGTTTTCTGTAATCTTTTTATTTATATAAAAAAATTCATTTTATAAGTTTAGGTTGCAGAACTGGTTTATTAATATAAGGACATTTACAGAGAGCTACATACTCTCCATTACATTTACTGATTTATGTTTACTCTAATTACCTTACTTATTGTACAACTATAAAAATTTACCAAGTCAACATCATTAGAGGTTTTTTCCTCAATTTCTCATGCTCCTTCGACCAATAGAAGTATTGTATAGATGTATGCTACATGGCATTGGCTAATGCTTTCTCTACCCGTTGCTGCCCTCATTCACCAAATATTTGGGTTTTCTTTATTTGTTGTTTTGTTATCCCCAATATTTCCACATGTCTTTGTTTTTTTGTATAATAGCTAGTTTGCCTTATTTTAGTATTGAATTTCATTTTCTCAAAAAAAAAAAAAAAAAAGAGTATTAAATCTCATCAGCATTTTCTAGCTAATAGTTGCCATAGCAACTGGGGATCAAAAAGCACCAAATGTGATGACTTATTAAGGGAAAAACGAAGTAAGAGCATGTTATTGAAGACGTTGCAACATATGTTGGGAAGGCCTCCGTTGATTTTGTACGAACAAAATACGAGTCAATCTCCAATTCAAAAATTGTAGTGTGTAAAAATTCAGCTAATTCTTAGGCTTAAAATAAGTAAATGTATAATAAATATAGGTGACAATTTGCAATCTATTGCCTCAAAACTAGTATACAAACATGAAAGAGATATATGGGGATGAGTTAAAGCAGGCTTTTTCAAAATCATGTTAATAAAAATTACCAATATAATAAAATCATGTACAATATAAACTGATATTTGCATGGGAAGTGGTGAAACATCATGAAAAGCAATGTAAGAGGAATTTTCAAACCGCTCCATTGAGAATATGGAGAGGAAGAGGGCGGATTGAAGAAGTGAAGGTATACAGATTTAGATTCTCTACATTATCATGAATTTCGCAGAGAGAGTGATACATTTGCTATGTTTATTTAAAGCTGGAGGAGGCTGGAGAAATAAACTGAAAAGAGGGAGTTTGGTCAAATAAGTGGATGTTTGGTTTTGTTGGTTGGAGATTGAGTTAGAGTTTGTTTTTAGTGTAAAAGGCAATAAAAAACTGATGTGATGTGTGTAAATATATTGTCAGCAACCTAAGAGGAAACAACCCCCGTTAATCCAATCCTCTATGGATTTGGCCAAGTGATAAGTAAACACGCCCATTATATGAGATTTTCATTCCTATTTTCTATTTTCAAATAAAATGTGGAGTACTTGAAAGTATTGTTCAAATGATGCAATAGTTACATTTTGGACTCCAATTCTAAATATTAGTAGTAGGCTTTACGGGAGAGAGAATACTTAAAATGGACAAAAATATACTTTATATGACATATATTTACCATCCCTAATCCTTTTTTTACTATTGAAAACTTTATTTTCTTTCTCTATCATCATATATCCTTTTTTATATATTTGTCCTCTAGAAAATTTATAAATTAAATATTTTTTCCTTTTTCTATAAATTTTATTAACTAAGATAATGATAACATTAAGAAAATATTAAATAGGCGTGTATTTGTCCGCGATATCTGTAAATATTAATTAAGGAGTGACAAATATATGATCAATCTCTATCATCATATATCTTTTTTTTTATTAGTAAAGGGAAACAATAATATTAGGAAATTGTCGGAAGACTTGTTAGCATATATGGAGAATTAATTTATGGGAGAAAAGTGGTCTGCTTTTTTAACTAAAATCACTTTTTTGTTAAACAGAGTACCTTGGAACAGGAGTACCGTAACTTTTTTCCTTTTTTTTGGATGGTATAATGAAGTTTTACAACTTTACATGGTATTTATTTACATTTTTTTTTTTTTTTGACAAGATAGTATGTAAATTGATTATACTTTTCAACTAAATATCGAGATATGGAAGATTGGTGATTTCATTAACTTTGATAGAGGTTGAAGCGGTCCTTTTTCCCCAATTTTGAAAATTGAATACATACCTTGGAGAAGCGAAAATCATGATTAGGTTGTTAAATCAATCTAGGCAGAAGATGGCGGCGAAGATGTAGGAGAGAGAATGGCCGACGTAAATGCATTTATGGAAGTGGAGCGAATAGATTATGGGCGTAGCCTTGGAGAGTAGTCGGGATTGATGATGTCGGCCGCCCCCATGTTGTCGTAATGTACGACTCTATAGTGATCTAGGATGACTGATCGGTGCCCCAGAATTATGGTGGTTTCGTCGGAGCCCAATAGGTGCACCTTGTGCTCTTCGTCCATCGATGCCCCCATCTTTGATTTTTGTTTTTTTCACAACTCAAGGTGATATATATGGAATTTGATCTTTCGACTTATTCGGAAAGGTAGGTCACCACTACTGAATGCCAATCGCATTAAACTCATTAAATCATATTTGTGCTCCCGAATTTGTAGTGTCCTTTATTTTTATTTTTTTTATTTTTTTTCTAAATGAAGTAGTTGTTTTTAAGGTTAGTCCCATAATTTAAAACCTCTCGATTTCAGACTATTTTTGTTGGCAATTAAAAATTTGATTGAAATTGTACACGTAACTTTAATTTTCAAAGGTGTTTAGCCTATTACAATTAACGTCGTGCAGAGGGTTTATGTGGCATTATAATTTTAGATAACTTATTATACAGCTAGCCACATCGGGAAACCAAAAAATGAGAGGAGAACCAAAAAAAAAAGAAAAAAAAAAAAAAAAAAAAAAGAAAAAAAAACCTACAAGGAATATGGAATAGCATATGTAAAAAGCGCGAGAGAAGGGAGGTTGGATCCCCAAATCAACGAAACCTACTAAACCCTAACCTTAAATCACAAATTTCAACAAAAAATTCTAATCTATATATCTATATCTACATATATCATTTTATATATTAGCATACGTTGGATATTTCTAGAAACCTTTATTTTCCATTCATTTTACCATGTCGTTTATAGAAATCCTCTTGATTAAATCCCACCCTTTAATCACAATTATTACCTCATGATAGTTTTTAAAAGAAAAATCACTAAAAAATAGAATAACAATTAATTGGCAGTTTTTGAGCACGTAAGATCCTCTACTCTAGATAGTATTTCATCTAATATTCCATCGATTATAGCACATCCCACATGTTAAAAAATAATATCACTAACCAAACATTGCATATTGTAATTATTTTGGAATATTATATAGAACACCATGTGAAATAGAGGATCACATCTAATTTATAAGAGGATATAATTTTAGAAGATATTTACAATTAAAACAATTAAAAAATAGAAGAAAAATAGATGTTAAAAGATATTGGATCAATAGATTTTTGTTTTCTTTTTTTTTAATATATATAATAGTAATAGAAATTGGACATTTATGAAATTCCATTAGTTTTTCCGCCAAAATAAATCGCGCGGTTCAGACCGGTCTGAACCGCGCCAATTATTATTATATTATTATTGTTTGCGCGGGGATTTTATATATTTAATGGTCTGTTTGTTGAACACTAAAAGCAAGTGGTTTGATGATATTTAATGGAGTCTTAAATTTCTCTTCTTTGAGGTCAAGGGTTCAATTCCTGTTGCATCCTTTTTCCTTCTTCCTTCATTTTTTATTCCTTTGCCTTCTTTTTTTTTTTTGCCCTTTAATTTTTTTTATCTTTTAGCCTGTGAGTCTGGAAAAAATTATAAATTGTATTATTTAATTTTTTTATAATGCAACAATAATTGTATTGTAAGTTCGAAACATAAATATTGTACAATATACAAGAAAAATTAATCTAACCAAACCTATACTGTCATACATCATAATATACACCGTATCAAAATATTAAATATACTGTGAGAATTGTAAGTTGGAAAAAATAAATATTTCGCAGTATGAAACAAAAATTAACTAAAACAACGTATACTGTCAGGTATCATAACGTATACTGTATCGAAATATTAAATATACTGTAAATATTGTAAGTTGGAAAAAATGAATATTTCCCAGTATATATAAAACAAAACTTAACTAAAACAACGTATACTGTCATGCAACATAACGTATACTACATCGAAATATTAAATATAATGTTAGGCATCATAACATATACTATGCTCGAAATTTGAATATACTACTGGTGAAAAATAAAAAGGAACAACGTATACTGTCATGCAACATAATGTATACTACATCGAAATATTAAATATACTGTTAGACATTATAACATATACTATACTCGAAATTTGAACATACTGCTTGTGAAAAATAAAATGTGTTGTTCATATACTCTCAGGCTTTATAACATATACTGTGCTCGGAATTTGAATATACTGTTGGTGAAAAATAAAAAAGTGCTGTTAAGATTCGAGCCCGCACACTGAAGGGTAAAATACCGTGCCTTTACCAACTAAGCTAGCACCTATTTTGTGATTCCAAACACACCTTAATATATATAGATTGCGTGCACAAAAATTATAAGTGGGGCCCACAAGGTGTACAATAACACTAATGTGCATCTTATGCACATGAGTGTCACTCTTTCCTATATGTGATTTTATGTTTTAATAAAAAACTAATTTACTTAATTGTCCATATATTTAATTCATTTTATCCTTAAAATTCGGCCTCTATTTATTGAAAGTTTGTTTTTATTGGATCTTATATTTAGAGGTCAACTCTATTATAAGGAAAAAAATTCAAAATATTACTACAATAAGTTTTTTCTTTTTCACTTAAAAACAATCATATGATTCAATAAATAAATAATTTAAAGATAACAGTAAATATTCGAGGAAAGTTTATACAGACGTAACATATTTAAACCCCATTTCATTAAAACATAATAGGAAATCAACTAAATTTAAGGATTTAAAAAAAAATTATATATTAACTCTCACCTAAAATACATGTATATTGTGATTAACCACTCATTCTCACGCATTGACTTTTTTTTCCATCCAATTATGTTTAAGAACACATATAATAATTTTCAGTTTGAGTAGAACGGGGTTTCCATTTCAAGCTCTAATATCTCCACAATTAACAAGTTTGTTTCTGATTTCTATCTAATTTCCTAGATTAGTTTTTATCTTTTTTACATTTTAAAATCTTTGATACTCTGACTAAAATTACTTTTCACCTTTTGTTTACTATTCTTTTAAATTAGACATTTAGACTATCAAGAATCTATTGTCCAATAAATTAATCTGATAAATCCATATCATATCCTACATGTTTTTAATAAAATAAATAAATAAATCTTCTATAATTGTAGGGCCATTGTGAAGCATTCCGATAATATTATATTGTTCCATGTGGATAAAAAAATTAAGTCGAATTCCTGATTTCAGGGTGATAAAAATGGCATAATGAAATCTTTTCCCTTTTTTGGATAATTAATTTGTTATGTGTGTGTCTAAATCACATATAATAATTTTAAAATATAAAAAAAGTTCTAAATTTAATACACCACATGTTAATTAGCGACATCATTTTATCCATGTATCGTTTGATGAACATGATGAAATACAAGATGAAACACAAAAATGTAACATATATGTGATCTCATATGAATTAATAGGATTAAAGTTGATTACTATAAAAAAAAAATCCATATTTTGGTTGTATAATTATGATATGTTTAGCCGGTAAATAGTTATAAAATCCTTTATGTGGATTATATCGATTATCCTTGCAATATTGCAAAGTTCTGCTCGATAACATTGGCTATTTTTCCTTTAATATTTTTTATTTATAATGTGGAGCGTGTTATTCTATTTAAAAATAAAATTGATATTAATTTATTATTTAGGTTATATTTAGTATTTTTAATTGAATTGATTGTATTAGAATTTGGCATGCAAATAAAAACTATAATAATTTTCTTGAAATGTTATATGGTTTTATTTTATTTTAAAAAATGAATAATATTGCCGAAAGAATCTATATAAACTACATGGTCCTCCATCAGGCGAATCTTTGTATCAGTGTCTATAACTGATTTCTTTTGTGTAATACTAATTGATCTTCCAGATGCTAGCTTCAATATGTTTTATTAAATTTTCAATCTTATTTTTTGTTTAATAAAAAAATCTACATTGAAATTAAACAAAAAAAAAACATATGTTTTCTTGAATCAGAGCCTTTTGTTTCTCGATCAAGAAAGAACGAATATTTGTGAAAAAAAAATAAAATTGGAATTTCTAATTATTATGGTGTTAAGTATTCAGTAGAATATATTAGTGTATAAGACAAATACGAGTTTTACTAATAAATTTTCGAACATCTTGCATGATTAAGGCACAACTATAATTGAAGGAAATCATGATTGAAACGAGTTGAAAACCAATTAAGGGACGCCTTAACGGTTGATGGCATCAGTACCGGCACCGGTAAGAGTTGGTGCGTCGGTGGAGGCGGCAGCGCCACGGCCAGGATTTGGTTGGAGGTGGCCCTGCGTCCCATAACCTTGTTCCTTGTAGTCCTCCAAGTCCTTATATTGTGTGTATGGACTTGTATTCACAGGCAGCCCTTCTTCTACATTTCCTTTCTTTTCCTTATCTTGTTTTTTTTCCATCTCTTCTTTTTTCTCCTTTTCTTGTGGATAAATTCAACTATTGTATTTATAAGGTTTTATCATCCATGAAATGATGCCACCTTTCTGTAGGAGCATGGTCATGTGTCAAAAGTTGAGGAAGTGGAGGCTAAACGCATGTCACGCCATACAAACTTACACAAGAATGGTATATCTTTTTTTAGATATAGAAAGTTTTTAATATATATATATATAGAGAGCTTGTTTAATAATTTGGGAGGGATAACTCTATAGGCTTTTAAGGATTATTTTTGGGCTTTTGGGAGGATTGCAAAAACACAAGTTAAGTGATATACTAATCACACATTTCTTGAATTGATTGTAATCACTGCTACAGTAGAATTAATAGATGGTAGGAACGGGCCCTGGTATTCCTCAATCCTTAACGCATTAGTAAATTACGGACTCCTTAGGACCAATTAATCCTATACACCTGAATAATCGTAAGTAAACGAGCCCTGAGAGCATAGACGGATCTATTCAGCCCAATATGGATTAATTATGCCCCCATATTTCAATATTCTTTAATACAATATTGTATATTGATTGCATTAATTTGTGTACTAATTGTGCCCTGTCATATAAAATTTCTGGATCCGTCCCTGCATGAGAGTACTACTTCTAAACTCCATTGCTACTGATACCACTATATTTTTATGACCGTTGGATTTGACAAATTTTAATCTCCACCGTATCAATAATAAAAAATTATGAAAGGGCAAATCTGTCACGTCACATATTTGGTTTTGTTAAAAAAAATTATGTTTCCAATAACTTTTTTCGTATACCAGTTTTCCTTGGGAATTAATCACATCTCTATTCCTTTCGAGCTTCTACATTGCATTTTTCTTTCTTCTTGTCGTTGTAATTCTCCCAATTCTCTCTCTTGTGAATCTTCACAATAAAATAATGTCTTCCACTGCAAGTTCCTCCTCAAACAACCAGATTCAACTTCCCCCACCTTCATTTTCGGCATCTAGATCTCCCATTATTCAGAGGTTCAAAGCTTTTTTACGAGGAGGTAGAGCCTCGATGCAGTTGTTGCCCTCCTTTAAGGGCTCTGTGAGTTTCATGGAGCGATCAAAATCCTGGTCGTCGGTTTTTCAACCGTCTAAAGGAAACAGTAAGATTATCTCTTTGTTATGATACCATGGTGATGAACGTGAAAAATACCATTTTTCTTGCATATTTTATGTCCATATTCTTATGAGAATAGCGAGTATTTAACATGTTTAAGTGCGATTTTGTGTTTAAGTGCATTCTCAGGTTGATTTTCCTTTTTTATATGATTTGATTTTTGGGTGTTTTTAGTCATGTTTTGAAGGATAGGAAAATCCGGGAGATCAACAAGATCGATTGCGCCATTTTCTCACTTCGGCCCGCATCCCAAGCACCAAATGAGCCCAAAATGGGCTGGAGTTAGGCCCAAAGTGAAGTGTGGCAGGTCACGAACAAAATTCGTCAAGTAATCAAGCCAATAAAATGAGTGGAAAGGCCTCAAAACAATGAAAAATGGAAGAAGAGGTCAATCGCATGTATTTCCCTATTCTGACTCGATGATCTTCAAGTCATCAATTAAAGTCGTGAAGAGGTCAGGTCGAGAGCACTAGAGGAAGGCACTTAAGACGGTGACGAAAAATGAAGACACGTGAAGAAGGGAGAAAAGGAAGCCAAACTGGGTTGAAGCCACGCTGCCCGTGCTTCCTAACCCGGCCGCCGGTTTGGTAGTCGACAGTTTGTGCCAGTCGGTCCCGTTTTCAGCATGTTATCTTCGTATTTCGGCCGTAACTCTTTCATACGGACTCAGATTTGAGCGATTTGATGCTCTGTGACAGCGAGACAAAACTCTACAACTTTTGCGTTCAGACCAAGAGCTGATCCCGCACCGATATTTCCTAGAATACGATTGAAGACCGAGTCGAGCACGATCGAGGGGCTCGACTGAACATTTTAAAGGGTCAAGCACTCCCTTTTGTATTTTTACTCCTTTGCCCTTACTAAAGTGCATTTTCAGCAATTTTTAGGGTTGGGGGTCTATATATTATATACCTCTTCCCCTCTCATATTGTAAACAACTATGAATAATTCAAGACTAGCCTCCATTTGTATAATCTTCCACCATACTCTTCTCTCTTTCTCTCTAGCATTTTCAATTTTTTTAGTCTTTGGTGAGGGTTTTTGGTAGCATGTCGTTACCGCCACAAACTTAACCTATTCTTAGCTCACAATTTTAAACAAATTAATATATGGTAAGAAAGGATCGTTTCCCACGAGGAGAGTTTTGTTTACTTAATTTTAGAATCAAACATGATCAACATTCAACTCCAATTATAAACTATAAATAATAGAGAATTAATTAACACATACAAATTTAAGATTAATAAACCCAAGAGCTTATTTTTTTATCAATGATACAAAACAAACTTGACAGATTGATAGTAAGAATTTTAAGTAGCTAAAATTCCACCCTAGTTCCTTTTACATAGTTAGAATCATTCTAGGATAATTCCAACACTAATTAACCTAGCCATGTCAATCTTTACTATTCAATCAACAAGACTTCGACTAATTGCATAAAGTTCGTGAAGGTCAATCCTAGCAAATCAAAAGTTGAACTTACTAGATCAAATCATATTCAAGATGAATCAAAACCATTTGACTGTTCTTAATTCAAACTAGTTGCTACTTGATTTCTATTCAATTCGGACTAGGCCGAGCCAAACAAAATAGCTTTAATTCTAATCAATACACATGAACTGGGCGAAAAATCATGAAAATGAGGATTATAATTTAAATCAATTACCACAATATGACAAGAATTAATATCAACTAAATTTTGTATTCATTTGAGCAAAATATCAAACATCTTGTGTGCATAAACATCAACATAAATATATTACAATATAACTTAACACTAATTCAAGAGGGATGTGAGGGACATACTAAAGACAATATTTGGCAGATATAAAGAGAGAAATTTGACAAGAATTAGTAAAAGAAATCTTCCCCTTGTTGAGTTGCTAACACCTCTCAAAAGCGAGAAATTTCCTCCGTCTATCGTAAATGAACTAGTCCGTTTTCGATAGATTTCCTTTCTACACTCCCTAATACGACTTTAGTACCCGTCACACCCTCAAAAGATTACAATAAAGAAAACCTCAAATGATTAGCTATTCTACCTCTACTTTAGAATTTGAGTTGTGTTGGATTGTTGGATTGATTGAATGATTTCTTCTCCCTCTTCCTCCTCCTTTTTATAGCTGAAATTAGACACCAATTTTCACCTTCAAAGCCTGCCATTTTGCAGCTTTTTGGGCTGTCAATTTGCTGATTTTTAGGCTGCCAAATTATTGAAATGAGGTATCAACTTGCTAGCACATTTGAATTTCAGCAAATTGCCTCTGTCTTTCTTGCTCCATGCTGCTGTTCGGCAAATTGCTTCTGCGCTCTCTTGTGCTGATTTTCTTTCCTACAAGCGGTCAAGTGGAAAAGATAGTCAATAAAGGTGGGCTTTACTAAGTATTGGTGTTGGAAAATGAAGTAATGGAAAATGCCAAATGAATTATGGTTGATGTCCTTTATGGACTACTTTAATGGGCTGGACTTCTTTGTAAAATATAAAATTATCATTAACAATCAAAATTTTAATTAAAAATAAGAAACATTAGATTAAGTAAAAATTAATAAAGCTTAGCAAAATAAATTAATATTATTTATAAAAGCAATAAAAATGTATTATGCAAAGGGATTAACATATGTAAAATAATGCATTCATCAGTTTTCTTTCTCCTCTTCAAGGAGAAAGTCATCTTTGGAGGAGAACTCAGGGATTACTCTCGGCTTGTGACACTCGTCAAGTTTATCAAAGTTTTACGAGAATTCTTCAATCCATTAAGCATTTTCTTATCTCTTCTCTTTATATTCAGTTTTTATTGCATGATTGTTGATGAATCTCGTAATTGCTTTGATGAGTTGTGAGTAATTTTCTTGTTTTTCGGGGTTAGGTAGAAGTCGAACCCTAGGATTGTGAATTTTAGTATAATATGTATTGATGTAGGTTTGTTTGATGTTAGGAATTAACAACGTGGGATTGTATGACTTATATCATAGGCGTTGGGAATCACATATGTCGATCTCGATGGATGTCCTAGGGCCTCGCTCCCTAGGAAATATTTACTTGGGGTGGGGATTTACGGATTAATTTGATTGCATAATTAATTAGCTTGCCTTGGCTTTGAAATTCTGTTTTTGGTCGTTAGTCATTGGAATTAGGGCTAATTGTTGTGTAATCAGTTTATTTTTTTACCCCTCTTGTTTTGATAACTTGGACTTCTAATTTGGTAAAATGACCTTTCTCTATCTTAAGCCCCACTATTAGCTCATATTCGCTAGGTTTGCTTTCCTAGATTGTGTGGAACCACTCTTGGGAATATCTCCCCATCGATTAGTTCCCTTCTTGCCTTTATTTTATCGATTTATGTTGTTTAGAGTAGTCCTCACTCTTAATTTGATTTTGATCTAATTAATTCTAATGTGCTAAAGTCGATTCTCGCGAATAATCTGCCCTATGTATTCGACATTCTTTATACTACCTCCGCCACAAATCGTATGCTTGCGATTTGAGAAGGTAGTTCTAATCATATCGATTTGGAGCGACTTTCAGACAAGTTCATGGGGTCATTGCTGGAAAGGTCCTTCCCGTAGATTTAGGCAAGACATGAGTAGAGTTAGATTATGTCGTTTTTCTTTTTCTTGTATAAAAAAAATAAAATAAAACCTTACAATTGGACCCCTCTCATTATAGATACTTGATTGTGAGTTATGCTCTCACTCCTTCCCATGTTAATGCATTGCCTTTGTTCATGGTGATGGTTCATATTTTTCTCCTACTTTTGATAGTGTGGAAGTAATGCAATGTGAAGTTTGTGGGGTGGAGGGTCACGTTTCTACCGGCTGTGACTATTTTCACCATTTTTCTCCACAAATGCACTATCCTCCCACCCACCTTCTCAATTCATGAGTTATGATTCTTTTTCAAATAATTATAAATTAGGATGAGAGGATGATCAAAATTTTCCCACCTGAAATTAATCCGAGTCTTACCAAATTTCTTCAACCTATGGATTGAAAGAAGAAATTAGAAAAGTTAAGGATAAGTTCGATCAAAATTTTGATGAACTTTTGGCACACACTGAGGTCTTGAAACCCCTGTCTTCAAACGTGTTTTGGAGAACAATAGAGATAAAAGTGTACAATTGAGGGAAGAGGAGAACGAAAACCTCCTCTTTCATGAGCCACCACTGGAGAATAGTGACAATTGTTCCAAACAAGATAATGCATCATCTTTGGAAGAGCAATCTCAATGCCTTAATAAAATGTCTAGTTATGATCTTATCTTGGTTAATGATCCATTTATGGAAGCATCATGTAGTATTCGGGATGCAAGTTTTGATTCGTCATTTCTTTCAAATTCTGAAAAACCTGCATCAATTATGGACATTGAGCATATCTTCTTGTATAAATCATGTGTCCATAATGTTATTCGTGATCCATTGTGTCATTTCTATGATGGTGGATTAATTCTATATTTCTTGAGCAAGCAAAAGCATCACACGATCAACACTTGTTCTTGGATCCCGGATAACACTTGTGCAAGTCGGGCTGTCGATTTTAAACCAAGCGCTTCTTGGGAGGTAACCCAAGCATAAAAATCTTTATTGCTTTCTTAGGATTTAATTTTGTTTGTTCTTAATTTAATTTTTCCTCTTAAGATTTGATGATTTCTTGAGTTGTGTAAATAGTTATTTGGCTCTTGGGACATGAACGAGGCAAAAAATGCATGAGTCTTGAAGAAAAGTCGCCAAGAAATTTTGATGCCGAGTCAAGATGAGTAACCATTAAAGGGGTTACAAGTTAAGATATGGAGCACCTCAAGTGAGTGAGCCACCGGTTGGAAGTCAACTACAAAGTCAGCTTCAGCCACCGACTGCACTCATACCGGTGCTAAGAAGGACCCATCGAGAAGCGCCAAGGACGCTTGGTTTGCTTCCTTTTGTCCCACTTCATTTATTTTCTTTGCATGTGTTTAATTTATGCTTGCTTGATTTATTTCATCCTTAAACTTCGCTTGTTGATTTTCATGATTGTTTTTTTTTTTGTGAAATTGAGTATATGCTTACTTTTCTTTTTGTGCACTTAATTCATATGCTTACTTAAATGACATTCTTGCATTTAAGTTTGTGGGGGAGGAGAGACATTTGCTTGCATTAATTGAGGTTCTCTCTTGAAATTCGCATAGTCGATCATGAAATCTTGTACCTACAAGACACTTGAATCTTTGAATCTTTGTTTGAATAAATGGTCAGATGGAAATGTAAGTAGTTGAGCTTTTGATTGATGAATCTTCGGAAAATACATGAATTCTACCTTCTTTGCTACTTGAGCTTGAGAATTTCACCCAAGATTGTGGGGGGATGGAAGGATTATTATTTTTTTGTGCTTGAAGAGGATGTTCCTCATTATTGATTGAGTTGCTCGTAGTTATGATCTATGTCATTCTACCATATTTTATTTCTTGTGTCTTTTATTGCTATAATGTTGCTTGGTTGAATAAGTGTTGAGTTGATTTATTGCTTGATGGATGAGGAAGAAGGATTGGAAGTGTCCCGACATTTAAAATTTCACAATTGAAATCTCAAAAGATTGAGCATAAAACACTAGAGTATTCCTTGCCAAAAATTCAATAAGATCAATTGGTCGATGCGATTTAAGGGTAGATGAATGTTTGGGCATAGTAAGGAGGATTGCATGTATAAATAAAATAACTTAGCCTAAAGTTGTGTTGCTTGTGAGCATTACTGTAATTCCAAAAAACATACGATGCGATTAAGGGTGAACTTGTCAAAAATAGAATGAATTGGCTATAGGTGGTAAAAAATGAAGGAGATGTAGGAGGAGTTATAAGGTAGATTAGGTTGTCGGGAAAAGTCATTGTATTTCACTGTTTGTAATAGATTCTAGTTAACATTTGTATACTCCAAATCATTGAGTTGAGCTTGTAAAGAAAAAAATACGTTGTATGAAATGTAGAAAAAATAAGAGAAAACTCAAGTAGAAATCGAGTGCTATAATCATTGAAATTTTTGTGTAACTCGAAAAGAGTATTGTTGTTGTGAAAGAACAAAAACTAGAATAACAATTTCATTTGTTTTGGACTAAGCCCGGTGGAAAAATGAGTAATTGAAAAAAATATTGAAAATCAGTTGACTCGACGGAGAAAAGAGCCGCATCGCCTACAAAGGGTGAGTGTGTTACGTCTTCCTAAAAAAGAACCGAGTCAAAGCACCTAGAGTCGAGGATTTTGAAAAATAATGAGTCATCCGAGGTCACCTCACAAATGTACGTTTTAGGTTTGGAGTGAGAGTTCTTAGCGCGTGGCCGAGGGTACTAGGTGAACTAAAAATACTGTTGGGGAATCGGGGATTGTGACAAGGATCTATTCGGGTTGTAATTTGAATTTCTATTTTCAATAATCAAACAACAATGATATAAACGATCAAATCATATAATTCAGGTAATTGAATTAAGGTAATCATACACTAGGCCCTAAACATGCAGAACTAAGGGATTATAGTATTTTACCTTCGAATCAGAGAGACATCGTTGAGAAGATTTTATATTTCAACCCAAAGATCTTCTTGAGTATTCCCTAAGTCCAAGCTCGCCAATTCGGTGGGAAATCAAACGAACTTTTTAACTATCAAGGAAAGGATTATTAGAAAAACACTCACTCACTTATGCATCTCATATTGCATATGGGGACCAAGATTGGTCCCCTATTTATAGGGGATAGGGGCCGAAATCTGCCCCCTTTTAGGATTAGGAAATTCTCTCTCACTTGGGAGAGGAAAATATGGATAAATCATAATCCCCTTAAGAATTAGATTCTTCCATATCTTTTCTTTCCTTATCTCCTACTTCTAATTAATCCTTATCCTTTTATTAATGGACTTCTATCGGGCTACTCAAGGGGCCCTTAGGAGGAACAGGATCGGGCATCCCAATGGGCCTAAATATCCATATTGAGTCATCAATATTATTCTAGCCCATTAATATTAATTCATTCCACTATAGAATTAATATTGAACTACCCTCCTAATTCATGTTACGAAATATGGCTCCCGGTTATATTTTCCGTGTTTAAGATTTAATGTCCATTAATTGATTTAAGCTACCGAATGCTTTAATTAATTAATATCTTTTATTCCTTGAGAACAAATAGCTTAACATTATTATCATACCGGAAGTTAATCCACTGTACAGGTTTGATATAATAAAACATTCTAAGCCCATCAAGGGGACATAATCAACTTTTTTTACCAAGACACGATTTTCTGTATTAATTTAGCAAGTTGTCATATAACTAATAATAATGTCCAAAGTATAGAGTATTGAGTCTCAATGACTCTTTACCCATAATAATGCAAAGAAACATTAATTAATTATATACAATCCCAATTAAGTGACATAAATTAAGAAAACAATAACCACCGAGATCTAATTTTTCCTTCAACTCAGTCTAGAAAAATTATCTCATTGTTGGTCCAACTCAGTGCAACAAATGCACTAGTGTAATCTCTCGATCAAGACAAATCAATCTGAGCCTTACACATCAACTTCTATCAATGGATTGTTCAACTCCATCTAAGTTGTGAATCTTTACACTTATTACAAGGAACCGACAATGTGATCTTTCTATGATCTACTACACAACACATTGTCTACAATGTAAAGTATTCAAACATTATAATTTAAATATATATAACATTCATAATAATTAAAGCAAACAATGATAATGTATTCTCATTTAATAAAGTGCAAGAAACAATTTATATATAAAGCAACACTTAAAAGCATGCTTTACAGTATAACCCTAACAATCTCCCACTTATACTCAAAGTCTGATTTTAAGTATACTACAACATGTCCTAATAATTCTCCCACTTATACTCAAAGTATCGTGGCAACACACTTGACTCCCATTACTTCTGCATGTTTCTCGAATGCATTTTGAGGCACGCTCTTTGTGAAAAGATCTGCTAGGTTGCCCTCCGATGCTATCTTTGCCACCACTATGTCTCCTCTCTTAACAATTTCTCGTATGAGATGGTATTTCATTTTAATATGTTTGCTCGCCTTGTGGGCTCGTGGTTCCTTCAAATTTGCAAATGTACCCGCATTATCACAACAAATTGTGAT
This sequence comes from Ajuga chamaepitys, assembly GCA_958295605.1. Lineage (NCBI taxonomy): Eukaryota > Viridiplantae > Streptophyta > Magnoliopsida > Lamiales > Lamiaceae > Ajuga > Ajuga chamaepitys. The sequence goes on along the minus strand of OY282497.1, from coordinate 30,193,154 downwards.
GCTTTAGGAAAATTCAGAATCACATCTAAGTCCACTAAGAAATTCTTGAGCCAAACCACCTCTTTCGCTACTTCACAAGCAGCGACGTACTCGGCTTCCATGGTAGAGTCAACAATGCATTTCTGCTTTACGCTTCTCCATGTGATGGCTCCACCTCCTAAGACAAACACACTTCCTGAGGTAGATTTTCTGGAGTCTATGAATGATTGGAAATATGAGTCCGTGTAACCTATAGGACATAAATTATCCGATTGAAAGACTAACATTCTATCTCGAGTTCTTTTCAGATACTTCAGAATGTTCTTAACCGAAGTCCAATGTCCCTTGCTCGAGTTACTTTGATATCTTGCCACCATGCCCATTGTATAGCTTATATCCGGTCTCGTACACATCTTGCATACATGAGACTTTCAACTGCCGAAGCGTGTGGGACCTTCATCATCTCTTCTATCTCGTTTTGTGTCTTAGGACACATGTCTTTTGATATATGAATCCTATGTCTAAAAGGTACAAAACCCTTCTTGGCATCTTGCATGTTGAATCGATTTAGCATAGTATCGATATACGAGGCTTGAGATAAGCATATCATCATTTTCTGGCGATCTCGAATGATCTTGATTCCAAGGATATGACCAGTCTCTCTGTAGATATTAGTTCAATATCATCAAGTGTTTGTGGTATGAAGTAGAGGTTTTGAGGATTCCAGAACCGGGTTTGGAATGCAAGGAACCGGGTCAGAGAACCGGATTTTAACCAGATTCAGAAAAGATGTTAAAAGGAGAACCGAGCCTGAGTTAGTTATTGAGTTCTTGAGTCAAAATTGGTTACAACTTCCTCAACTCCCTGATTCGAGCTCCGGCATTTATATACATTGTAAACACTTGTAGTTGCGAGCTAATAGACGCAATTTTCCCTCTGTAAACATTACTCGATCAAGAGAATTAGAACGCTAGGGTTTTCTACTCAAATCAAGTTGTGATTTAGGGTTTTCTGGTTTTCTGGATAATTCTTGTAATTGGTTGATTAGTGGAGTGAATTGAGAGGTGTGTAGAACCTCCGTGGATGTAGATCACATTGATCGAACCACGTAAAAGCCCTGTGTTCATCATTTTCTTTCCTGTTCTTGGTTCGGTTGTTAGTGGCCGATTTCTTGGTTGTGTTTCATTCAATTAAGTTGTGTGTTGTTTGTGTGTGAGGTTGAGCTGATCATAACAAGTGGCGCCGTCTGTGGGAAGCATTCTCACGCAACCAGAAGATAAAGATGTCAGGAATGAAGATGGACTTGGATAAATTCTCAGGGAGGAATGACTTCTACCTTTGGAAGATCAGGATGAAGGCTATTCTGGTTCAAAATGGGCTGGTAAGTTCTCTCAAGCTTGAAAGTGATTGGATAGAGGCAGAGAAGCCCAAATATGCAGAAATGGACCAAAGGACTTTGAGTTTAATCATCTTGTGCCTGGGTGACAAGCCATTGAGGGAAGTTTCAAGGTACAAGAATGCAATAGAGGCCTGGACCAAACTGGAGGACCTATATCTATCCAAGTCTGTATCAAATAAGCTGGTTCTCAAACAGAGGTTGCTGGCTTTAAAAATGGTGGAGGAAAAGGACATTTCTGATCAATTAGATGAGTTTTCAAAACTTCTTGATGAGCTGGAAGATCTTGGGGTAACTATGGAAGATGATGACAGAGCCTTGATGGAGTTAAATGTTGTACCAACACTACTACAAAAAACGTTTAAGACTACGGTAAAAAACCGTAGTTAAAGGCATTCAGCAACCGTAGTAGTAGATACCGTAGTGATAGACCTACCACCAATAACTACGGTTAATGAACCGTAGTAATTAACAATAAAGACTACGGTTGATAACTGTTGTCGTAATAGTAGCATCTACAACTACGGTATGTATGATCACGGTTGATGATTTTTCTTCGACTACGGTTTGAACCGTAGTAATTAACGATAAAGACTACGGTTGATAACCGTTGTCGTAATAGTAGCATCTACAACTACGGTATGTATGACCAAGGTTGGTAACTTTCTTATACTACGGTCAAAGACCATTGTCTTTTCTTTTTCATAAATCATTATTGTAGATGATGCTTTTTTATAGCTTTTTTCATACATTTTTATTTTCTTTTGTAATTTATATATATATATATATATATATATATATATATATATATTAAACATAAATTAATCTTTATGTGTGTTGTTTAATCTTTAATAACATATCACATAAGAAAGAGTAAATATTAGATTAAAAAAAAACAATTTATTTCTAAATATCAAAGTTACATTACGTCTCAAAGCTAGAAAAGAAAAAAAAATTACAAATTAATTTCTCTATACTTAAATCCATTACAAAGGAGCATCTTTTCTTTTGAATCACCTTTCATTATCCTGCAAAAAAAAAAAAAAAAACACCAAAAAAGATAGAATTAAACATAAAAATTTATTTGGTAATACAAATATCTTCAACACAAAATAGTAAAAAACATTAAGTATAAGGTCATAACCAGTATATCTAAAGTATAAAACACTAACATAAAAATTAAGCAGTATGTGCTTTTGCTAGTTTCACCTTTAACTCTAACTACAACATCTGAAAAAACGATGATTAATTTCATAGGTGGACTGAAGAAATCATAGAACTCGAAAAATTCAAATAGCAGTCATAATGAATTGATGTAAGATGATATTGTAAGGGACTAAGGGAGGAATCTCATAATGTAAAACCAGATACAAATCAGGGATAAGTGAAAAGTTGCACCAAATATAATCTCACTTCAATTTCCAACAGAAAGAAGTCATTGTAGAATGTGGCTCCACTGGTTATCTATATCAAAGAGAAAATAAACTTCTAGTATTTGTATGCATTGTTACACATTTACACTAGTATTTGTATGCTATTTGTATGCATTGTTACACATTTACACCCTCAAATTCTCGCATGTAACATAATAAGATGTTAAAAGTTATAAAAGAAATCTGCAAGTCTGCAATAAGAAAAGTCTACATCTACATAAACCAAATGGCTCTCTAGTTAACAATTTCTGAATAAGGAATTTTTTTTCTTTGATTCAAGAATAGTAAGTATCACAAGCAGGAGAGCATTATAAACTTGACATAGTTCATCCCATCACCCTTAGAAAAACTGTTACCACTTAGTTTGGTTTACAGCGGAAATAGGTATGATATCGTTGCTTTCTAGCCATCCATATTGCCATCATAATGTAAAAACATGATGGCGAAATCAATCAGTGGAAAACTGAAAAACGAATAACATAAGTGTTCAAGCACCCCCCAAGAAAAAAACATGTAAATAGAGAGATAAATAAATTAAAAGACAAAAACCAAGGTGCTTTCAATTTCCTTACCTTCGTAACAAGATCATTGACATTTCTCTTTTACTTTATTCCAGCTACAATAGCCAATAAGTTCATTAATGACTTTGGCTTTTAAAGTGAAAATAGAGTCAGAAAATGAGGCATGGGTTAGATAAATCAAATAAATAAAAATTCTATAGCAGGTTGAGATATTATGTTAATTTTCAGAAATGACAAAGTTGAGTACATTCAACATGTCATAACATAATGGACTTGAACTACCAAGATGAGCCAAGTGGCTTAAAACTTATTTGATTGTACTCAAACTTTTAGTCCCACAGACCTCTCCTCCCATCAAGATTATCTGAAGGACTCTCAATTTTCAGTGTATTCCTGATAAAAATTGCATTACAAATGTATACTTGCCAATCATAGTACAAGCAACTGGATGTACACAATCACTTGTGGTTTTTTTCACAGATGCTAATCTGAATTACAGCTCTACACTTGTCACATCATAATATATTGGGCTATAACCAGTGACGGAGCAGGAATTTTAGTCAGGGGGGCCCACTTATATTGTTAAAATAAAATAATATATCAATTCTAAAATTTAAAATATAAAAACATATAATTTGTACAAAGTTAATAAAAATAAATATAGGTTACTACTTTCACATACCTAGATAATCAACTATATAATAAGAAGATTGAAATGAATAATTCTTACTCAATCCTTTTAGCTAAAAATAAGAAATCATTGCTCCATAATTTTAAATGTGGCTACTAATAGTAAAAAAAAAAGTATAAAAACTCAATATAAAAAGATAAGTAATGAAACATTAATTACAAAGAAAAATTACTTAGAAATGACCAATTCTATTTTCTAGAGGCTATGTCTATGTATTTGGTAATTGTGCGCGTTAGTTGTGTATAAATACTAATGTAGCTAAATTTAAATAAGACATACTAATTTAATCTAATATAAAAAAACTAGTTATTTTTTTAGGATGGGATATTTATTTTATCGAAATAAAGTAAATATTTTTAAATTACAAAAACACCCCTACAAAATTAATGTATTTTGGCTCCGTCCTTGGCTATAACATTATCTCTCCCATAACTAATTTTCAACAGAGGCCATTGATTATTTACCATAGGCAAGTTTTGAAGCAGATTACTTTGTTCGCATGTTAATGCCTCCCTTTGTCTTCATAGCACCATGCAACTTTACATTTTTCACTTGAATCTCCATAGTAAGCCCTCTTGAGTCAATGAAACAACAAGTTGGCAGCAATAAACTTATCAAATGTCTTATACACAGTGTAATATTTACACCAACACATATCGAGAATATGCAATAAAACACAACTTATTCACCTCTTCTTTCCTGGTAAACATTCGGCTAGAAAGAAAACCACGAGCGCTATGAGCATTTGGACTGTCAATCTAGGAGGACAAGCACTTTCTCATCAAAACCAAAAAGAAATTTGTTAATCTATGCACCTAGAAACGAGAGATGGTTACTCACCACATATAGCATCCAATCATCAGCTCTAAAAGGCCTATGAAACCACATCCTCACAGAAAATAGGAGATTATAAAAGTATTCAAGTGACATTAGAGGAAAACCCTTAATCCACACTACGCACACTTAATGGATAGTGTTTAGTTGCTGAAGTATAATTTCATGATAGATCCCAGTATCTAATCCCACCAAGTATCACAACATTTCCACAGATCACCATCACATGAAAATGGCCAAGCAAAGAGTTTGCAAACATTAAGGCTCATTCATTAAATTAAGATGGATAGAAAAATGTATTAAAATGCAACTATGCAAAGAGGGCCTTCACAGACTACATGGAGGTGGATGGGAGGGGAAGGGAAGGAGTTTGATAATTAACACTTTTTGAAACATAAGAAACGTTGGACCACACAAATAGAGGCTCGGTTATTTGAAAGAAATTTCAGGACAAATTAATAAAAATAATAAGTCCTAGCAGCTATCCTGCAACATCATGCAGAATAGATTTTACATCAGACACATATCCTCCTCTATCATTTTATCAAACAATTTTTCCAATTTCGGTTAAACTACAATAATATTTTACCTTCATCTGTGCAAGAAGGCGAAAAGGATCACTAATCAAAGCCACCGTCGAGTAAAAAAATAAAAAATATTATGAAGGCTATAACTAAACATGCATACACGAGACTCCAATGAGGAAATGATTTTTCAAATTGAACTAGAATAGGAGAAATACCAAGATCTTCCAAGTCAAAAACTGCTCTACGGCCATAACTAAACAGAGATTTTGAGGAACAAGGTGAATTAACACCTACATTAATTGCCCATGCGCTCCTTAACATATAACTTGGATGAATAGAGGGTCATAAAACATATGTAGGTAAATGTTATTATATAATAGATTATAAAGATGAAGACTCGATTATCGGTCACACGGTCATGCACTTTATAAGTAAAATCATACCGTAAAGAGGATTCCTTTTCTTCCCCGAATATTTCTGGCAGTAACTTCGATTTAGTTAAATGCTCTTTTAACTGGTGAAAAAATACAGAAAGTGTTCATGGCCAGGATTGAAAACTTATATAACCGTGTGTAAGTTGGAAGTGAGGACTTGCCGACCTCAGCTCGTTGTTTCTTTCCTTGGCTTGAAACCGCTAGTGTGAACTTGAACCTGAAGGCTTACTTCCCATAAAAATCCTCCATAGGAACCTCCGTGTCACGGACATGAAGTTAAGAAAGTAAAAACAAAAATTCCACACAAAATGAAAGCCAAATTTTTTTGGAAGCGCATCATACTTGTAGCCTATAAAGGGGCAAACATCTTTAAAATAAATTAGCACAAAAAGAAGAGAACTTTGGTTCCCCGAATTCTAAGACAATGATAACTCTATTTCAATATCTTTTTGGGACTAAGGAACATACTTGAATCAACAAGAAAATGGACATACCACACTTGGGATCACAATTGTATAAAAAGTAGAAAAAAGAGAGATCAATTCTTTAAGACCACATAAAAAGCAATAATTACAACTGAAATTTTAATAATTATGTTAGATCTTGCTGCAAATTGGAGTCAGAGACTAAGAAACACAAACAAATCAACTCATATACATGCTAAGAGATGCACAAAAAGAAATAAATCATAGGTATATTTCAGAAAGTAGTTGTCCGATTATGCTGCAAAAGGCATCCAAAATACAAATATAAAGCAATCCGTGTCTGCTTAAATCGCGAAGTCCGTGACAAGTTTGAAGGATGGGAACAAAAAATACATCAGATTGAAGCAGAAAGGGATATAAGAATGTGAACAAGAAATGCGAAATCAATTAGATTTTCAAATAGGACATAATGTGAAATTAGAATTGGAATTGCCTCACAATTTTACTTATCCGTCATCAGAGAGATAATGGCAATTAAGGTTATCTTCTAAAGAAAAGGTACACTAAACTCTAAGGTCTTCCACGACTGTACATAAGAATAGTTAGGGGGCAACGACGGGGCGGGGAGGACACGGCTTGGCGACAACGTGGCGGGGGTGGCGGCGAGGGCACAGCGAGGGTTTCTCAGCCTTATGAGAGAGAGAGCGCGTCGAGGGATAGAGAGAGCCACCGGAGAGGACGGAGAGGGAGATCGTGATAAGAGATGTGGGCGAGGGTTTAGCGATGTGAAATTGTGAAAACAGAATTTCAGAATTTTGCCCATTCAATTAACTCTATTCCCTTTCCTTTTCTTTCTTACTTTTTTCTTTGTTCGTTTATTTTCACTAATAATAAAGTTGAGTGGGTAACATTAATTAATTAATTCGTTAATTAGAGTTTAATTTACTTTTCTTGTAACTAAGTTTTTAGTTTTTAGTTTCACATGAGGAGGTTATAGTCAGGGCTCGGATCATCGAGTCGGTTTCGTGTTTTATTTCGAAGTGATTCGGGTTAAATAATAAACATCGAGGAAAAAATAATTTAAAAAAATTAATAATAAATATTTTTTAATTGTAAGACATTAAAAAGTATTAGAATCTTGTAAATACATATTTAAGAAAGTAAAGGAAATTAAAAATGGTAATGACAACCCTCGATTAACAACGGTTACCATAAGCATTGTCGTTGATCACACAAAATAATTCTTTTAAATTATCCATTAAAAAATATATTGACAACGCCCTTTCAACAACGGAGGTATTGACCGTTGTCTTTAAGCGGAAAATAAGTGTTCAACTACGGTTAAACGACAATGGTTTTGCGAAACCGTAGTCTTTTAGCGAAAAAAAATGTAAAACAATACGGTTTATACAAAGACCACGGTTGAGCGCTAAAAGACAACGGTTATTGCGTAAAACCGTTGTCTTTTAGGTGTAGTCTTTGAGCGTTTTTGTTGTAGTGCAAGTTCTATGGAAGGATTCAAAGATACTTTGATGTCTGGGAGGCAGATTAAACTGAGTTATGACTCAATAATTACTGCCTTGAACACCAAATGCCTACAGAATCAAGAAGACAAGAAGGTAACTCAATCTGGTGAAGGACTGAATGTCAAGTTCAAAAGAAACTACCAAAATAAGAAGGGCCAAAACTCAAAGAATTCCAAAAGTGGCAACACTGCTCCAAAGAAATCTGGAGAATGGATAGAAAACAGGAAATGTTTCAAGTGCAAACAGATAGGGCATCTAAAGAAAGATTGCCCACAGAAGATGAAGAAGAAAGAAGGGCAGGGTGCAGAAGCTGCTACAGTTGAACATGAAGAAGACACACCAGAGGTCTTGAATGTTACTGAGTCAAAAATGGAGATGGAATGGGTACTGGATACATGCTGCTCCTTCCATATGTGTCCTCATGAAGAATGGTTCCAAAACCTCAAGAAAGAAGATGGAGGGTGTGTACTGCTGGGAAATGACCAATCCTGCAGAGTTCAAGGGACTGGATCAGTAAGCATCAATATGTTTGATGGGGTTGCAAGAAAGATTACAAATGTAAGGTATGTGCCCGGACTTAAAAGAAATCTGATCTCCCTAGGATCTCTAATTGCTACTGGGTGTGAATTTAAGTCTGTTGATGGCCAATTACACATAACCAAAGATAATAAACTGGTAATCAAAGGAAGACAATACAATGGATTGTTTATTTTGATAGGAAAACCAGTGGTTGGGAATATGGGGAATATTTTGGGTAAGGATGAACTAACCCTGTGGCATAAGAGGTTAGGACACATTGGGGAAAGGGGATTGAAAGAGCTATCCAAAAGAGGTATAATAGGAGAGGTTGGAAACCAGACACTTGAATTCTGTGACAAATGTGCATTAGGCAAATCACAGAAACTGACTTATGCTAAAGGGATTCACATTACTCAAGAACCTCTAGATTATGTTCACTCTGACATCTAGGGACCATCCAGAACTGAAACTCATGGAGGAGGAAAGTATTTCATGTCTGTTATTGATGATTTCAGTAGGAAAGTGTGGGTGTTTATCTTAAGAAACAAGAGTGATGCCTTCACTAAATTCAAGACATGGTTGCTCCAAATAGAAACATTGAGGGGAAAGAAATTCAAGCATTTAAGGACTGACAATGGCTTAGAGTATCTATCTACTGAGTTCACAACTTTCTGTAATGAAAAGGGGATTAACAGACACAGAACAGTTCCCATGAATCCACAACAGAATGGTGTGGCAGAAAGATTCAACAGAACTGTCCATGAAAGAGTAAGGTGTATGTTAATTGATGCTGGTTTGCCAAAGGTGTTCTGGGGAGAAACAATAAATACAGCATGTTACCTAATAAACAGATCACCTACATCAACTCTAGGGTTCAAAACACCAAAAGAAGTATGGAGTGGAAGAGTTCCAAATTACTCAGGTTTAAAGGTGTTTGGATGTTTGGCTTATGCTCACATGAAATCAGATAAACTTGATCCTAAAGCTTTTAGGTGTGTGTTTCTGGGATATCCAGAGGGAATCAAAGGTTACAGGTTATGGTGCATGGAACTTGGGAGTCAGAAACTGATGATCAATAGCGATGTGAAGTTCAATGAATCAATTATGGGATATCATTTCTCTGGAAATCAAGAAAAACATGATGGAGGTACTGAATCAGAAAGGTTATCAGTTCAGGTGGAGACTCAGATGGATCACAAAGAGGTGAAAACTTGGTTGATCACTCTAGTGATAGTTCTTCAGAAGAAGAAGACATGCCACCCAGAAATACAAACCTGAGAGACTACAACATTCTCAGAGATAGACCAAGGAGGCAAATATAGAAACCAGATTTTTATGGACAGGCTGGAAGTGTACATTATGCACTCAGTATATCTGAAGACATAGAATATCATGAACCACAGAATTTCATAGAAGTAGTCAGTGGTGATGAAAGTGAATACTGGATTAGTGCAATGATGGAAGAAATAGAATCTCTGGAAAGGAATGGCACCTGGAAACTGGTGGATAAACTAAAGGAGCAGAAGCTGGTAAGTTCCAAATGGATTTACAAGATGAAAGTTGAAGCTGGAAACTCAGATAGGATAAGGTATAAAACAAGATTGGTAGCAAGGGGTTTTACTCAGAGGAAGGGTATTGATTTCAATGAGGTTTTCTATCATGTGGTGAAACATTGTTCAATCAGACTACTTTTGTCAAAAGTAACACAAGAGGATATGGAGTTACAGCAGCTGGATGTAAAAATAGCTTTCTTACATGAAGACTTAGTTGAGAACACATACATGAAGCAGCCTGAGGGGTTTGTGATTCCTGTAAATGAAGAAAAAGTATGTTTGCTGAAGAAATCATTATATGGGTTGAAACAAAGTCCAAGGCAGTGGAATAAGAAGTTCAATGAGTTTATGTTAAAAGCTGGTTTTGTCAGAAGTTTGTATGATAGTTGTGTTTATTTTGATAAGAGTACATGTGTTGATCCTGTAGACCTGTTGTTGTATGTGGATGACATGCTTATTGCAAGCAAGAGTACACATAAAATACATCAGCTTAAGCAGAAGTTGAGTTCTGAGTTTGACATGAAAGATTTAGGGGATGCCAAGAAGATTTTGGGAATGAGTATAATCAGAGACAGAGCTGCTGGAAGTTTATGGTTGTCTCAGAAGCATTACCTTCAGAAAGTGGTGGAGAGGTTTCAGATGCATGAGGCTAAGACACTGAGTATTCCAATAAGCCAACAACTCAGACTATCAAAGGAGCAGAGTCCTAAGACAGCAGAAGAAGTGAGATACATGAGAAATGTACATTATGCTAGTGGGGTTGGAAGTTTAATGTATGGGATGATATGCAGCAGACCTGACTTAGCATACTGTGTGTCTTTGGTCAGCAGGTATATGTCAAATCCAGGGAAAACTCTCTGGGAGGCTTTGAAGCAGGTGTTAAGGTATCTAAAGGGAACAGTTAATCTGGGGTTGAAGTTTCAGAAACTGGCAAGCATGTCTATTCCTTTGGAAGGTTTTGCAGATGTTGATTTTGCTGGTAATGTTGACACCAAGAGGTCAATCACAGGATATGTGTTCACTTTGTATGGTACGACAGTTAGCTGGAGAAGAGTGCAGCAATTAGTAGTAGCTTTATCAACTACAGAAGCTGAGTACATGGCTTTGACAGAGGCAATTAAAGAGCTGTGTGGTTGAAAGGTATTCTGAAGGATCTGGGAATAAAGCAAGAATGTGTGACTATATATTGTGACAATCAGAGTGCACTACATCTTGTAAAACATCAAGCTTTCCATGAAAGATCCAAGCATATAGATGTTAGGTTGCATTTTGCAAGAGATGTGATTGATGCAGGGTCAGTAGAGGTTAAGAAAGTCCATACAAGTGACAATGCTGCTGACTTCTTAACCAAAGCAGTGCCTGGGAGTAAGGTAATCCATTGCTCAAGTCTAATTAGGCTTGAACGATGTGATTAAAAGATAAAGAGCAAGGCAGGTTTGAGGTAATGATATACACTTGATTTCATTGAGGTGGAGATTTGTAGATATTAGTTCAATAACATCAAGTGTTTGTGGTATGAAGTAGAGGGTTTGAGGATTCCAGAACCGGGTTTGGAATGCAAGGAAGCGGGTCAGAGAACCGGATTTTAACCAGATTCAGAAAAGAGGTTAAAAGGAGAACCGGGCATGAGAAACCGTTGTGAAAGCCCTGCTGCAGCAGTTTTGAGTTCTTGAGTCAAAATTGGTTACAACTTCCTCAACTCCCTGATTCGAGCTCCGGCATTTATATACATTGTAAACACTTGTAGTTGCAAGCTAATAGACATAATTTTCCCTCTGTAGACATTACTCAATCAAGAGAATTAGAACGCTAGGGTTTTCTGCTCAAATCAAGCTGTGATTTGGGGTTTTTTGGTTTTCTGGATAATTCTTGTAATTGGTTGATTAGTGGAGTGAATTGAGGTGTGTAGAACCTCCGTGGATGTAGATCACATTGATCGAACCACGTAAAAGCCCTGTGTTCATCATTTTCATTCCTGTTCTTGGTTCGGTTGTTAGTGGCCGATTTCTTGGTTTTGTTTCATTCAATTCAGTTGTGTGTTGTTTGTGTGTGAGGTTGAGCTGATCATAACACTCTCCTATGTCCTTCATATCGAACTTATTTGATAACCATACCCTTATGTCTGACAATACCTTTTTATCATATCCAATAAGCATAATATCATCTACGTATAGTACTAATAATATAAAGGCATTTTCGGTACACTTTCTATAAACACAACTCTCAAACTCATTCTGATCAAATCCATAGGATTTTATTACTTGATCAAAATATTGGTTCCAAGCTCGCGATGCTTACTTTAGGCCATAGATGGACTTCTTAAGCTTGCATACAAGGTTTTCTCGGCCTTTTTCAACGAAGCCTTCAGGTTGACACATATAGATGTCGCCTTAAAGACTTTCATTTATGTATGCTATCTTGACATCCATTTGTCAAACCTCAAAGTCTAGGTGCACAGCTATCGATAAGAGAATTTGGATCGACTTAAGCATAGCTACAGGCGAAAAGGTTTCCTTATAATCGATTTCCTCTCTCTGAGTATACCCTTTTGCAACAAGCCAAGCCTTAAAGGTTTCAACCATCCCGTTAGTTCCACTTTTTCTCTTGTAAACCCACTTGCATCCAACAGGCTTTACACCTTTGGGTGGTTCAACAAGCTCCCACACTTTACACTGATCCATGGATCCCATTTCTGCTTCCATTGCAGTTTGCCAAGAACTTGTATCTTTGTCTTGGATGGTCAGATTCATCTTCACCGGGGACCAAATCCGAAGACTCACCCATGAACATGAATCGCTCAGGCTGACGAACAAACCTCCTACTATGACGAGGTTCCGATTGTGTTTGTGTATCATATGGTATATCATCTTGTACAATTGGTATAGGAGTGCTCCCTCGTAATTCATTCAAGGTAATCTCACTCTTAGGCTTCCGGTTACTCATATAGTTGATAACACGTTAATTATGCATGTAATTAGCTCGATTTATGAGACTATTTTATAAGAATTATGTGCATAGTTGGTCAAGAATTGGATAAAATGTTATAAAGTTGACCAATTAACGTATTCGACTTGTTTTAAGGTGTTTTTGAGCATTTTCAGGATTAAAAGTCATGATTTATGACTTCCGGACGAAAGAACCAGTTGGAACAGAGTCCAAACCGGCCCAAACAAGTGAAAACCGGTCCAAACCGATCCAAACCGGCCTGAACCGGTCCAGAAACAAAATCGGGCAAGAACCGACACGGCCGTGTCACTTAAGCAACACGGCCGCATCAAATTTTGTGTAAATCAAGAGTTTTGAGTTAAGAGCAACACGGCCGTGTCACTTGATCAACACGGCCGTGTCAAAAGTCCAATTTTGAAGGAAAATCCTGTCCAAAGTGGGAATTGATTCCTAATTCACCCGGGGCTTGTTCGAACTCTATTAAAAGGATCCAAGCTCGAGTTTTAAAGAGGATGATCACAACATCAGTTTCATACATCCGATAGACAACTTGGACGACGGAGAAGACTTTAATCAATAGAACGATTCACTCGGGTTTAGCAATTCTTCTTAGTTTTTATTCGTTATAATGTTTTGTTTTGAATATTGTAGTGGATTGGAACTAGGCTTGAGTAGCTAAGCTATTCGTGTCCTAGGGTTAGAAAGTAGGGAATTTTATAATAATGTTATGATTTATGTTTTAATTTATTGATTATGTTCTTTCAAGTGTTTATCTTTATGGTTGTTCTTATAACTGAATTTAGACTAGCCATCTAGGTTTAGTTATCCTGTTTAACAAATCCGCTTCGAGAGGAGGGATTTGTTATCAGACGTACAACATAGAGCACAGTTGTGAATGACTGTGTAGGCATAGGTTTGTGAGTTTTTGGGAGTTACTAGGAGTAATTGACTCGAGAGGGTAATTGTCTTAGTTAATCAACGATTTAATCGCTTCGAGAGAAGGGTTAGGTTAATAGAGCACCGCCTAATAAACACTAGATTGGTTTAAAAATCAATAAGTTGAACGTAATCATCATTGAAGTAACATCCTGAAATCGAAACCCTAGGATACCTTTTCTCCTTGATTGTTAGTTCTTTGTGTTTGCTAAGTTTGAAATCATAGTTAATTGAGTTAATTAGTTAAGCTTTGTTAGTTTTAGTAAAATCAATCTTTTGCAATTTAGTATCTAGTTAGGACATTCCTAGAGTATTGAGGTATCGAACTACCTAAAACTATTCCTTGAGGGATCGACCTTGACTACCGCTACTACACCTACATTCGTACACTTACGGAACACTAGGTTAGAAACCGACGTGTCAATAGTCTTCTTCCAAGAACCTAGAATGCGTGCTCACCATGATCCTCTGATCCTTAGGATAATAGGATAAACCCCCTTTCGTTCCTTTGGGATAACCTACAAACAGCCTTAATTCTGAACGAGGTTCCAACTTATCAGCTTCCTTGTCTAGCACGTATGCAGGACATTCCCAGATTCTTATGTGTCTCAAACTGGGTTTGCGCCTAGAACACAATTCTGAGGCAGTTTTGGAACTGATTTAAAAGGTACTAAGTTAAGAATGTAAGTTGTTGTTTCCAAATCATAACCCCAAAACGATTTGGGTAAGTCAGAATAACTCATCATAGACCTTACCATTTCCAAAAGAGTTCTATTTCTTTGCTCTCGACCCCATTTTGTTGAGGGGTTCCGAGCATAATTAACTGGGATATAATCCCTTGCTCTGACAAGTAACCCAAAAATTCATTGCTAAGGTATTTGCCTCCATGATCAGATCGTAGAAACTCGATACTCTTTTCCCTATGCTTTTCTGCTTCAGCCTTAAACTCTTTGAATTTATCAAAAACTTTAGACTTATGCTGCATTAGAACAATGTACCCATACCTCGAGTAATCATCAATAAAAGTAACGAAATACTCAAAACACCGGTCGATTGAATCGACATTGGACCACATACATCAGTATGAACGAGTTCTAACACTTCAGTGGCTCTATTCCCCTTAGCCCCAAAGGCTCTCATAGTCATTTTACCCTCTAAACATGATTCGCATGTTGTGAGGTGATGTTCAATATCATCAAGTGAGCTATACTTTGTAAAATGGAGTGTTGGGAATGTGGAACCGGAATCAGGAAGTGAAGAACCGGAAGAATGAACCGGGTTTTAGCATCAAGAAGACAAGCTGTTCAGAATAAACTGGGTTCGAGGCAGTTGAAGGTAACCGTCGTTTGTGACGGAGCAGTTGCAGAATTGTAACGAAGAAAACCGTCACATTTGTCCGGTAGCTGAGCTCAACTTCTTTCAGTTAGAACTTTTTGTACAGTTGCATTCGAGCTTCAATCCTTATATCATTGTAAAGCTCTCATTGAGGAGAAGATCACTACGTCGAGCAATTTCCTTGTTCTTTAGATTAGAGAGAGTATTTAGAGATTGAGTGATTCGTGCCCTAGTTTGCATCAGAATTGGGCATTTCATTTCTTGAGTATATTCTCTGTAATTGATTGAATTTCTTAGTGGATTGGGGTGTGTCTTGCCTCCGTGGATGTAGTTCATCTTGAACGAACCACGTTAAATTGGTTTTTGATCCATTTCTATTTCCTGTTCTGCGCAAGTCCAGTTCGGTCACAACTCTGGCCGAATTATGTGTTTGAATTCAGATTGTGTTTCTTCGTACATTTCCAGATTCTTAGGAGTTGTGTGTTTCTGAGTTGTATGAAGATGGATTTTGAGAAGTTTACAGGAAGAAATGATTTCACACTATGGAAGATCAAGATGAATGCAGTATTGGTGCACAATGGCCTTGATCTTGCTTTGATACCTCTGGATTCGTGGGAAGAAAGTGAGAAACCCAAGTTTGCATCAGTGGATAAGAAGGCCCTCAGTCTTATCTTTCTGTGTTTGGGTGATAAACCGTTGAGAGAGGTCTCAAGATGCAAGAGTTCCTCAGAAGCATGGAAGAGATTGGAAGATCTGTATCAATCGAAGTCAGTTTCTAACAAGCTGTTCTTGAAGCAGAAGATGTTGGCCTTCAAGATCACTGAAGATAAGGTAATTTCTGATCAACTTGATGAGTTCATTAAGATGGTTGAAGAATTGGAAGACCTGGATGTGAAATTGGAGGAGGATGACAAAGCATTGATGGTGTTAAACATTCTTCCAAAATCCATGGAAAGCTTTAAGGATGCCTTGATGTATGGGAGAGATGAGCAGCTATCTTATGATGGAATAGTGAAGGCTCTGAGGTCTAAATGTTTCCAGACTCAAGGTGATAAAGGCATGGTGCAATCTGGAGAAGGTTTGAATGTTAAATTCAAGAAACCTTGGTAAGGCAAGAAGGGACAGAATGCTAAGGATCCCGAGGCAGGAGACTCTAATCCAAAGAAGGGAAATGAATGGGTTGAGAAGAGGAAATGCTTCAAGTGCAAGCAGCCTGGTCACTTGAAGAAGGATTGTCCCAAGAGAAACAAGAAAGGTGGAAATCAAGGGGCAGATGCTGCTGCCATTGACCATCAAGAAGATCCTCCAGAGGTCTTAAATGTTACTGAATCAAGAATGGTAAAGGAATGGGTCTTGGACACAGGCTGCTCCTTTCATATGTGTCCACACCAGTCATGGTTTGATGAACTGAAGAGAGAAGATGGTGGAAATGTTCTCCTGGGAAATGACCAATCATGCAAGGTCAAAGGAGTTGGATCAGTGAGCATAAGGATGTTTGATGGTGTGGTCAGAGTCATCTCAAATGAAAGATATGTTCCTGGCCTTAAAAGAAATCTTCTATCTCTTGGTTCTTTGGTAACTAGTGGGTGTCAGTTTAGCTCAGTAGATGGCTTCTTGCATATCACTAAACATGGAAATATGGTGATTAAAGGTAGACAACATAATGGGTTGTTTATCTTGATTGGTTCACCTGTTGTTGGGAGTGTGGGTATGGTCTTGAGCAGTTCTGAGCTTGTTAAATGGCACAAGAGGCTTGTACACATAGGAGAGAAAGGGTTGAAGGAACTGTCAAGAAGTGGAGTAATTGGAAACATGGGAAATCAAGACCTGGAGTTCTGTGATCAGTGTGCTTTGGGCAAATCCAAGAAGCTGCCCTATGGAAAGGGTAGTCACACAACTCAAGAGCCATTAGATTATGTTCACTCTGACATATGGGGTCCTGCAAGGACAGAGACTCATGGTGGTGCAAGGTATTTCATGTCCTTGATTGATGATTACAGTAGAAAGGTGTGGATCATGTTGATGAAGAATAAGAGTGATGTTTTTCATAAGTTCAAAACATGGTTGATTCAACTGGAAAATGTCAAAGGGAAGAAGCTTAAGCACCTTAGGACTGATAATGGATTGGAATACCTCTCTACTGAGTTCACAAACTTCTGTGAAGAAAGAGGAATCAAGAGACACAGGACTGTTCCAATGAATCCTCAACAGAATGGAGTTGCTGAGAGGCTTAATAGGACTCTTCTTGAAAGAGTAAGGTGTATGCTGTTGGATGCTGGGTTGCCAAAGGTATTTTGGGGTGAAACCATTGCTACAGCATGTTATCTCATTAACAGGTCACCCTCATCAGTGATTTGGTTCAAATTACCTGAAGAGGTGTGGAGTGGACAGAAACCAAGCTATGAAGGTTTAAGGGTGTTTGGTTGTCTTGCTTTTGTCCATATCAAGCAAGACAAGTTAGATGCAAGAGCTCTAAGATGTGTATTTCTTGGATATCCAGATGGAATAAAGGGCTACAGATTGTGGTGTCTAGAGAAGGGAAATCAGAAGATAATCACAAGTAGAGATGTAAAGTTTAATGAGAATGTGATGGCTTATACTTATACAGGCTCTAAGGAAGAATTTGATGGTGCTAAAGAGACAGAAGAGATATCAATTCAGGTGGAGCATCCTGCTGAAGATGATCACACACCTCAACCACAAGAAAATCTACAAGATAGTGATTCATCATCTGAAGAAGAAGAACAAACTGGACCTTCACAAAATGTTAGAGAATACAGCATTGGAAGGGACAGGCCTAGAAGAACAATCAACAGACCTGATTTCTATGGTCAAGCAGGGAGTGTTTACTATGCCTTAAGTGTTGCTGAAGACCTGGAATCACAAGAGCCTAGTAGTTTTAAAGAAGCACTAGACTGTGAAGAAGGTGAACACTGGAATCAGGCAATGATTGAAGAAATGGAGTCCCTGGAAAAGAATGAGACCTGGATATTGGTGGATAAACCAAGAGGTCAGAAACTTGTAAGCTCTAAATGGCTATACAAGAAGAAACTAGAGACTGCAGGATCCAAACAGGTGAGGTTTAAAGCAAGATCGGTGGCTTGGGGCTTTACACAAAGAGAAGGAATTGATTTTAATGAAGTTTTCTCTCCAGTAGTAAACCATTGCTCAATCAGGTTGCTTTTATCAAAGGTTACTCAAGAGGACATGGAATTACAACAACTGGATGTAAAGACAGCATTCTTACATGGAGAACTCAATGAGAAGATATATATGAAACAGCCAGAAGGCTTTGTTGTTCCTGAACAAGAAGACAAAGTTTGTTTGCTGAAGAAGTCACTATATGGACTCAAACAAAGTCCAAGACAGTGGAATAAGAGGTTCAATGACTTCATGATCAGTGTTGGCTTTGTAAGAAGTCTTTATAATAGTTGTGTTTACTTCAACAAGGGTTCAAAGCAAGATAAAGTCTTCCTTCTATTGTATGTGGATGATATGCTAATTGCCAGCAGGAACAAGAAGAGGGTACAATGGTTGAAGGACAGACTTAACACTGAATTTGACATGAGAGGCCAAGAATATTTTGGGCATGAACATTCTAAGGAACAGAGAAGCTGGAGTGCTTTGGTTATCTCAGAGGCAATATCTACAGAAGGTGTTGGAGAGGTTTCATATGCATGAAGCCAAACCTCTCTCCACTCCAGTTAATCTACAGAAGAAACTCTCCAAAGAACAATGCCCAAAGACTGAAGAGGAAATCATACATATGAGCAATATCCCTTATGCAAGTGGAGTTGGAAGTCTTATGTATGGAATGATTTGTAGTAGGCCTGACTTGGCCTATGCTGTGTCTTTAGTAAGCAGGTTCATGTCAAACCCAGGAGTAGAGCATTGGGAAGCTTTGAAACATGTGATGAGGTATTTGAAGGGTTCAGTGAACTTGTCACTGAAGTTTGAGAAGAAAGTGGATGGAAGCACTGTTGCATTGGAGGGATTTGCTGATTCTGATTTTGCAGCAAACGTAGACACAAGGAAATCTATTTCTGGATTTGTGTTTACCTTATATGGGACAGCCATCAGCTGGAGAAGTGCACAACAGTCAGTTGTAGCACTGTCAACAACAGAAGCAGAATATATCTCTCTCACTGAAGCAATCAAAGAAGCAATCTGGCTTAAAGGGATTCTGAGAGATTTGGACATCAAGCAAAAGTGTGTGGCAATTTACTGTGATAATCAAAGTGCTTTACACCTTGTGAAACACCAAGCATTTCATGAAAGGTCAAAACACATTGATGTTAAGTGGCATTTTGCTAGAGACATCATTGATTCTGGTTCTGTGGAAGTAAAGAAGGTACACACATTGCATAATCCTGCTGATTTTCTTACTAAGGGTGTACCTGGGAATAAAGTGGAGCATTGCTCGAGCCTGCTGCAGCTTGATCAATGTCATGAGGAGCATTAACAGAAAGGCAGTGATGAGGCAGGAAGAAGCACACTTGATTCATTGAGGTGGAGATTTGTGAGGTGATGTTCAATATCATCAAGTGAGCTATACTTTGTAAAATGGAGTGTTGGGAATGTGGAACCGGAATCAGGAAGTGAAGAACCGGAAGAATGAACCGGGTTTTAACATCAAGAAGACAAGCTGTTCAGAATAAACCGGGTTCGAGGCAGTTGAAGGTAACCGTCGTTTGTGACGGAGCAGTTGCAGAATTGTGACGAAGAAAACCGCCACGTTTGTCCGGTAGCTGAGCTTAACTTCTTTCAGTTAGAACTTTTTGTACAGTTGCATTCGAGCTTCAATCCTTATATCATTGTAAAGCTCTCATTGAGGAGAAGATCACTACGTCGAGCAATTTCCTTGTTCTTTAGATTAGAGAGAGTATTTAGAGATTGAGTGATTCGTGCCCTAGTTTGCATCAGAATTGGGCATTTCATTTCTTGAGTATATTCTCTGTAATTGATTGAATTTCTTAGTGGATTGGGGTGTGTCTTGCCTCCGTGGATGTAGTTCATCTTGAACGAACCACGTTAAATTGGTTTTTGATCCATTTCTATTTCCTGTTCTGCGCAAGTCCAGTTCGGTCACAACTCTGGCCGAATTGTGTGTTTGAATTCAGATTGTGTTTCTTCGTACATTTCCAGATTCTTAGGAGTTGTGTGTTTCTGAGTTGTTCTTCACTAACACATGTTGGAAACGGCTCTACTTAGAGTGATTCCAATGAACCGTCACTCACCAACCTTTGAATCCTTTTTAGATTAACATGACTAAGTCTAAGATCAATGTGTAAATCTCCACTGACGAATTTGCCTCAGCAGGTACAACACCACATTTCCCTTATTTTGAAAATGTAAGATATTAGGAAAAACGATGTGTCAGGAGAGAAAAATCAGAAGTGAATCTATGAACCTGATCCAAAGAGACGAAGGAGGGTCGCGATTCAGACCTTGACCGCCATCTTTGAAGTTTTAGGGCTTCATCTTTTTGTGAGATGAATTATTTCGGAGAAGATAATGGAGACCCACATGATACTTTTGTGTTGGAGGAACTGGAAGAAGATGCGAAAGAGCTAATGATATCACTTCATGCATTGGCTGGTAACATCCATCCCGATAATATTAAACTGGAAGGAGATATGTTGGGCCAGTTGGGGCCAATCACCTTTGATTATAGAAAACATCTGGTTCAGGTTGAAAACAAAGGGAAAAGAATCACAGTATAAGCAATTGTACCGGAGGTCAGGATAAGCATGATCTTAGCTAAACAAATGGAAAAAACTAGGGGGAAACGGAGAATGGAGTACAAGCATAAAGCAGAGATACTGAAGAGAAGATAGTGGAAATCCAATCTTTGTTGAGTGAATACAAAGGTATGTTTGAAACACCAATCGAGTTGCCACCCAAAAGGTAGTAGGACCATAAAATTGTTATCAAGGCTGGTGAACAACCTATCAAACATAAGCCTTGTAGGTATCCATTCCTATAAAGGATGAAAATTGAAAAGCTGGTAGAAGAAATGTTGAAGAGTAGGGTGATCCAACTAAGCAAGAGCCCATACTTATCGCCTGTTTATTGGTCAAGAAAAAAAAATGGAAGCTGGAGGTTTTGTGTGCATTATAGAAAGCTGAATGCAATCATTGTTAAGGATAGCTACCCTATACCACTGGATGAAGACTTATTGGATGAATTAGGGAGTGCTAAAACTTTCTCAAAGGCTGATTTGAGAGTTGGTTATCATCAAATCAAGGTGGCACCCGAAGATGTGTAAAAGACAACCTTTGTTACTGCAACTGGGCTCTATGATTTTAGAGTCATGCCTTTTATCTTGACAAAGGCACCATCAACCTTTCAAACAGTGATGAATCAAGTGTTTCATCCATTTTTGAAAGAATTTGTATTCGTCTTTCTTATAATATGTTGGTATATAGCTCATCCATGACAGAGCATGTGGGGAATTTAAGGTAGGTATTTCAGTAACTAGAGAAGAATCAGCTATCTGCCAAAATGTCTAAATGCACTTTTGGACAAGCTCAAGTGGATACTTAGGTCACATCATCATTGGTGAAGGAGTGAGTGCTGACCTTAAAAAAGTTAGAGTAATGGTTGAGTGGCCACACTCTAAGACTGAAAAAGCTTTGAGGAGCTTCTTGGGGCTGACAGGATATTATAGGAAATATGTCAGAAATTATGGATGTGTAGCCAAACCACCGATCACTCTCACTAAGAAGGGGAAATCCTAGTGGTATGTGAAGGCAATAAAAGCTTCTAAGCTGTTTAAATTAGCAATGATGTTATGATCAACTCAATCTCACACACAAACAACACACACAACTGTATTGAATGAAAAACAACCAAGAAACCGGCCACTGGTAACCGAACTAAGAACAGGAAAGAAAAATGATGAACACAGGATTTTACGTGGTTCGATCATTATGATCTACATCCACGGAGGTTTTATACACCTCAATTAACTTCACTAATCAACCAATTACAAGAATTATCCAGAAAAACCAGAAACCCCAAATCACAGCTTGATTTGAGTAGAAAACCCTAGCATTCTAATTCTGTTGATTGAGTAATGTTGACAGAGGGAAAAATAAGTCAATTAGCTCGCAATTACAAGTGGTTTGAATGTGTAAAAATGCCGGAGCTCGAATCAAAGAGTTGAGGACGTTGTAACCAATTTTGACTCAAGAACTCAAAACTGCTGCCGCGGGCTTTTTACAACGGTTTCTCATGCAACGGATTAAAATTGTTGCGAATGGCAGTTATAACAAACTCAGACCCGGTTTCCCCTTTTAACCTCTTTTCCGAACTGGTTAAAATCCGGTTCTCTGACCCAGTTCCTTGCATTCCAAACCCGGTTCTGGAAACCTCAAAACCTCTACTACATACCACAAACACTTGATGATATTGAACTAATATCTACAAATGATATTTGCACCAGTATTGAAATTGCCAGATTTTTCCAAGCCTTTTGTAGTGGAAACTGATGGTTGTTATAGGGGGATTGAAGCTGTGTTAATGCGGGAACATCATCCATTAGCTTATCTCAGCAAATTTTGAGGGTCAAGAGTTCTGGGATTATCTATATATTAGAAAGAGTTCTTAGCCATTATGTTGGTTGTGGAGAAGTGGAGGCATTACTTAATACATGGGCCTTCAATTATAAGAACTCACCAGAAAAGCTTGAAATATTTATTTAACAAGAAAATTTCTACTCCTTTGCAACATAATTACTTAACTAACTCTTAGGATTTGATTATATAATTGAGTATAAGAAAGGAATAGAGAATAAGGCAGCAAATGCCTTATCAAGAGTGGAAGAGGGAAGTTGCTCTGCCTTGTCAATAATTAAGCATGTTTGGGTAGAAGAGATACATATGAGTTATGAAGGAGATTAGGAGATTCAAGCTATTGTCATGGAGTGTTTAGTTGAACCTTAGAATACTCCTTTCTTTTCTTATAATGTTGGTCTTCTAAGGTATAAAGGGAAGTTGTATGTTGGCAGATATGGTGATCTCCAGCAGAAGATACTTGAGTATATGCATGTCTCAGCAGAAGGACGACATTTAGGTGAAACTGTTACCTTTCAGAGGATTAAAAACCTGTTCTGGTGGCCTGAGCTGAGAAAAGGTGTTCACAAACATGTCCCAAATTATCACTAATGTCAAATCAATAAACATGACAAACCTGTAGTCACCAGGTTTGCTCCAACCTTTGCCAATCCCAGACCAAGCTTGGAGGCACATTTCCATGGATTTCACAGAACAACTGCCTAATTCAGTTGGAAAAGATGATATATGGGTGATAATGGATATATTCACTACATACAGTCATTTCATTGCTCTCACACACTCTTTCACAATCTCCAAACTAGCAACTATTTTCTTGGATTCCATCTAAAAGCTACATGGTTTACCACAAAGTGTTGTATCTGATAGGGATAAAATCTTCACAAGTCAGTTCTGGTAGCAACTCTTCCAATTATTGGGAATTCAGCTGATTATGAATTTTGCATATAATCCTTAATCAGATGGGAAAACTGAAAGGGTGAACAAATGTTTAGAAAAGTACTTGAGGGGCATGTGTGGGGCCATACCTAAGAAATGGTTTTCGTGGCTATCTTTAGCAGAATTCTGGTATAACACCATCCACCATACTACCCTTAAATGTCTCCCTTTGAGGTATTGTATGGATTCACTCCCTTGTGTCTCACATTTGGAAGCTCTATTCAGTGTTCGGTGGTTGGAGTAGAAGCTACACTTAAAGAAAACCTAGAGATTCAGCAGCAAATGAAGCTTAGTTATCTCGTTTAATAATTCTGCTTCTAGAGGAGGGAATTGTTATTAGACGTACATTGAGTGCAGTTGTCTATGACTGTGTAGGCAGTGGCTTAGGAACTTTTGGGATTTATTAGGATTAATTAACTCGAGACGGTAATTATCTTAATTAATCTACGGTCTAGTCGCTTCGAGAGAAGGGTTAAGTTATTAGAGTGCTGTCTAATAAACACTAGAATCCGGTTTAAAAGTCTATAAGTTGAGCATATTCGTCATTAAAGTAAATTCCTAAAATCGAATCCCTAGGCCAACCATTCTGCCCCGGGGGAAAGCATTGGTACTTGGGAGGATATGGAGAATATGCACATTGTAGCATTGGGGTACCACGGAGTCGGAAGAACAAGACGGTACCCTAAGTGATCCAAAACAGGGGCCCGTTCCTCCGGTTGCCCAACCCACAGTTGACACGGATTGTCAACCTTCGGAGCGTTGAAAACCTTAACATGAGCTCCTCGGCGCACATAGCAGCATCTAGGGTTCTGGACACCATAGAGTTGAGAAAATACCAAATAGGAAGGGGTCTGGTACCCGAGGAAGAAGAAGTGGACTAATCACAACCAAACTAACTAATCAGACGTGATAAATGACACACAGGCCAATCTAACAAATAAAAAATTAAATCAAATCCACCCTTAGAATTCACAGTAAAAAAGGCACACATGCCAACATCCAAAGCAATAGGGCACACAGGCCAACATCCAAAACAATTCTAATTAACAGAAATAAATATTGTTGATTGATTGCCTCTTGTAGAGCACCAATTCGTACCCCTTTCTTCCCCACAAACTTTGGTTTTTCAACCAAGTTTTGGGAAGGGGGTGGTAGGTGTACGTATTGGCCGCTCTCGATCGTGTTGGGGGTTGACATTGGGCGAATGGTTAATGATGAGGTGATTTTTGCAAAAAAACTGAAAAAAATGCCAAGTGGTAGAGCATGATAGGCACTTGAGGTGAAATTGAGCTTGGACTCAAAACTTTTGATCAAGAAAATTTTGCCTCGTGAGTTTTTGAGCCTAAATAGATACTCCCATTTTTGGAGTTACTTATACCTTCTTTCGGTGTGAAATTCATTGAATGCATGTGACTGGCTCTAGAACTTGCCTTGATTCTCTATTTTGAATAAGTCGGTACATTGTGTGACTTAGAAAATGATCTTAGGAAATTCTTGATTGTTAGCCTATTTGTAAACTTGAAAATGTTACACCTTTTCACCAAAAAATGGAAAATTGCCCCTAGTTACCCCCTTGAGCTTTTAGCTTTTCGTTTGATAGCCCAACTCTACAAACCAAATACCGTTCGATTTAGCCTTTGACCCTAATTGGACTATTTGACTACGAGGAGGCGGTTGGAAGGTAGTCGGGTATAATTTGGGATTAAAAGGGTTAAACTATTGGGAATATTGAAGGTTGAAGAGAATTGAAACAATGGGCAAAGAATTTGGGAAACTAGTCTCCCCTAGTTTGTAAATAGTTAAAAAAGAGAAAAACATCGAAAATCAGGAAAGGGAAGAAAAATTCGGATGTATATATTTAGTTCACTGCTTTTGATTGGGAGAGACTAGTAACATAAATGCTTTTTGACCAATGTTCCCAAAGTAAAAAAAAAAAAAAAATCAAAAGAAACCATTTCCAAGGGAGAATTTAAAAAGAAATATTTAGGTTGTGAGTTTGTAGTAGGGTGAAGAAATCAATTTGGGATTGGTTTACTAGGGAAGTGAGAGAGTAAGGAAGAATGAATGTTGTTTGAGGGGTGATTGAGAGTAGCTAACTCAGTTAGTCCAAAAATTAATCACTTGTGCTCATATCTATCCCACCTTACCTCAAGCCAACATTACAATAAAAAATAAGACCTTTTTTATTCTTTGTCACACGTGTCGAGTACAAATTCAGATTTAGAAGATTGGCAAGCATACGATAGTCGTTGCATGCATTTCAATGTGAGCGAAAAACACTGCCTATTTCATACACTTGAGAGGAGATACACTCACCCGGTGAGGATCTTTAGTTGAGAGTTTTTCAAGTCTCAAAAGTACCCGAAGTTGTTATATCACATATGCTCCTCTTATCATGATTGCCTTGTTTCTGAAAAAGTTGTCTGAAACTGAATTCGCCACTTAAATCTTCCCTAACATGTGTCCTGTTTTCTTTTTCTTTGCTTCGATCTGTTCGTGACGAACAGAGGTTTAAGTTTAGGGAGATTTGATACACGTGATCATGCATGCATTTTAGATCGCTTTAAGTGTCGTTTTAATGATATTTTCATGCATATTTGATTGTGTATCGTGCATATTTGTGTTATTAGGCCATTTAATGTGTTGAGTTTGTTTTAGGACAAAACAGGTAAATTAAGACCAAAAAACTAGTCTCGAAGAAGTCCGTAACGGAGAACGAGCCAAGGTAGGAACAAGGGGGAAGGGTTTCGAAAGAGTCGCGGCCGCGACCAATCAAAATGGCACGACGCGGTTCGCGCCCAAGAATCCTGTTCGCGGCCGGGATCGTGTCCACGAACCAAACTATCCCTCAAGAAAAATGAAGGGTTCGCGCCCGCGAGTTTGGTTCGCGGCCGCGA
Source organism: Ajuga chamaepitys (assembly GCA_958295605.1). Lineage (NCBI taxonomy): Eukaryota > Viridiplantae > Streptophyta > Magnoliopsida > Lamiales > Lamiaceae > Ajuga > Ajuga chamaepitys. The sequence continues at coordinate 30,166,689 of OY282497.1, read as the reverse complement.
CCCGATACCCTATTTTTTTGTCCTAAAACACGTTTTTGGCCAAATTGGAGCCCAACACTTTCTCCTCTATATATATATGGTCATTTTCGATTTTGACCTAACCTAGAACCCATCCACCACACATATTCAGCCATTATTCAACATTGGAAGCAAAGGATTGGAAGGGGGTTGAAGATCAGGGTCATCAATCCTATCTTTTGGTTCCTTCTATCTTATTTTCATGTTTTCTTGGATTTTCTCTTACTTTATCTTTGTAATAGTTGTAATGGGTGCCTAGCACCCCAGAATTCACTCCTGGTCATTAGTTGAACCTTGAGTTTAGACATTTATGTGATTATTGCGGTTAATATTACCGATTGGATTATGCTTTGTGAATGTTCTATGTTATTTGGGATTGTTGATTAACACTTATGAATTGAATTGTGGTTTGATCACCCATTTAGATATTTGTTTGTGTGTTGCTAGAATTGGAAATTACTATCCGTAATTGTAGGATTTCCGATTCCCGTGTAGCAGACAATAGATTTATTTTATTGGGGATAACATAGAGTTCGACCACTAGAACCGAGTTTACGAGTTTTATGTTGAATCTACTTCGTTGTCTTAATTCTTAATGCACTCGACTATTGATTCTGAAATAGCTTGTTATAGGATTCGATGAGTTGAGTAGGATTAATTGAAGAGCTTATTTTGATTAATCATACTTAAGAGACAACAAGATTGATAAAGCTTGTTATCAATCTTTGAGTGGGAGTTCTAAAGCTAACAAATTGGGTATTAACAATAGTTGTATAAGTCGTCCAAGACCAAGGGGAAGCATGATCAAGTGCGAATCGTTCTATTACTTGCAGACCAAAAACCGAAAAGATCATTCTATTTGTCTTTGTTTATTTGAATTATTAAATTGCTAAGTATTTTTAGAGTAATTGTTATTTAAGTTGCTTAATAGAAATTTAGGTGTTAGTTGTGATTTCATTAAGATCCCCCCACTTCTTTATTGTTTTTCTTGCTTATTTACGTTATATTGCTAGATTAAAATAGTTTAATACATAAAACAAAATTTGTTCGACCGTTCCTCGTGGGATCGACCCTTACTTGCCACTCTACTAGTTAGAGTTGTAGGATAAGGTTAAATGTATATTTCTATACATTAATTTGGTGGTAAGAAACGACCTGTACTAGATGAACAAGACTTTCCGTATGAATTTGTACGGCAAGTTTGTGCTTGTTCCCAGCATCCACGGTGGTTTGGTTGCCGCGTGTGGGGAGGCGTTGGAGTTTTACATGGGATCTGCATTCGGCCCTATGCTAGACTTTGATGTTGGTGGAGCACATCTACTAGCCGTTGCAATCGATGCCCTGCTGGCACAGGAGATAGTGAGCGAAGAGCACGACCTAGACGAACTACGGTTCCAGATTGGGAACCGGCCTATCCATTTCTTGGCCCGAGAATACTGTCTTGTTACTGGGCTACGATTTGGGGACATCACATACAAAATCAATGCTATAAGAGACCCCCTAGCTGACGGGATATTCGCAAGGCGTATAGTACCATTTCTTATCTTGATGGATGACTTGAGGGCCAGATTTGAGCAGAATGAGTTCAGGGACAGCATATCGGACACAGTGATGGTAGCAAAGGTTTTATATTTGTACTATATACTGTTGGGCGTTTACGGTCTGAATACTTCAATACAATCTTAGGTTTAATGTTTGGTGGAGGATGATGCCGCATGGGACAGATTCCCGCGGGGGACGTACACATACAACTCGTTTATTCGATACATGCGAGAACTTGCTGCTAATGTCCAGAATCATCATAACAGATATCACTGTTACGGGTTTGCGAGTGTCTTCGTGGTATGTAATGAGCCTTTGCTCACTGCGTTGATGCTATTAAAACTTTCGTATATTAGATTTTCAAATTGTGGTAAATTCATTTTTCATGCTATATGGTTTAGGTTTGGGTGTCTGAGGCAGTGCTAAGAATATGGCAAATATGTGCTAACAGTCTTCCGAGGGAGAGGCATCCATGTTTTGTTCGTTGGAGGGTGAAGAAGTCAAGATACAATTTCAAGAACAGAGGATTCTTTAACGGTCTCGATGGTCCGGTATGTGTGCTTTATTGACAATCATTATTATTACATCGATGATGACCTTGGCTTACGCCTTGCGAATTTTTTTTTTGGTCAGTGACTTATATTGTATTTCTGATAACATGTGCATTGCATGGGTTTGACATTGTATACTGCTCTGCTTGCATCACGTGATTTTGGTATTTGAAACCCCGAGTGATTTTGCTTGATATGCACGAGTGATTATGGCACAAGTGATTTTGCACAAAGTTTTGAAATATGTTTTAAGAGTATCTGTAGGGTAGGATATAGTGTTAATGAGATCGGTAACATCATATGAATGCCACGAATAAAATGCACCGCCTGAAAGGGCACGAATGAAATTCATTGCCTGAAATGACACCTTTCACTAATAATATACTACCTTTGTTATACATGAAACAATTCAGTGCTTAAACTACTATCAACACATCAATGCAACCTTCATGGGCGTGGAATCAGCTAATCTGTTCTGGTTCTTAACTTGTGCAGGTTGATTGCTACGTGACCTAGCGACAGGATGTTGTTGAGTCAAGCTCTGAATACTGGAAGAGTCTGCCACGTGAGCCGATGTCGATAACATACCCACAACCAATTGTAAGGCCACCAAGACCACCAGTTGCAAGCAAGCGGGAAGGAAATGCTACAGGAAAAGGATCAGACTTAGGGGATCAGAAAACATCAAATAGGAGGGCAGGCACTGCACAAAGCAGTAGGAGGAGGTATCATTCGGTTGACCGAGTTGATCTGCGCAGGAGTACATGTAGTCGCACCGCGTATCATTCCGAAAGGAGGAGAAGAGAATTATCAGAGAGTGAGTCATGCAATGAGAACACGGTCAACGAGAGCGAGGATACAATTGAAAGTGTTGCTAGCACCACCGTTGATGCACCGGGATCCGATTCAAATTCCAATTCAGATGTCCCATTAAAGGATTATGGCAAGAGACGTGGTAAGTCACTAGTGCACGAGCGCAGTGCAGGCTAGGCCAAATATGCATCGCCGGGATGGAGTGGGCCAAGTTCTCCGCCGGAGAAGGATGATATGAGAGATGAAGTGAGACAGATTGTAAGGGATGTGTTGCTAGAGCTACTCAGAAATGAGCTATGCAGTATTATGCGTGAGGTGCTTCCACATAGTGTTTGGATAGAGCTGAAAGATTACTTTATGAAGAACCGTCCTGCCTTTTGCAAACAGTATGCAGGTAGTCATACACAGTAGCGTGATGGGGACTACACCAGTGAGGCCACTGATCGGGCCGGCCATGCTAGTTCGAAGAAGCCTATTACGCCGACCGGATCGCCTATCCCAGCCTCCCTCCCTCCCCGGCCAGCCCATGTGAAGTCCCTTCACATATAAATGCTAAAAAAGTAGACAAATTCGAACGTGAACAATCGGTGGAAAGTGTTTGAAAACACCATAAAATGTTGTTGAACCGCAAGTAGTGGAGCTTGAAGCTGATAAAAGAAAGAGTCCAGTTTTAGGAAAAGATGATGTAAATGCACACGCGAGTCCAACCATTGAATAGGATTTTGTGGAGGAGGTGTCCAATCCACTAACCCCAGAGTCTCCCCGTGCCAATGTCGAAAGGGCAGTGAGTGAAGACCTGGCTGATTTCAGGGAGATATGGCACGAAAGAAATTTTTTTTGACACTATTAGGATGGCAGCGGAGCCTGACTTAATAGACTGGGGTATACGGCACGTCAGGGCACGAACCGAATCACGACCAGTGATGAGCCCTTACAAGATAATCGAGCGCACGAGGAACGAGAAAGCCTCAGTTGTTACATACAAGCGCTTTTTGAATTCGGATGAGACATAAGTTCGTATTTTATTATGTTTGTTCATCGACTTCTCATATTGGTTTATTTTTAGTTTCGTATTTCATTTCATTTTTTGCTCCAACACACCTATGCTCTCTTAGTGCAATTAATGAACTCCTCAAATCTTTACTAATGGTAGTCATAATGTCGGGCTAGGCTGGGTCGAGGATTCCAAGTTTCTCAAGATATATGACAACCCGAAGCCAAGATTTAAAGAATCTATACGTTGTGTATTTATACTACTACCATCAATATCGAAATGAATGTCCTAATGTTTGATAATGATGTTGTTTGACTTTTATTTTTTATTTTTGGTTAATCATTCTAGTTTTTTAGTGTGTCTCTATTGATTTATACTTTTATAGCACATTGATGCATATCTTGGGATCCTAAATCCGATCCTGCCTTCACGGGGGTTCATGTTGATGAGTCGGAAAATCGAACCTATGTTATCGTTGATTCAAACTTCTGCGTAAGTTGACTCATGCCTCCTTATCGTAACGTTATGGATCATGTGTATCACCAACAACGTAGTTAGTAATAGCTATGCATGGTATTGATTGTTTGTCACTGGGCGATAACAAATTATCCTGGAATTATGGTTCGGGTGGTTCCCGAGAACCAATGAGGGTGACCCACCGTATAGCTCCCACCGGAACTTTGATTACACCACTGACACCGCTTTTTCTAAGGAGGAGCTACAAGTCTTAATTCCATAGGTCTAAGGAAAAAAACCGTACTGGAGGGGGGTTGTGCCTTGGGCTTGCGTTAATAGGGTATTAAACTTTCACATGTTGCAGTACGGATTCTGTATGATTACTCTTGTTTGTCCATGAACTTATGTTATAAAGTTCTGGATACATCTAGGTGATTGCCTCTTGGAATTTTAAGGATCATTAGGCGCTAATCAAAATTTGCCTCGAGAAGAGGAAGGTCATCCTGTACGACTCTTTGTGGTGGAGATGGATGGAAGAGATCAGCGACAAGAGAACGTTGTGGATCCAGCCCTTGCTTCGTATGCTCTCATCGATTATGAAGGCTAGTTGATTTTATAAGGATAGGCATGACAATGTTTACAATGCACGACAGTGGCTGGGTGAAGTCGGCCCCGGAGAAGTGGTCTTACGGCCAATAGGACTCGATCCAATGTGGGTTGTACGTCCTGAAGATGGTGGAAACACTGCTGACGCAAGCATTCTCGAAGGCTGGTTCCGAGGCTAAGATGAAGGGTTCGTACAGGAAACACGTATGGGAGACCGTGTGGTGATACATTACGCCGGCCGATACGTTGACCGGGGTTGAGGAGGAGTAGTTGTTGAACAGTAGAAGGCCCAGGTAAGTTGTGAATTAAACAAAAAAGATGTTTTTGTTGGGAATGTGGTTTTCGGATTGTGGCTATTTTTATTGATGAATATGGTGGAAGTAGTAGACAATAGTTATGACTGTGTGGCAGGTTGTTCAAATGATTTATGTGTTGTTAACGTTTGTCGGCATTTGGGATTATCTAAACATTGCATTTTCTACCTTAGTTTACGTAATCGTTTTGAACTACATTTTGTCAATGAGACTCTCGCATTACTTGGTTATTATCAAAGTTGTCTTGACTCATGTTTAGTTCTATTGTGAACTTCGCATTGGTGAAGTTTTATTGTGTTCGCAAGTGTTTTAGGTAAGATCGTGCATATCTTATCTGGCTCTTGCACCACTTCTCAATATTGTCAATGTAGCGTGGTTATATATTCAGCCAAATATACGAAACCCTGTATTTCTAGCCTGTACACTTTTGAGTTTTGGATTTTTTTAATTTTTATCTCAATACATATGATGGGCAGTTCCGTGAACTGGGAGCTATGTTGGACGAGATTACGACTATTCGTGAATATTTTTCTCTTGTGCATGACAGTAGTAGTCCTTTGCATTATGCAGACTCAACTGAAGCTACGTCCAACTTAAGTTGTCTAATAGACGGTTTGGGTTTAGTTTTACCCAGTTTGTTTAAATGTCGGTGCCGTTGTTTATTAAAATTCTTGCACATTACATATGTTACGTGCACATGTAAACATTTGCATGATAGTATCTACGATGCTTTTACAGCGGGTTTTGGCCGTATGTTTAGGATAACTAACTACGTAGAAGTTATTGTGTAATACAAACAAACTCAAAACCAACTAGATTCATAAGAAACGTACATCCCATCCATAGACATAACTCCATAAACATAGAACCACAGTACACGAACAACGTTAAATCCTAAATCATAACGTGCTCCCCAAGCACTTTGTTCCGTCCTTGGGCGACGTTTTGACCACAGTCTCTGAGTTAGTGTCGAATCGTTGGGGCAGAGGAAGTTCGGATATTAATTGGATTGATTCCCACATTGGCTCACCTTTTTCTCTATATGCTTGGGCTTTGTAATTGGTCTGTTAAAAAAATAATAAAAACGAAAAAAGAAAACAAAAAATGGCAATGACAATTAAGGCGCTAGTTTGTACCTAGTTGATCGAGTTTAGTTTTATGTTTGTCAAGAGCAAAGCATGACTATGAAATAGATGAATATGCTGAGCAAGGGAGAAGTATAAAATAAGTTGACATACAGGTTATATAGGATAACAATGTTAACCACATTAAAGGGGCCAGTGTGCTAGGAAACTCACCCTGAATTTTTGCATTCCACAACTCGTCCGTGGCACCGACCTTGTTCATCCACGGGTCATAGGAAACCCCCTTTGTGCTAATAATGTCTTTGAACAGTGCATATCTCCTGTGAAGCTTGGCCAGTCTGCCCGCGAGGAACGTAATGGCAAAATTTCTGCCTTGCAGTTCTTTTCGTACGGCCGCAGCCCCGGTTAGAGTTATTTTAAGGTCCCCCCGGAAGGAGAAGTTATCTTTCAATGTCTCATCCGCTAGGAATCCAATGTAGGCATGATCTACATCAATCGTCCAGTTGTTATCGTATAGAATCACATTTTGTGTGCTGTAGACATCGATGCATCCTCGGCGGTTTGGTTTCCACATGCTCCTGTCAACGACTAAGTTTCAATTCACTCAATCAGGTATTTCACCACATACTAAAGGATGAAAGTGAGTTTATAACGTCTCCCAACCCATAAGTGATAAATGCAAAACCACTGGTATGTTTATGGCCGAACGGGAGTCGGTACAACTTTTTTTAGTCTTGTAAAAAGTGTACCTCCATTACTGTGTTGTCAGTTGGCCGTCCAATTCTGTACTTACCACGTGTCCAAGTAAATATTGTACAGATGCTTCGCTACCGTCTAGATGATTCGTACCAATAAATCGGGGTAGCAATGGTGCACAAAATTGGTGCTTCTCAACTAGGTTAGAACACTCATATCTGGATATGCACAATTGGATGCTCAATATTTGTTGACCACACGATAATGCGGTATGCACAACTTGGGGTCAGATGAGCAGTGACTCCAACTATTCACGAATATGGGGAGGGAGCGGAAGTGAATGTGGGCCCCCCTACTGAAGTCCCATTTATCTAACAACTGTGGAACTCATGGGCCCCATCCAATAGAGCGGTTCATCTTGTTGTTGCTTAACACGCCCTTTCGCATTAATTTGGCGGTTTCAGATTTAGAGTCACTCGCTGTTTACCACCAACTGCGTAATCAAATTGAAAGTGGGTACCCTACTAAAACTACAGCAATTCGAAAATTAATCTAGCCATACCTCCACCGACCGTTTTCCTAGTAGAGATGAGCTATCCCCAGACCACGGGGCCGGGCCGAAGAGGTCAAAATCTCCATACACTGTTCTGCTGGTGGGACAAGGAGCAGCGGTTAGGCACCGTGTTTAGCAAATTGAGTGCTCATTAATCTCATCTCAACTCGGATCAATCAAAAAAGCATCAGTTAATTTAAACTTAGGCATTTCAGTATTTTGACAACACTAGGCTCATAGTTTTGCAATTACTTGAGTTTACTGGTAGTTTGTCTAGTCTTAATTGAGGTTATCAAAAAAATTATTTCGTATAATAATAGCTAATGTTGGAAGAAGACGAGTAATAATTAACCACTTTCCATTGTTTGCGAGCATTTACGGTACCGGGCTTGATTGTGTTGTTTTTATTGGGGGAGGCGACATATAAATACCTGTACAAGTGGGCGATAACATATGTAACACTTCACTGTCACGGTCGCCTTTTTTTAATTTACCCGTAAACGTGAAGGTTTACTATGGGCGTATGAGTAAGTAACCAAATTTTGAATGCAAATGGACATTTGGCATATTGTAGTTGTGATTGGTGGACAATGGATCGGAAATAAGTAAGAGGGAGGGGAAGAAGAGTATTATCCGATTCCGGAAAGTGGGCTTAGCCGGACACATCTGCTTGATATCTTGCACGACATTGTACAATCGAATAGAGACGATTACGAATACACCGTGCATTGCATGATGAAACATGACGACGGTTGTCATGTCAAGATGCAAATTCGGAATGACAGTGACATAGTAATCATACTGAGAAGTGGAATCAACCCAAGTGTATATGTCACAGTCAGACTGAAGGAGGTAGTAACTTCGGATACGAGGCGGTTGGTGCCAAGGATGAACACAAACATTACTGCTACTGAGTTATCGTTTCCACTTGCTTTCTATGTGACCCCGCCTTCGTCGGAGGTGGCTTTGGCGAACATAACGGACTTGGCAAATGATAACTCATACTATCACTTAAATGGTGTAGCACGGGAGTTACAGTTTACTACTTCTACTCAGGCGGGAGGGAACAATGTTCCGTTGTCCACACTACATGTGGATTTTGAACGGTCTTCATACAGGTGTGATGATTATGCCCTGAACGATATGTGCAAGAATGCCTCTACATCCTAATCTGTAGATATAGACGATGGCCCCAATCACACGGTGGAGGGGGATCTTTACAAGTACATCACCGGCAACGAGAATAACGTAATGGAAGATGAGACGATGATGAGGTTGAGATCATAAACTTGGTGCAGCGTGCTACAGACATACGCCGACCGACTACGGTAACTAGGCAAAAAACGCGGCAGATGATGTTCCACCAGGTACATCAGAAAACATCAACCATTTTATGCAGGTAGTGTCGTTCATTCTGTCATATGGTAGAGATAACACACGGTGGACGATACCAGGCGCAGAATACCACAGAGATGACGGAGCACCTAGGATAAGCGAAGTGGTGAGAACTTCCGACTCAAGGCCACGCTTGGCAAAACATATAACTCGAAAGAGGATCTAATTTGCTTCCCCGGCCTATACCACATTGGAAAGAAAGTAGAATTCCGAACAAAGAGATCTAGTCAGACTAGGTACTACATTGTGTGCAAGTTTTCAACGTGCAAGTTCCAACTGAATGCAAATGGTGGATTCTGGCGGGTGGTTGCTCTCCATGAGCATACGTGCGCCTTGGATCACACAAGCACAGCCGAGCGACGTGTGCCAGCTAGGACTATTGCGGCATTATACGCACCTAAACTAATGGAGAGCAGAACTCTGAACGCCAAAGACATGAAGAGGGACATGAAAGTAGACCATTGCTTTGATATCGATTACCAAATAGTTCTTCGTGCCAAACATCTGGCATACGAGATGTTGTATGGGGGTTATGAAGAGTCCTTCCAGCGAATTCCCGGATACCTCTCGATGCTGAAAATGATGACTCTGGATACTGTAACCGATCATACAGTAGACAATACAGGTTGGCTCGAAAGTTGTTTCTTCGCCTTGAAGCCTTGTGTCGATGGATTCCTCCGCTACAATCGACCGATTGTCGTAATCGATGCTACGCACCTTAAGGGAAGGTACAGTGTTATTCTATTTGTTGATGTTTCTCAGGACGGGAATGAACAAGTTTGGCCTATTGTGTTTGGTATTGGGCATGTGGAAAACAACATGACTTTAGAGTAGATTCTTGATTAAACTGAAGGAATGTATTGGTAGTCTGGAAGGCCTTATCATTGTTGCAGACAAGCATAAGAGCATTGAGAAATGTATTATGGAAGTGTTCCTTGGTGTTCCATACACACTTTGTTACTATCATCTATGTGCCAGCGTTGCAAGGCACGATAAACACATGGCGTAGATTTTCTACAACGCGGCTTATACGTACAACTGGGAAGAATTTGAACTTTGCATGCAACACATCCGGGACTGCTCATCAGCAGGTGCATTTAAAACTTTAGAGCAGACAGGGTATGAACGCTAGGCACGAGTTCACTATCCCATGAGAATGTTTAGTTTCATGACCTCTAACGCGGCAGAGACCTGGAATCACCGAGTAGTCTGGGCGAGACGGCTTCTAATTGCTTCACTTTTAGAGTGCATACGAACCATTATTGAAGAATGGTTTAGCGAATGTAGGCAACATTATAAATCCCGAAAAAATGCACTGACGACGGTTATGTCGAGGAAGTTAACCGACTGTATCAACAGGGGCAGACCCAAGATTGTAAAGAACTTATCCGACACAAAGTTTAGAGTTGAAGATTCAACAAAGATCTACATCGTCGACCTTGAAGCTCGTTCCTGCTTGTGCCAAGAATTCCAGATAGATATGGCACCTTGCGTGCATGCCTGTGCTTGTATTGGGTACGTTGTTTTTTTTTTCGGAGAATAATTTATCACGGAAAATTGATATCGTACTAATTAACTTAATATGTTACCCGTCAAGAAAACGCGTAGGAATATAGCAAACTATGTAGCAGATTATTATAAGACTTCGACGCTTTTGATGCAGTACGCAGGAGAGATTGTACTCGTACCCAATCTAGACGATTGGGTGATGGATGAAAAGACACGAGCTTCAAAGGTTAAACCACCAGACTGTCCAAAACAAGCGGGAAGACCCAAAACCGCACATGTACCCAACCCATCCGAGAAATGAACCAAAACCAGTGCTAGTGATAAATCTAGGAGAACATGCAGTAGATGCGGAGAACACGGACACAACATTCAAAACTACAAAACTGCGATGACCATTAGCGATGGTAGCCAAAACGCCAACTGGACGCGACACAGTGCAGTCACGCCGCAAAAGAGAAAGCACAGGTGTAGCATATGTCTTGTTGAAGGGCATAAGGCTGACAGGTGCCCAGGGCCCAAAGAGGCGGTGGAAGTAGAAGTTGTGGAAAATGTTTGTAATATATTAGGAGGTATGCTGAGCGGTTTACACAATTCGATACCCGACAGTGTGAACGTACCCCAGAAGTCGGTTCCTAAAGGGGACCCGCATTTTTCACTTGCTAAGAAGACTGAGCCCACAAAGGGTACATGTCTGTGGGGGAAAGCTGGTGTTAGTGTGATTGACTTAAATAAAGAACTGGGTCTCGTCGTGTGCGAGGAGTCAACGACCGCAGTGAACGAAGAACATCCAACCATGTAAGATGAAGTGTTAGAAGGATTTGGAGAATACGTGATCTCACTTTGAGAACTATGTAGTGTTGTATGTGGGGGGGGGGGGGGGCAACGGGGGAGGGGGTGGGGTGGGGGTGGTAGGAGTGCGCGAGGACGGTGTTTAAGTCGGGAATAACAATTTTTGTTATCATTTTGAGCGTTAATGTTTTGATATTCGAATAAATATGTACGTTATCTTGCATATGGGATATACAACGTAGAAATCATTCACCAATTCGTGCATTCAATTGTGTCATTGATTCTGAGTGAATGATTTTACGGAACTAATAACCCCACTGGGGGCCCTTTCCATGGCTGTGAGGTAATAATTAGACAAACTGGAAAAAATAAAATAAAAAGCCAAACATGTCTGCAGGGAATTCGCTCTTCATGGGCAGTTTGACCAACCCCGCCGGACAAGAGGCGTAGTTGATCCATTAATAGCACTAGTGGACGAAATGAGTTGTCGAGAATATTGTGAACTGCCCAATAAAAAATGACTTGTACCACATGGTGTTTGTATCTGTAGGAATAGGTGGGGATGTATTGTATCACTAGATGGACCCGTCGGTAAAGAGCATAAATACACACTGCCAATGGAAAAGGTTGCACTACTATAACAGCTCACAGCCTAACTATTGATTTCCACTCATCCGAATATGTTAACATCCCCACCGGACCATTGGAGGCCTCTACGAGAGTACTTTTACAGGCTCAGTTGGACCTGCCAAATGAATCGAGCACTAGTCGACTCGTTGGCGGCTACTTATGTGAGGAGATGGTGTGTCTTGAAGGACTGCGAAGCCACGACATTATAGTACGGGTTGTATGACGTGACAGCAAACACGGGGCAGTGCTGGCCGCCTGGAAAGATATACGCCGAGGCGAATAGGCTACATAAGAGGTACAATGTATTCAAATGGGTGAAGTCTTACCCTGGAGTTTGTTACTATCCAAGATCAAACTTACTCATAGTGACGGAAGCGACAAGGGAGCATATGTGCCAGGTACCAATGGGAAAAAAAATTGCACCCTTAAATAGCTTTGTACAAACTCGAATTGTTCAAATGTTACTAATGCGTATGTTTTACGTAGATTGATTTATTTGCAGCCACCTACTACCACGAAGCTGAGCGGGACTGGAAGAAACTACATGATATATTTGGTCGTATTAGTCCTCCAACATCACCCAAAATATCTAATGCGGGCGACGATTATTGCACAGACCCAGAGATGGACCACGGATTGGAACCTAAGTGGCTGAAATAAAAACAATAAGAACAGAGGGAATAGCTTAACATCAAACATTAGATTACCAGTTTCCACCCCCTTTTTCTTTTTCCTTTCTCTGCACGTCACGAATATTATTGTTTATTCCCCCCATTGACAAATGCGAGGATACGTTAACTGTCCATGTCAAAATGTCTATATATGTTTTACTATGTGTGGAGATATATTATTTCTGCGTCTATACACCAATCTTGCAGAATAAATAAGTGGTTTTGTCCGCATATAATGAAGGTGTTACCATTTTCGAGTGACGTTGCTGGATCATTAAGCTACAGCACAAACGTAACCCCTGTGTGCGAGATTTAATGAAGGAAAATATTTAAAGATGGGAATAAGAAATTACAAAGGTAAATTATCTCTGAAGAATCCGTGACCCCGAGAAGAGATTCATGTGGCTAGACTATAGGGGTTCAGACGGTAGGAAAAAGAGCTAATTGCAGCATTTAATATAGAGGTGCATTTCGTGCCAGAAGCCTAATTAGGTACGAGTGTTTTCTGCAACAGCTGGCAAGAGGAAAAGATAACTATATAAGTTGTACCACTTCTCCCACTATAGTGTTACTAAATATTGTAATCTCGTGCACTAAGGTTGCAAAGCGGCCATTCCACAAAAAAAAAAAAAAATACTAACACTAGAAATTGGGAGGTTATGTCAACATGGAACTGGAGGCCTCAAACCGAGTTCTTGTACATAGAGGGGTGGACGGAGTACATGGATGGTGTACTTATTGTAACGATCGAGGAAACGTGCCTGAAGAGGAACTACACACTTGATATGTGCTGGGGGAAGCTATTTATAAAGGCCGGACGTTGTAACAAAGTTCGCCGATCATAGATGGCTGTTGTACAAATTAACTATCGAGACAGAAAAACTAAGAGACGGGTATGACGTTTTCAAGTGGCTTATAAACCATGCCGGTGTTGAGTATGACCGCAAAAATAACAAGGTACATGCAACCGATGAAGTCTGGAAGATTTTACGGGAGGTGATAAGTTAAGCTCATCTGGCTTCTTAAACTAGTTGATACTATAGTTTCGCATTAAATACCCCCCCCCCCCCTCCCCCCAACCCTCTCCTACCCCCCAACCCCGCGTAAATGCCAAAGTGCAGGCATTTCGTGAGGAAACTCATAAATTTTGGGATATTATTTACTTCAACAATGTGTGTGTCGACGTAGGTTAATTTGTTTGTCGCTGCATACAAGCACAACGGGGATCCCGCATGGCGAAACCTCCAAAACATTTTCGGACAAATTGATCAGCCATCATCTGTAACTACATCTTCGGAAAGGTTCGTGAACAACGGGAGCAACTAATGTAACAACAAAAATGTTCCAAATTTGTAATTTTTGGTTTCAAGTTTACTATTACTATGTATTCAAGCAATGTATGACAAGTCGTTGTATCGGGCTTGTCAAAATTTCAATTTTGGTTCTATTGTGTGACCAATTACCTTGTATTATGTTCATCAATCTCCCGTCTGTTAAAGATAAACCATTTGCTACATGGTAACCATATGCATCGACTCACAGATTAAACAGGTCTCCTTCCAATTAATTAAAACAGTGAACATTAACGGTACAACATAAATCCCTCAAACAAGTGGTGGAGGTAGAGGGTGTGGAGGGGGGCGGGAGGGTCCGGGGGGTGTGGGTAGTATGGACTGAGATGTAATATGATAAACACTACATAGACGGACATGGAAGAAAACGATACCTGAAATACAGTATAAAAAAAGGCTGCTACAACGGAGAGGTGGTACGGGAGCACAACAGAAGGATACGCTTATTTGTGGAATGCTATGGCGCGGTCCCCATCAAATAACTGGAGAACCTGATGAGCTCGAAGGGCTTGATTCTTGCGAGTTCACAGCAGCAGTACTCGCTTCACCGTTACATTCCATGAATGGCCTGAAAATATAGTTGAATTCTGCTCTCCGTGGTTCCCTACACTCCCCGTACGTGTGGACCAGTGGACCGTGTTTCTCTAGAAGTTCCATTGACAGCTCGTGACTCATGCGAAACCTCTCACATCGACGGTCATATGATACCCCAAGTGTGTTAAAATTAGCATTCCAAACACAGTACCTCTCCTCGAACCACTTTACTCAATCATAAACACTAACATATGCAAACCAAGGTTTTCGACTGAAATGTTCCCTCAAACATCGGCAAATGAAAGATAACGCACCGGAATTGTGCCTCCACGCACCGGGAATCCAGTTCCCCTGCATCCTTTGACCCTGCAACAGTATTAAGAGGTAGTCATCCATTCTTTTAGTCTAATCAGACTCAACATACCAGGCCCAATCTTCTGTTGTAAGGGGAGGAGAGCCGGGACTGGCCGGACGGGACATGTTTTCAGGCAGGCGGTTCGTTAGAGTTTCAGAAACGATCAAGGGAGAGATCACGTATTTGTGGTTGTGATAAAAAATTTACAACCCAGTAAAGATGTAGCCATATAAATCGAGAACGGGGTGGGTAGGGGTTTCAGGACCCATGAGTTAAATGCTACGTCCCATCCGCATTGGAATACACATATCGTGCCGGATGAAGATCTGACATAGTGTGCACGAACAAATCTTACATGTTTTCAATCTTCCAAATAACACGAACAGGGCCCTATTTTGCCATTGGATGCGTCAATAGTTAACTAACTGCAACGCTGGTTCATGTCCTCATCACATCTAAAGTAACACATGACACGATATAACAGAAAAGACATAACAACACTGTTGACATGTGGGCATGCAGTGGCCTCATGGAATCTAATGAATTTGGACCAGTCAAACAGCACAACCATGAATGGTTGCGTTGAAAATGTGCACGTAGATGTGTCATAACACTGAACTTGCCATGCAGGCGGCATAAATTAAAGATGTGTAGCACCCTAATAATAAACATGACTAAACCAAATCACACAAAAACCCTCAAACAATACAAACTCTCGTGCGATTACTCCAGAACGCGAATTGGTAAACATATAAGCCACACAACTCCTCCCCCTCCCCCACCCCTACACCCCCCCTCTCCCCCAGCCATTCCACTGTAGGAGTAGGCAATGACTGATTCTACTGGGAGCAGCCCACCGCAGTTGTTGTGCCGATGTGGACATGTCTCGCCGGTAGCAACTTCTTGGAAGGATGACAATGTAGGACAACGATTCTATCGGTGTCTCAATTACCAGGTATGTTGATTTTGCCTATTCACGACTCAAGATTGTTCTTACACTAACAAAAACTGTTTGACGCACGCTGTTTCCGCGTTGTAAAAGACGGATGCCGACTGTAAATTTTTTAGATGGATTGATCCACCTCTGTGTGCACGAGGGAGGTGGATTATCCGGGGGCTACTGCGGAGGCTGGATGAAGAAAGGGCAACAACTGAGAGACTAAATGCACATAACAGGCATTTGGAACGAAGATTGGCGGAGACCGTAGCCCAGTTGCGAACGCCAACCAGTGTTGGGAGTAATATAAGCGACAATATTCAGGTAGACACTGGAGTATACTGTCATCGAGTTGGAGTCCCAGAATGTTGAGCTAATGAACGGCTACAAGCATTGGAGAACAACTTACGCAACCTAAACATGAAAATTATTGGCAGGACCATCACTATTTTAGCTTCTTATGGTATCATCTGGTTTGGCTGGAAGTGGCTAACCAAGCTTGGAGTAACAAAAACATATATGTTAACCTGGATTTACGGTGCCTGATTGGAGATTCGTACGGGTATTAGAGGGTAGCATAGTTTACGTAATCATTTTCAGTCGAAAATTATTGGGTGTTACAACTGTCATTGTTACTAGTGGTCGGAACCGAATCTGATCCTTCAGTTATGTAATCGTTGTAGTAGAAATAGATTTTCACCAAAATTATTAATTTTTATCAAATCCTGCGTTCGAAACCAAGACATTCGAATTGTCGTGTGTGAAGCGTGCAACACCTAAAGCCACCCTTGCCAACTTCGTGCCAATATAGAATAATATTTTAAACTTCGTGCCATTATAGAATAATCTTTCATACTACCAAAAACTCAAATAATCGACAGAATCACTCTTCGTGCCATTATAAAATAAGTCATTATTATCTCTTTCTACTACGTTGCACTGTACAATACTTCGTGCCATTGTTAATTCGTAGTTGTGGCTACTTGCATTATAAATACTGCTTAATGTAACTACTTGGTGGTTTCAATATTATATTAGTTCGTCACAGGTTAAACATACTGTTCATCGTCGAAATATGTTATTTAGTGTTGAACAATGACAATTATTAGAGGATAATACTGGACGGGAGAAAAAAAAAATTAGACTTCCAATCGAAAACTTCCTGATATTTGAAATTTCAAAATACAGGGGTTCAGTAAATAAATGGGGGGGAGAGAGAGACCTGCCAAAGTATATATTGTCAGGAGACATAGACGTGATTCTGACAAAAGTTGTGTTTGCATGATTGTATCAGTTGATAGGATGGATAGAATAAGAGAGAATGGGGGAGGAGGGTCTACTGCGCGTGAACATGGTGCTGAGGCGCGTGATTTCATCTGCTTGTTTGCTACAATAACTAATGTATTATATTCTATACCTTTTTACAAAACAAGCAAAATTTATACATATTTATGGTTTAGTACTAACTTAAATAAGGCGACATGAACATTAGTACAAGATTGATGCACGCCTCTTACGCTCTCCAAAAGCCAAATTCATAGTATTTCTCTTTCCTTGCAACTTGCGCGCACACACACTCTCTCTCTCTCTGTCTCTCTCCCTACCAAATTAAGAAGTGAAGCTGTTCTGTCCGCCGAAAGGTCCTCCACAACAACACATACATTATTAAATTCGCCCCTCACTGGGATAAGTATCAAGTCTTGTTAAAATAACCCTACTTCCCTCTTCTGCCAGGCTATACTTACATCAATCCTAGGTGTCAAACTAAACCTCATCGAATTTCTTGACATCATTCCTTAATATTATCGATTTTCAACAAATAAATTATTTTGTTGAAAAAGTGGCTTCATTTCGTGTCAGCTTTCTAGGGATTTAATAGATCGACCAATGATCATAGTTACTGTGGAAAATGGAGAATGATACATGGATGGCGACGTCCTACCAGATAAATACTTCAACAAAAATATCAATCTTGTGCGGTGTACATTTCTTTGTTAATAATAACAGTAAAAACTAGTGTCTTAACTTCTCCCTCATATGTATATGTTTATTTCATATTTTTTATCGCGTGGTAAAATTTTAAATTTTAAATACACACGCCATTAGTCCCTTATATTTTTCACATATATACGTTACAAACATTTATTTATTACAGTTCTTTTTTATTTTTTTTTCTAAGTACATTCCCTGATTCTTAGCAAAAACTTTGTTTTAAATGAGATTTTCCAGAGTTTTGAGGCATTCAAACATTTGAATTGAAATTAAAATAATTATAAAATTACGATAATGTTTGCGATTGCTTCTATTTTAGAATAATTGATTAAATTTAGAGGTAATAAAATATTATTTTTAAGAAAAACAAGGAGTATTGCAATAAAACACAATATACAAAATGTAGAAGTTGTATATTTTGGAGCAAAAATAATTTTAAATAGAAATATGTAATGACATGCTACAAGGTTGTGCTTAAAATAATTAGTGTAGAAATATGTATTTAAATATTATTTTTAAGCCTATAATGCAAAAATGGTTAGAATAAGGTTTTGAAAGAGTGGATACATGTAAAATTGAGGTATATATAGCAATAAAAAAGACGTAATCAAAGTAGAAAAGGCTAAAATCAAGTCAATTACCGAAAAGTCGAACAGTCATTAGACGTAGAAAACAGAAGAAGAGAGAGAGAAAGTAGAGAAAGGATAGAAGAAGAGAGAGAAGGTAGAGATAAGAAGTAAAGGATCGGTGGCAAAACATTCATTTTCCCCTGCACTGCTGAGAAATCTTGTGCCGACGAAGCCAGAAAGAAAGAAATCTAATTATTTCAAAACTTTATTCCCCTAATTAATTAACCAAACAAGTGGAGCAGCTTTATTTGGGATGAAGGTTGATCTCCACAAGTGGTGGTCACAGATTCTTCGGAGTTCATGGAGGGGCTGCCAGGAAACCCGGGTTTTAAGCTGAGATCAAGATCGGCTATTGCCGGCTCCTCTGCCAAACGGCGGCGTTTCAGCGCTCCAGAATCTTGTATCTTAAACATTTCGGTACACTCAGAAGCATCATCAGGCTCCGATTCACATCCCAGAAGACCTATGATTGGCTTCAACGCACCGCCGCGAAGTACTGTCTCCACAGCCGCCTGACATACGTGCCAGTTGCCGGTCCATAAAAGCTCCACCGCCCCATTCACGGGGTTTACCGTTCTTCCGGCGGCTTCAAACAGCAGTGACTGAAAAAGAGCTGTAGAAACAGAATTAGATAATCAGAATAAGTAGGAGAGAAATAGTTGTGGAATATATATATACTAACCAGGCCTTTGGGATTCGGAGACAGCGGAGATGAAGGACATAAGGCCGGCGCGGCCGAAGAACTTGGCGACGAAGATGGTGGCATGGCCTTGGGCTTCGGGGCTTTCAATCCACTGTAAACATGGCCTCAAAATACAGCTCTCACTGCATCCTTTACGGAGAACACGGCATCCATTGCAACTCATGTTTTGTAGAGAGAGAGAAATAGGTTTGGAAAGAAGAGAAAGGGATGGTTATATATAAAGAGGAAAGCGGAGAAATGGGGAAGAGGAAGAGTGGAGTTGAAGGTTTGAGTAGTTTTAACTAGACTAGAGTTGGGTGGGTTGGGTTGGGTTGGGTTAGATGAAATGAAAGATGAGTGGTGGTGGGTGGGTTAGATTCCAAAGTATTGGGTAACAGCGGCTCCTAGTTTCCGCGGATTGGTACCTCTCACCCGTTGGATGCTCTATGGCTTTTCCAGATATTGAGACGCTTTTGATAACCTATCACTTTCTTTCTTATTTCACATATACATTTATGAATTCAAGTTGTACAAAATATTACAGGGGACAAGTCATCAATTTTCTGCCTTTTCATTTGTGGCAAAAACTCGTATGTGACCGTCACACGGTGGTCACACGAAGTGACATGAAAAAGTATCACTTTTTGTGGTAAAAGTATCACGTTTATCTGTAAAAGTATTACTTTTTTTTAACAAAAAAAAATATCACTTTTTATAGCAAAAGTATCACCTTTATCTGTAAAAGTATCAATGTAGTAAAAGTATCACATTTTCTTGTAAAAGTATCACTTTTTCCTGTAAAAGTATCAAGATTTTCTGTAAAAGTGCATTCCGTCACACGTGTGACCGTTCACACACAAGACTCACTCTTCATTTGTTGGGGTTGCTGCCCCAGATCAATTCTAACTACAGTATCGTCAATTAATTTAAAGTTGATAATAGTCGGCTCATAAGCTTAATTAAATTTGTTAATGAACTCGTGAATTAGTTTTTAAAATTGAAATATATATTACTCCATCCGTCCCCAATCAACTTGCACTAATTCGTCTGACATCTATACATATATAATAACAAAATGTATTGTTTCCACAATTGGAAAATAATGCATTTTTCCGCCCAAACTACATACTATATTTAGTATAAAAAATTGTTTATTTGATAATAACAAAAAAACAGCCAAAGAAATCGCCAAATCTGTTATATATATATATATATATATATATATTATACTAATGTTTCCGTAAAATATGGTATTATGTTGCTGAATTTATTGGAGATAAGATATTTGTACCTAAAAATAAGGAATATTTATATGTCTAGAAGTCGCCAAATTTATCATATATATTATACTAATGAATTCCGTAAAATATGGCATTTTGTTGCTAAATTTGTTGCTAAACTTATTGGAGATAAGGTATTTGTAGCTATTAATTAGGAATATTTACTAATGTGCAGATCTACAAATTGATAGAATTGCAAATAAATATGGGCAGGAAAAGATATACAAATTGATTTACTTAATTCTTTTTCAAATAAAACGTGATTCAACTAATTATTCCCTCTATCTCTCCTCTAAATGCGCTTCCCCCGCCCCAAGAACTCTCTTTCTCCCGGTCTCTCTTTTTAATCCTAATTGGCCAATCTTTATATGATAGCATAAGAAGAGCCTCTTCTCTCTGCAGTTCATGGTTAGGGCTTATATCTTTTGTTCATATTCTCGACTGCTTCATGGCCATGGCGGCACTGGCTTAACAGATATCGACAGACTATAATGGCGAACATGGTCAGTATTTACTGATTAGTTCGATAATTTTACCCACCTTTTATTTTGATATTTTGCCTTCTATAGTTTTGATTTTGTTTCCATATGTGACACATAGAAGAATTCATACACACAGGTGGTCTAAACTCACTGCTTAACCAGGATAAGCTGGTGATATAATTCTATTAATTGGTTATATTTATTTTCTGTAACCACCGTTACTCGATTTTTTGTGATGTTTTATAGGATGTGGCAGCGCTCTTGGTTTGCATTCACTAACATTGTTGGTGTATCATTAAACCATGAAGGTAAAAACCAAATTCACTGGCTATTTCTCTGTTAGAGAAACAATAATTTATCTTTAGTTTTTTTTTTTTATTATTAGTTATATAATTGTATAGACGAACTGTTATTGAGAGTACGCTATGATGGTGGTAATGTGGTGGAGGGTATCCCAGGGGATATGATCTGAGCAACACATGGATGCATGGAAGTGACATAGATGCCTTTTTCTGTGAAACTTGTGGCGGAGAAGGAACAAGTTCTGTTGACTGTTGTCAAAACAGGAAGAGCTTGAGAAAATGAAGGATAAGGTCCTGAGGTCACATGCAGAGATGGAGAATTTGAAACAGCATACCATGCGCAAAGCTGAAAATGCAAAGAAGTTTGTCATTCAGCTTTGTGAATTTGTTCTTTCGTCCTCTGCTATTTTCATGCAGGCAGCAGTGATGGAACCCTAAAGAAAAGATATATTCTATGGTAAGGAGAACGTAGACAACTTGGAACGGAATTATAAAGAAAAGATATATTCTACTCAAATATTTTAGGTATTATGTTACATATTGTCGAACCACTTTAGTGGAAAAACTTTTAATTGTACGTAGGAGACCTGCTAAGTTAATTACTTGAAGTATTACTTATGATGCAGAATTTTGCAAAAAGCTTTTGGATGTGGCGGAAAATTCGGGTAGAGCTTCTTCTGCTGCAAAAGAGAGTTTTTAAAAAATTGATGCATTTGAAGATGCAGTTGGAGTTGTGCAGCAACTTAAAGTTCTTCTTGAAGCGGCCGTTCATCCTCTATTGATTCAATTTTGCTTAGAAAGTAAGCTATTTGGATTTTTCTCTCTTTAGAAGTAATGATTTTATTTCTAATTAAAGGAGCAATAATGCACCTATTCTGTATTTGAAATCTACTAAAAACATTTATCATTGAGAAAAAAGAAGATAATTCTAAAGCATAAGTGATGATTTAGTGTGTTGGATGGCTGTATTAGCTCTTTCTCGTGAAGAACTTAATGAGTTGATGCTTACCAAAGTAGAAAGGTATAAATCCGTATAATTTTCCAGTTTTTTGAAGACTGACTTTGAAAAATGTTGCTATAATGGTTCTTTTCTTTTTTCTTTTCTTTTGGAGTTTCAAGCCCCTTTGGGTGGTTCCATAGTGACTTCTTTGATGCTAAAATCAAATTTAAGTCTGTAGATGAGATTATTTTGGTAATTGATTCTTCGACGCCAAATCTGAGCCTGAGTTTTGATGGGGGAGATGCAGACACCGCTGTTGAGCGGTCATGGTTAATATCTGGATTAAGGTGAGTATAGTGACAAATAATCCAAATGATATTCTCTTTCTCTTTTCCAGCATTAAATTCACGTTTTCATGATTCCATTTGGGATTTTATTAACCAACTTCGTTTCAATTTCGTGAAAATAAGGTAAATTTTAATTTCTTTTTGCACTCTTGGTTTTGGTGAATTGACTGTAGCATTTGGCAATGATCTTGCAGGGTGCAGACTGTTCCATTCCCAGTAAAAAAAGAGGTTAAATAGAGTCCCACTCAGGTACTGTGATTACTTTTGCAATGGTACTCTTTTTTCCTAATTCTTTCTAAATATTTTGTTAGAATGTGGATTGATGTGCTTTCCCTTTTTTTATTTATATATTATGCTTTATGGTTGATTTTTGCAATTTCAGTATTCACCAATGCATACATAAATTATTTGACCATTTAGAAAGTAAATAATTTTACCATTAAAAAGCCGGAGTTAAATGATAGGCGGCGACTATTCGCAACCCAAAAAATTTCTTAACGCAATTCATTTTTCAATATAGTCCACTTTTATTTAAAATTCATTATAAAAATTTTAATACAACCCACTGAATTACAATTATACCCTTTCTTTATCAAGTTATATTATTTAAATTAAAATTTTATAAAAAAACATGACTAAGAAACACAAAAAAAAGAACAAAACAAGAAAAAGAAGAAACATGAAGAGGGCAGCGAGAAGTTATTCAAAGTTTAATGAAGTTCAGTATTGCAAGGCAGGTTGTTTGGAGTAATAATTGACAAAAACTATGATCTAAGTTTTGCTTTAATTCGGTAGAGGCCATACATGAAGGGGAACCTGCAAATTAATCGTTGTCTCCTATCGAGCGCTTCTATGATTGTAGGATCTTTGCAGGATATATGTAGGAGATTCAAAATCTCTGCTTGATATTCTTATTCGCATATTTCGAAATGGTCTTATTAATCTTTATTGTTGTTTATGTTTTCCATTGATGAAACCTCGAAGAACTTAGGGATGCTGGAGTTTTGAAAAAATCTTCTTGAAGATGACGGAAGAAAAAAAAATGATATTTATTATATTTTTTTATTTTTTGGAATTTTATATGTAATAATTTTAATTGAGTATTATATTTTTTCATTAAGGATGTTGTAGTCTTTTACTAATTGCATTTTAATCTATTAAATTAGTAAACTGTGTTGAAAAAAGTTGTGGGTTGCGAATAGTGACTGCTAAACAATATTGTGTAGTTTTCTCTTAAGCTCAAGAAGAGGTGGCTACTTATATATATGGAGGCAACAATTATTTTAATTCCAAATGACGTATATATTTAAGATGTTTATATGTACGTAGTTTTATTATTATCTTTTTGTGGTAACTTTGTGTTGCTTTTTGATTGGATATACTTTAGGTACATGTGCTTCTGTAGGACTATTTACTTTCATTATTTATTTTTAATTCTTTTTCAATGTTTTTCTTTCTCCTAGGAGGCTGCAATATAGGATAATTGTGATTGATTGCATCATTAATTGTTAATATTTATGATTTTGGTTAATTTTTGTTGTTCAGTATGAACCCTGGTGAGGTTTTACATATTACATTCAAGGCAAGGCTCACGTGCACCAGTTGCACGGTGCAATTCAGGATGGATATTACGAATTATGCTGAAATGTATGACATATTCTGAGTAAAGGTATTATAATATATATACTCAGAACAGGTGATACTTTTAAGCATAATCGGTGTTACATTTTAACCATGATACATTTGTCCAAATTATGTAATACCTTTAGGCATAAATAATAGTACATTTTGGTCCATGACCCGAATTGTACAGATTAACTGATGCACAATAGACCTTCCCTATATTCAAAGGGAAACAAAATATGGCATCAAATATGTGGCCAACATTTAAAAAATTCTACTTCAGGTTCTTAAGTGAAAGCCTTCCTTCAAATAAGTGAATTATTATATGCAAATCTTGGCCAAGTCTGTTCAATTTGTTTGCTCTTCGTCCGCTGCTTCATTCCTATAGCCAATGGCATAAAAATAAGTTAAAATTTTGGAAGGGACGACGCATATCCCTCTAAAAGTAATGATCTTTTAAATTTTATATATTTTACTTTATAAAATTTTCGAAAGGAAATACACAAATAAGTTTACAAAACTTGGTGATCACGTGGTTAAGGTAAATGTTATATCGAGGGATAATGTTGGTGTAAAGGTTCTCATTCCTCGGTTGTCCGTGACTCCTTCAAATACGAGAATGCCCTTTAGATTTCAGCATAGACAATTTTCATTTTACCATTACTTATGCGATGATGATAAACAAAAGTCATGGAAAATCACTTAACCATGTTGGTTTGTTCTTGAAGAAGCCTGTTTTTTGTCATGGTCAGTTGTATGTTGCTGTCTCTGGCGTCACGAATCGGAAGGGCATGAAAATGTATGTTACTATCTCTCGCGTCACGAATCGGAAGGGCATGAAAATTTTAATATGTGATGACGAAGATCCAGAAAGAAGGACTACGACAATTTTTATGTTCAAGGAAGTTTTTCAAAGTTTGTAATCGTTATACTTTTTTTGACATTAAATATTTCATGATAATATAGATAGTTTAAATATTGATATTTGTTTATTTTCGTGTTGTTATTCGGATCATCGTATTATATTTTACGTCAATAAAGATAACTTTTTATGTGAGGTCATCAGGTTATATATATTTTAACACTCGCGACTTAATTTTCAACGATTAAAAAAATTCGCATTATGAATAGAACATTTATCAGTGTGTGAAAGTTTTCCCGTGCATCGCACGGGCACGACACTAGTATATATCAAGAAAAGTTGATTTTTCATAAATGTTGACTTTGTCAAATCTATTTTTATCTTTATTAGCAAAAACAAAAAGAGAAGGATTAAAAAATTAATCATTCCCTCTTAATTTTTGGGGCTCAAACCTGGGCATCTCCTTAATGTAAACAATAGTAAGCAAGAAATTCAAATTTCACAGAATTTTCACAAATTCATTCAAACTTTGGGAGAACAGTTTGGTGGGAAAAAAATTCCACCATTAAATTTTCATTCCTACAACCTGCTTTACAAGTTCAACATAAATGTTCAAAATTTACAACTCCCTCCCAAAAATTTTGAAATTCTAACTGAAAGGCTATAAATTACAGCATTAAATGTGCCAAAAAATACACATCATCTTCAAGTTTCAGCAACAACAGTTCTTCAAATATAATTAAACAGAAATGGTTTGCACTAAAACTGGTAAAAATCTAGCTCCATCAGACCGGATCCAAATTGCTCAGTTCTTAATTGCTAACAGCACATCTGGTGTTGTACATCATGGCAAAATAAAGGAAGTGGCTACATCATTTGAAGTTAGTCGTCGAATAGTTCAATACATTAGGAGGCTACAAGAGAGCAAATATTAGTAGGTCTAGCTGTTACATTCAAGCCCAAAAAAGACAGCATCGGGATGATTAAAACTGAGTTAGATGTGGAGATGATGAAGAGCATACCCTTTTCAAATAGAGGCACCATAAGAAGACTAGCCAAAGGCTTAAATGTGAGCAAAAGCAAGGTGAGCAGATGGATGAAAGCCGATTTGATCAAACCTCACACTGCCATCAAACTTGCTTTAATAGAAGCAAGCATGCTGCAAAGGCTAAAGTACAGCCTGAGCTCATTGCACTTTGACCACCAAACAAGTACACTAAGGTATAACTCAATGCACAATGTAATTCACATGACGAGAAATGGTTTTACATGCAAAGATGCACCGAAAGAGCATACAAATTAGAAGGTGAGGATAACCCATATAGATCATGCAAAAGCAAACGATATATCCCTAAAGGGATGTTTATGTGTGTTGTGGCAAGACCACAATACTCAAGCCTAGGTGATCTTTTGTTCGATGGAAAGATTGACATCATTCCATTCACAACAAAAGAACCAGCTCAACGCAACAGCAGAAACAGAACAAGAGGGACATTGGTCACAAAGCTAATCGACACTGTGAATTAAATATCTTGGATTTGGGGTTTTCTGGAGCTATTCAATCACTCCAAGTGGAAACTTCATCACACACTGTTGAACAGTTAGTCAGAAATGTGCTTAAGTCTTTTGAAGATTTTGAGGTAAGCAAGCTTCACAACATTTTTCTAAGCTTACAAGCTTGTTTGATCGAAGTAATGAAGTTGAAGGAACACAATGGCTACAAGTTGCCCCATTTAGGAAAACCAACCTTAATTGGAGAGGGAAAACTGCCCCTAACTCTAGAAGTTGATGAAGCAATAGTGAGGGAAGGTATAGAATATCTAATGGCTCATGAGCAAGCACAACGACTATATGATATTCGTGGTTTGATGTCTGATCTAGGCTATGCTTAGGGACTATTTCATTCAGTTTTTCATCTTGGGATTGTGTTTATAGCTTAAACACATTGAATGTGTGCATTTTGGTTAAGTTGTAAACACTCAGATTTCAAATTTTTATTCTACAGCGAATAATGACTCGTTTATTATCAAATTATCATGTTATTTTCAAAATTTAGCACTCAGAAAAGTATCATCACAGGCCATTTACGGACCGAGTATGCAAGTTCATTCAGGACAGAGAAAGTATCCAACAAATCTAAAAAAACTGGATAGCAAAACAAAGTGCCACCAACATTTTTTTCCCTCAACTTTTTTTCACAAATTTAAACTATCAGCTCCAAAAAAAGGGACATAATTTAGTTTGCACCACTCACAGCCCAAGCAATAGTCATATAAAAAGGACATCATTTAATTACACAACTCACAGAACAATCAATTGAGGACAAAACTAGATAGATCAACACATTGCCACCAACAATTTTTTTCCTCAACAAATTATCACAGATTTAGACTATCAGCACGAAAAAAAGGTACATCATTGGTACACGTGGTCGTGCATGCACTTTTAGGTCAATTTAAGTGTCTTTTTACGGGCTTTTATGTGCATATTCACATGTGTTTTGTGCGTTTATTTCTTATTGCGCAGTTTGATGTGTTTAGTTTGTTTCCATGCCAAAACAAGTGAATTAAGACCAAAAAACAGGTTTTGAAGATCTCAAGTTGACGATTGAAACTAAAGGGGAAAAGAGAACAAGGAAGAAACAGGACCTCGCCCGAGTTGGTTGAGCCATGCCCGTGTCCCAAGCCGTGGTCGAGGCAGACTAGCCCACGATCGTGGTCAATCGTCCAGAAGACTTGGCCAAATTTCAGCCTTCAATGCCTCGTTCGAGGCAAATTCAGGCCACGCCCGTGGCGGACCAAGGCCCACGGTCGCGACTAGATACAGCCACGTCCGTGGCTAAGGACCCAGAAGATGGGGTGAAATCTAACCCAACCAGACCGCGACCAAGGTGAGACAAGATCTCGGCCATGGCAGCTAAAGATCTTGTCCAGGGCAGATTTGCAACTCGACCGTGGTCACAGCCCAGAACACTTGGGCCAAAACCCAATCTAGAAGATTGCGGTCGAGGCAAATCTGGTCCGTGCCCGCAGCCCCAATCTGGGCCCAAAACCCTTGTTTCTCATCGCACCTGCGGCCACTTGTGTGCCACGGCCGCAGCACGGACCCTTGTTTTAATAACCAAAACACGTTTTTGCCCAACTCTGAACTAGCACTTTCCCCTCTATATATATAACATCCAATTTGAATTAGACCTATCTTATATCATATTTCCAGCCACTTTTGAGTCACCATCATCCTCAACGACATGATTAGGAAGAAGATTGAAGACTTTTCAGTCCTCAACCCAAATTCTTGGTTTAATCTTTGAGTTTATCATGTTTTCTTGTATTTCCTTCTATTTTCTGATTGTATTAGCTGTAATGGGTGGCTAGAACCCTTTTATTCACCCTTGATCAATGTGGAACTTTGAGTTGAAGATATTTATGTGATTGTTGCGGTTAATGTTACCGAATGGATTGTGTATTCAAGTGTTTTGTGTTATTTATTGTTATTGATTCATATTTATGAGTTGATTGTTGGATTGATCACCCTTTAGGAGATTTATGAATGTGTTGCTAGTAGTCGAGATTGCTCTCCGTAATTGTAGTATTTTCGACTCTTTTGTAGCAAACAATGAATGTTCATTGGTGATCACATAAAGTTCGACCTCTAAAATCGAGCTTATGAGTTTTATGTCGTATTTATCTTTTTGTCTTGGTGCCTAATGCATTTGATTATTAATTCTAAGAGAGCTTGTTCGAGGATTTGGTTAAATCGAATAGGGTTACTCGAAGAGCTTGTTTTGATTAACTAAAATTAAGAGACAACAAGACTATTAGAGCTTGTTAATAGTCTTGAGATAAGGGCTTGAATCACAATTAATTGGGCATTAACAATTGTTGCATAAATTATCTAGACCAAAGGGAAGCACGATCAAGGGTGGATCGTTTTTAATATTTGAAAAACAAAAATAAAAAAATCTATTCTATTGTCTTTGACCATTTGCTTACTTGAATTCTAGTATTAATAGCTTGCAATCTCGTTTAATTGCTTTTCATTGCTACTTGTAGGTTGTTAGTTGATCATTAAAATCCCCCCAACCTTTATTGCTTTCTTAAGTTGTGTAATTAGTACATATTTAATTTCAATTGCTTGGTATGAAAATCGAAACTAATCGGCCGTTCCCTGTGGGATCGATCCTTGCTTGCCACTCTACTTAGTTGGGTAATTTGTAAGGTTAGTATTGTTATTACAATACGATATTAATTTGGTAGCATATTCGATGCATATACCAAATTTTGGCGCTGTTGCCGTCAACGGTGCTGATTAGTGTTGTTTTTAGTATTCAAGCACTATTTTTAGTTTTATAGATAATTGGTTATTTGTTAGTGATCTTGATACTTACTATAATTTTTCTTGCTTGTTGCATATTAGTGGATGTTCACGCGCTCACATTGAGAGAAAGGGCTATTATTAGAACCGGATATTGTCGAGCGTGAGCAAGTTTTGAGAAGACAAGCTCGGTTATTTGAGCGAATCAGAGGAGAATTTGAGGGATTGGATATTGAAGTTGAAGAGACAGCCAAGCTAGAAGACATGGCAAATGAAGAAGTGCCGGAACGAACAATGAAGGAATTGGCCAACCACAAGGGTTGCACATCAACCCTTGCTCATTATGTTTCCAGAGTTGGGTGATGATATCCCATTTGAGCTCAAATCAGGATTAATTCACTTATTGCCATCATTCCATGGGTTGTCTGGTGAATATCTTCATAAACACTTGAAAGAATTTCATATAATTTGATCGAGCATGAAACCTACGAAAGTGACTGAAGAGCAGATTAAGTTGAGGGCCTTTCCGTTTTCATTGAAGGATCTGACTAAAGACTGGTTGTACTACCTCCCTCCCGGCACTATTGCCAATTGGGAACAAATGGAGACGTAGTTTTTATAGAAGTACTTTCCAGCTTCAAGAGCAACAAACATAAGGAAAGAAATAAGCGGGATCTGACAGTGCCACGAATGAATATTGGGAACGCTTCAAGAAGCTTGTGGCTAGTTGTCCACAACACCAAATAACCGAACAGTTACTCATTCAGTATTTCTATGAGGGGATGTGCTTGACAGACGGGAACATGATCGACTTTGCAATGGAGGAGCGTTTGTTGACAAGACCCCAACAGAAGCACGAGCATTAATTTCCAAGATGGCAGCTAACACCCAACAATTCGGGTGTCGAGAGCCCGTGAGACCTGTTTAGGAAGTCCATGATTCGAATATTGAAGAGAGGTTGGATCAGCTTACCAACCTAGTGAAGAAAGTGGCTTCGAGTAGCATTCCTACTCCGAAGCCCTGCAGAATCTGTCAAACAACCAAACACTCCTCTAATACGTGTCCTATTCTAGGAGAGGAAATGGAGGCTCATGCCAATGCAGTACAAAAGTATCTACTCTAACCCTGCACGCAGAAAATATGACCCATTCTTCAGAGTTACAATCCAGGGTGGAGAGATCACCCTAACTTCAAATATGAGAATCATAATCAGAATATGCAATAGGGAGAACAAGGTGGGCAAAACCGAGCTCCTTACCCTAAGGGGATGTATTAGCAAAAGCAGCCCACAAAATCATCATCTTCAGAGCCATCATTGGCAGACATTGTGAAGAGTTTGGCCACGAGTACAATCCAGTTTTAGAAAGAGTCCTAATCAGGATTTCAAAAACTTGAGACACAAGTCAGTCAAATTGCTTCTTCAGTGTTTCGATTGGAAAATACATAGAGTGGTAAGCTTCATGCACAACCGGAGTGTTATGAATCAGTTCCTCTCACACACAAACAATACACAAACAATAATGAATGAAAATCAACAAAGAAATCGGTCACAAGAAACCGAACAAAGAACAGGAAGAGAAAATGATGAATACAGGGATTTTACGTGGTTCGATCAATGTGATCTACATCCACGGAGGTTCTATACACCTCAATTCACTCCATTAATCAATCAATTACAAGAATTAATCCAGAAAACTAGAAACCCCAATTCACAGGCCGAATTGAGCTTAAGAACCCTAGCAATCTAATTCTCTTGATTGAGTAATGTTTACAGAGGGAAAGAAACGTGAATCAACTCGCAACTTCAAGTGTTTCAATATATATAAACGCCGGAGCTCGAATCAGGGAGTAGAAGTAGTTGTAACCAATTTTGTCTTCAACTGCTCAAAACTGTTTCAGCGAGCTTTCCACAACGGTTTTACATGCAACGATTTTAATCCGTTGCAAATGGCAGTTATAACAACTTTGACTCTGGTTTCCATTTTAACCTCTTTAACTGATCTGGCTAAAACCCGGTTCTCTCACCCGGTTCTCAACATTCTAAACCCAGTTCTGGACTCCTCAAATCCCCTACTACATTCCATGATCACTTGATGATATTGAACTGATGTCTACAAATCTCCACCTCAATGAACTCAAGTGTATTTCATCACCTCAACCTGCCTTGTCTTCCAGGTTTTTAATCACACCGTTCAAGCCCAATCAGGCTTGAGCAATGAACCATCTTACTCCCAGGCACTGCCTTGGTTAGAAAATCAGCAGCATTGTCACTTTTATGGACCTTCCTAACCTCCATAGACCCTGTATCAATCACATCTCTTGCAAAATGTAATCTGACATCTATGTGCTTGGATCTCTCATGGAAAGCTTGATGTTTCACTAGAGGTAAATCACTTTGATTGTCACAATATATAGTAACACAATCCTGCTTGATTCCTAGATCCTTCAGAATGCCTTTTAACCACACAGCTTCCTTGATTGCCTTTGTCAAAGCCATGTATTCAGCTTCTGTAGTAGACAAAGCCACCACTGATTGTTGCACACTTTTCCAGCTAACTGCAGTACCATATAATGTGAAAACATAGCCTGTGATTGACTTTCTGGTGTCAACATTTCCAGCAAAATCAGCATCTGCAAATCCTTCCAAAGGAATAGCCAATTTTCCCTGCTTCTGCAACTTCAACCCCAGACTTGTTGTTCCCTTTAAGTATCTAAACACCTGCTTCAAAGCCTCCCAGTGAGCCTTTCCTGGATTTGACATATGTCTGCTGACTAGGGACACACAATATGCTAAGTCTAGCCTGCTGCATATCATCCCATACATCAGACTTCCAACTCCACTAGCATAAGGCACACTTCTCATGTATGACTCTTCTTCTGTTGACTTAGGACTCTGCTCCTTTGTTAATCGGAGTTGTTGACTTACTGGAATACTCAGTGTCTTGGCCTCATGCATTTGAAACCTCTCCACCACTTTCTGAAGATAATGCTTCTGAGACAACCATATACATATAGCAGCTATGTCTCTAATTATGTTCATACCCAGAATCTTCTTAGCTTCTCCTAAGTCCTTCATATCAAACTCAGAGCTCAACTTCTGCTTAAGCTGATGTATTTTGTGAGTGCTCTTGCTTGCAATGAGCATGTCATCCACATATAACAACAAGTATACAGGATTAGCACTTAAACTTTTATCAACATAAACACAACTGTCATACAAACTTCTGACAAAACCAGCTTTGAACATAAACTCATTGAACTTCTTATTCTACTGCCTCGGGCTTTGCTTCAATCCATATAATGACTTTTTGAGGAAACATACTTTTTCTTCATTTCCTGGAACCACAAATCCCTCTGGCTGCTTCATATAAATGTTCTCAACCAAGTCTCCATGTAAGAAAGCTGTTTTTACATCCAGTTGCTGTAACTCCATGTCCTCTTGTGTTACTATTGACAAAAGTAATCTGATGGAACAGTGCTTTACCACAGGAGAGAGAACTTCATTGAAGTCAATGCCTTCCCTCTGAGTAAAGCCCCTTGCTACCAGTCTTGCCTTATACCTTATCTTATCTGAGACCCCAGCTTCAACCTTCTTCTTGTAGATCCATTTGGAACTTACCAGCTTTTGTCCCTTTGGTTTATCCACCAGTTTCTAGGTGCCATTTCTCTGCAAAGACTCCATTTCTTCCATCATTGCACTGATCCAGTGTTCACTTTCATCACCACTGATTGCTTCTTTGAAGTTCTGTGGTTCATGATTTTCTATGTCTTCAGCAACACTCAGTGCATAATGTACAGTTCCAGCTTGTCCATAAAAATCTGGTTTCTGTATTTGCCTCCTTGGTCTGTCTCTAGCAATGTTGTACTCCCTCAAGTTTGGATTTCTGTGTGTTGTGTCTTCTTCTTCTGAAGAACTGCTACTGGAATGATCAGCCAAATCTTCTTCTCTCTGTCTGTCATGCTCCTCCTGAGTCTTCACCTGAATAGATATCCTTTCTGTTTAAGGGCCTTCATCCTGATTTCCCAGATTCCCAGAGAAATGATATCCCATAATGGACTCATTGAACTTCACATCTCTGCTGATCATCAACTTCTGATTTCCAGATTCCATGCACCATAACCTGTAACCCTTGATTCCCTCTGGATACCCCAGAAACACATACCTGTAGGCTCTAGGATCAAGTTTATCTGATTTCATATGAACATATGCCAAGCATCCAAACACCTTTAATCCTGAGTAATCTGGAATCCTTCTATTCCATACTTCTTCTGGTGTTTTGAATCCCAGAGTTGATGTAGGAGATCTATTTATTAGATAGCATGTTGTGTTTATTGTTTCTCCCCAAAACACCTTTGGCAACCCAGCATCAAGTAACATACACCTGACTCTTTCTAGGACAGTTCCATTGAATCTTTTTGCCACACCATTCTGTTGTGGATTATTGGGAACTGTTCTGTGTCTGGTAATTCCCTTTTCATTATAGAAGGTATTAAACTCAATAGATAGATATTCTAGGCCATTATCAGTTCTTAAATGCTTGAGTTTCTTTCCTCTCAAGGTTTCCATTTGAAGCAACCATGTCTTGAATTTAGTGAAGGCATCACTCTTATTCCTTAAGATGAACACCCATACTCTCCTACGGAAATCATCAATTACAGACATGAAGTACTTCCCACCTCCATGTGTTTCAGTCCTGGATGGTCCCAGATATCAGAGTGGACATAGTCTAGAGGTTCTTGAGTAATGTGAATCCCTTTGGCATAAGGCAGTTTCTGTGATTTGCCCAATGCACATTTGTCATAGAACTCAAGTGTCTTATTTCCAAACTCTCCAATGATCCCTCTTCTGGATAGTTCTTTCAGTCCTCTTTCACCAATGTGTCCCAATCTTTTATGCCACATGGTTAGTTCATTATTAGCCAGAATATTCCCCACACTCCCAACCACTGGTTTTCCTATCAAAATAAACAATCCATTGTGTTGTCTTCCCTTGATTACCAGTTTATTTCCTTTGGTTATGTTTAATTGGCCATCAACGGACTTAAACTCACACCCAGTAGCAATTAGAGATCCTAGGGAGATCAAATTTCTTTTACGTCCAGGTACATACCTTACATTTGCAATTTGCCTGGTGACACCATCAAACATATTGATGTTTACTGATCCAGTGCCTTGAACCCTGCAGGATTGGTCATTTCCCAGCAGTACACACCCACCATCTTCTTTATTGAGGTTTTGGAACCATTCTTTGTGAGGACACATGTGGAATGAGCAGCTTGTATCCAATACCCATTCCAACTCCATTTTTGATTCAGTAACATTCAAGACTTCTGGAGTGTCTTCTCCATGTTCAACAGTGGCAGCTTCTCCACCATGGCCTTCTTTCTTCTTCACCTTCTGAGGGCAATCTTTCTTTAGATGCCCTACTTGCTTGCATTTGAAGCATTTTATGTTCTCTATCCATTCTCCAGGTTTCTTTGGAGCAATATTGCCAGTCTTGTAAATTTTTTAGGTTTGGCCCTTGTTCTTTTGGTAATTCTTCTTGAAATTTACATTCAAACCTTCACCAGATTGAGTCACCTTCTTATCTCCTTGATTCTGTAGGCATTTGGTCTTCAAAGCAGTGATTATTGAGTCATAACTCAGTTTATCCTGCCTTCCAAACATCAAAGTGTCCTTGAACCCTTCCATGGAACTTGGTAGAGCATTTAATACCATTAAAGCTCTGTCATCATCCTCCATAGTTACTCCAAGATCTTCTAGTTCATCAAGAAGTTTAGAAAACTCATCCAGTTGATCAGAAATGTCTTTTCCATCCACCATTTTGAAAGCCAGTAACGTCTGTTTGAGAAATAGTTTATTTGACACAGACTTCGACTGATATAATTCCTCCAACTTGGTCCAAGCCTCCATAGCAATCGAGCATCTTGAAACCTCCCTCAATGGCTTATCTCCTAGACATAGGATGATCATACTTAGAGCCTTTTGATCCACCTCTGCATATGTAGGCTTCTCAACCTCAGTCCATTCATTTTCAGGCATTAATGCACCTACCAGGCCATTTTGTACCAGAATAGCCTTCATCTTGATCTTCCAAAGATGGAAGTCATTTCTCCTTGAGAATTTCTCCACATCCATCTTCATTCCTGACATCTCTGTCTTCTTGTTGTGTGAGAAAGCTTCCCACAGACGGCGCCACTTGTTATGAATCAGTTCCTCTCACACACAAACAATACATAAACAGTAATGAATGAAAATCAACAAAGAAATCGGTCACAAGAAACCGAACAAAGAACAGGAAGAGAAAATGATGAACACAGGGATTTTACGTGGTTCGATCAATGTGTTCTACATCCACGGAGGTTCTATACACCTCAATCCACTCCACTAATCAATCAATTACAAGAATTAATCCAGAAAACTAGAAACCCCAATTCACAGACCGAATTGAGCTTAAGAACCCTAGCAATCTAATTCTCTTGATTGAGTAATGTTTACAGAGGGAAAGAAACGTGAATCAACTCGCAACTTCAAGTGTTTCAATATATATAAAGGTCGGAGCTCGAATCAGGGAGTAGAAGTAGTTGTAACCAATTTTGTCTTTAACTGCTCAAAACTGTTTCAGCGAGCTTTCCACAATGGTTTTACATGCAACGATTTTAATCCGTTGCAAATGGCAGTTATAACAACTTTGACTCCAGTTTCCATTTTAACCTCTTTAATTGATCCGGCTAAAACCCGGTTCTCAACATTCTAAACCCGGTTCTGGACTCCTCAAATCCCCTACTACATTTGATGATCACTTGATGATATTGAACTGATGTCTACACGGAGATCAATCCTAAAAATGTCAGTGCGATCACCCTGAGGACTTGGGTGGTGCTTGGAGAGCCTAACAAGCCCGGGCATCATTTTGGGGGTGAAGAGAAAGTTGGAAATGAGGGAAAGTGTACTGAAGAACAGGCCACGCCCGAGGCACCAAAGGCCCTCGACCTTGGCCAACTTGAGCATTTTGAGGAAAATCTCACTGGGAAGGTTTCCTCGAGGAGTCCGATGCCTCACCTACGGTGAACACCTCGACCGCGACCACCGACTGCCACACTTGCAGCTTCCTGCAGTAAGAAACATGGAAATATTCTGGGTCATTTACCACGGCCGCGGGCACTGATGCCTCGGCCGCGGCCCCTGAAGATCCAAGATTCCACAATTCGATCCCTATTCCTATTCCACCAGTTCCCTTCCCAACCCAAATCAAGAGGGTGGTAGATAGAAATAAGGATCGAGAAATTCTTGAGGTATTCCAGAAGGTGGAGATCAACATCCTATTAGTCGAAGCTATGAAGCAGATTCCTCGTTATGCCAAATTCTTGAAAGATTTATGCACCAACAAGAGAAGGCTTAAAGGCAACGAGAAAGTTCTCATGGGTGAAAGTGTATCAGCAGTTTTTTCGGAAGAAACTTCCACAAAAATGCAAGGATCCAGGGATGTTCGTAATCCCATGCAAAATCAGTAACTGTAGGGTCGAACGAGCTATGCTTGATTTGGGAGCGTCGATCAACGTGATGCCCCGATCAATATTTCATTGTTTGAATCTGGGACCGTTGAAAGACACAAAGGTGGTCATTCAACTAGCAGATCGCAACACCTCATTTTCGAATGGGGTAGTTGAAGATGTGTTAGTCGAAGTGGACAACCTTGTGTTCCCAGCTGACTTTTATGTTAGATATGCAAGGTGATGCGTCTAAATCCACACCAATTTTATTGGGAAGGCTATTTTTGGACACTTCCCAAACTAAAATTGATGTACATGAGGGAACCCTCACGATGGAGTTTGACGGTCAAGTTGAAAAATTTAACATATTCGAGTCAATGAAATTCCCAGAAGATGTGCATAGTGTCTTTTCGATTGATATTATTAACCCTATGGTAGATGAAGTTCTTGAGTGTTATTGTAGGGATCCGGATGCTATTGAACTTACAAACCGCTTGGAGAAAGTGGAACCTTGGGAGACTAATGGAGCGTTAGTGGAAACAGTGCCTCAACTAGACCCTCCCAAGCAATTCCGATAGAAATACGATCCAAAGTTCATCCCTCTTCCGGATACACATGAGAAGACACTTCCTTCCACCATCAAGGCTCCTACCCTCGAACTCAAATCCCCCCGACTCATCTCAAGTATACATAACTCGGAGATGGAGAGACACTCCCGGTGATCATATCATCGAAGTTGACCCTAAGCCAAGAAGAAGCATTGATAGAAGTGCTTAAGGAGAATAAAGGAGCATCGGTTGGACTATTGCCGACATAAAAGGCATTAGTCTGTCTCTTTGCATGCATCGCATCTTACTTAAGGAAGATTCGTAGCCGAGTAGGGAGCCACAGAGGAGACTCAACCTACCGATGATGGAGGTGGTTAAAAAGGAGGTGATTAAGCTACTCGATGTGGGCATTATTTACACTATATCGGATAGCAAGTTCGTGAGTCCAACGCAAGTCGTGCCTAAAAAATTCGGCCACAAAAGTTGTGGAAGGCAAGGATGGAGAGATGATACCCACCCGTTTGCAAACAGGGTGGAGGGTTTGTATTGATTACAGAAAGCTCAATGCCATGACACGCAAGAACCACTTTCCCTTGCCGTTTATTGATAAGATGGTAGAAAGGTTGGCTGGTCACCCATACTATTGCTTCCTCGACTAATTCTCCGTATATTTTTAAGTGGCAATTGCACCCAAGGATCAGGAGAAAACGACATTCACATGTCCATTCGGCACGTTTGCTTGGAGAAGGACGCCCTTTGGGCTTTGCAACACGCCATCTACTTCCCAGATATGTATGCTAAGTATATTCTCTGAATATATTGAACACATAATTGAAGTATTTATGGATGATTTTAGTGTATACGGGGAGTCATTTGAAAAGTGTCTAGAGAATCTTGTCAAAATTTTAAAAAGATGCGTGGAAACAAACCTTGTTTTGAACTGGGAAAAGTGTTACTTTATGGTCGAACAAGGTTTTGTTTTGGGGCATGTTATTTCTGTAAAGGGAATGGAGGTAGATAAATCAAAAGTCGATATTATTGCTTCTTTGCCTTACCCCGCAAATGTGCGGGAGGTTCGCTCTTTTCTTGGACATGTAGGTTTTTCATCATCAAAGACTTCTCAAAGATTGCAACCCCTTTGTGCCGATTGTTGCAAAAGGATGTCGAGTTTGAAATGACCAATGAATGCAAGGCTGCATTTGACATACTCAAAGAGAGGCTCATTATACCTTCAATCATCCAACCACCAGACTCGAGCCTCCCTTTTGAGATTATGTGTGATGCGAGTGATCAGGCAGTAGGTGCAGTTTTGGGCTAAAGGAAGGAGAAATCTGCACATGTTATTAATTATGCCCCACGAACATTGAACCCGGCACAGGCCAATTATACCACCACCGAGAAGGAGCTTCTGGATTGTCTTTGCTCTTGAGAAGTTCAGATCTTATTTGATTGGTACTAAAAT
Organism: Ajuga chamaepitys; assembly: GCA_958295605.1. Classification (NCBI taxonomy): domain Eukaryota; kingdom Viridiplantae; phylum Streptophyta; class Magnoliopsida; order Lamiales; family Lamiaceae; genus Ajuga; species Ajuga chamaepitys. The sequence goes on along the minus strand of OY282497.1, from coordinate 30,127,933 downwards.
TATTGTTGTCACTGACCACGTAGCCTTTTGGTTCTTGATGTCGAAAAAGAAAGCAAAACTGAGGCTTATACGGTGGATACTATTGTTGCAAGAGTTTTACTTGGAGATTAAAGATAAAAAGGGGGCAGAAAATTTAGTGGTTGGCCCTTTGAGCCGGGTAAATCATGACGGAAGTGAAGAGCCTTTGAGGGAGAGCTTCCTAGATGAGCAGTTATTCATGGCATCAGATTCAAGTACCCATGGTATGCCGATTTGACAAATTACTTGGTGAGAGGAGTATACCCCCGATAGGATGAATAAAGCCCAAAGGGATAGATTGAAAAGTAGGCGGAACACTATTTTTAGGACGATCCATATTTGTAGAAACATGGTTCAAATCAAGTGATGCGAAGGTGCATTCCGAAAACAGAGGCTCAATCGATACTTGCTTTCTGTCACTCCTACGCATGTGGAGGACACTTTGGTCCAAAGAGGACAGTGCACAAAAGTTCTCGAAAGTGGGTTCTTTTGCCCAACCTTATTCAAGGATGCCTACACTTTTGCAAATCATGTGACAACTGTCAAAAGACAGGGAACATTTCGCAGAGGAATCAAATGCCCCAACATCCAATAATGGTGTGTAAAATTTTTGACATTTAGGGCATGGATTTCATGGGCCTATTCCCATATTCTTATGGGAATCTTTATATCCTATTGGCTGTGGACTACATGTTCAAATGGGTGGAAGCAAGGGCTGCTCGAACAAATGATTTAAGGGTTGTTGCTGACTTCGTCAAGTCCAACATCTTTGCAAGATTTGGGATCCCGAGAGCCATCATAAGTGATAGGGGCATGCACTTTTGCAACCGAACCATCGATACACTCTTCAAGAAGTACTCAGTTTTGCATAAAGTACCTACTCCATATCATCCACAGATGAATGGGTTAGCCGAGACTTCGAATCGAGAGATCAAATCAGTGCTAGAGAAAACCGTTCAACCAAACCGGAGGGACTGGAGTTTGAGACTTGATGATGCATTATGGGCATGCCGGACTGCCTACAAAACTCCTATAGGTATGTCGCCGTATTGCCTTGTTTATGGCGAACCGTGCCATCTTCCGGTTGAAGTTGAGCATAAGGCCTATTGGGCCATCCGAAGATGTAACATGAGCTTAGATGAGGCGGGTGTGCATCGAAAACTTCAACCCCAAGAGCTAGAAGAGATTTGGAATAAGGCTTTCGAAAATGCTTTGATATATAAGGAGAAATCCAATGCCTTCCATGATGCAACAATTTCCCTAAAAAAATTCGTTGTTGGAGAGAAGGTACTTCTGTACCACTCGAGGTTGAAATTATTTCCCGGGAAGCTTCGTTCGAGGTGGATTGGACCATTCATTGTCAAAAAAGTATTTCCACATGGGGGGCCATTGAAATAGAAAGCAGTAAAACGGGCAAGGTTTTTATGGTGAATGGACATTTTCTAAAGCCGTACTTCGAAAGTTGTCAAGACAATCCCGATGAAGAGGAACGAGTAGAAGACCTATCACTGAGCTAAACGAGCCTTCGTCGAGCCAACGACGTTAAACAAAGGCGCTTGTTGGGAGGCAACCTAGCGGTTACTTATTTTTGCATTTTGAATTCGTAGTTTAGTAGTAGTTTTACTATTATTGTAGTATTTTGAACTGTTTTGTTTAGATGTGTGTAGGTACCAAACAAGCCATTCAAGGAGATAGTTTGAAATGGGGGTGAAAGAGTCCAAAATGGAGGAATTACACTGAAGAAATCACCGTGGCCGAGGTCTAATACGCCTCGCCCGCGGGCCTCCAACGAAGAAAAATATGATAACCTTCTAGACAGTTCACCACGCCCGTGGTGTTCTCATGCCACAACCGAGGTGAGATCACACCACGCCCGTGATCCGTTCATGCCATGTCCATGGTGAAGATGCTCAGAAAATCTCAAAATCCACTAGACGAAATACCACGCCAGCGGTGAAATGGGCCGCACCCGTGGTGGCCCTCCTGCTCGCCCGAGTCATGTCCACGCCACGCCCGAGGCTAAAGAAGTTGAAAAATTACCAAGTCCACCGCATAAGTTACCACAATCGTGGTGAGATCAGATCTCGACCGCGGTGTAGTTGAGCCTCAGGCGTAGCATTCTCAGACCACGCCCGAGGTCGATTATGCTTGAAATCTCTTAAATGCACTGGACGAAATACCTTGGCCGTGTCCAATTAAACGCCACGCCCGCGATGCGTATGAACTTCAAAATCCAAAGCAGGACAAACACCACGACCGCGACGCACATTATCACCATGGCAGCGGCGGGTTACCAGGTATAAATAAGCGACGCGGGCGAGTTAGGTCAGAATTTCTTCCCCCCTCGCGATTTTGCGCAATACACACATAAACCCACTAATTCACCAATTTCTCCTCAATCAAATTCTTTCAAACTCACGCAATCACTCACCTACATCGCCACACACACTTCTATCTGATCGATTTTAGATTTCGAGCAAATTTGGAGTCGGGTCGAAAAAGGGCGCGAAAAGCAAACTTCAAAGTTTTTTCGATTAAATTCGACCGGTAAGTACGGCTATCCTTATCCCTTGGTCTTTTATTACTTATTATAGAATTCATTGTTAGATTGGGGACAAATTTTGTGTTAGAATAGCTATTACGTTGATGTTGGTTATACACGCACATAATGTAGTGACTTTTTTTACCAATATTGAATTGTTTTGTGCATTCTAATACTCGATTTATTGTGATAGCCTTAGTATTTACATGTTGATTGTTGTGGAAGATGATTAGGGTGAAAAATCTTAAGTTTGGGGGTTGAATTTGGTTGTGGCATATTACCAAACACATGGCATGCATTTCATTATTGTTATTCTTTTGTAGCTTGCTTTGATTGATATGCTCAATTCTTAGGTCAATTGGTTGAAATTGTGGTGCAAATTAGACAATTTTAGATTCTAGTTTTGTAATGAGGTAAATTGACCTATTTTTGTTGAGTATTGATCAATTTTAGTTGCAGTAGGATAGTGATTGTAAATGTTTGACCTATGTGCAAATTGTGCCAAGTTGATCGAATTATCCATTTTGTAAGTTCATTCATTGAGTACTTATTGTTTGAATGCGAATAATTGGTATAATGAATTTAATTTTTATTGGACTTTTCGATTGAACTTGATGTGCTGATTGGTGATGAAGTTTAACACTAGATACACAATGTTGATTAGTTTTGTTAAACTCGGAAATTTAATTTGTGTGATTTTCTTTTTATAGGATAAATGGGACCCTCCAAGAAGACATCCAAGAAAACTACTAGCAAGAGTGCCACAACAAACAAAAGCACAACAAGTAAAAGCAAGGGTAAAGGGAAATTGATGATCCGGAAACTCATTCAACAAGAACCTGAGATCGAAATTCTCGGAGGTTCCAATATCCGCAGAGCCGACTATAGATAGTCGACACTTGAACATAGTGTTGGAAAATCCAGATCATCAGAGTAGATTTGCTAGACTGATGAAGTGTCAGATTGCTGCAACCCGTTACTTCAAGGCTGAATGCTTATCTGCTATGGGAAATAAGGACAACATAGACGAGTTTCTGATAGAGGAGGCCCTCACTACACTATTTACTCCACGATTCACTTACCAAAGATTTGTCCTTGATTTTTTCAGCACCCTCTGGATCTGAGTCAATTCTGAGAAATGTGGCAATAGGACCCATGGCATTTTGTTCCACTTGATGAACAAAAAGAAAACACTTAAGATATTAGAGTTGAGACAGATCTATGGGTTCAAGGAAGACCCATCCCTCACAGATATAAAGAAGATCGACGAATTCAACGTTGGGCAATTTTGGGGGTAAATCACTGTTGCCCCTAACTTGGTTTAACCTCAAGCTTTTGATTCAAAATTTTAAAAAACGAGTTGGATTAGAAGTTCGATCGTAAAATCCTTACAAAAGCTCCCGGTGTTGACATTGTTCGAGAGGAAAGAGTCGGGACTGATAGAAGATATAAGGAGGTTCTAGTTGAGGCTTTCGAGAGGATGGTGAAGGAACTAACAACGAAGAAGAGAAAGAGCCAAAGCAGTATGATCCGGTCTTTAACGGGGCACTTATCACACCTATTCTAGAGCACTTTGGCGTCCCGCTGATCGAATTCAAGGTTGTGTCAGAGTCGTTCTTCCTGGGTTGAGAAGAGTTATCCAATATGAGGGTTGCTTCTTTAGGGCAGCAAGACGGAGCCTCTATCCCTTACGTGATCCAAAATGTAGGCTCAATGCTATGCCTCCCTAACCTAGACCTTACCTACATTAAAGACCTCAAATCCAAGGATAGCCTAGCCTTAAGCTCAGATGCACACCGAGCAACCTCGAGAGACCCAAGTGCACTCGAGTTCCGAGAATACCAGAAAGGCCAGGTATCAGAACCTGCAACAAAAGGGGATGGCACTACAGGCGAAGGTGAGAGCAGCCGACAGTCAAGAATGAGACCGGTATCCGTTGTTCAGTCTCACACAGAATTTCAGCAACAGATTTATGAGAGATTGAGCACAATGGAGGAAAACATTGGGGAGATCAAGGCTGACATCAAGGAGATAAATGAGAATCAAAACAAGCTCCTCGATGCGTTCAACAACATACGAACGTGTTTCGGTGGCCAAAGCTCTCGACCTCAACGGTCTTCCAAATCGTTGTGAGTAGGAGCACCAAGAATATCTTTCCTCTTCTCCAAGAACTTAGTTTTCAACTAACTTTAGGGAGAGAGTGGGGGTAGGATTTTCTTGGCCGCTCCGATTTTCAATTCTCTTGTGCTTCCCTTACCTATTTCATTGCCTGTTGAATAATTAGGCATGTGTGCCTTTTGATTAGCTTGTACTTAATCGCTTGGATTCACGACGTGTGTGCCATTGTGTGAGATTTGCTTGTGTGGTTTTTATTGGATGATTTGATATGATGTTGTTGATTGATTGGCCTGTGTGCCGCTATCTATTGTCCTATTTGATTGGCTTAGTTACTTTGATGTTTTGTCATGTTGATATGTTGGATTTTGGGTACTTACACTCGTAGGAATAGTAGTTTTCATAGCTTTTAGTTAACTCTTAGGTTTGATGTGTGTTAATAAATTGGTTGAGTTTTGTTTGAGCACCAATCCGTACCCCTTTCTTTCCACAAACCTTGGTTTTCAACCAAGTTTGAGGAGGGAGTGGTAGGTGTACGAATTGGCCGCTTGTAAAAAGTTGAATGAACCATGTAAGAATGAGAAATGTGGCATACGATTAATGATGAAAAACTTTTACAATTTTTTGTTTAAATTTGGCTCTTGGAAGGGCATGATAGACTTTGAGACGAAATAGAGCTTACATTCAAAACTTTGGATCATTTTTTTGCTTAGTGAGTTTTTGAACCTTAAAAGATACTCCCATCTTTGGAGTAATTCAAACTTTCTTTCGATATGAAATTCATTGACTGCATCTAATCGTGTCTAGAACTTGCCATGATTCTCTATTTTGAATGAGTCGATGCATTGTGTGACATTGAAAATAATCTTAGGCAATTCTTGACTTGAGCCTATTTCTAAACTTGAAAATATACCCCTTTTCATCAAAAATTTGAAAATTGCCTCTAGTTAACCCCTTGAGCTTTTAACCTCTTGTTTGACATCCAAACTTTACAAGTCGAACCCCTTTCAATTTGAACCTAATTGGACTACATGAGTATGAGGGAGGCGGTTGGAAGGTAGTCGGGTTGAATTTGGGGCAAATCGGGTAGACTAGTAGAAATATATTGAAGGGTGAAGGGAAATCTACACAAATAGGCAAGAATTGAGAACATTAATTTTCTCCAATGTTTGTGAATATTTATTATGTAAAAAAAAATTGAGTCGAATATCGAAAAAAGTCGAAAAATAAAAAAACAAAAGAAAGAGTTGGTTGTATATACTTAGTTGTTGTTTAGATTGGGAGAAGCTAGTGAAATCACAATACCTTGTGATCTATATTCTCAAAAGTTGGAAAGTTCACTAGAAAACACATCCATATGAGAATTAAAAAAAAAAAAAAAAAAAAGATTTGAGTTGTAAGTTGGAGTAAGGTGAAGAAGCCGCATTTTAGGACCGCTTTGATTGGGAAGTGAGAGAGTGAGGTAGAGTGGTTATTGTTTGAGGGGAAGATGAGAGTAGCTAACTCATTTAGTCCATTTTATAGTCACTTTCATAAAAAAATTTCCCACCTTACCCCAAACCAATATTACAACCCTTTTAAAGACCTTTTTTATTCCTTGTCACACATGTCGGGTTCTCGTTCGAAGTTTAGATGATTGGCAAACCTATGGAAGGCTTTTTATGCATCTCAATGTGAGTGTATACACTACCTATTTAATACACTTGAGAGTCGAGAGACACACTCACCCGGTAAGGATCGCAAGTTAAGAGTGTCAAGTCTTGAAAGTAGTTGATATGACTCTATCTCATATGCTCACTTTTATCATGATTGCCTAACTTTTGAAAAATTCTTCTGAAACTAAATTCGCCAGTTAAATCTGCCTTAACACGTGTCCCTCTTCTTTTTTATTTATTTGTTCGGGATGAACAAAGGTCTAAGTTTGGGGAGATTTGGTACACGTGTCCGTGCATGCACTTTTAGGTCAGTTTAAGTGTCTTTTTACGGGCTTTTGTGTGCATGTTCACATGTGTTTTGTGCATTTATTTCTTATTGGGCAGTTTGACGTATTTAGTTCGTTTCCGTGCCAAAACAGGTGAATTAAGACCCAAAAACAGGTTTTGATGATTTTAAATTGACGATTGGAACTCAAGTGGAAAAGAGAACAAGAAAGAAACGGGACCTCGCCCGAGTTGGTTGAGCCACGCCTGCGGCTCAAGTCGCGAATTCAAGCCTCGCCTGAGGTAAATTGAGGCCACGCCCGTGGCAGACCAAGGCCCACGGCCATGACCAGAGATAACCACGCTCGTGGCTAAGGACCCAGAAGATGGGGTGAAATCCAATCCAACCAGACCGTGACCGAGGTGAGACAAGATCTCGGCCGTTGCAGCTAAAGATCTTGCTTGTGGCAGATTTGCAACTCGACCGTGGTCTATAGCCCAGAACACTTGGGCCAAAACCCAATCCGAAAGATCGCAGCCAAGGTAAATCTGGGCCGTTCCTGCAGCCCCAATATAGGCCCAAAACCCTTGTTTCTCACCGCGCCCGCGGCCACTTGTGTGCCACGGCCGCGGCACAACCCCTTATTTTAAAAACCCAAACACGTTTTTGCCCAACTTTGAACTAGCACTTTCCCCTTTATATATATAACATCCAATTCGAATTAGACCTATCTTATATCATATTTCCAGCCACTTTTGAGCCACCATCATCCTCAAGGACAAGATTGGGAAGAAGATTAAAGACTTTTCACTCCTCAACCCAAATTCTTGGTTTAATCTTTGAGTTTATCATGTTTTCTTGTATTTCCTTCTATTTTATGATTTTACTAGGTGTAATGGGTGGCTAGAACCCTTTTATTCACCCTTGATCAATGTAGAAATTTGAGTCGAAGATATTTATGTGATTATTGCGGTTAATGTTACCGAATGGGTTGTGTATTCAAGTGTTTTATGTTAATTGTGGTTATTGATTCACATTTATGAGTTGATTATCGGATTGATCACCCTTTAGAAGATTTATGAATGTGTTTCTAGTAGTCGGGATTGTTATCCATAATTGTAGTGCTTTCGACTCCTTTGTAGCAAACAATGAATGTTCATTGGTGCTAACATAAAGTTCGGCCACTAAAACAGAGCTTATGAGTTTTACGTCGTATTTATCTCGTTGTCATGGTGCCTAATGCATTTGATTATATAATCTAAGAGATCTTGTTCGAGGATTTGGTTAAATCGAATAAGGTTAGTCGAAGAGCTTGTTTTGATTAACTAAAATTAAGAGACAACAAGGCTCTTAGAGCTTGTTAATAGTCTTGAGATAAGAGCTTGAATCACAATTAGTTGGGCATTAACAATAGTTGCATAAAGTATCTAGACCAAGGGGAAACACGATCAAGGGTGGACCCTTTTTAATACTTGAAAAAAAAATAAATCAATTCTACTGTATTTGATCATTTGCTTACTTGAATTCTAGTATTAATTGCTTTCAATCTCGTTTAACTACTTTGTATTGCTACTAGTAGGTTATTAGTTAATCATCAAAAACCCCTCCCAACCTTTATTGCTTTCTTAAGTTTTTTTTTCCTACACATTTAATTTTAATTGCTTGGTACTAAAATCGAAATTAATTAGCCATTCTCTGTGGGATTGATCCTTGTTTGTCACTCTACTTAGTAGGGTAGTTTGTAAGGTTAGTATTTTTATTACAATACAATAGTAATTTGGTAGCGTATTCTACGCGTGTACCACTATATCATGTAGTTTAAACATGTCACAACCCAATCAAGAAACATGCTGAAAAGAACTAGACAACATAGCAAATTACACCGATAGTATTTTTTCCTCAACAAATTGGAATAGTTATCTACTATCAGCATGCAAAAAAGGGGCATCATTTAGCACAAGAAATAGTCTCAACAAAAGGGACATCAATTAACTATACAACTCAAAACACAATCAATTTTGGAAAAAAACTGGACAACACAGCACAATTGCCACCAACTGCTGTTTTTCCTAAAAAAATTGTCACAGATTTAAACTATCAGCATGGCAGAAAAAGGGGCATCATTTAGTTTAGACATGTTACCACCCAATCAAGAAGCACAAAGTAAACTGGATAGTAAAGAAGCCGACTAACATCAATTTTTTTTTTTCATCAATAAACTTTCACAAAGCCAATATTATCAGCAGCCATAAAATGGGCATCATCAGAATTAAACATTCTACAACCCAATCAATTATCACCTTAGAAAAATGGACAACTAACAAGAAAGCTACCAACATTTTTCGAAGAATACAAGCATAGATAAGTTCCAGATCGTGTCACAGACACTAAGAAAAGGAGGGTAAAAGAAAACTAACCTTCGAAAAAATAGGAAACCACAAAGTCAAAGACTCGCGGAAAAACCTCATTTTCTCCTTCGAATCAAGCCATTCGTTCACCTGCTCGACCCCAGAATCCAGATCTGCACTTTCTCGAACATTGACACACTTGCATGGAAGCGGAACACATATCAAATTTCAGATCTAGTTCTTTTTCATCAAGGAAGGGCTGAATCGCTTCAGTTTCGATGATTCAAGAACATACGAGCCCTCAGAATCGGAAACGTAGATACCAGGCAGCAGTGATTCTTCACAAGAATCATAGATCTAGAGAAATGGAGAGTGGATCTGGGATTAGGAGTGAAAAGGAAGGCTAGAAGGTTACTCTGAACAACGAAGATGAGCAGCGACGCAGTGAAGAGAGCACCCAAGATCTAGAGTGAGAGAGAAGAATGTCGATCATTTAGGATTTCTGGTGAGAGAGAGAGAGAGAGAGAGAGAGAGGGAGAGAGAATCCACACTGTAATGGGATATTGAGTTTGGATGGGGTAGGTTAATGGGTGGGTTATGATTAGTGGGCTATTAGATTTAGGGGGTTAGTTTAATTTAAGTAAAAATTAGTGATGGCAGATTTGTGAATATAAGATTAATGCGGGGTAGAAATCTATTTCCTTATTTGGAAAGTGTACAAAATGGGTGGGACATCCCGATTAGGGAAGTATGAAAGTTCATTCAGGACGGAGGGAGTATAATTTTTATAATATACTTTTTATTTGTATAAAAATATATAATCAGAAGATATTTATTAGGATTAAGTTAATTGATTTTATTGTTTATATAATAGTTTTATGAATTTTTCAATTAACTAATGATGAAAAACATATTATAGTCTATATTTATTGAACTCGCTTGTGCTCAATTAGCCTCGATTGAGTGATTTCATGAACCTAGACGATATTCGATAAATGAAATTCGAGTATAGCTTCATAGTTAATAAATCAAATTTAAGTTTCGAATATTAGATTCGAATTGTTTCGATCATATCTGAGAGAGGGGGAAAGAAAATGTGACTTATTAAGTTAGACATTAAAAGCAACATCAATAGGTCCTTAAAGAGTAAGAAGAAAAAGAAACAATAAAAGAACAACATTATTATGTTTCCTAATGCTCTTGTAACTCGGCTTATACTGGCAAAATACTTTCTTAATACTTCTCTTGATTTGGCACATGTAGGTCACAATCCTAATTATACTTGGAAGAGTATTTCACAAGCCCAAAGCTCAGTTAAATGTGGAATGGCATGGTGTTGGGAAAGAACGTAGCAGAAAGATTAAGTGCGAACAAACGTAAACGAGAAATCGACAATGCAAATAACACTGAATTCAACGTGGTTCACTAACAAATTGTTAACTACATCCACCCAAACAAGAGGAACCAATTCATTATGATAAAGTGTTAACAATATAGGACTGAGACTAATTTTGACCCCAGGTCAACTGAGAACTCTCTATCCTAATGACCAAATGACTCTAATTCTAAAAATAGAGTCTCAAAACAAACTGAATATCCTAGACCAACTGAATACCAAGTACTCAATAAATACTAACTCTAGAATATCTCAGAATGTTAACCCATGATCAATACAATGCAATAAGACTATTTATAAGCCCCTAAATCCGACTTAAACACAAAATAAATCAAACTGGGCCTAAAAACGCTTAGGCCCATCTTCTGACTGCTTAAACCTGTCGCGTCAACAGATGCGACTGCAACACCTGACGCGACCGCGTTGCATCACTCAGTTCCGCCTGACTAACCAAGCACTTTTTGGCGCGAGCGTGTCCTACCCCGGCACGGTCGCGTTGCATGGAACAACCCCACTAGCTCAAATGTGAGCACTTTTAATGTGATCGTATTGCATTTTGTTGCGATCGGGTTTCCTCTAATGCGTCTTCAAAGAGTTCCTTGGATCAAGCCGTAAGACAAACGACGAACCAAACTGAAGCAGATTCAAGGCACAATTCCTAAAAATGTCCACCTTGACTTGAATCCACAAATGATACAACTTCTCCGGATAAAACTCCACCTCAATTCTAAATCCTCTCACAAATTCAAACATAATTTACCCAAACAATCCAAATGCGCCAGATGTGCCATGAATACCCAAACGTGAGAGTGTCTCCTCGTACCCAAATTGTCCTAAACAAAGGGACACTAACAACTTTTAACAGCAGCGGAACCAAACAAAGTTGAACCTTGCATTCAATTCAAAGTTCCCCTTTTGACGCCCTTCAAAATCATGTTCGAACCCTTGCAGACGTTCAAAAATCCACCTTCACCTTTAAAACTGAAACCCCTACTGTCTAATCGACTTAGTGAAATCAGATTCCTCGTCATAAGTGGAACATGCCTAACATGGCTCAACGTGCACAGTCTACCATCATGTAGCATAACCTTGATTGAGCATATTCTAACCATCTTGCATTTGGAATCATTGGCCAAAGTGATATTTCCACCTTCCTCCTACTTATTGGTTGCGAACCACTCCCTACGCGGACATATATGGTAAGACGCCCTAGAGTCGAGAACCCACGCATAAGAATTATGTGTTTGTTTCTCAGCAACTAGGGCCGAATCCTCATCGGAGTCGGCGTAAAATCCTTCAACAGTATCAATAGTACTTTCCTGCTTCTACTTCACCTTCGCACATGCATACTTCCAATGCCCTGTCTCCCTACTGTAGTAGCAAATATCTCCTGATTTAGGACCTTTGGGGCCTGAATTCTTCATGAACTTCTTTTTCCCCAAATTTCCTCAACCTTGACTACCACTGACTCCTTGCACAGCAGCCTGACTCCCTATACTTGCAACATTCACCGGATGGCGCAACTCTCTAGAATGCAGAGATGATCTCACTTCTTCTAGAGACACATAATTTTCCCAATAACAAATGACTACACAAAATTCTCATACGACGACGATAAAGAAACTAACAAAATCAAAGCAGCATCCTCATCTTCTATTTTAACATCAATGTTACGCAATTCTAATAGGAGTGCATTCAATTGATCTAAGTGTTCATGAAAAGACTAATCTTCGTGCATACGCAGCCCGAACAAACGTTGCTCCAAAAGTAACTTATTAGTAAGCGACTTCGCCATGTACAACTTCTCTAGTTTTGACAATAACCTCTGTGCAGTTTCCTCCCCTGCTACCTCGGTAATGATGTCGTCTTCTAGACACAGCATGATTGTTGAGTGTGTTTTCTCCTCCAAAACGACCATCTCGGCAGACACCGGGACCTTGGCCTCTCCCTAATCCACCATCTTGCCCTTGTCCTTCTTTGACTTTGACATCAACGGCACCCACAACCCTTGTTACTTCAACAACGCTCGTATCTTAATCTGCCATAGACCGAAACTATTCCTCCTTGTGAATTTGTCGATCTTCATGATTCCTCAAACATCTTTCCCACCAAATTATGTAAAATCTAACCAAGCTCTGACACCAGTTGCTGGGAAAGAATGCAACAAAAAGATTAAGTGCGAACAAACGTGAACGAGAAATTGGCAATGCAAATAACACCGAATTTAATGTGGTTCACTAACAACTTGTTAGCTACGTCCACGGTCAAATGAGAAGAACCAATTGAATATGAAAAATTATTTACAATATAGGATTAAGACTAATTTTGACCCTAGGTCAAGTAACGAACTCTCTATCTTAATGACCAACGACTCTCAACCCGAAAATAGAGTCTCAAAATAACTTGAATATCCTAGACCAACTGAATACCAAGTACTCAACAAATACTAACTCTAGAATATCTCAGAATGACAATCCATGATCAATCCAATGCCAATAGGACTATTTGTAAGCCCCCAAATCCGACCTAGACACAAAACAGACCAAACTGGGCCTAGAAATGCGTAGGCCCATCTTCTAACAGCCTAAACCTGTCGTGTCAACTGACTCGACCGCATCCGACACTTGACCCGATTGCGTTGCGTCACTCAGTTCCGCCTGCCTAACTAGGCACTTTTTGGCGGAACCACGTCCTACCCCAGCGCAGTCGCGTTGCATGGAACAGTCCCACCAGCTCAAAAGTGAGCACTTTTAATGCGACCGCGTTGCATTCTGTCGCAGTCACATTGCTTCCAATGTGCGCCTTCAAAGCATTTCTCTGATCCAGCCTTGACATAAACGATGAACCAAACCGAACCAGATTCAAGGCATAAATCCTAACACATGGCGTGAGGGCGATGGAAAGAATATCAACGCTAGAAATGATAATCGGATTTGAATCGAGGATCTGGAGCTGCCTTTGGGAAATATTGTACTAATACCTCCTAACTCCTTTTGTCTCCGATTTTGTGAATGCATGTCTTAATTCTTGGGAAGAAGGTAAGCATAATGTAATGTTTGATCTAGATGGTGTAAAGAAGATTTTGGCTATACCGCTTAGTTCATGATTGCCTATTGATCGACTTTTTTAGAAATTGGCAAAAAATAGACATTTTACAGTGGAATCAACTTACTATTTAGCGGCCCAATTATTTTTTGAACTGGGCACCAATTCGCCAAGCTCGGGTAATCCCACAGTGATATGGATGAAAATTTTAAACATGCCAACCATCCCAAAAATTAGGCCTTTTTGTATGGCGTGATTTTATTGACGCACTCCCCATTCTATCAAATCTCGTTCAACAACATATGTTGACTGACGCACATTGCCTCTTATGTGGCGAGAACAATGAGACCGTAGACCATTTATTTCTCCATTGTTCAGCCTTCGAGTACGCATAGAGAATAAGTACTATCCGAGTACCTTCCATGACTCCGGAATCTATACCATTTCAAATCAAATTGTGAAATTTGATGGATTCACTGCCCACTAAAGGAATCCCGCTAATGTCGTTCATATTATGGTAGCTTTGGCTTTCGCATAATCAATTTATTTTTAAAGGGGTTGTTGACTGTCGCCAACTTGTTCAGTCTACTATGAAGTTGTTTGATGATTTTAAGGAAGTGATGGGCATGGACATTGCTTCGAGCCCAGCTGAAACATCTTCACCACTATCTACATTAAACTCTCTTCTAAAAGATAAACGAGAATTGCATTTCGATGTTAATAACACGGTATGATTGGGATTTTTTGTCTGGGATGGAGATGCATTACTTGTCGGATCATATCGTACATGAGCCCAAGGTGCGACTACTTTACTTGAGGCTCTTTCACTAACATATGCATTAATGATGACCTTGGAAATGGGTATCACTTCTGTTTTGGTTAAAGGCGATAATAAATCCTTAATGAATATCTTGGCTAAGTAGCTAGTGCTGGTGTGATCTTTGATGATATTTTTTATTTTTTGAATAGATTATAGTGTGAGCAATTTGATTTTGTACCATGAAATGCTAATTATGTAGCACATGCTTTAACACACTGTAAGTTTGATCTGGGCATCAATAGAGTTTATGTGGAAGAACTCCCACCCGATATTTATGTACTTGCTCTTCAGGATATAGGGCATATGCCTGATTGATTATAATCAATGAAGAAAAATAACAATATGTTATCTAGGCAACACCAAAATGTGTTGATTATGCTATCTATTTTTTTCTTTATTTTTTAGAGCTCTCCTGAAGATTAAAGTTTGCACTGTTTACTAAATAACAAACTACACCCAAAATTGGAATCATGTTTTATAAATAAAATTTTATATTTTTTCTCATCTAAATAAAGGTAGAATCTTGTAAAAAATCATATATTATTACTTATACTACTTTTATGTAGATTTACTTATTAGATCATGCGTAACTTATTTATGACAACATATTTTTATTTGTTGTCTCCTCCCCAAAAAGTCTGTTAATAATAGTGGTGTTGTTAAAGGTACCTCTTTTAGCAACAATTTAAAACCATTGTCTACTTCTAAGAGGATAACAGGTTATACAACAGATTAAAAATGTTGTCTAATATTGTTTTAAGAACAATTTTTATGCATTATTTTTTTTATATCAGTATGTTAATTGTTAACAATAGTGTTAATCCTTTCATCGCTAAAAATAGTTGATTGTTCCAGAGACGACAACGGTTTGCACAACAGATCAAAAGTGTTATCTAATATTATTTTAACAATAGTTTTTATCCGTTGTTTGTTTTGTAACATCGTGTTAATTTTTAACAACAATTTTAATCCGTTGTTTCATAGTTAAAAAGCGTTGTCTGATCTTAGAACAACAAAGCATAAAAACTGTTATCTTTCTTTACCAAAATTGTTAAAAAAATTATGTTGTTTTTCATTGGAAGACAACATCTTTATTGTTAAAACTGTTGTTATATTGCATATTAATACCCAACAATCACGATATCATATTGGTGTTTCACACGCATTACATTAATGCCATCTTCCCACTGTATATACACAAGCACAAGCTCTAACTACCACCTAAAATTAGTTGAATAGATTGATAACATAAACCTAGAATACACACTGTGTGTTCTAAGTGGTCGAGATTTAGAGAGGGGGAATAAACCTCTAACTGTTATTGATTTTTCTTCCGTAACAGTAGGTAGTATTTGATGTCGGTTGTAGTAAACTGGTTCTTATTGCAAAGCTTACAATGGTAAGTTCCTGCAGAGCAGTCTGCTTACAACAAGTTGCTTTTTTCGAGACTAACAACAAGAAATACCTTATGAGTTTTATGCACGGCTAAAATAATACAAAAAAATTCAAATAAAAGTAATAATGATAGTAACTTACAACATCAATATAAAATAGGCAAATATAAGGAAAATAAGTACACAAAGAAGTATAATGGTTCGAAGGCAGAGGTAATCCTTCTATGTCCACTCTTCCCTCTCATAGAGAGAAATCTACTAAGTTGCTCACACCGTATAACCTTATTACACAATGCTCAAGTCTCAACATGGCACCCGAAACTAATTTTCACCTATCCATAGAAGGCTACACCTCTGGTTGTGCTGGTTCCTCATAACTAACTAGTCTGGTTCTTCAACTTGAAGTTGCCTCTAAACATTCTTGAATAACTTCAAAGATGTGCAAGCTTCGACAATAAATGTTGAGATTGCGAGAGAGCTTCTTGAGAATTTTCTTTGTAGATGTTTGAGAATATTAAAGTCCAGAATCGTAAGTTCGTGAGAATTATGTATCATTGGTTACTTTTGCATTCGTATCCGTATATATCTCTCTCTTTTGGTCTTCTGCTTCCTCTATTGGTAGCAATAGGGTTTCTCTTTGTTGAAGGGTAAGGACATACCTATTGACATTTAATACTCTTGTACGGAAAAGTAGTCATTGTTGTCCTTTAGCTAGGAGAGTAGGTCAGGGTAGATGAGGCAATGTTAATCTGCAATCTTACTTTTTCTTTTGTCAGGATACATGCCTTCACGTTATTACTTTGGTACTACATGAAAGCTTCTTGTACCCACTAGCTATTTCGAATTTTGAAATTGTTTGACATGTTGACTGTGTGTCCTTTCTACTGACTACTTGCTGCATAATTTGTTGTACGATCTCTGATGCTGTATGTAGCGGGCTCATATTGCTGGCAGACTTGATGTATGCGTTCTTTTATGTAATATTGTTATAGACTCTTTACACCGAGCGAATCTATCTTCCTACAGTGGACTTTCTTTGTTGCTTGCTGCTGATGACTTTACTTTGTCTTCAAGTTGTGACTTTTTTCTAAGTAGAAGCTAGCACTATCTATTTACAATAGATTACAAAATGTTTGGGGGCACTAGTTACAACTATAGTGTGGTTCTTCATCAAAACTATAAATAAACTTTCTAATAATTTCCTTCTTTTTGATGATGTCAAATCCTTAAGTAAATTAAATCTTAAAGTTACATGACAGAAAACTGTTAGTAAAAATACTTAATCATCAAAAGGAAAAACAACATGTAATGTAAAATTATGTGTTGTAATCCTTTTGGCAGAAATATAGTAATTGTCCCATTTAGATAAGCCTTGCTATTACAGTTCCATCAATGATAATTCAGATCAAAAGAAATACATATTACCTCACAACAAGGAATCTAGAATTAATATATGATCTTTATCCTTGTAGTAAGGTACCTTCTCCACCTTTGTGGAGAACGGTAATGTTGTTGCTTAGATTTCTATTGTTGATGCCTGGCTCTACTCATTTTCTATTCCTCTTGATCTCTTTGCCTCCTTACTAGATTAGAGTCTTCATCATTAATTCTCCACCACTAATTGTACAATATTTGTTCAACATTTCTACTCTTTTTGTACTTCAGGAGATATCCTCCATCAGCCACCACTCTTTAGAATGAGAGTTTCTCTTCCCAGTCATCTCTGTTCCTTTGGGATCATACTGCTCTGGAAGCATCCTAATTTCAGTTGCCTTCTAAAGATTTCCAATTGCCCTCTTGTTCCACTTTTAACGTTATTATAGTACCCATCGATTTACACTTGTTGAAGCATCTGATGATCTCTTCCAGTTTCCACTCCTCAATATCCTTCTTTTTTTAATTCCTGTGCAGAAGAATTGCTACAACTAGCAAGGTTCCCATTCTAGATTTAATCATGATCTGGAACCATCCTGCATAACGGTAAAAAAGTAGAATTTGGAGTGGCTTATGTTTGTCTAGCGGGCTGCTGGCTGGCTGGATTTGATTGCTTGATCAATGAGGGAATTTCTTCAAGGATAATTCTGGTTTGGAGGTAGATTTCATGTAGTCTTTCAATTGATTAACAATTTTGCTCTCCAATGTTTCATTAGAATCAACAAATGATTGTTCTAGCTCCTCCGCTACCTGAGCTTTCATCCCCTCAAACCTTCTCTTAGACCTAAGTCCGACAGTGTTTCTTTTTATTTAATTCCAAAGACGTTGATGAAAGTGTTGGCTTTTCCCTTAAGGAAGGCACTATTTTCTTCCACTACTTGTCTTTCATTCTCTGTTGCCTTCATAAAGTTGGCCATGAGTTAATATTGTGTACTTTCCTTCTCTGCTGCTCCCAAGGTGGTAGGAACTATGGAAGCCTTGATGCCTATGACTTGATGTAGCTATTGTACCACTAGGTTATCGATACAATACGTTCATATCATTATACCACTTCTTTGATTGCGTGTGCTGAGCGGACGTGCACATCAACTTGAAAAACTGCTTTATTTCTGCAAACATATCATTATCCCACTATTGAGACTTATTATCTTGTCTCCCTTGACATCTGACTACTACCACATAAACTGAGTGTAAGTGGTTCATGCGCTTTTGTGCTGGATAGCTATCAAGAAGGGAACTAGATCTTGCAAACTTCTTTAGCATTCTCCGGATCAATTGCCTCCTTCCCTTGCAGTAACCTCCTCCCATCTGGTTCACTTTCATTAACAAGAGTTAACTTGTCTTTAAAAGTGCATTGAATCATTACGATTATAAAACTCGTTTCAAACCGCAAGCGTTCGACTTGTGAAAGAGGTAGTTTAAGAGATTGTCAAACTACAGAGAGGGTGTTCTTGTCTAACACACTCAAGGTTAATCAATAACCTAAGTTAGGCTAAATCGAAAATGGTAGCAAATTAATTTATCTCTAACCAACCATCAATTAAACAACTAAAGAAGTAAAAAAACACTCAAGAACTAAGGAATGGGTTCCCAAGGTATATGTTTCACCTTAATCCTAAGATTATATACCAGCAATCATAAATTAACTAATGGGTTGTGTAGGAAGTTCATTTGTCCCTATTAGAAATCCAAGTGGTCCAACAAGAGGGATCGAAAAATTAACCATATCACAATACAATTCACTACAATTCCTATTACAGAAAATCTGGCAATAAGAATTAATTAAGGCAAGACAAGTGAAATCATAAAGTATTTAAATCAACACATCAATCCCCACCCCAAGCGAATCTTGCTTCAAGAGAAAGGCTTTAAGACATCATACAAGATTGCCAGAGGACTGATATACCGCCAGATAGCTACTCATAAGGTATAAGCCATACAATTCCGTAATGTCAATTTACATACAAAATCCCCAAAATTAACAAGTAATTAACTAGAAATCATAGTCCTAGGGTTGGGATACTCCCAACCCTTTGAAACCACCAATAACTACTCACAATTCATTAATGACATCCCAACAACCAGATAATAACAATAAAACCAAGCATTTAGGACAAGGGGAGAAGACATTAATTGAAAGTGTGCATTACTTCGTAATATACGGTGGTTGGGTTCATGGTTTACCCAACAATGGAAATGAAAATAACAAGTGATATTTCCAAAAGTGTTAAACAACTTGTGGATGCCTTCAGGGCAAACGTGATCACTATAACACAGTGATTTACAAAAAGATTCCAGATGTGAATCGAGATAGACTTTGATTCACACTTCGAGAATCCTAACAACTCAAAGGACAAATTAACAAAGTCTAGAGTACCAAATAACCTATCAAAAGCTATCTTAACAAAGATCCTATGAAAAGTGATTTAGATACATGAGAAATCTGAGTATTACAAAAACTGAACACTACTGGTTGGATAAGAGGTTTACTTAATCCTCTAGACAACATAACAACAAGACAAGCTAGCTCTTTTCACTCGTATCAGCGTATGGTTGCTTGTTTTCTGTTGATAGTTGAAGCCCTATTTATAGGCTGACGAGTAGCTTGAACAACACTCTCATATAACCACCTTCTCCTACAGTTGTGGATGTTGGCAATTAGTGGCCAACCACCCCGAAAGCTAGGGTGGCTGAAGAAGACTCGGTCCTTCTTGTTGAGGACTTGGTCTTCGGCCTTTTTCTTCTCAACCAATTTAGACTTGGTCTTCACACTACAAGAAAAACTACTTTTAGTCAAAAAAAATTAGTGAGAGTAAGAAAATACTCTCACTAAATATGAGACAAACAAGGCTTTAGTGAGAGTAGAAGGCCACCCTCGTTAAAAGCTGGACTATTGGTAAGGAAAATGTTGAATTCACTTTAAAATTGTTTTTTACCGTCGCTAATACTTGTTTGAAAAAATGGCAGAATAATTCCTCACCAGAAAAGCTACCACAGTTGAAATTTAAGAAATTTATTTCATTCTAAAAAACTGAGAATTTCTTCTTTCTTCCGGCATCTTGTTCTTCCCCAGTCTCTCCTCTATCATCTCTCTCGAAATTCCAAGGCTACTTAGTCCCTATCCATTCTACGCCTCTGCCTTTGCCTCTGCCTCGCCGTCGATCTTGTAGTTATCAAGTAAGAAGAGCTTCAATTTTTTATCTTTGCTATTTGTATGAATTAAACCCTAGGTTTTGTATCTCTCAAAATTCAATAGCTACTCACTCACTCCCTGCCTATACCACTCTTTTCAATGGCACGTACCAAGCGAACTGAAGCAACTCCTCCAGAGACAAGGCGCCGAGGAATCAACTCGCCACCAAGGTTGCCAGGAAATCCGGACCTACCACCGGCGGCGTGAAGAAGCACCACCGCTTCCGTCTCGGAATCATTGCTCTGCGTGAGATCTTTAAGTACTAGAAAACCACCGAATTATAGGGTTTATTTTTAATTGACGAAGGCTGTCCTCAATTTGGTCAATATACACCATGTATTCTCTATCATATTTTCCTTGTGCACTGAATCAACTTTATATGTTGCGTTAAGTTGTAATAATGGAGGTCTTTACTATATCAAACTTTATAATTTTAGTAGTGAATCAGTGAAAAGATAATCGTTAAGTTATGATGTGGTGATTGTTGGGGCGGGACCTGCTGGGTTATCAGCAGCAATAAGATTGAAGCAATTGTGCAAAGAATAAGGACGTTGATTGTCTGTGTGCGTGGTGGAAATGGGAGCTGAAGTAGGTATGAAAATTGCTCTTTTTTCTTATTTTGAGTATTGCATAAATTCTGCGTAGCATCCAGTTTGAAGATGGGTTCTTGGATTTTAATATAATGATATATTTGGGCTGTTGATGACGGAAATTTGCCAGCAGTAACTCATGTTTTTTTGCCAAGAACAATAATTCTATGTATTGTTTATATTGTGGATTGTTGGAATTTTATGTGGAATAAATAATCAAATGGCATGTATGGGTTTGACAAGCATGCGGGATTTCCTCAGAAAATAAATGCATTGTTATAGACTTGAAGAAAAGGACCAATTATACTTATTATGAAGTGATCTATAACTGCTTCCTTAGAGCACAAGTTTGCTTATTTGAAACAAAAATTCATTATATGAGAAAATTTTAGAGAAAACTTGAAGTTAGATTATAGCACATTATTCATCTGTTTAATGTAGTTTCTTTCCTTTTTCCCCTCCAAGGAAAATGGATACCTTTGTCCAAGAAGCTTCATGACATGGTGGAATGGTCAAAGCTTTGCGGTTTGAAAAGGCTGCACATGTCGTTGATCTTTTAAGGTTGAAGAATCGTTTTGTCAAGATAAATAATCTTATTAATAATTTGTGACTTACAGTCGAATAAAACAAAAAAAAACTGACAGATCAGACTACGAGCAATCCAAGTTCAAGCTACAACCTATATTTGGTTTTTTTTTTTCAATATAAAGAAAAGAAAAAAATATTTCTCTTTTAATAAATTATTGTAGATAATAGCTACTCTTTGTTATTGCTTCTTGTAGAATTCTGGGCACTACCAACTCCAGCTTTTTCTTTTCTTTGTTCATTGTGTACATTAGGTGCCCATATATTATCTGGAAATGGTTTTGAGACTCGAGCATTGGATGAGCTTATCCCAAATTGGAAACAAGAGGAGGTTTGTGTCTCCGATTTATCCCTAAATTACTGAATTCATCGACATTTCACATTATTGGAAATTAATATATTTATATGTTTGTAGTTGTAGAACAATGGTATTTGGGGAATATAAATGTAGAGGAGGTTGATGCTGTTGTGAAATATGTCTTGGAAGGCCACAACCGAGGGGTTAATTGGGCTTCTTTCCATCCAACACTCCCTCTGATTCTGGAGTAGATGATCGCCAAGTAAAAATTTGGCGCATGAACGGTATGTTTGCTTGACCACTGATTTGATTTCATTCTTGCTTGAACTATTTTGATAGGATATCATCAATGTGGATTTAGTCCCGATTGATTTTACTTGGGGTTTTCACTTTATGTTGGAAAAAAGGTAGGACATTATCGTCTCTTAAAATCTTTTAGGACGCATTTGGACGGAAGGGTTTGGTAATGAATTTAAAAAATTCATTATTGTTTGGATTGATATGGATTTGAAATCTAATAATTTTACCGATCTATGTTTCAAGGGATTTGGGTGAATTTCAACTTCAGTGCGCATCCTTCATTTCAGATCCTTGTATCCAAATGAACCCTTAGTGTTCATGTTGGTAACTGGTTGCACTCTCCATTTGCTGTTAACTTGATTTTTGAAATTTTACTATGTGCAAAAGGAGCTGTGATGTATCTAGGGGATGCAAGGGTGGGTAATGAAATAGGATTTCAATTTGAAAGGACACCTGATAGCAAGATCGAATTGTTTTGAATAAGTTATGAGATGAGCCAAAGTTATGGTCGATTCACGTTTTGTTTAGCCAAAGATATGGTCTTGTGGAAAAGATGAAGTAGTGGCCTAAAAATTAGCTCCCTATTCTCTCTCTCTCTCTCTCTCTATATATATATATATATATATAAATCAGGATCCAGATGCGCTTCAAGCAAGAAGAATTGGGTATTTGATCTCCTGAGTCAGTTCTCCCATTTCAATGTCAATTCTGCTCTAATCATATGTATATTGCTTCTATATTTGCTGAGGAGTTGTATTTTTTTAACTATTTAATAAGGGCATCTTTATATAGTATATCACATACAAAGGCTTAGGAGATGGACACATTGAAAGGTTTAGATAAAAATTATGGTTAAAATGATTCAGGGGTTCATAATTGGTATGTTTACAATATTTGTTTTCCTACTCTCTACATATTGGATCACTCTTATTGTATTGTGCCTTATCCCTCTTATGTGAAGATGAAAATGAGTATGAATTTACCACAAGATGTCATGGAAGGGTTTTTAGATATTGCCAAGCATGATTTTGTTGGGATGAAAATTTTCTCCTCACCAACTAACTTTACTTTCTTCAAAATTGGCATTGTTGTAAAAATTCTTTCAAATTGGGAAGGAAATCTAGTGGTAAAAATTGAAACACCCTCATTTGCGGAAGGGTATCATGAGAACTCAATCATATTGGCTAGAATTGTCATATATTTGTTGTCTACGCTTAAACACTCTGTTCTTGTTGAGAAACCTTTTTGTAAGGAGGGAAGAAAGCCAAAGGAAAGACAGAAGATGGAGAACATATGGGGAATAGTGGAATGGAAATTCCATGGATCAAGAAAAGCGACTCGTTGGAGATGCGCTAAAGGGCAAAGCTGTAAAGGCTCAGACGAGAACTTTTACTTCGAGCCTCCTTGACAAACAAGAGGATGATAGGGTCAAGCTAATGACCTTAAAGAAGCGCTTGTCGGGAGGCAACCCGGCGGTCACTCGTTTTCTCGCATTTCAAATTTCTAGTTAGTTGCTTAATAAATGCCTTGTCACATATTTGATGTTTTTGTTGAGAAATATGCAGGTATAAATTAGAATAATCAAGAGATAGCATGAAGTGGTGGTGAAGGGGAGCAAAATGAAGGAAAAGTGCAGGGGAGGCCATCTCGGCCGAGACTCATGAGGAATCTCGGCCGAGACGTTGTGAAGACGCAACAGAGCAATTCCCTTGTTAGTGAAATCAACTCTTTAACACACAACACCAAAGATTCTGAAACTTGTACAAAGAAGAACAATTTGAAAACACACATGCAGTTCGGCCAGAGTTGTGGCCGAATTTAACTTGCGCAGAACAGGAACTGGAAATGAATCAAACACTGATTTAACGTGGTTCGTTCAAGATGAACTACATCCAAGGAGGCAAGGCACACCTCAATCCACTAAGAAATCCAATCAATTACAGAGAATACACTCAAGAAATGAAATGCCCAATTCTGTTGACAAATTAGGGCACGAACGCTCAATCTAAAAAATGCTCTCTCTAATCTAAAGAACAAGGAAATTACTCGACGTAGTGATCTTCTCCTCAATGAGAGCTTTTCAATGATATATGGATTGAAGCTCGAATGCAACTGTACAGGAAGTTCTAACTGAAATAAGTTACAAGGAAATTACTCGACGTAGTGATCTTCTCCTCACAATTCTGCAACTGCTCCGTCACAAATGACGGTTATCTTCAACTGCCTCGAACCCGGTTTATTCTGAACAGCTTGTCTTCTTGATGCTAAAACCCGGTTCAATCCTCCGGTTCTTCACTCCCTGATTCCGGTTCCACATTCCCAACACACCATATTACAAAGTATAGCTCCCTTGATGATATTGAACATCACCTTACAAATCTCCACCTCAATGAATCAAGTGTGCCTCTTCCTGCCTCATCACTGCCTTGTCTTGTTAATGCTCTTCATGACATTGCTCAAGCTGTAGCAGGCTCGAGCAATGCTCCACTTTGTTCCCAGGTACACCCTTAGTAAGAAAATCAGCAGGGTTATGCAATGTGTGTACCTTCTTCACTTCCACAGAACCAGAATCAATGATATCCCTAGCAAAATGCAACCTAACATCAATGTGTTTTGACCTTTCATGAAATGCTTGGTGTTTCACAAGGTGTAGAGCACTTTGATTATCACAGTAGATCGCCACACACTTTTGCTTTATGTCCAAATTTCTCAGAATCCCTTTAAGCCAGATTGCTTCTTTGATAGCTTCAGTGAGAGAGATATATTCTGCTTCTGTTGTTGACAGTGCTACAACTGATTGTTGTACACTTCTCTAGCTGATGGCTGTTCCAAATAAGGTGAACACGAATCCAGAAATAGATTTCCTCGTGTCTATGTTTGCTGCAAAATCAGAATCAGCAAACCCCTCCAATGCAACAGTACTTCCATTCACTTTCTTCTCAAACTTCAGTGACAAGTTCACTGACCCCTTCAAATACCTCATCACATGCTTCAAAGCTTCCCAATGCTCAACTCCTGGGTTTGACATGAACCTGCTTACTAAAGACACAGCATAGGCCAAGTCAGGCCTACTACAAATCATCCCATACATGAGACTTCCAACTCCACTTGCATAAGGAATATTGCTCATATGTATGATTTCCTCTTCAATCTTTGGGCATTGTTCTTTGGAGAGTTTCTTCTGTAGATTAACTGGAGTGGAGAGAGGTTTGGCTTCATGCATATGAAACCTCTCCAAAACCTTCTGTAGATATTGCCTCTGAGATAACCAAAGCACTCCAGCTTCTCTGTTCCTTAGAATGTTCATGCCCAAAATCTTCTTGGCCTCTCCCAGATCTTTCATGTCAAATTCAGTGTTAAGTCTGTCCTTCAACCATTGTACCCTCTTCTTGTTCCTGCTGGCAATTAGCATATCATCCACATACAACAGAAGAAAGACTTTATCTTGCATTGAACCCTTGTTGAAGTAAACACAACTATCATACAGACTTCTTACAAAGCCAACACTGATCATGAAGTCATTGAACCTCTTATTCCACTGTCTTGGACTTTGTTTGAGTCCATATAGTGACTTCTTCAGCAAACAAACTTTGTCTTCTTGTTCAGGAACAACAAAGCCTTCTGGCTGTTTCATATATATCTTCTCATTTAGTTCTCCATGTAAGAATGCTGTTTTTACATCTAGTTGTTGTAGTTCCATGTCCTCTTGAGTAACCTTTGATAAAAGCAACCTGATTGAGAAAACTTCATTAAAATCAATTCCTTCTCTTTGTGTAAAGCCCCTAGCCACCAATCTTGCTTTAAACCTCACCTGTTTGGATCCTGCAGTCTCTAGTTTCTTCTTGTATATCCATTTAGAACTTACAAGTTTCTGACCTCTTGGTTTATCCACCAATATCCAGGTCTCATTCTTTTCCAGAGACTCCATCTCTTCAATCATTGCCTGAATCCAGTGTTCACCTTCTTCACAGTCTAGTGCTTCATTAAAACTACTAGGCTCTTGTGATTCCAGGTCTTCAGCAACACTCAAGGCATAGTAAACACTCCCTGCTTGACCATAGAAATCAGGTCTGTTGATTGTTCTTCTAGGCCTGTCCCTTCCAATGCTGTATTCTCTAACATTTTGTGAAGGTCCAGCTTGTTCTTCTTCTTCAGATGATGAACCACTATCTTGTAGATTTTCTTGTGGTTGAGGTGTGTGATCATCTTCAGCAGGATGCTCCACCTGAATTGATATCTATTATGTCCCTTTAACACCATCAAATTCTTCCTTAGAGCCTGTAGAAGTATAAGCCATCACATTCTCATTAAACTTTACATCTCTACTTGTGATTATCTTCTGATTTCCCTTCTCTAGACACCACAATCTGTAGCCCTTTATTCCATCTGGATATCCAAGAAATACACATCTTAGAGCTCTTGCATCTAACTTGTCTTGCTTGACATGGACAAAAGCAAGACAACCAAACACCCTTAAACCTTCATAACTTGGTTTCTGTCCACTCCACACCTCTTCAGGTGTTTTAAACCCAATCACTGATGAGGGTGACCTGTTAATGAGATAACATGCTGTAGTAATGGTTTCACCCCAAAATACCTTTGGTAACCCAGCATCCAACAGCATACACCTTACTCTTTCAAGAAGAGTCCTATTAAGCCTCTCAGCAACTCCATTCTGTTGAGGATTCATCGGGACAATCCTGTGTCTCTTGATTCCTCTTTCTTCACAGAAGTTTGTGAACTCAGTAGAGAGGTATTCCAATCCATTATCAGTCCTAAGGTGCTTCAGCTTCTTCCCTTTGACATTTTCCAGTTGAATCAACCATGTTTTGAACTTATGAAAAGCATCACTCTTATTCTTCATCAACATGATCCACACCTTTCTACTGTAATCATCAATCAAGGACATGAAATACCTTGCACCACCATGAGTCTCTGTCCTTGCAGGACCCCATATGTCAGAGTGAACATAATCTAATGGCTCTTGAGTTGTGTGAACACCCTTTCCATAGGGCAGCTTCTTGGATTTGCCCAAAGCACAATGATCACATAACTCCAGGTTTTGATTTCCCATGTTTCCAATTACTCCACTTCTTAACAGTTCCTTCAACCCTTTCTCCCCTATGTGTCCAAGCCTCTTGTGCCATTTAACAAGCTCAGAACTGCTCAAGACCATATCCAACACTCCCAACAACAGGTGAACCAATCAAGATAAACAACCCATTGTGCTGTCTACCTTTAATCACCACTTTATCATGTTTTTTGATATGCAAGAAACCATTTACTGAGCTAAACTGACAACCACTAGTTACCAAAGAGCCAAGAGATAGAAGATTTCTTTTGAGGCCAGGAACATATCTTACATTTGAGATGATTCTGACCACACCATCAAACATCCTTATGCTCACTGATCCAACTCCTTTGACCTTGCATGATTGGTCATTTCCCAGAAGAACATTTCCACCATCTTCTCTCTTCAGTTCATCAAACCATGACTGGTGTGGACACATATGAAAGGAGCAGCCTGTGTCCAAGACCCATTCCTTTACCATTCTTGATTCAGTAACATTTAATACCTCTGGAGGATCTTCTTGATGGTCAATGGCAGCAGCTTCTGCCCCTTGATTTCCACCTTTCTTGTTTCTCTTAGGACAATCCTTCTTCAAGTGACCAGGCTGCTTGCACTTGAAGCATTTCCTCTTCTCAACCCATTCATTCCCCTTCTTTGGATTAGAGTCTCCTGCCTTGGGATCCTTAGCATTCTGTCCCTTCTTGCCTTGCCAAGGTTTCTTGAATTTAACATTCAAACCTTCTCCAGATTGCACCATGCCTTTATCACCTTGAGTCTGGAAACATTTGGACCTCAGAGCCTTCACTATTCCATCATAAGATAGCTGCTCATCTCTCCCATACATCAAGGCATCCTTAAAGCTTTCCATGGATTTTGGAAGAATGTTTAACACCATCAATGCTTTATCATCCTCCTCCAATTTCACATCCAGGTCTTCCAATTCCTCAACCATCTTAATGAACTCATCAAGTTGATCAGAAATTACCTTATCTTCAGTGATCTTGAAGGCCAACATCTTCTGCTTCCAGAACAGCTTGTTGGAAACTGACTTAGATTGATACAAATCTTCCAATCTCTTCCATGCTTCTGAGGAACTCTTGCATCTTGAGAGTTGTTTCCCATAGACGACGCCACTTGTTAGTGAAATCAACTCTTTAACACACAACACCAAAGATTCTGAAACTTGTACAAAGAAGAACAATTTGAAAACACACATGCAGTTCGGCCAGAGTTGTGGCCGAATTTAACTTGCGCAGAACAGGAACTGGAAATGAATCAAACACCGATTTAACGTGGTTCGTTCAAGATGAACTACATCCACGGAGGCAAGGCACACCTCAATCAATTACAGAGAATACACTCAGGAAATGAAATGCCCAATTCTGTTGACAAATTAGGGCACGAACGCTCAATCTGAAAAATACTCTCTCTAATCTAAAGAACAAGGAAATTACTCGATGTAGTGATCTTCTCCTCAATGAGAGCTTTTCAATGATATATGGATTGAAGCTCGAATGCAACTGTACAGGAAGTTGTAACTGAAATAAGTTGAGCTCAGCTACCGGACAAAAGTGACGGTTTTCTTCGTCACAATTCTGCAACTGCTCTGTCACAAATGACGGTTATGTTCAACTGCCTCGAACCCGATTTATTCTGAACAGCTTGTCTTCTTGATGCTAAAACCCGGTTCAATCCTCCGGTTCTTCACTCCCTGATTCCGGTTCCACATTCCCAACACACCATATTACAAAGTATAGCTCACTTGATGATATTGAACATCACCTTACATCCCTGGAAGCACATCTCGGCCGAGACACTACAGCATCTCAGCCGAGATTGATTTGTTTGGAATTGGGGCTGATTTGCTGGAAGCTAATCTCGGCCGAGACACACATGCATATCGGCCGAGATCCACTTGTCCAGAATGGGGGCAACACTGCTGGTGCGTTATCTCAGCCGAGACGCACACGCATCTTGGTCGAGACCCACTGTGAGCCAATTGCTATCTTTTGTTTATTTTGGTTATGTTGATATTGTCTTTTTTAATTTTTGATATCTTGCATATTTTTAGGAGCTTGATTATTTTTGTTAAGCTGGTTAGTTAGTTGGTTAATAATTGGTTGATTTAGACGAGCACCGACTTGTACTCTTCTTTTTCTACAAACTTAGTTTGCAACTAAGTTTGGGGAGGGGGTGGGATCATACAAGTCGGCAGCTCGAGAAAACAATTGGATGAGTTTAGGAAGGAAAAATGTGGCATTGATTAATGATGAAATTCATTTAACAAATATTTTTGAAAGAAGCACGTGGTAGAGCATGATAGACTTTTTGAAACGAAATTGAACATACACTCAAAAATTTTGATCAAAATTGCAACCAAGTGAGTCTTTGAGCCTAATGCGTACTCCCATTTTTGGAGTGAAATTAAATTTCCTTTCGGTGCGAAAATTCGTTGAATGCATGGATTTTCCTCTAGAACTTGCAACAATTCTCTACTTTTGAATAAGTCAATGCATGTTGTGGCTTTGAAAATGATATTAGGCAATTCTTGATCCAAACCTATTTCAAAAGCTTGAAAATATTTCCTTTTTACCAAATTTGACATTGTCTCTAGTTGAGCCCCTTGAGCTTAAGCCTTTTTTGTTTGATACCCAACACTACAAGCAAATTTACCTTTCATTTAGCCTTTGATACTCAAACGGACTGTTGAGTATGAGGGAGGTGGTTGGAAGGTAGGTAGTTTGGAAATTGGTATTGAATTTGGGTAAACTAGTGGAAAACAAAGAAGGGTGAAAGGAAAAATGCGAAATGGGCTATAATCGAGAATATTAACCTCTTCAAAAAAGAATCGGAAAAACCAGAAAACGAAAGAAAGAGGAAGTGTATATACCATTCTTTTGGAGAGGTTAATGAAAACCACATCATTTTGTGATTACAATCCCTTGTTTAGAAAACTCTTAAGAAGCATAATCATTGAAATGATTGATAAATATGGGAAATGTAGGTAGGAATAAGGTGAAGAAGTCAAATCTTAAGTTCGACTTGATTGAGAATTAAAAGAGTGAGGTTGAGTGACCATTGTTTGAGGGGTAGATGGGTAGTGCACGACTCATTTAGTTCGTTTTATATCATTTTTACCTAAAATTTTATCCCACCTTACCCCTAGCCAACATTACAACCCACATAAAGACCTAATTGATTCATTGTCGGATATGTCGAGTACTATTTCAGTTTTAGATGACTGGAAAGCTTATGGTAGGCACTGTGTGCATTTCAATGTGAGTGTAGACACTACCCTTTTTAATGCACTCGAGAGAGAGATACACTCACCCGGTGAGGATCTTAAGTTGAGAGTGTTATGTCTCGAGAGTAGTGGATCTAGTCTATCACATATGCTCGCTTTTATCATGCTTGCTTCATTTTTTTTTATGGAAACTTTCTGAAAGCAAATGCCACTAAAATCTGCCCTAAACACGTGTCTTGTGCACGCACTTTAGGGAACTTTAGTGTCATTTTAGGGCTAACTGAAGATCTCGGCCGAGACAGGATGAAAATCTTGGCTGAGATGAGTCTCCAAGGTAAACATGAAGATTTGCAGAACTGAAGATCTCGGCTGAGACAAGCAACACATCTCGGCCGAGATGAGTTTCCAGAGATTTTAGGATTTTCAAAAGACCAAGATCTCGGCCGAGATGAAATTCAATCTCGATCGAGATGAGTCAAACCCTAGCCAGCCCCAATTTCCCCTTTTCACGTCTCGGCCGAGATGAAGTTGAATCTCGGCCGCGATCAGCCTTCGACCCACCAGCTGAAAAATCTCTTTTTCACGTCTCGGCCGAGATTCCTTACCCTGTTTTAAAATCCTGAATGCGATTTTGCCTATTTTTTACTAGCACTTTCTCCCCTTATATATATATCATCCCATTTGAATTTGACCTAACCTTTTTTATACTTTTGGAAGCATTATTCAGCCACCATCACATCCAAGGAGGAGAGAAGGGCAAGATGAAGTCACATCATCTTCCCCATTGATCATCCTTGGGTTTTATCACTCTATCTTTATGAATTCTTGTATTTTTTGTAATTTCTTGATTGTATTAGGTGTAATGGGTGGCTAGCACCCTAAATTCTACCCTTGATCATGTTGAACCTTGATTGATGATGAGAATGTGATTATTGACTCTTGATGTTACCTTATTTATGCAATTAAAATGTTATATAATGCTTGATTGAATTGTCTCATGCCTAGTTGCTTGTTTTAGGATTGATCACCCTTTGGGAGACATTTATTGTATGCTGCTAGAGATTGAACTTCACTTTCCGTGATTGTTGAAGCTTCAATCTCCCTTAGTAGCGAACAATGCTTGATATCATTGGTGGCATTATAGAGTTTGGCCTCTAAACCCGATCGTGTCGAGGTTTATGCTTTATTTATCCCGTTGTTCTATCTCGTGACCTCCCAATATCAATTAGTGTGAAAAGAGCTTGTTTGGATCACTAATTAATTTGGGTAGGGATAAATCGATAAGCGTACCTTCGATTTATCCACAATTAAGGGACAACACGGTCTACATAAGCGGACCTTGTAGATTGTGGGATAAGAGTTTAAATAACGTTGAATTTGGGACATCAACGATAATCATTAGGTAGTCGGATTCAAGGGGATACTAGATCGAGGGTAGACCTTTAATCATATTCTAAAACCCGAAAAACATTTGTTATTTATCTTTCTTTGTTTGATATAAAATACCAAAAATATTTATTGCTTATCTAGAATTTTAGTTGATCACTTGTTAGCATTTAGTTGTTAACTCAATCCAAAACCCCCCCTCATTTACTTGTTTAAGTTTATTACCCTATCCATCGTAAATCATTAGTTGCTTGTAATATCCAAACAATACTAATTCACCGTTCTCTGTGGGATCGACCCTTACTTACCACTCTATTCGTTAGAGTCGTAGGTTAGGTATCGCGTATACATATTCTTATATATACACGTTTAATTTGGTGGTAAGAAAGACCGAGCTACCATATGGTATGATCTGTAGCAGGCCTGATTTGGCTTTTTCAGTATCATTGGTGAGTAGATTTATGTCAAATCCAAGAAAAGAACATTGGGAAGCTCTGAAATACATTCTAAGATATCTAAAGGGAGCAGTCAGTTTAGGTTTGAAGTATGAGAAGATAAGCTCAGAAACTGATCCTTTGATGGGGTTTGTAGATGCAGATTTTGCTGGAAATATAGATACCAGGAAATCTATTTCTGGCTATGTGTACTTTATGGAACAGTAGTATCTTGGAGATCAGTGCATCAGTCTGTGGTAGCCTTATCTACTACAGAAGCAGAGTATATTGCTGTAACAGATGCTTGCAAAGAAGCAATACGGTTAATAGGAATCTTAAAAGATTTTGGTTTGATCCTGAAGTGTGTGACAGTGTTGTCTGATAATCAGAGTACTCTATATCTTGTTAAACATCATGTTTTTCATGAAAGATCAAAACATATAGATGTAAAATTGCATTTTGTTAGAGACATCATTGAAGCTGGTTCAGTAGTTGTGAAGAAAGTGCACACCAAGGAGATTGCTGCAAATTTTCTTACCAAATCAGTTCCAGGAGATAAGTTTACTCATTGCACGAGCTTAATCAAGCTTGTGCCTTGTATTTGAATTATACAGTGATGGAAGTTGAGGAAATTATTCACATCTAGATTCATTGAGGTGGAGATTTGTGAATTCAGGATCAATTATATCAAGTGTGAACATATTTTGTACAAGAAGATCGGTTAATCAAGGAACCGGTTTATAGAGTTCAAGAACCGGCTTGGGAGATCGATTTTAGGATGAAGACCGAAGTCATAACCACCGGTTCATGGTGGTTATGAAAACTGTTATGCAACTTGCTTCAACAACGGTTTTTCAACCGTTTGAGCTTATCAACTTGCAGCACACTTATCTAGAAGATTCGAGCTCATTCTTTTATACAGACTTATGTAACTTGATGTAGATAATCCAATTATATAGTTTTCCCTCTGTTTCAATTACTCAAGAGAGAGAATTAGCTATTAGGGTTTGCGGGATCAGTTTAGGGTTTTAAATTGAGGTTTATGCATTCCTAGTGTAATTCCTTGTAATCTTGATTGATTGATAGTGAATTGAGGGTAGATAATCCTCTGTGGATGTAGAACTATTGTTCGAACCACGTAAAACTTCTTGTGTGAGCCTTTTTTTATCTTCTGTTGTTGCGTGAGTTGTGTTCGGCCAGTTTTCTTTCTGTTCGTCCAAATTGCTTCATATTGTTCGGCCTCTGTTCTTGTGTTTTTCGTCCGAACGCAGAACTGGTGATTTTATGTGATTCAGTGTTACACTTGCATAACTTCCTCTGGCTTCACTTTACCAGAAACACTAAATGCTCACCTGTGCTAGAATTCCAGGGCCACATAAGAGGTTGAAATTTAGGCTACCGGTAATGAATGGTTGAGAGATAAGTCCAGCCAATTTTGCATTTGCGGAGAAACATATAAATCCATAAATAAAAAGTTCAGTTCTAACCTATTTTAATGGCAACAACATATTTATGTGTGTTAAAGTAATCCATTGAGCAAGTTCAGGAAGCAATATGATATTTTATACAAACTCAATTATACACAATTGCATAGAGAGAGTTCAAGATTTGGGTTTGTAATGTAAGTATAACTATTCAATGAAAAGGGTGGAGAACTAAAGACTTCACGCTGGTACTTAAGTAGATTGGCTTCAAAGATCCAGGTGAAAAACCAGATGGTTGAAGACAAATATCAATGGGCTCTTAATGAAGTAGATAGAACATCATTAGTTTATGTGCTTGTTTATAAGAAACAACAATCATATAAGAGTTAAATTTTCAGATAACTGAAACTTTTGCATCTACATGCAACACTTAATAAGGTATATCGAAGTTGGCCAATAAGTAGCATAAAAATTAATATTAATTAGCAAATTATCTAGACTCCTTAATCCCATGTGAAAATCTAGGTGGGAGCAACTAGAACACACACAATGTTCTTGACAAGTTTAGCTTTCGGTACTCATCATTTGATTCAGGTAGCTCGTGCAATCAGTCTGAGCTCACTTCACTCCTGCAAATATCAGATTGCGAAAAATGGTTAAGGCCACCATGCAATCTCTAGTACACTCTAAATTCTTTTAATTATGTAATTTATGTTAGAATTATATGTTCGGGCAGATCAGCATGTCAGTTTACCAAAGTAGTATAAAATTCTTTTGAACTGCATAAAACTTCAAAAATCATAGATACCTGTTTCCTCATTTCTTCTACTGATAGAAGTCCAAGCAATCCACGATCTCGACATGCCTGGACGGGTGAAGCTCCTCCTTTGAAAGGGACTCTAAGCCCTCAGCTTGAATCATCTTGATGGAGTCATGTCGTGCAAAGAATAAGAAATGTGAGTGTAATACAAGAGAGGAGGAACGGAAATTATAAAATCCAGGAGTTGAACTCCCCAGCAAGATGTTCTCTTGCCCCTCAACCTATGCTGATTATCCACATAACTAATTCCTACCCATCTGTATATATGAGGGTCTTATTTATAAACTAATACAATGATGTAAAATAAGAAAGAAGATTGATCTACTTAATTATAGACCGCCAAGGAAAAGGATTCTGTGTACAATAAACACAAACCATGTTTTTACCAAATTCATAGAGTAAGCCGTCATTGATTTGAATGTCAATCAAACCAAACAGGCCCTTTTTACCTGCTAACCACTCTCTTTCTTTCTTGCTTACAGTTTGCCAGCAGTTCCAGCCTCATTTAACCTACTATCTTATTCTTCCTAATAAATTTTGTCAATTAACAACCTCATTATCCATTTCCTAGAATGTTCAATAGAAGCAACTATTCAATTCTTCATTTTTAAGGAAACAACCTCAGCCTGCACGTTTTTCCTTGTTCTCTCTGGCAAAAGAGGTCCAACAACCTGCAACTCAGAGAGATAAACTGTTGAATGTTGACTTTGGTAAATACAATGTCACTGGGGACATAAACCATACATTCCAGCTGTTGGATTTGTATACTGAAAGCAAGACATTTTATATACAATGTTTTCAGTTATTCACTATTAATCTCCTATTTGATTCTGTTTACACTAATCACCATATATGTCCCTATATCTCTCTCTATAAGTAGATCATATGGTCTGTTGTAGATCATAGAAGATCATATGATTGATTAAAGTTAATGAGATATAAAATATATATCACGGCTGAGACAACTTGAGGACGAGTTGTTGGTATATGCTACAATATCAAGTAGGAATAGTTTATCTTGACTATTTACTTATACTGGTAGGTCTTTACATATTGATAGAATCACGATGAGATAAATTCTTCTGCCTGACCTTAGTGAAGAACAAGAGATCGCGGTGATTTATTGTAATCTAAACCCTAAATAAGATTACAGTTATGTGAGCATGTCTATGTGTCACTTTGATTTACTATGGGTGAGAGTTAACTGCTAACTCTTTATACTCTGTATCTTGGGTGACAGCAGCTTGCATATGATAACTGGTAATTTGTGTTTAGGTAACAGTATCTGTTTAGGAGGATGATGATATCCCTTTAAGGAGCTCAAAAAGTTTATTGTACTAAACCCTACAGGTTGATTAAGTTCAGGTACAATAATGAAGTTGAGTGGTATTACTCAAGGAATTAATAAGCAATTATTTAATTTAATCTTTCAGAGGATTTAATTAATTAATGGATATTCGATATCTTAAATATGGGAATTAATTGAGTCTACTTCAAGCCCCGAGTCAATTCGGGAATAAAGGGGTAAGTCAGTATTAATTCTTTAGTGGAATGAATTAATATTTATGAATTAATTATGTTCTGGGTTGAACATAGAACAATTAATTTATAGTTAGACCCATCTTTATTTCTTGTATTTGATCCCTGGACTGGCCCATCAGGATCCTAATCCAGTAGGAAATTAAACTACTAGGTCAGACCCACACTCAATTATTATGTATTAAATACATAACTTTCAGACTGTGAAATATAACAAAACATGTAAAAAAACACAGAATAAAGAACAGAGAGTGAGAGGGCGGCGGCGGTAGTGTTGGTTCCCACACTTGAGATTTCTCAAAGTTCTTCGTCCATCCGTCGTTGAGGATCGGGCAGGGATACAATCCAGAAGGTCAATCCTTGGAGTCTAACATCGAATCGTTGTGCACACGATTCTCAAGCCAACTCTAAAACACCTATGTGTTATATTTAAATTAATAGATGCATATTTAGGATTAATCAATGTGTATATTGAATTATGACAACCAAGAAGGTCCTAGGGAAATTCGGAAATTCGTACAATTGGTATCAGAGCGTGGATCAGTTTTCTTGGCTCTGTCAGATTTAATTCAATTATTGATTATATGTGCGTTTATTTTATTGTCGTTCTTCGTGACTCGCTTTTTTATTGGTACGTCATGTTTGTTGGCGTTGTGATTATAATTCACCACGAGAAAATTTGTTGTTAGAATAGGTTCCTTTTTGCTTGTATTTTTGTTGAAAAATCTGTAAAACTCGAAGAACGAAGACGAAGAACACGAAAAATGCAAGAACCCGGCAGCAGTAGCAGCTGGCACCCGGCAGAAGGCAGCCAGCGCCCGGGAGCAGACAGCCAGCACCCGGAGGCAGCAGGCAGCCAGCGCCCGGCAGCAGCGGCCAACGCTCGTTGCCGTGCACGGGACCGGGCGCGCACGAGGCGCTGGGCTTCGGCCCAGCAGGCCCGGGCGGTTTTAGGCGGCTCGATAGCCTGTGTGCCCACGCAACTCGTCTTCAGCTCGATGTTTCATTTTAGGCCGGTCCGTACCCGAGTATGCGAGGCTCGACGTGAACGCCCAAAAGCTTGAAGACCTGTATTTTCTAAATTACGTAATAATTTAGGAATTTTTTTTCCATGTTGAGACACGAAGAACAAAATTTATTTATTTTTATCTTTTCTTTTCGCTCGATGGATGTTCTATATTTATTATTATGTCAAATATGTCTATGTGATTTATTAATTGTGCTTAGACTATCATGGTAGGAAGATCACGTATTATTAGCATATTTAAATTCTCCGAGCATGCTTTACTTGTTGAGTTTAGTTTTATTTATTCTTAGGGTTATGTGTTGTTGCATGGACAAACCTTTTGAAGTAAAAAACTAAGCAAAACTCGACTTTTTTAATATTTCCTTTAAAATAATCAAATATCTCCACAACCGGTCTCAAGGCAAAGTGAATAATAATATTAGTAAACGTCCACATGCGTGGCTTGCTAATATTTATTATTCATAAGTTTGCCAACTGAGACTTCTAAACAAATCTTTTAATTCAACACGCGTGGCTTACACGTATAATTTTCACAAGTTTTCAAGAAAAATGAAATTAAAAGGGATAACAAAGGTTAAATAATTTGGAAGCGACATGGTCCGCGTAAGTGTGTCAAATCCAAGAATTTATTTA
The DNA here is from genome assembly GCA_958295605.1 of Ajuga chamaepitys. NCBI lineage: Eukaryota > Viridiplantae > Streptophyta > Magnoliopsida > Lamiales > Lamiaceae > Ajuga > Ajuga chamaepitys. The sequence continues at coordinate 30,090,357 of OY282497.1, read as the reverse complement.
CAAGGGTTAGGTTGTGGTCATTGCTTAGATATTATTTTAAGTACAACTCCCCGAGGAGTCCATTTTTAATAATAATATGGTCTAGTTTAAATGTCCAATTATTAATTTCATTTGTCTAAAGGATAGGTTCACATGGATTGAAATTAAAGGACTAGGTGTTTTAGCTTGGCCGAGGAGTTTACATATAAACGTCCACCCACGTGGCTTATATGTAGAATCTTTTGGGCTATTGGAGGATTCTATCAATATTGTTTTATCAAAAGGTTACAATATTGTTGTTTCAAATTATATGTGATTGTGTTCTTACATGTTTATTGTTCATATATTTTCAGATAGTTATTTTGTCATCTGTCATCAATATTCTCGCACAACACCCTTTAACCGGTCCTAACTATAAAGAATGAAAACTTAATCTGGAGTATATTCTTATCGCTGAGGAACACTATGTTATGCTAATTACTCCTCGTCTGGATCCCCTTACTTATCAGTCTACTGATGAGGAGCGGGAAAAGCATGATAGGTGGCATAAATCTAATAATGTGGCTAAATGCTATATTATGAATACTATGTCATCTACTTTGCATCTCCAGCATCAGGCCATGGACGATGCTGGTGGCATCATGCTGAACCTTCAAGAGGTGTATGGGGAGAAGGACAAAGTTGTTCAGTTTGACTTAATGAGGCAAATCATGGAAAGTCGAATGACCGAGGGCAGCTCAGTGCACAATCATGTCATGCACATGATTAACCTCATGGACAAGCTTGATTTGATAGGAGGAGGTATCGACGGCGAGGCCAAGGACGATATTATTCTCAACACGCTTTCCAAATCCTTTGAGAACTTCCATCTCAATGTTGTTATGGCCAAGAAAGACTACACTCTTAATGAGTTACTCAATAACCTAGTTACAGCAGAAGGGGTTATGGGAAAGGGTGCACAGTCTTTGGTCACTGTTAATGGGCCCATTGTTCAACCAAAAGGTGGAAACAAGGAAAAGAGGCAAAAGGGCAAAAAGGCCAAGACAAATAGTGGGAGTAAAGTAGCGGGCCCTAGTGGTGGAGTAAAGAAGCCCAAGGGAAAGTGCTTCAAGTGTGGTAAGACTGGGCATTAGAAGAAAGATTGTTCGGTGCTGAAGGCAAAGGACTAAGGTATGCCATTAGCTTTAGTAACTGAAACATATTTGGCCTCTGTTTCTACTCATTCGTGGGTAGTAGATACGGGTGCGACTGATCATGTTTGTTACACCTTGCAGGGCTCTCAGCCGATAAGGCAGCTTAAGGATGACGAAATCACTATCTCCATGGGCAATGCAGCAAGGGTCGCAGCAGTTGCAGTTGGATATTTTTCTTTATGTTTTAATGACACTGTTTTAGTTTTAAGAGTTGTTTTGTTTGTGCTGGATTTTCGGCGGAACTTGATTTCAGCTTCGAAACTTTATTGTGATGGATATTCAGTTGTGTTGGGTAGTAATGTTTCTATCATGAGAAATGACGTAGTTATCTGCACTGGTGTTTTGAGCAATTCTCTTTATACTATAACTTGTCTGCATAATACCCAAAACTTAGTTGCATCTACTTCATCAAACCTAAAGAAAAGAAAGTTATCTTCTTAAGAGGATCAAAAACATCTTGGCACCTAAGATTAGGTCACATCAGCCTAAACAGGATCCAAAGACTAGTATCTGATGGGGTGTTGGATTCATTCCAACTAGTTCAGACTCGAGTCTGCGAATCTTGTATAGAAGGAAAATATCGACAAGGTCTTTTAAGGCAAAGGGGAGTAGGGCCAATGAGGTGTTAAACCTGATCCGTTCTGACTTGTGTGGACCGATGTCCACTCAAGCTCATGGAGGATATGAGTATTTCGTCACTTTCATTGACGATTACTCAAGATACGGATATGTTTACTTACTTCGCTGTAAGTCTGAATGCTTTGAGAAATTCAAGGAATTTCAGGTAGAAGTGGAGAAGAAGTTAGGGAATTATTAAGTCATCATGGTCTGATCGTAGTGGCGAATATCTCAGCAACGAGTTCCAACAGTACTTGTCAAAGGTTGGGATTATGTCCCAATTGACTACACGGGGTACTCCTCAACAAAATGGTGTAGCAGAGAGAAGAAATCGAACTCTACTTGAGATGGTTAGATCTATGATGAGTTATGCATCTTTGCCCATTTCGTTCTGGGGATATGCCTTAGAAACAACTTTTTATCTGTTAAACCTAGTACCATCCAAGTCGGTGCCCAAGATCCCTGTCGAGTTATGGTCTAGGCGAAAGCCTAGCTTGAACCATATAAAGATTTGGGGTAGTCCAGCACACGTGCTGAACAAGGATGCTGACAAGTTGGAATCTAGGTCAAAGGTGAGATTATTTATAGGGTATCCAAAGGGAACGAAAGGTGGTTATTTCTATAGTCCTAAGGATCAGAAGGTCGTTATAAGCACTAACGCCCGATTCTAAGAAGATGACTATATGATTAATCACAAGTCCAGAACAGACATTGCCCTTCAAGAACTCGAAGGGAATGTTAATACGATTCCACTTCCATAGCCACAAGTGCAAGAGGCAATAATACCAAGTACTGCACAACCGGTTGACATAATGCCTACACAGCCTAGACGTAGTTGGAGGGTTGTTCGTCAACCTAATCGATACATGTTTGTGGGAGAATCTTCGAATTTGATCCCAGGAGACGGACATGCTGATCTAGATCCCTGGACATATGCCGAGGCAGTAAGTGATGTAGATGCGAAAGAATGGCATCTCGCTATGGATTCTGAATTTAAATCCATAACTGCTATGGATGTATGTAAGAAGGTTGTACTGCCAGATGGGTGTAAACAGTAAGTGGGTATACAAGAGAAAGAGAGGAGGGGATGGAGAGGTCACGGCCTATAAGGCTAGGCTAGTGGCAAAAGGGTATACCTAGATCGAGGGTAAAGACTATGATGAAACCTTTTCGCCGGTGGCAATGCTCAAGTCTATTCGGATCCTTCTCGCCAAAGCAACTCACTTAAACCTTGAGGTTTGGCAGATGGATGTCAAAACCGCTTTCTTAAACGGTTACCTTGAAGAGGGTAGGTACATTTATATGCAGCAACCAAAGGGTTATGTGAGGGAGCTCAAGAAGTCCATTTATGGACTCAAACAAGCTTCCAGATCACGGAACTTACGTTTTGACGAGATGATTAAATCTTATGGATTTACTCAAAGTGAAATTGAGAGTTGTGTATATCACTTAGATGTCAACGAAAATAAAGTATTTCTTGCACTTTATGTAAATGATATTCTCCTAGTTGACAACAACGTGGAGGTATTATCAGACATAAAGATATGGTTATCCGAACAGTTTCAAATGAAGGACTTTGGAGAGGCAGCTTACATTCTTGGGATAAAAGTTATACGAGATGCAAGAAGAGGATGTTGAGCTTATCCCAAGAGGATGTTGAGCTTATCCCAAGACGCCAAGAAAGGATTGCTACCTTTCAGACATAGCATTCCACTTTCTAAGGAGATGTGTCCTAAGACACCTATGGAGAAAGAGTAAATGAGACAGGTACCCTATGCTTCCGCAGTATGTAGTCTTATGTATGCCATGCTATGCACGTGACCTGATATCTGCTCTGCAGTTGGCATAGTGGCAAGATATCAATCTAACCCTGGACAGGCACATTGACTATGGTAAAACATGTACTCAAGTACCTCAAGAGGACTAGAGATTACAGGCTAGTTTACCAGGCAGATAGTCTTAATCCCTTGGGTTATACGGTTTCGGATTTCCAGGCTGACCGGGATGAGAAAAGATCTACCTCGGGATATGTGTTTACCTTGGGAGGAGGAGTTGTATCATGGAGGAGTGAAAAGAAGAGATACATTGTGGACTCCACTATGGAAGCCGAGTATGTGGCCGCTTCAGAGGCTGCTAAGGAGACAGTATGGCTCCGGAATTACCTCTTGGATCTAGGCGTGGTACCTAGTTCGCCTAATAGTATCACAATCTATTGTGATAACTCAGGTGCAGTGACAAACTCAAAGGAACCGAGGACCCACAAGGCGACTAAACACATAGAGAGAAAGTACCACATAATACGAGAAATCATAAAACAAGGAGATGTGCGGATAGAGAAGATTTGGACGATAGAGAATTTGGCTGACTCATTCACGAAAAACATACCGCAGAGACGACAAGCATGTTCAGGGACTAGGGCTACGATTGATGCCATCCACTTAGTAAACTTTGAGTATAAGTGGGAGAATGTAATAGCTAGATAGTTAGACACCTGGTATACTAAAAGTTTGTTTTAGTATAGGTGGGAGATTGTTGGATTTGTATACTGAAAGCAAGACCTTTCATATACAATGTTTACAGTTATTAACTATTAATCTCCTATCTGATTATGTTTACACTAATCATTATATATGTTCCTATATCTCTCTCTATAAGTAGATCATATGGTGTGTTGTAGATCACAGAAGATCATATGATTAGTTAAACTTAATGAGATATAAAATATATACCACTGATGAGACAACTTGAAGACGAATTGTTGGTATAGGCTGCAATAACAAGTAGGAATAGTTTATCTTGACTATTTACTTATACTGGTACGTATTTACGTATTGATAGGATCACGGTGAGATAAGTTCTTCTACCTGACGTTAGTGAAGAACAAGAGATCTCGGTGACTTATTGTAATCTAAACCCTAAATAAGATTACAGTTATGTGTGCATGTCTGTGTGTCACTTTGAGTTACTATGTGTGAGAGTTAAGTGCTAACTCTTTATTCTCTGTATCTTGGGTGACAACACCTTGCATATGATAACTGGTAATTTGTGTTTAGGTAACCGTATTTGTTTAGGATGATGATATACCCTTAAGGAGCTCAAAAGGTTTATTGTGCTAAACCCCGGAGGTAGATTAAGTTCAGGTACAATAATGAAATTGAGTGGTACTACTTAAGGAATTAATAAGCAATTAACTAATTTAAGCTATCAGAGGCTTTAATTAATTAAAGAATATTCGATATCTTAAATACGGGGATTAATTAAATCTAATTGAAGCCCCGACTCAATTCGGGAATAAAGGGATAAGTCAGTATTAATTCTTTAGTGGAATTAATTAATATTTATGAATTAATTATGTTATGGGCTGAACATAGAAGAATTAATTCATAGTTAGGTTCATCTTTATTTCTTGTATTTGATCCCTAGACTGGCTCATCAGGCTCTTAGCCTAGTAGGGAATTAAATTATCAGGCCAGGCCCATACTCAGTTATTATGTATTAAATACATAACTCTCAGTCCGTGAAATATAACAGAAACATGTAAAAAATCACAGAATAGAGAACAGAGAGTGAGAGGACGGTGGCGGCAGTGTTGGTTCCCACACTTGGGATTTCTCAAAGTTCGTCGTCCATCCAGCATTGAGGATCGGGCAGGGATACAGTCTAGAAGGTCAATCCTGGAGTCTAACATCGAATCGTTGTGCACACAATTCTCAAGTCAACTCTAAAACACCTACGTGTTGCATTTAAATTAGTAGATGCATGTTTAGGATTAATCAATGTGTATATTGAATTATGACAACCAAGAAGGTCCTAGGAAAATTCGGAAGTTCCTACAGCAACATGCTGAGAATATTATCATAATAAAACTTGCTTCCTTTCGTTAACCTCAACTTCACTTTTACTTTCAAATTCTAAGCAGCAAGCAACAAATAATGACTAAGATTCTTGCTATGATTTCATTACTCAAGTGGCAGCAGAATACACAAGCAAGACAAAAATAAGATACTCAAGAATGTACATTAACAACTCTGACCTGTGAGCTTCCACGGAATGAAAGACAAAGTAAAGACACCTTCGGTATATTTGATGGGGATAAAGGACAGAAAAATCGTAAAAAGCTCGCGAAAACGAGCTTGTCGATTCAGAAAACAAGGGTAACAACGGTTTGTCCAAAATCTCGCAAGTTATCGGCGAAATCTCACAAGAACTTTGCCCCTAGACTTCTCGTTGCGCGCTGCTTCAGTTTTTGTCCCCTTGTAAAATTTCAGTCCAAAACCAAACAAGGGTAACACCGGTTTCTCCAAAACCTCGCAAGTTTTCGGCGAAATCTCGCGATATTTTGCCCCTAGACTTTTCGCCACGCACTGCTTCAGTTTTTCAGTTCTCGCCGAAATGCTTCTTCTTCTTTTTTTTTTTTTTTTTTGAATTTCAGCAAAATTTTATAAAATTTCAGTTCTAACATGGTTTTCAGTTCTCGCCGAAATGATTCTTTTTTTTTCATTCTTTCTAGTTTAAGCAAAATTTTATAAAATTTCAGTCCTAATATGGATTCGAACTGCCGAAATGCTTCTTTCTTTATTTTTTTTAATTTCAGCAATATTTTATAAAATTTTCAAAATGCTTCTTTTTTTTTTTTTTTAAAACAAAATTTCATAAAATTTCAGTCCTAATATGGATTTGTACCTAGACCTATTGAATGAAAGTCCAAACTTTAACAACCAAACCAAGTCAACAACTTGTTATGACTTCTATTCTTTAACTACTAGAATAATAGCCTATCACTACAGTAATCTAATGACACTTTAAATTAAATGTCTTTATAGATACTGTATTGGTACATTAAACTATGAAGTAGCTAGTACTACATTAACTTACACACTATGAAGGCACTAAAAATAAGTGCCTTAATATAATTAAAATAAGGCATAAGCTAAGTGCCTTAAAACCTAGTTAGACAATTATATATATTCAGTGTACATAGTTAAATATAAAATTTCAGCTAGTTAGCACTAAGCACACCAAATTTAAAATTTATATCCACCATAGTCCAATTACTCCAGCTCATTGTCCAAAATAATTAAAATAAAAAAATGACAAATATGATACCCAATTTGCTAATTCCATCACAACTCCAACTCTTCCCACCAAATAGAGGCTAATTGACCGAATTGGATGATCCAACTACACATTTGACTATTATTTATTTAATCTATTTATTTTTTAGATTGGATTATTGGATCACCCAATCTGAAAAATATACTAAAGTTGACAGTCCCTAAGCTGACCCCGTGGACCCAACCCAACCTGACCTGAATTTATTGAGGGAAATCCGCAAATCCGACATTGAACCGATTACCCAATTTTGATCCGAATTCATTTGAAATTAATAATTTTATTGACATGTAATAATATGTTTTAAATTATTCTTAATATATAACCCGAATTTATCTGAAATCAAACACAACCCCAACCCAATAACTTAAATTTCCAAATATACCCTATAAGAAAATTATTCTATAATGTCAAAAAAATTATGACGGTGCAAAATTCGTCATGTGAATTGATTTTAATAAGGATAACAGTAAAATCCTCCCTAAATGATGGAGTAGCTCATAAACGAGCGACTTAAACTCTCATTATTTGCATATAAACCTCTCATTATGCATAGATTTGGATTTTTTTTTTTTTTTTTATTATTGTGGCATTCTTTTTGGAAGCCCAAATTTTTTCACGAAGGGCGCCAATAATTCCCTCTAAACTATTAAGTACTAAAAATAAAATTAAAAAGAATTAAAAAGAAAGTAATAGAAAAAAATAGAAGATGAGCGCCTTTTTATTTTCAGTGGAGAAAACCCCAAATAGAAATTGGATACGAATATGCCCTAACTTCCAATATTCCGTCTGTTTCACTTCAGCGAATCGAAAATCATCGCCGGCCTTTCTGAATCACCGTCCTACTGTTGAAGCAAATGAAGGCATTGTTGTTTGAGTGGTATTAGGAACGAGTGGTGCATCTGCTTTTGCTTGTCTTTCTACCTTACTTGGTATGCCCTTGAACTAAATTTTGCTGATCGATATTATTTCCGGGCAAACTTTTCTATATTTTATGTTGTAATTTCTTTTGATTTTCAAGTACTTGTGTTTGTGTGTGCATTTCTGAGGTCTTGAAAGTCTTTAATGGTTGAGGAATTTAGTTTTAATTGTAAAATTCATGTTGTAATAGTTCTTTCTAGGAATAACTAGAAAAATGAGTTTAATATTAAGGGTAGAAATTGTGCAATGTTCTATTGAGAACTGATGATAACATGTGGAGGTTATTCCATAACATAAATAATTTTTAGTATTGTGAATTTATGAGTACTCTGGTACAACCTCTATTAGGCAGGCTATGTATATACATATTTTAGAAGTTAAAAACCATGGAATGAGAATCATGACTCTTAACCACTATACCTCTAAATTTAAGGACTTCATAATGGGACCTGTGATGACGCTGACGTCGAACTTGTGTTTTGGTTCTTTACTTCGATTTATTATTCGTTATTTTATTAAATGGGATAGAAATAATATTCAATTTATTTACCTACAGATTTACAAATGATCGTGTATCTCAAGTTTTCAATGCTAAAAAGAAAAGTTTTATATAAGTGTTCATTGACCCATTTCCCTTTTCTAGTTATTTATGAGAACCATCTGCTAACTTCTAATTTTATTCTTGGTCGTCCCCTGTTTTTCCTAAGATTTTCGAGGAGTAGTGAAGTTTGCTTGTCTTGAACGTTGGGTGGACTGTCATTTAAGGAATTTTGTGGTATAAGCGATTACTATCTTATGTGAATGCTCCAAATAAAATAAATATAGCAAATTGATATTTAGGTATGTGCTATTGGTATGTGCATGTAGAATATGACAAAGTTTAGATTGAAGTTAGTGGAATTTTTTTATTCATTTACGTTAGATCTCCGTATTTTTATCTTTTAATATTTATTTCTAATAGATGGCCTATAGCTATTGATATGTTGCATATATTATTATGTTGGGAGAAATTCAGAGCCATCAAGATGCTGCATTTATTGCTCAAGTACATCTTAGCTACTTGATTTTCCAATTAATTGTTAAGGGATTGAGTAAGTTCTTGTTACGAGAAAGTGATATATCTCCACATATTTCTTTTACTGCAGCCTACTAGAGAATATGTTGTCAGAACAGTTAAAAAGGGCTTGAATAGAAGATTCATAGACATGTGAGTTACCTTAGCTTTGTTCTCATGCCTTCTCCATCCTTACTGCACTCGGGTTCTATTCCAACCGTAATCAATTGTCATATAATCAAAGTAAGCAATTTAGAATCATGACAGTAATTGCAGTTTTGTTTTTACATCAGATTTTTGAGTGGCTAAAAGAGGAGCTGCTTATCAGACTTAAACGAGATGTCGAGTATACTCGAGGTGAAATTTGCATAGTATCCGAGTTGAAATTTTTGTAGAGCTGGTTTACAGATATCCTTGGAAGATGGTAGAGTGATGCTATGAAGAACACGTATAATGCTAAAAAGGAAATGTCAAATCATGATTAAGCCTTCTATAGAAGTCATCATCAAGTTTCTGGTGCATGCAAAAGCATGAATATTGAGCCTAGACTGTGAGACTTGCTCCAATGGCGACATCTGTTGGTATTATGCATGACGAAGAAGCTCGTAGAGGAAATGGAAGAAAAGAATTGTGACTCTTCTATAATGCAAGACAATGTGGTGATTGTTACTATTTTACAGTCAGGTGCTTGAGTCCTTTTTTCCCAATAGCGAATTGAATGTTAACTTTTGTGTCTGATGACATGCTGTCCAACTTATTTTGGGCTTTTGAATAATGCAACATTTGAGGATTTTGGACCTTAGTGATTGTAATGGTCTTTTATGTTCATAAATATTAATCATTAATGTAATACCATTTAGGCTATATTTCATTTGCCATATGTATATACACGTAAGATAGATATGTGTAAAACATTAATTTGTATTGTATAGGTTATTATTTACTGAGTGCAACTCCTCTTTGAGGAATTAATGAATACCATCTATTGTCAATAATAATAATAATAATAATAATAATAATAATAATAATAATAATAATAATAATAAAGGCATTAGTTATTGTCATTTTATTAACGTAAAATGGAAATTAAAATATACATTAAGGCACTTAATATTGCATTATAAATGGTTAACAAATTGAAAATGTGTAGAATAAACTATCTTATCATGACACTAAAGAATGTCTCAATATGTGATAACCTATGGCTACATTAGAATAGAAGGCATTTCTTGTAAATGTCATGATAGTTCAAATGTATTAACAAGTGACTTTTAAAGGCACTCTTCAATGTCCAGAAAGACCCTTTTTTTTGTAGTTTTTTTAATTTTATTTAGTCTTGACTTTTAAATATTTCTCCTTTAATTAGTGTTGCTTTTGAGTAAAAAATGTCATAGGTCAATAAAAAAAAGCTTTATATGTTGTAAATATTCTCAATGCTTTAACTTAAATAATGTTGGAATAATTTTAATGAAGACTTTAATTTTCTTTTATATTAAACTGTCACTGTAATTTTAAAATAGTAACTTTAATTAGTGCGTAAACAACAAGTAACAATTTAATAGCAAAGCAAAAGTCATGTTAGATATTCTTAAGTGATAAATCAAACATATGTATGTTTCTTAGTTAGCAACTAGTTGTACATGCAAGAATTTGGCTCAATTTTTAGATTAAATATTTGAATTTAAGTAGGTTTATAACAATCTATAAAATATTGTGATAAATTATCTGTTTTGATATATTTTTCGACATTTTTAAAAAAATTGCAGCGATATTTCGATATTAATCGAGATTTTACCGAAATCTCTCTAAATTAAAACACCGTATCTCTGTAATCACAGTTATTTTCGTCCTTGATAGGATGCATTGGCATCCTTTTCTTGGGAAATTATGGCCAGCTTAAGGCTAGAACCACCTGGATAGTTCAATTCCAATGTAGGAAACTTAACTGCTGCCATTGCAGGAATTATAATCTTATTTGCTTTTGATACCTGAATATCAGAAAACTTAAAGTCCATCAAAATTTAATCATAAATCTTTCGTCAATTTGGTACAAAACTAGAGTACTCACCATGCTCATTCACTTCTTTAATGTCAGCAAAGTAACAGATCTACAAATTTCGACTTTCTACATCAGAGAATTCATTTTGGAAAATACAGTAAAAACATTATATCTTCACAATTTTCATCATAATTCTGTTCTAGAACTAGAAAACCCTACATAGTATAATTTATCTAATAACATGAGAATTATGAAGTTAGATTTAAACGATTGATTATAGCAATAGAAAACGCTTGCCTTGCGGGCGACAGGAGTCAGGAGGACGTGAATTGCGATAGAAGGCGGCTCGCAACTGGGGATGCGGCGGGTGGGGCTAAAGGACGTGAAGAGCGATGGAAAGGAGTCTCGTGGCTGGGGACGCGGCGGGGAAGAGACTAGGGTTTCGGTGCTTCTTTTCAAGGAAAAATGATAAAGAAAAATTGCTTATTCATCACTTTTACATTTGGGCTTAAAATAATAAATATAATAATATTATTAATAATAATAAATGAAAAATAAAAAATTAACCATACAAAATGATTAAAAACAATTACGATTTGAGAAAAGAGGTTTATTTGCAAAAATAAATTTCACTAATAGACTACGGATTTCTAAAACCGTTGACAAATGTGGTCTATTTGCGCAAAAAATACGCTAATAGACTACACTTTTCAGAAACTATTGACAAAAGCATAGTCTATCAGCGAAAAAATGCACTAATAGACTACATTTATAAAAAATAGAAGTATATTTGTAGTCTATTAGCGAGATGTTTCGCTACTAAACTACGCTTTTGGCGAAAACTTTAGTTAAAGCTCTAAAAGACTATAATCTCGTAAAAAACCGAGGTCTATTTGGTGTAGTCTATTTGCCAAATTGTTGTAGTGACAAGAAGTCATGTAAAATGAAATTAGTCAGTCTAAGTTCAGGATTATAACATATGCAGGAAATGTAAACAATAAGCATTATTCATTCAATAACTTTCACCATAATTTTGAGCAAAAAATATGAAAGAAAGCACATAAATATCATTACTTGTATTATTTCTAGTTTTTCTTATCTGCTCCTTCAGTCTTTTGGTTTCTTAGCTGTTGCTTGAGCGTACAACAAAGTCCCGAAAATCATGATAACTAGTCTAAGTGCATTTAGCGGCCAAATTGGATTCCTAAAACCAAGACACTCAAAATAATGACCACAACTCTCTTTATCAACAACAATAGTAAGTAGCGATCACCTACGAGAACGTATCCAAAACAGAGGATTCTCTGAAATCCTTAAGATGCAAATATACTGCGAGACATCTCAGATTCAATCACCAGAAAAGTTCTTAAAATGAACAAATTTATCCCTCGAAGATTAAGTTAAACCATCGAGAGTGATATATTTCAAATACATGTCAATCAAATCACCAGAATTTGGATCAGATACTTTGGATTTCAATTCATCCTAAGATCATTTGGAAATTGGTATTTATAACAAAAGAAACAAGAATAATGTTGGAACAATTATTCAATTAGAGAATAAGTGAATGGGTAAAATTAGGGCAACTCACTAAATTAGGGAACCGTGAGATATGTAGTGTTGCTATCAATGAATAATCAACTATTTCCATTTTTTGTTGCCATGATAACTGTCAAGAGACTTCGAAGTCAATGAACGAGTGAGATTTGGGCGACTCAACAAAATTAGAGGCGTCGATCGATAGTTGAGTATGGTCATCGTAGCTTGCCGATAGATATTAGATAATGTATGTCGCCGGTAGATATGCACTGCAAAAGGATATCCGATGATGAGCTGCACTTGAGAATAAGGTCGATTAATGGCAAGAGAGAACAAACGGAAAGAGGCTAGAGCGAAGTGAGAGAACGAGAACGAAGTGAGAGAAAATTTTTGTATCTATTGAAACCAAGGATGAAACAGGGTTTTGTCTATATCACGCGAGATCTCGCGAGATATTGGCGAGATTCTCGCGCGCCTTGGCTGTAGGACTCTTCAGCATTCGACGAGATTTTGGCGATAGACTCGCCGAAATCTCGCCAATTTATCGCCAGAAATCCTTTTATTATTATTATTATTATTATTATTATTATTATTATTATTATTATTATTATTATTATTATTATTATTATTATTATTATTATTATTATTATTATTATTATTATTATTATTATTATTATTATTATTATTATTATTTAATTTTATTTTTTTTACAGTATGATTTTTGGAGGTATTGGCCTGCAATTCCAGCCATTTTAGTTTAAGGGTTGTAAAGGTGCCTCATGCCTGCCATTTGCCAAAGAATGGTTGTAAAGAAGGCCCTTGATTGGTGTATTTGGACATATATCACTTTAAGGGACATGAAACCAATTATAAATGTATACACGTCTCCATAAATTTCAAGAAGAGGGTTACTAAAGAAGGTGAGTGGAGTAGAAGTTTTTTCTTTTTAACAATTACCAGTAAGTAGAGAAAGCGAGCAATTAGCAGCAATTAGGGAGATTCTTTGTCAGCAATATGCGTAAAGAATTGCGGAGCAAAAGTGATTCTCCAGTCCAGTAAAAAGTGTTTCTCCAGTCTGAAGCGGGGAAGAATAGCGGTAAAATTTAAGTGATTTCTGTCAAGGTTTGTAATTATTTTATTTAGAAGATCTGGACTTGATTTGATACCAATTTTCCAGATAATACTAGTATAATACCCATGTATTACAAGGGGATAGAAATAGAATAAAAATATGAATTAAGAATATTCCTATCCTTCCCTAAAAAAACGAATGATTTTTACCGCAAACGACAAATATTATAATACATCATTATTAATGAATTCTCAATTAAAGAAAGACTTTAAGTATGTTTTGTTTTGTTTTTCATTATTAATTATGTTTTGTCTTGTTTAAATATTATAATACATCATTATTATTTTACTTAAAAAAGAAGCACGCAAGTACCTATAACAAGTTTATTGTTTGCATTATCACAAAGAAATGACGATTTTACATTTCCTTTGTAGTTTCTTCCAATTTTCAATTTCATGTAATATTGTATGTAACATTATACATACATTACTAAATATTACGCATATTTTCGCTTTGCGTAAATTAATTCAACCATAGAGTTGTAAATGAGTTGAGGCGAGCTGAACATATTTTATAATATTACTGGAAGATGTGTCTAAGTAAATATAGTAAAGACATGTAAATTAAATGATTTTAGTTTCAGGACTAGCTAGTATACATTATACGTATTAAATTACAGTTATATGCTTATAACTACAAAATAATGTATTTATATCTAAAAAATCTATGTACTTTAGATAATAAACATAGTTTGTTCATCAAATACTATATACATAGGACTATTATGAGTTCTATTTTCGTTCTGTCAGCATAGAAATATTTCTAACTATAAATTCGCAACCGAAATAAATTCCTAATTGAAAAACTGTGTGAAAAGGAATGACGAGTGGCAGCGACGCTAATGATCGGAGGTCTTCAAGACATGATTATGCATGGAGATATGCTAGTCATGTTGTCGGCAATAAAGCTGCTACAACGTGTAACTTTTGTGGAATTGTAAAATTTCGGAGGTATTACTAGGTTCAAATATCATTTGAGTGGCACGGATCCAGAAAAAAATCGTTGCCTCGTGTAAAAAAGTTCCTCCGGAAGTGAAGAAAGAGATTCGTAATCTGATTAATGCTAAAAATGCTGCTAAAGGGAAGAAAGCCGAATGAATGGCTGGCATAAGAGCAGAACTACAACAAGGTTTGTCACATGGATTAGTTGATGAAGATGATGGTGACGAAGAAGATTATGTTGCGTGTCTATCGGACCTTAATCCAGCTGAACGAAAAGACTACTGAGGAGCCATTAGAGAGTCAAGAGCAAGTGAGTGGGAAAGACACCAAACCTAGCAATTTGGAAGTAGTAGAGGAGGGAGTCCGAGTAGGCGAAAGGGTACACAATCTTCCCAATTTTGTAGATCCCAGAGTAGTCGATCGATGGACTTTGATCCCTCTCCCGCACCTTCTTTGTATAAATTATTCAATGCAAGTCAAAAGAGGATAAATAGTATGTTCTTAGGTGCCAGCTTTAAGGAAAAGTTGGGCAAGGGGTCAGTAAGTTTTTCATTTATGATAATTTACCACCAAACAAAGCTTCCTCTCACCTTTTCAAGAATATGATAGCTTGTGCCCAAGAAGTAGGACCGGGCATTCCCACGTCTACTCCATATGAGATAAAACGCAAATATCTGGACATGGAGTATGCAGAAATGTAGGAATACGTAAGAGAGCAAAGGAAAAAGTGGGAGACATATGGGTGCACAATTATGGAAGATGGATGGATCAGGTCGATGAAAATGTCCATAATAAATTCCATGTATATTGTAAGGGCACCACTGCTTTTCTGAAATTTGTTGATGCATCGAATAGGATCAAGGATCATGCCTACATTTATAATTTGCTCAAAGAAGTTGTGCAGGAGGTAGGGAAGCACAATTTTGTTCAGACTGTAACCGATAATGGATCAACTTATGTAAAAGTGGGAAGAAAGTTGCTACAGAGGTATAACTTATATTGGACACAAGTGTTGCTCACTACATTGACCTTATTTTTTAAGAGATTGGCAATGGAGATAGCATCAAAGCAGTAATTGTTAAGGTGAGACAAATAACCAACTTCATTTATAATTATGGTTGGTTCCTTGCGAAGATGCGAGAGGTTTGTGAGGTAGATATTGTTAGACCAGGGGCAACACGTTTTGCGACTAATTACATCTCCTTAGACAACCTGTATAAGAAAAAATCTCAGCTAAAACATATATTTACTAGTGATGATTGGGGCGTGAATAAACTAAGTCGAACGACGATTGGCAAGGAAGTGAAAAGTCAAGTGCTTAACCACACATTTTGGGATGGAGTGCAACACGCAGTGGCTATGTTTGAGCCAAAATATCAGGTGCTCCGAGTGGTTAATACGGAGGTGGTTTCAACCATGTCAACTTTATATGACTTGATTCGTGTTATGAAAGCTAAGGTCCAATCACTAAGAGTCTCATAGTGGGTGACAAGAATAATTGAGTCCAGCTGGGATCATACACATTCTCATCCACTACATGCAACAAGTAACAATTCTTTTATTTTTCTATTTAACTTTGATTACGGGAAGATGATTAACATTTCATAACAATATTGCATAGTGTTTGTAGCTTATTACCTTAACTCGAGATCCCAGTATCAACCAGGAGTAGGTGAAGATCCAGAGCTACTTCAGGCAGTACTTCAAGTTTTCAATAAGCTACAACCCAACTGTGATGGTGTTGCACGGTTTGGGAACGAGGCTATCTTAGTCGATTTGAAAATTACAAGTAATGTAGTTACCTAATTATTATTTTTTTGTCTTGTGCAGCTCATCTGTTTTTGTGATGCCAAAATCATTTAGTGACCATACTACTGTGGTTGCTAGAAACACAATGCCGATGTGTAAGTAGATTTATAATTAGATGTAAACTTAGCAGTACTTATATCATTTACTACAACACACTTATTGATAATGACTGCTAATTTGGCAGACAATTAGTGGGTTATGCACGGTAGTTCAACACCGACAGTTAGACAACTAGCCATGAGATTGTTGGCAAAGATTGCATCATCTTCTGCATGCGAAAGGAACTGGAGTAACTTTTGAACTTGTCACGAGAGTTGCTCTAAATCAATGTGATTAGAACGACCTTCTTAAACCGCAAGCGTACGATTCATGACAGAGGTAGTATAAAAGATATCGTATCCACAAGGACGATTTTCCGTGAGAATCAGCTTAAGCACGTTCGAGCAAGTTAGGTCAAATGAAAATTCAATGTTTTAATTAAACTAAAAAACATAATCAATTAAATAAATCAAGGAGGGAACCGATCAATGGGGAGATATTCCCGAGGCTCGGTTTCACACAAGTAAGATGGAATTAACAATTCGAAGACGATTCCGAAATACAATTGAGGTGCCGTATTCCCCTAAGATAGGTAAGTAATCGGAGTTCAATGTAGACTACCTACACGAATGAGATTTATAAAATTCAACCCCGAGCCGCGGGTCACCAACTACGAAAGACTAGAAGAGGTTAGCCCGACTTCTCATATGCTAAAGACCGGCGTAGGGGTGTCATTCCTACACACTCGACTAAACCTAATTTCGTTCATCCTAGCTAAGACCCCCTAGGCTCTACTTTTCCGTTTGGTAGGGATTCTCCTCCAAAGGCCTCTTCCCTACCAATTGGGTTACGATTGATTTAGGTTTCCGAATCGAATTTCACTCCCGACTAATCTAAGACGGAGAAATTTAATCCTAATCTCATTTAATATCAAATCGAATCTCCTCGAAAGGGTGGCAATCCCTAGCCTAGGTTTCGATTATCTCCTCTCTAATGCACCATCATACAAAATAAGGCTAAGTTATCGAAAGCCTGAGCGTCCAAAGCAAGTCTATAATCAAAGCCCTAATTTCATACGATAATAAAAAATGAATCAACCAAATCCTAAACCTAGGTTACCACAACTCTTAACAAATCTAATAATCAATCAACTAATCAATCAACTAATCATCAACCCCAAAGCTTGGGCTACTCCTGAGCTTCGAGAAACACAAAAATCACTCACAAATCATCAAAGTAATAAAAGATATCATCAACATCAAGCTATAAATACAATTAAAAATGAAAATAAAGAGAAGAGACAGAAAATGCTTAATGTATTGAAGAAACCCTTGAAATCTATTTATAAAAGAATAGGGTGTCACAAGACCACGAGCAAACCCCGAGTTCTCCTCCAAAGATGGCTTCCTCCTTGAAGAGGAGGAACAAAAAACCTAGTTTCTAAGACTAAGAATCTAAAATTTAAAGAGAAGAGAGAAGAAGAATGTAAGAGAAGATTTTATAAAAAGAGGCAAGACTTGTTCCTCTTTTACAAATGAGAGGGGAAGAGATATATATAGGTCCCCTGAACCCTCAAAATCTGCTGAAAAATAAACCGTAGTAAGGGTAAAAGGGTAAAATACAAAAGGAAGTGCTTGGTCCTTTAAGTTGTTGAGTCGAGCCCCTTGTGCGCACTCGACTCGTCCTTCTCATGATTTTTGGGAACCATCCAGAATTATCCTTCAATTTGAAATACAAATTTTTAGGTCTTTGTCTCGGCTACACGTGGCAACTTGAATCACTTGAATCGAAGCTTGGACGAGGAAGTTACGGCTGAAATACGAAAATATCGTGCCAAAAAACTAGGCGGGCATGCGAATTGCCGGACCGCTGCCGAGACTGCCCTTAGGCCGGTAGTATGGCCGGATGTGATTCTGGGTTAGTTCTAGACCAACTTCCAGCAGCCTGCTGGTCAGGTAGGTGCTGCGGCAATTGGTCCGATTTAACCCCTGCTTTGCACCTCTGTCTTCCGTCGTCATTTCGGAGCCCTTCTTCTCGTCTTCTTGACCCGACCTCTTCATCGCTTTTATTCGTGACTGGACAAAATTTGATTGAGCTCCTGTTGGATCTGATTTGCGTTTGTTTGGGCCTCGGTTTGTAGGCTGGAACATAAAGCATGTGCGATTGACCTCTTCTTTTTTCTTTCTCCAATTTGAGTCATATTCATCCATGTTCTCGGCCCGGCTCCTTCACGAATTTTACTCGTGACTTGATGATATTCAATTTGGGCCTAACCTTGACCCAATTTAGGCCCGTTTGGGCCTCGAGATGTGGGACGAAGTATGAAAATGAATGCAAGCGATCTTCTAAATTCTTCCGAGTTTTCTAACTTTCAAAATACGACTAAAAAACACTCAAAAGGGCATCAAATCATATTAAAAAGGAAAATCAACCCGAAAATACAATAAGAAATGAAATCTCACATAAACACAACAATTACACGTAATTCTCCACAAATTATGAACGTAAAAAGTGAAAGAAAAACGATAATTTTTACGTTCATCACGTTTGCATTGATACACATGAAATAGGGAAATTGTCTTGCTTATCCGAAGCTTGAAAAGCTCGTATTTTTCTATTACAACATGAAGTTAAGGATCCGTGATTGGAGGCTGAAGTAGATAGAGTTGCTGAGCAAGAATTCTTGGATTTAGTGGACATCACTGGTGAAATCGATAACGAAGAAGGTGATCAACTTTATCAGTGGTTTCGGCTAGCACACCTAGACGACGATGAAGGTAATCCTGATCTGCAGGTCACTAAAGCAGCAAGCCAATTTAGAATTGATGTGGATCAGGTGTTGTGTGATGAAGTTGGTGTAGCTAGAGTAGTGGACTTAGAGACACCAATGAAGATTACTTCCCAAATCAGAGGGATATGAGTCCATTCACTGTTGAGTACTTGTACACACACGCTACTCAAGATGAAGACCACGGAAGTAGGGTGATACACGTTGTGTATGCATGGATTTAGGTCAACTTTAGGTATGTATTTATAGCATTTGCATGCATATATGGTCGAGAATGGCTTATATTGTGTACATTAGACCATTTGACGTGTTTTGTGGGTTTTTGTGGATTTTAGGCCAAAATATCGAGTATATGGCGAACTAGAAACGAAACAGACCAAGAAGAGGTGACATATGGGCTCGGAATAGAATTTCAGGTCTGACTTCAAACCAATTTTGGAAGGTCTTCTGATCCGTTTTGGGATTTTCTCCTTTCAAAGAAAGTTTTATAACTTTGAATTAGCTTTGCAACGCCACTAATTTCACCTCAATCGGAGTTGTATAACTCAAGTTATGGTCAACACACTGGAGGTGTATCAAGCTGACAGAAAATCACCATTTCGGGGCAAGAAGTGACGAGGCCTCACCACCACCCGACGAGGCCGCGTCAAAAATGGCCCAGAAATGTGTCTGGTACTGTGAGCCTAGACGAGGCCGCGTCCGGGGGGTTCGAGGCCACGTCAAAAGTCTTCCGGAACTCCAAATCGAGTTTTAGTTGGGCTTTTTGTCCTAATTTCTCAAGGATTTCAACCCATAACTATAAATAGGTGCCCAAACTCGTGATTTAAGAATTAGACACTCCATATTCTCACATACACTAAGAAGAAGAGTTATAGGAGCTTTGAGGACGGAGAAGATGAGGATCATCAAGACGGATTCATCCGGGTTTAGTCGTTCTTTTCTAGTGTAATCTTTTACAATGTTATCCGTAGAATCTTGTATTGGGTTATTGCTAGGCATGAGTAGCTAAGATATTCGTGTCCTAGGTTTAGAGAGTAGGGATTATTATGATAATGTTTTGATTATGATTTAATTTATTAATTCCATTATTTACGTGTTTATCTCTATGTTTGTGCTTATAACTAAATTTAGCGTAATCACCTAGATTTAGTAATTTAGTTTAGCAATTCCGTTTCGAGAGGAGGGAATCGTTATCAGACTTATGACATAGAGCGCAGTTGTCTATGACTGTGTAGGTCGTGGCTTAGGATTGTTTGGTAGTTATTAGATTTAATTGACTCGAGAGGGTAATTAGCTTAATTAATCAACGATTTAATCGCTTCAAGAGAAGTGTTAGATTATTTTCATGCCGCCTAATAAACACTAGAATTGGTAAATCTATAGGTTAATCATATTCAACATTGACGTAATATCCTGAAATCGAAACCTTAGGATACCTTTTCTCACTGATTGTTAATCCTCTTTGTTTTCCAAGTGTTAGGCCATAGTTAATTAGGTAATTTAGTTGTTAAGTATTTTAGTTAGTAAAAACAAACCCTTTGCAACTTAGTATCTAGTTAGGATAATCCTAGAGTATCGAGGTATCAAATTACCTAAAATCTATTCCTTTTGGGATCGACCTTGACTGCCGCTACTATACCTACAACCGTACAATTGCGGAACACTAGGTAAGAAAACCAACGTGTCATAGGGCTGGTGGTCTAGGGATAGGGGCCATTGGGAAAGATTACACGAGCCGACGTGGTCGAAACCGAGGCACTTTTTTAAACAAAGATGTAGCATCCCTCTCGTTAAATTTTGACTCTCTGAGTATAAGCAGCGATCAAGATGGTCTATATCCTAATTTCTTTCCACACAAGATTGCCGAAAGATCACTCAAACAAGCCTAGATGGATCGTAGCACGTCTGATGACCTAGGCCCTCAAATACTTTATGGAGGACATCATTATGGTTCCTGGGTAAATTCGGATTATCCATTCTATGGACAGACGGTTGGGAGAGACGCTGAAACCTATGTGTTTCATCTTAATCACTATCTTTATCATTACTACCTCAGTGAGCTGGTACCACTATTGCGAATACACCGATAGAGCATCTGTTGAAATCGAGCCTCATAGGGCATCATTTTGGTACTAGAAGGTAGTAATGTATAATGAAAAGAGTTCGGAATGTTTCTCGTGTGGCCGGACAACATATGTATTGTTTCTTATTTGACAACTAGTTGTATATGCGTGAATTTGGATCTAATTTTATATTTGAATTGAAGTAACGTTATAACAATCTATAAAATATCGTGATAAATTATCTGTTTTAATACATATTTTCGACATTTTTTTTAAAAAATGCACAATTATTTCGGTTGGTACCGATATTTCTCCGAAATCTCTCTAATTTGAAACACCGATATCTCCCTAAAAATCAATATTTTCTTCCTTGATTGAAACGTATTTGATACATATCTATCGATATATATAATAACAAAATCCTCCCAAAATATTAACCTAAGAATTTTCCCGCCCAATTACTTTTTCTGGAAAATATTACTTTTGGTATAAACCATTTTATGTGGAGATAAATTGGCTTTCATTTGCCTAAAATATATTTAGGCACAATTATCTAAAAAATATAGTAATTCCCCCAAAACCAACTTAATTTGTCCAAGTCTATAAAAGGAGACACTCACGCAATCTTCCAAAAAGATCCGAACCTATATCTCACAGAATATGTTCCGCACAATCAGTTTATTTTTTAACTGAAATTGGCATTAATCAAGTCGTTGATTCAACTAAATTTTGTGTCTATTTCCAAATTTTGTTATTCTTTAAATAATTTTATTTTCTGTGAAGATTAAAAGATCCAAAGTAACTGATGGAGAAGGAGGCGATATCACCACCCACTAGAGTAACAAAGAGAGACCTTGTGAGAGAGTGTGAGAGAGAGAATGTGACCAAAATTGTGGGAGAGAGATCAACATAATTCTCTAGAATCTAAAATGGGGGAAAGGGCGAAAATGTGGGGAAGGGAGTAGGGTGAGAGAAAGTTTGTCAGCAGAACCAAAATTACTAACATTTTTCTTCTTTCCAAAATCCTATGTATTATGTTTACTATACCCATTCTTCTTCTATTTTAAATTTATTTTCGCTTAGTGTGTTCCTTAATTTGTGCAGTATCAATTATGTGTATAAAAAAAAAAAAATCAAGTATATTTATACCTAGAAATGGAAAAAAAAATAAGATTTTTTTTTATTTAATATGGTTTTATCAAATAAACCCCTAATGGGATTTTTTTAGTATTTAATATTAATATCAATTTGTTTCATTCTTTTATTATTATCTCTCTTATTAATTTTTTAGACATATAAAAATAAACATTGAATTATTTAGTAAATATTTTATAATTTCGTTTTATAATTTCAACAATTTATTTATTTATTTATTTTAAAAAATATTCTAATTTTTTTTAAAAATAAAAAAATTCGTCATTTCTAATGTGATTGTTGTGTATAATAAATTAAATTATTCATCTATTATCGATCAATAGGTTGCACCATATTGTATATATATTAAAATAAAATGTTAGATTAAAGATAAATAATTGTTTGTTGGTTGATTATGTAGGTTAATGATTAATGTGTTTGTGCTAAAAAAAAATTAAATAATAGTATTTGAATGTAGTGTTATTGGTACTTATTAAAAACTTTTAGAAATTTCGTGTACCTTATATTTGAAAAAAAAAAAAAATTAGATACTTTGGATAAATATAAACGTTTATCATAAATTTATAAACCTTTGTACAAGAGGATCAACATGACCCACATGGAAGGATGCTAGAGATATTTATACATAAGAAAAAAAAATATGAATATTCTGTAACTTACTCAAAATATGAGTATTTCTATTTTTAAGACTTTTCATTGACTCTTCCTTCATTAACATATAACTTTCAATCTCTTATTATATATTACATTAAAATTATATAAACATATGAAAATCTTACTACTATTTATTTACATTTTGAAATCGTGCATCGCACGGTGATGCTACTAATATAAATCACAAATGAATTTAACTACAATATTTTTTACTAATTAGTATCTGATAGGTATGGCCCAGTAACTCCAGGTCGGGCTAACCCGCCAGCCGGATCAACTGGGCCCAGAAGCGTGAGCCCAACACAGATAAGCCGGCCCAGTTCCCAATACAGTTAAGCCGGCCCAGTTCCCAATACAGATAAGCCGGCCCAGTTATGCGAGCCCGCGAGCCCAACACAACTGAGCCCCGTCGCCGCATATTTGGATATTGAGATCCCCATGATCTTTTTCCAACTGCCATGTAGATTTGGTGTGCAAGATTATAGGAATTTAGTTGGGGCTTTGATTTGTATAGTATAAATAGGAGAATTGAGGACGGATTTAGGGTTGGCACTTTGTATTCTAAAACTGCAATTTTGTAAGATTGAAGGGAAAAGAGTGAAAGAGACCCCGGAAGGTTATTGCCTCCGCCCGTGGATGTAGATCTCCAGATCGAACCACGTATATCTTGTGTTCTTCGTCTTTCTTGCATTTTACAGTTTCATTGATCAGGTTTTATTCCAAATTCCTTTGATAAATGGATTGCGCTTTATCAATTGGCGCCGTCTGTGGGAACCCGATTTGAAAATAAACCCTAGTATATTTCAGCGTCGTCACATCAGCCATGGTGAATACCCGCCGATCTGCTAACCCTACTCGGTCCCATCGTAATCCCCCTGTGGATCAAAATCCCCCGTTGCCCCGTCAACAGAATCAGGACCCGCTTGCGGGGCACGTTAACGTGCAGAATCTCGCCCCCGCCAGCAAGCCGGCACAAGTTAACCCTCAACCTGCCCCCGAATTACTGCAGGTACAGCAAGCCTTTCTTCAGGAACATCCCGCTCTATTCCAAGAATGGAATAATCGGCGCGCTAACTCCGGTGAGCGCACCAACAATGGCGTCGACCAGGGGGCAAGAAATTCGCCCCGCGATCGATCTCGCGAGTTGGATGAAGATCCACCTCACCGAGCTAGGCATGATCGCCGCCGACAGCGCTCCTGTGCAGAACCGCAGTTCTAATGGTTCGAGGCCCCGTTATGACCATGAAGACGTGGATCGTCGCAGACCTATAGACGCACCAAAGCGGGCTCGCTTGGACAAGTCCCGTGTACCTGATCCTCTGGAACAAGAGCAAGCCCAGTTTGCCGCCGAGCTTGACAAGGTATTGGGCCTTGATGCTGATGGGGAGATCATCACCCCGTTCTCCGAGGAGATTCTTGCTACTCCACTCCCCGAGGGGTTCAAGCTTCCCCCAGTGTTCGTCTACAACGGCACCGGAGACCCAGGTAATTTTCTAAGCGCCTTTAAATACGCTATGTTCAACCGCAACTGCATACCTCACCACTTGTGCAAAGTGTTTCCTGAGTATCTTCAAGATGAGGCGATACTTTGGTTCCATTCTTTGCCCCGAGGCAGTGTTACCTCTTTTCGGGATCTCGCCGAGCAGTTTTGGGCGCGTTTCCATACGCGAGCAAAACCCATGGCCACTTTGGACGATCTCATGAATCTAGAACAGCGAGATGGGGAGACTATTACCCAGTTTCTTGATCGCTTTACCGCCGAAAGCCTCAAAGTCAGCAGCCGATCTGATGATGTTATAATTACGGCCTTTATGAATGGCCTCCGACCCGGGCCACTCTACACCGAGCTTGTGCGGCACCCCCCTGCCACGACCCGAGCTCTTTTGGGCATTGTAAGCAGGTTCACCAAAGCTGAAGAGCAAACCCGTCGCAAATGCGAGAAACATGCTACCAAACGGCAACCAGATAAAACGCAAGCCAGGACCAGCACCCGGCCTAGTGCCTTCAGCCGCCTAAGCAGAGGACGGTTAGAACCCCGTGGGGATGTTCCTCAACTTACTCCACTTACTAAATCAAGAGCAGATATACTTTCTATTCACAAGAACAATCTGCGACCGTGCCCACGGATGACTGATCCGGCAGACAAACGTTATCGTGATAAGTGGTGTGCATACCACCACGATCATGGACACGATACCGAAGAATGTCGTGAACTTGGAAAAGAAATTGAGGATTGTCTGAAGAGAGGTTTCTTGTGGCAATATGTAGTTCGGACCGAGGATAGATCTCGGTCAAATCAAAATGGAGGCTCGCAACAAGGACGCGGAGGTTACAACGACCGAGGTCCAAGGCAAAACAGACCTCAATGGCAGAATAACAGATCGGGGTACAACAACTATGCTCGGCAGGATCAGGGTCATCGTCAACAACCTCAATTGCTGCCACCTCCGCCACCTCATGGAGGACCCGGAGACAATCCGCCAAATCACGTTATAAATGTGATCTACGGAGCCATTCCAACAGGGACTTCCCGAAGTGCCCTAAAGGCTGAAGCACGTAGACCTCGTCCCGAGGAGCCACGCCACAAGCGCCTCCACAAATCTGAAACTGTGAGTTTCACTGATGAAGATCCTGTCCCCGAACTCACCCCGTACACTGATGCCATTGTCATTGATATGGCCGTGGCCAATATTACAATCAAGCGAGTCTTCGTTAACAATGGAGCCGCTGTCAGTATCATATTCACTGATTGTTTCCAGAAAATGGGCATACCTCGCGAACAACTCCGACCAGCCCCCGGGCCGTTACAGACTTTCACTCAGGGAGAGGTCCATCCTGAAGGAATCGTCAACCTTCCCGCTTCGCTTGGTACTTATCCGGCAATAAAAACCATCTTCGTCGATTTTTATGTGGTCAACTCTCCATCTCCGTACAATATGATTTTGGGCCGAGATTGGCTCACCCCGGCAAAGGCTATATGTTCCATATATCACCTCGCATTGAAGTTTCCTACACCCCATGGTGAGGTGGCCATCTGTGGCAATCAAAGGATCTCCAAAGAGTGCATGTATGTCGCACTCAAGAAAACAACGAAGGCTCCTCCTAAGCCACAGTTTCAAATAGCCACCTCGACTCTTACCCCGGGTTCGTCCGAGTCACTCGGGGACGCTATTATTAAGGTGCCGCTCGATCCGGCTAAATCGGAACAAACTGTTAC
This sequence comes from Ajuga chamaepitys, assembly GCA_958295605.1. Lineage (NCBI taxonomy): Eukaryota > Viridiplantae > Streptophyta > Magnoliopsida > Lamiales > Lamiaceae > Ajuga > Ajuga chamaepitys. The sequence goes on along the minus strand of OY282497.1, from coordinate 30,064,144 downwards.
AGTCGGCGCCGTGGACACACCATTGCTGCACAATGCCATAATCCAAACATTACGAGAATATTCTGAAGTTTTTGCGTGGTCTCCCCTGGATTTGCCGGGGGTCTCTCCAGACCTTATTACTCATAAGCTGAATATTGACCCCAGCGTAAAACCCATACAACAAAAGTGACGGCAATTTGCCCCAGAGAGGAACGCAGCCATCCGAACTGAAGTTCAACAACTCTTGGATGCAGACATCCTGTTTGAAGTTCACTATCCGTCCTGGCTTTCTAATCCCGTGATGGTGACGAAGTCTAGTGGGGCATGGAGAATGTGCATTGATTTCTCCGACCTCAATAAGCACTGCCCGAAGGATTGTTATCCTTTTCCGCCCATCGACCAAAAGGCCGAGGCCATTATAGGGCATAAGGCACTTTGCTTCCTAGATTTATACAAAGGGTACCATCAAATTCATATGGATCGCCACGATGCCCTCAAAACGGGTTTTTGCCTTCAATAAAATGCCCTCCGGGCTCAAGAATGCCGGAGCCACTTACCAACGCCTTATGGACCATGTCTTCCGAGACTAAATCGGCCACAATGTCGAGGTGTATGTTGACGACCTCGTTATTAAAAGTTCCTCCCCTACAACATGTGTACAGGGCATTGCCGAGACGCTGAGCACGTTGCGGTGCTATAATCTTCGCCTTAATCCAGCCAAGTGTACCTTTGGCATTGGCTCAGGAAAATTTCTAGGGTATGTGGTCTCACAGCATGGTCTCCAAGCCAACCCCGCCAAGAGTAGGAATGTATTGGACCTTCAGCCGCCGAAGACGGTGAAAGATGTTCAGCGTCTTACCGGTGGTCTTGCAGCCTTAAATTATTTTTTGTCTAAGGCAGCGGAACGTCAACTTCCTTTTTTCAAAATTTTTCGTTTGGCAAAGAAGTTCGAATAGACTCAGTAGTGCACCGAAGCCTTTAAGGCTTTAAAGCTACACATCAACCAATTGCCTACTATGTCCACGCCCATTCCCGGAGAGCCTCTTTATGTGTATTTAGCATCCGCCGAAGAAGCCATCAGTGCGGCCCTCGTCCGCGAGGATCATGGAAGTCAACAGCCCGTGTACTTCGTTAGCCGAGCACTTCAAGGGGCAGAGACTCGGTATACTGTAGTAGAGAAAATAGTATTGGCCCTGGTTATGGCAGCCCGCCGCCGGCGTCCCAATTTTCAAGAACGCGATATTAGGGTCCTCACTAACCACCCTATTCGTCAAATCCTCGCTAAACCCGATGTGTCGGGACACCTGGCTAAGTGGTCCATCGAGCTCGGGGAGCATGATATACAATTTCTACCTCGCCGGGCCATCAAAGGTCAGGCCCTTGCGGATTTTTTGGTCGAAGCACCATACACTGACCCCGAGCCAGTCACGTGTGCTACCCCTGCTCACCACTCCGATCTCGAAGCTGAAGCCCGCAAGTGGCAAGTATCCGTGGACGGTGCCTCTGCGACCCGAAGCAGTGGCGCCGGGGTCCTTCTCATTGTCCCCGATGGCGTTGAGATCAAGTATGTCTTGTGTTTTAAGTTCAAAGTGACCAACAACGAAGCGGAATATGAGGCAGTCCTTGCTGGGCTCCGGCTCGCCCAAACCTTCGGGGCTTCGCATATCCAGCTTTTCACTGACTCCGAGGTGATCTCCAGTCAAATCAAAGGCACCTATGCAACCAAGGATGATACGTTGAAAAGGTACCTAGCTTTGACACTTAAGCTTTTGTTGACTTTTGCTTCGACTGATGTCCAGCAGATACCCCGCAAAGAAAGCGTTAAAGCTGATGTTCTTAGCAAAATGGCCTCCGCGGTCCCGTCCAATATGTCTCCGGACATAATCGTCGAAGACGCCACCCACCCTTCAATTAGTGTGTCGACAGTCGTTGTATTGACTGAGGCCAGTCCCAATTGGATGATTCCTATCGTCCATTATCTCCGGGATGGTGCATTGCCCAATGATAAATTACTCACTCGGCGGATAATTCTTAAAGCGCCGAAGTATACACTTCACGACGGAATCTTGTACTGTCAATCATACTTACAGCCGAGTCTTCGCTGTCTTGGCCCAGTCCAAGCTGACTATGTTCTCCGAGAATTTCACGAGGGGGCATGCGCAAGTCATATTGGGTCGCGAACATTGGCTAAGAAAGTCCTCCGGTGGGGATACTACGTGCCCACATTGTTTGATGATGCCCATAATTTAGTGTCAAAGTGTGACAAGTGTCCATGGCACTCCCAAGTGAAGCATCTGCCGCAAACCGAGTTTACTGGCATACAATGTGCCTGGCCATTCGTCCAGTGAGGGATCGACATTGTGGGTCCTTTCCCGGTTGCTCCGGGAGGATTGAAATTTCTTGTGGTTGTCGTGGACTACTTTACCAAATGGGTCGAAGCTGAGCCCCTCACTACTATAACTGGCCAAAACATCCTGAAGTTTATTTGGCGTAACATCATATACCGCTTCGGCATCTCTAGCACCATTATCTCCGATAATGGCAAATAATTTGCTAATGACCCCTTCCGGTCCTGGTGCGAGGAGTCGCACATCAAACAAATTTTTACCTCGGTTGCTCATCCTCAAGCTAATGGCCTGGTCGAAGTCACTAACCGTACCTTGCTTAACGGTTTAAAAAAGCGCTTAGATCACGTCAAAGGCCTCTGGGCCGAGAACCTTCCGCAAGTTCTCTGGGCCTATCGTACCACACCGCATTCGTCAACCGGGGAGACTCCATATAGCCTCACCTATGGCTCCGAGACTGTCATCCCTGCCAAGGTGGTAGTGCCCAGTCCCAGACTCATCAATCTCGACTCCGAGATTAACGGGGAAGCACTTCGTACTAACTTGGACGAACTCGAACATCGCCGTGAGCAATCCTTTATTCGACAGGCTAAAAGCAAGCAACAAGCAGTTCAATATTACAACCTCCGGATTAGGGGTACTCAGGTTCAGGTCGGCGACCTCGTGCTTCGGTTAAATTATGCCAGCAAAGCTGCCCCCGAGGGCAAACTGCATGCCGCTTGGGAAGGGCCTTATCGCGTCGTTACCGCACATGCCTCTGGGAGCTATCATTTAGAGCATCTAGATGGCACACCGATACCCCGAACCTGGCATGTTAGCAATGTACGGCGTTTTTATCTATGATTTCCGATCGTCAAGTACGTTTTCTTCCTTTACATTTTTTGTACGTTATTTCATTTTCATATTGTGGCATTTTCTTTTTTACGAATACCTTTGTATTCTTCAATTGTTCCGATAATCTCTTTGAATAAAGTTTTAACTTTTCATACATTACTGTTCTTTTTTCTACGCCGCGGGGACGCCCCGACCTAGACTAGTTATTATTTGTCTCCGGACACATTGGTCTCTCGCCTGAGCTGTCCGGAGAGATCCACACTTAGTCCCCGGACATGTGCTCCCTCTCGCCTGGTTTATCCGGAGAGGTCATTAACTCCCGCCGGATCCGTCCGGGGAGATTCTATGCCTTGTTTCCACACAAGGGCTTATTTACGCCTTGTACTCCCGAGTACTATCTACAACCTTATTTCATAATAAGTGTCAGCATTACTCAATTAAACGTGTCTTTAGCTAATCTATTTTTCAGATTATAATTGTTATATACATCAAAATATTTCAAAAGTTTTATTTACTAAGTGTTCTTTACATATACACATACATGGTTATTACAACATGTTTATCTCCGACCCCCTAGCCTATACTCCGCGCTCCGGCGTTGGGATCCGCCCCGGGAGCTCCTTCGTGTCCTACGGGATTGGGTGGTACCTCGGCTTTGGGCTCCGGTCCTTCCCCTGCTGTGCCCTTCTCTCCGCCGAGGACTTACTCTCGAGACTGGCCTGGGAACATTGTCCCTTCCTCGATCTTCTTGGCGACGACGACTTAGTTGTGGCGCTGGCCTCGACGTGTTAGCCCATTCCATGGGATCCCATTCCGCGGGGTCCATCACTTCGATTCCTCAGCTAATTTTTCAACCTCCTCCTCAGCAACAGCCACCAGGGTCGGCTCTTGGATTATGATCCCAGTTGCTTTTTCGACTGTTCCCTTCTTACTCCTCCGTGGAGCCTTCAAGGAGTCATGTCCCCTGCTGGAGCTCGCGATGTACTCCTCCGCAGTACGACGCCACCTGCCACGGCCTCTTAAGCCCTCGTACATGTTGAGAAGTATTTCAAGTACTTCCCGCTTCCTAACCAGCTCGGAGGAGTTAGTGTGATCGGCTGCCATCAGCGCGGTAACTTCCCCCTGGATTTCAGTCGTCCGCTCTTCGACCTCCTCAAAGCCTTGGCTCTCGCCTCTTCGGCTTCCGTTGCTCTCTTCTCTGCCGAGGCTACCGTTCTCTCCAACCGAGGCACGACCTGTTTTTGCAAGTTGTCTTTCTCCCCGCGGAACCATTCCAAGGACCGCATGAGCTTCTTTATTACGTTGTGTAGCTCCTCGGTATTCTCCTGTTTGCAGTACGGATTCAGTACTAATATGTCACAGTTAACACCGAAGAGAAGAGCAGTAACTCAACAATATTTACTCAAACAGACTTCATTGTCCAACAAAATGTCATACATATCATTTGCGCATACACTATAAGTAGGATTACAACTTTTACCTACCACCTACGGTATTTACAATTTATCAAAATTGTGGGGAACTGACCTCCCCTTGATTGACCCCCTCGGCCGCCTCCAGCACTTCTACCTCCTCTTCGTGCTCCTCCTCTGGCAAGGCCTGGTTCACCCCCGCATCACCCTCCGTTGTCTCTGCCGTGATTTCCATGCGCGGGGGTGGATCTTTTGTTCGTGGCTCCGAAGTGAACTCTCCCCGCCGAAAGGACAAGAACTCTTCGTCCTGGTCCACATTGTAGGCAGCAATCTCCTCGGCGCTCAGAATCGTCTTCTTCTCCGCCAGTGCCTTCACCAAGGGCCACTCCTGGACCCGAGCCAGAGCATTATAGTACGCCTCCTCCACGGTGCCAACGGAATTGTAATCATATCCGAACTCCGGACAATAAATGTCCACATTCGGAGAGATCTCCTTGACCTTTTCAGAAGCATAGAGCGTGTGGCCGTGTCGCCGACTGCAACGAACCCCATTTGGTAGTCGAGGAACGTGCTAGTCTGCAGCAGCTTCTTTGCGAAGGTCTTCAGCACAGCCTCTTGACCCTCTACCACCGCCGTCTCCTTGGCCCTCAGCTCCACGTGTAGCTCCGGCACTTTGCCGCGGAGCACTCCGGCCTCCGCCTCCACCTCGCGCAGTCGCGCAACTTCCTTCTCCACCAAGGAAGCTCTCTTGCGAGCCTCGAACAGGTTGTGAGTTAACTCTTCCCTAGCCTCTCTCTCACTCCTTCGGCCGAGGTCCATGATCCTCTGAGCTAGTCGTAGTAGCTCCTCGGCGCAGGGCCCCTCCAGGCCCAGCACACTTGTTTGCCCCTGCCCCTAAAAAAAAAAAAAAAAATCAACACATCAGAAGAAGAGCTTCAGCAGCAATTTTTCCCTTAGGCAATGGCTATCTCTACTGTACCTCGAGGGCCGGCTCCGTGCACAGTCTTTTGTCCACTCGCAATGGAGTCGAAGACGGCTCCAGCCTCCTCTTCGACCTCGGGGTCGACCCTGCGACCACAACATCGTCCTCCATCCCTTGTGACGGCCTCAGACTCGGCGTCACCCTCACTCTAAGGGCCACTTCGGCCGCGGTCCCCTTCTCCTTCGCCACCGTAGGCACCACTGGGCTTCCCGAAGTCTCCTTTCCGAAGCGTCCCACTGCAAAAGAAGACCAATGGTTAATCTCAAGCAAGTTACAAACAGTTCAAACATATTCAAAGTTCCTACCCTCCTCGGCTGCCCCGGCTGCCGAATCCTGCCCTCAGGTGGGATTCTCCTCTGCTCCTCCCGAGTAGTAGGGACTTAACCCTGCCTCCTCCAGCTCCTCTTCGGTGCAGAGAGTCTTGAAGGTACCCACGGTGCGGAAATGATTAACTACTTCCAGCTCCGGATCCGACACCGGGGCGTTGTCCACTACCTCCTCCCTCCTCCACCTCGGGAGGGCCACACCAACCTTAACAAATATGAACTTTTCCTTCCAACCCTCTACCTTACTCGGGTTTTTTACCTTAAACCCACCTCGGGCCCTCGGGCTAAACGAATACCACCCCTTCGATTTCCCGAAGGCTTTAAGTTGGAAGAAGAATCTAAATATATCTACATCTGGTTCCACCCCGGCCCTCTTGCATACTACTAAGAAACCAACCACTTGCCTCACGTCATTGGGTGCTAATTGGCATAGGGCAATATCGTAATACCTCAGCAGCTGCACTACGGAGTCCCAGAGAGGGAACCTAATTCCTATCCTCAAATGGTCTATATACACACTTATGAAACCCTTCGGAGGGCAACAAGCTCGGTCACTAGGCTCCGGCACTATGTATTCTAAATTAAAGGGGAAATAAAATGTTGGAATCAGGGCTTCTATCTGCACCCGCGACATCTGCAGCGCCTCCGCGGCAACTTCGAAGTCCTCCTCCCTGCAATCACTAAACCCTACTGCCCGGGTGCCAGACTCCATACCATCGGCTGTGAGGTGGTGTTCAATCTCATCAAGTGAGCTATACTTTGTAATATGGTGTGTTGGGAATGTGGAACCGGGATCAGGAAGTGAAGAACCGGAGGTTTGAATCGGGTTTGAGCATCAAGAAGTCAAGCTGTTCAGAGTGAGCCGGGTTCGTGGCAGTTGAGGATAACCGTCATTTGTGACGGATTAGTTTCAGAGTTTGTGACGAAGAAAACCGTCGTTTTTGTCCGGTAGCTGAGCTCAACTTGATTCAGTTAGAACTTTCTGTACGGTTACATTCGAGCTCCAATTCTTATATCATTGTAAAGCTCTCATCAAGAAGGAGGTCACTACGTCGAGTAATTTCCTTGTTTCTTAGATTAGAGAGAGTATTTTGAGATTGAACGTTTCTGCCCTAATTTGTAAACAGAATTGGGCATTTCGTTTATTGGGTGTATTCTCTGTAATTGATTGGATTTCTTAGTGGATTGGGGTGTGTCTTGCCTCCGTGGATGTAGTTCATCTTGAATGAACCACGTAAAAGCTGTGTGTGATTCAATTTAAGTTCCTGTGTTGCGTAAGTTCAATTCGACCATAACTTTGGCCGAACTGAGTGTGTGTTTTCAGATTGATCTTCGTGCGAATTCCAGCTTCTGTCTAGTTGTGTGTTTAGGAGTTGAGTTCACTAACATCGGCCCTATAAACCATCCTAATCTCCCTTCTTTTCGGAATAATAAAACGCAAGGGTTGAACGTCTAACGGGGTTTTAGTTGACCCCAGTTCTCTAATTGAAGACGAAGACGAAGAGGAAGACATACTTACTTGGTTTCGATTTGAGATTGCTCATGACTTGGCACATATGATTCTCTCTTTTTCTCCCGCTCTTTGTCTCTTGCAAACTGCAAATGAGAATAATGAAGCTTACGGTACAAGCCTTATATATATACTCACGAATAAACGGACCAGATCTGGCCTTTTCAAATTCAACATTCAAGATTTGTACGTGGCAATCACACGCATTACAGTTACCTAGGCGCGTGGGGAACACGCTTCTTGGGATTCCCAAACGCATCACTTCACATCCATTCCCCTCATGATGGCGCCGCCAATCACATCAATTTCACCCTTTCCCCGGAAGCTTTGGGTTTCACTCCGGTGGCCTCTTTACCCCGGGGATACATCAGCTTAGCTCCAGTCGATCCCATGACCCCGGGGGTACTTCAGTTCGGCCCAGATCGGTCCCTGATGAGTTCTTTACCTCGGGGATACATCAACTCGGCTCCGGTCGGTCCCATGACCCCGGGGGTACTTCAGTTCAGTCCAATTCGGTCCCTGACGAGTTCTCCACCCCGGAGTCAAGCATCAGCTCGGTCCCAGCTGCGCCTTTACATCACCCTACATCGCCGCCCATTACAACATGCCTTACTTTTAACCGAAGCTCCTACCTCGCTCCGGCTGGTGGGGGGGCATCTGATAGGTATGATCCAGTAACTCCGGGTCAGGCTAACCTGCCAGCCGGGTCAACTGGACCCAGAAGCGCGAGCTCAACACAGCTAAGCCGGCCCAGTTCCCAATACAGCTAAGCCGGCCCAGTTATGCGAGCCCGCGAGCCCAACACAGCTGAGCCCAGTCGCCGTATATTTGGATATTGAGATCCCCATGATCTTTCCTCAACTGCCATGCAGATTTGGTGGGCAAGATTATAGGGATTTAGTTGGGGCTTTGATTTGTATAGTATAAATAGGAGAATTGAGGACGGATTTAGGGTTGACACTTTGTATTCTGAAACTGCAATTTTGTAAGATTGAAGGGAAAAGAGTGAAAGAGACCTCGGAAGGTTATTGACTCCGCCCGTGGATGTAGATCTCCGGATCGAACCACGTATATCTTGTGTTCTTCGTCTTTCTTGCGTTTTACAGTTTCATTGATCAGGTTTTATTCCGAATTCCTTTAATAAACGGATTGCGCTTTATCAGTATACAATGCTTCTTTAAGAGAAGGTACTAGTATAAGTTTACATGTGTTTTTTCAAGTGGTAGTATAAGTTTATATATATATATATACACACATATATATACACGTACATATTTGAATCTAATCGTATGAATTACATATTCTAAATAGTTATATTAATATTTAATCATGTTTTTCTAATGAAAATATTTAAGAAAATTAATATATAAAATAAAAGACTGACACTGATTCTGATTTTATTCAAAATAAATTAATCTGGTTAAAATTTATTATATTTTAATGGGATACTTTAAAGTGTAAGATAAGCTGCACACTATTATGTGGCTCATATACTGAGACGTTTTCTAAACAAGAGTCCTATTATATATATAATAGGACACTTAACTTAAAAGTATCCAAATAAGAGTATCTTGAAAGCCCATATTTCTAGTAATGCATCATGCACCACCACCACAGACCTAGAAGAGCCAATATAGCGGATGAGGAGCCCCCAACACCAGTGGGGCATGATGCTGCCTTCGGGAGACTGACACGACAATTCGAGGTGCTAGAGATGTCGATCCGCGATCATTTAGCCAGCCTCGCTTCAGAGGTGGATGACATTTATGGCAGCGTGGCGTGCCATCAGTAGATTCTGTAGCTATTTTGTCAGTGGCACTCTGGATCATCCCAGCACCCTCCTCCTCAAACCTAGCTATATTTTTTCTCGCATCTGTAAGTTCACCCATGTTGTACCATATGTCCCCACAAACCTGTTCTCAAAACAAGTTTCGGGAGGGGGATGGAGTGGTAGAAAGTAGGATATTTTCAATTTTCTTTGTACTTTTTCCTTTTTTTATTTGCTTTTTAATTTTAGGATATACTAATGAATTATTCGGCCGTAATAGAATAGTTTAAGTTGTTAAAATTTGGACATGTAATAGTTAGTAAAATTTTATCGGATTGTTACATATAGATTGCATTTTTTAGTATACATATAAATTGCATTTTAGGTTGACCTTTATTGTTTAGAACATTTTAGTTTTTTTTAGGATTAAAGAGTGTAAAGAGGCGTGGAGAGACTAAATCTGCTAGCATAATGGAAGGATCATGATGACGAGCTAGTGATGAGCCAATTTTCTAAATAAAATTTGAAATATACATATAGTATGATATAAACAAACATAAGGATATGAAATTAAATCTAGTTTCTTTAAGCATTAATAAAAAAGCCATGAAATTTGAGCTATAATTTGAACTCCAAATCTTGGAGTATTATTTGATTTTTCTTGTATGTTTTTTTAATCATACATATTGTGTCTTTGAACTTGCCTTGTGTCTATATTGCATTGTCTCGTGTATTAGCTTGGAAGATGATTATAGGCATTCTCGAAAAGTACTCTAGCATACTTTAGCCAAAATTTCCTTACCAAAAATGATACTTTTCCCTAGTTAGTCATTTTGAACTTTAGGTTTTTTTGATAGCTCTAATTCAAGCTCATATCTTGTTTTAGCCTTTTTCCTAATACTTGAAATATTTGAGTAGAGGAGAGAGGGTAAATTAAAGTGAGCGAGAGAGATCGTGGGTGACTAGAAATAGATAAGTGATTTGGGTAAGGCTTGACATTTTCTATTATTTGGAAATGTTAGAATATAGCTTGATAATTTTGGTTGCCTTCGAAAACACGAGATTTCTGTACAAGGGTATTAAACGATACACTTATGCCCCCAACATTGTAATTTTCATCCAAAAAAAAAAATAAAAATCTTAAGGCAATCAAGAGTGTCTAGTAAGGACTATTTTTATTTAGAAATATGGTTAGCAGTATTACTAACAAAATTAGTCCTAACAGTTGGGTGGTATAGTAATTAAGAGGTGAAGAAATCTATCTATCTTTAGCTTTAACTGAGAGATTAAAAAAGAGAAAATTGTGATTCTGAAAGTAGTTGGGAGTAACAAACTCAATTATCCAACTTGAGTCACTTTATCCATATATATATCTCACATTTACCAAGATCCTACATTACAACCAAACAAAAGACCTTTTTTATTCAAGTTGTATACATTTATTTGCGATGATGGGCTAGACAATGTGCAAGAATATGATAGGTCTTTTGCATGATGCAACTCACTCAGTGAAATTACCCTATATTATACATTTGAATGAAGAATGATACACACAACCAATGAGGATCAATTGGAGGGACTTAGCTCTTAAGAGTAGTTGAAATGTGTGTGTCATTATATGTCCATATTGTTGTGTTGTATACGTTTTGCAAAATACGGCCTGGAGCGCTATTTGTTGTCATTGATCCATAATAAAAGTTGTGTAGGAATTATATCTATTATAATACTCTTGTAGAAAGTAATATAATAAATCCCTTTCCCTAGGACCCTTCTTGGTTGTCATAATTTGTATCCTTATTGATTAACCCTAGAGGTGGATCTATAAATTTATATAAACCCTAAAATGCGCCTACAACACATAGGAGTTAAGGATTCGACCTGATAGGTGTTTACACAAAAGGTCGATTTCTGATTGAATGATTTATGACTCCCATCTTGACCTTCTGGACTATATCCCCTACTCAATCCTCAACGCCGGATGGACGACGAACTTTGAAGAATTCCAAGTGGAAAAGAACACCTTAAACCGCCGCCGCCTGCTCTCTCTTTCTCTCTATTCAGTGATATTTTTTTAGTGTTAATTCTTCTATGTTCACAGAATGAGAGACCATGTATTTATAATACATGGTTGAGTGTGTGCCAAGCCTGGTAGTTTAATTCCTTCTAGGATTAGGAATTTAATTCCTTGTTAGGAATATAATTCTCTATTCCTACTTGGACTAGGAGTCTATATGGGCCAGTCCAGGGATCACATACAAGAAATAAAGATGGGCCTTACTATGAATTAATTCTTCCTTAGTCAGCCCAGAACATAATTAATTCATAAATATTAACTAATTCTACTAGAGAATTAATACTGACTTACCCCTTTATTCCCGAGTTGAGTCAGGGCTTGAATTAAACTTAATTAATCCCCGTATTCAAGATATCAAATATCCATTAATTAATTAAAGCCTCTGACAGCTTAAATTCATTAATTTCTTATTTTTTCCTTAAGTAGTACCACTCAACCTTATTATTGTACCTGAATTTAATCAACCTGCAGGGTTTATTAAAATAAATTTTTTGAGCTCCTTAAGGGGATATCATCATCCTAAATGGATACGGTTACCTAAATCTAAATTACCAATTATTATATGCAAGTTGCTGTCACCCAAAATACATAGTATAAAAGTTATAACTTAACTCTTGCCCATAGTAAATCAAAGTAACACACAAACAAGCATTCATAACTATAATCTTATTTAGGCTTTAGATTATTATAAGTCATCGAGATCTCTAGTTCTTCACTAAGGTTAGGCAGAAGAACTTATCTCATTGTGATCCTATCAATACGTAAATACGTACCGGTATAAGTAAATAGTCAAGATAACCTATTCCTACTTAATACTGCAGCCTAAACCAACAACTCGTCCTCAAGCTGTCTGAGCTGTGATTTACATTTTATATCTCATTAAGTTTAAACCAATCATATGATCTTCTGTGATCTTCAACACACCATATGATCTACTTATTTGCAAGAGATATGGGGACACATACATAGTGAAAGTGCAAATATAATCAAATAGGAGATAAACAATGAATAACTGGTAACATTATATATAAAAGGTTTTGCTTTCAGTATACAAATCCAACAAGTTGTGCATTTTTTGTTTTCCTTGTTTTCTTTTTAGTTGTTCTAGACGCATAACAGTTAAGTTTGGGATTAATAAGCAGTCCATAGTTTACATGACATTTAGGCACATATTTATAGCTAAAAGGGTGCATTATTGCGTAAATAAGTACTTCGTAACCTCATTTTTATATGTTTGGCAAATTTCAGTTTGTTGTATTGTAGTGTTCTCTGTACAAAAAGGTGCATTTATAAATTAGGCAAAAACTCGTATGTGACCGTCACACGGCCGTCACACGGTGTGACAGGAAAAAATATCACTTTTTTGTGGTAAAAGTATCATGTTTATTTGTAAAAGTATCACCTTTTTTAAATAAAAAAAAATATCAGTTTTTATAGCAAAAGTATCACCTTTATCTGTAAAAGTATCAATGTAGTAAAAGTATCATTTTTTTCCTGTAAAAGTATCACTTTTTCCTGTAAAAGTATCAATGTTTTCTGTAAAAGTTATTCCGTCACACGTGTGACCATTCATACACAAGACTCACTCTTATAATTAATAGTGAAATCACATGTTCAAACTGGTAAAAGAAGGCTTGGAATGAAGGAATTAAAGAATTGGGCCCATAAATGATTTTGGATGGGCCCAAGATGGGTTGGAGAAGCCCAAAAGACGAGCTAAAAAGAGAATAAGACCAAACAGGAAGATGGAAAGCATATGCTCGACCGAACATGAATATGGTTCAGTTGTGCATCCTGAAAAAATGAACAATGTTCGGAGAAGAAGATCATTTGCTTGACCGAACCTAGCGGTTCGGTCGGGCAAAATGCCGAGTATTTTTACGGCTGGCGCATTTTTTAGGTTTTATCCAAATCAAGCCCGATATTAACATACTGTTTTGTACTCCTATAAATACCTGGCCTTAGCAATTGTCGAGAGATCAATTTTACTTACGTTTCAACAACTTTATCATAATTCTTAGTACATTCACAACTTAGAGTAGTTTAAGGGCACTTTGCCAATGAGCCGGAGACGACTACGGTTATTCATTAATCGGTGGTATTCTGACTCTTGTTTTTAATTCATTTTTTATTATTGTTGGACAATGATGTTATTTATGCAAATTCTAGTTTATTTCTTATTATATGGAGTAATCATTTTCACTCGTACAATTTTGGTCCAAAAAAGAGTTAAAAATTAATTTAGTCCCGTAACTTGGAAATTGGTCCCAACTTAGTCATTTTTTTGCCACTGGTGACCAATTTGCTCGGAAAATCACACGTGTTGTTCACATGACTCCTAAAAGTGCCTAGGAAATACCCATAATATATATCCTCACCTCTCATAATAATCTTGGTATATATTATGTCTTGTTTGTCCATCAATACCCTCATCTTCCGAAATAGTCTTGAGTAAGTGATTCTAGAGTGTTAAATATAGAAGGTCAGCCTAATCTAACATCAAACATATCTCAACACATCAAATAATAATCAAATGCATATATATCATGGATAAAGTATAAACATCTAGACTGTAAGCTCAACTCTGAGACATTTAACAACTACTCCATAATATAAACAAGAAAAGAAAACATGAAAAATAAACTAAAATACTAGACAAAGATGATGGCGGCGTGGCGGTGTGCTCTCTCCAAACCTTCGCTACTCTCTCTCTACTCTCCAACGGACTCCTTTCCTCTTGTATATAATGATACAATTGAGTCCTTGATGTATTAGAGCCTTGGGGTATTTATAAGAGTATATAACTTGGCCGAAGTGGGAGAGTGCCTGGTGTGGGATGAGAAAAAAAAAACTCATGTCTATTGACTGGTGGGCTAACCAATGGGCTGCATGGCCCATAAACTAGTGTTTGTCCAGCTTCAAAGCCATATTTGAAGGTCTTCTGGTTGGAATTTGACATTGGCTATTTCTGGCCAAGTTGTAGTTGTTTGAATTAGTCTCTAACGCCCATGGCCTCACCTCGATTGGATATGTAGAACTAGAGATATGATTTAAATATCGGAGGTGGTTCTTGCTGGTAATATTTTCCATGACTGAATTGGTAACCCATTCGGCCGACCAAACGCTCTTCAATTACAATATTTTTGTTGAAAGACGTAGGATGCAAGAGCGAGCCCAAAGGCTATTTGGTGGAGCGTATGTTGCTCGAATTGATCCTCTTCTTAACTTCATATTTTGGGCTTCTCCACTCCCTCTTGGGCCTATCCAAAGGCTATTTTGGGCCCAATTCTCCAGTTCCTTCCTTCCAAGCCTTTTATTATCCGTTTGGACTTGTGAATTTACTAGTAACACAAAAAGCGAGTTGTTTTGTATTGAAAAGGCTACAAAATGAACAAACAAGTGAAATTCTCAAAACACACGAAATGTGGGTAAGGAAATAGCTAATATACACAATCATGCACAATTTTAACTATGAATATTTGCAGAAAAATTACGTAAAAATTAAGTGATCAGACGGATTGCCAAACTAATGGGATAACCCTGTGACGGCTAACAACATTTTGGAACTATAGAACTAGATTCAGGTTGAAAAATTATTCTCTGTAGGCTGTAGTCATAATCTGCAGTGCAGTGGGGTTGTGAGAGGAGCAATAAGAGTCGTTGTGAACCCTTTTTTCGGGTGTGTATTTTATTTTCTTTTATTGTTGGGTTATTCTCTAATGCAGGTGGTCACGTTTTGTGGAACGTGCTAAATTAAATAGTATATATATAGATGAATATATATATACACTAAACCTTAACCTATAACTCAAACCAGTAGAGCGATAAGTAAGGGCTGATCCCACGAGGAACGGCAGTCTAATGTTGTTTTGATATATCAAGTAGTTATAAAATCCAAATGAGAACAAAAAACAATAACGGAAGCAATAAAGGTGGGCGGTTTTGTTTGTCAAATTATAAACTACCAAAATCTACCAAGAACAACTATTTAACTATGATCAACTAAACTTAAGAATCAATTAACAAAAGATGACAAGATAAGTAGACTGATTTTTGGGTTTTTAATGTATGATTAAAGTATTCAACCCTTGATCAAGTATCCCCTTGTTTCAAACAATCTATATAATTAATATCATTACTCAATTGGTTAGCTTTGAAACTCCTACTCCAAGATTGATAACAAGCTCTATCAATCTTATTGTCTCTTAAGTATGATTAATCAAAATAAGCTCTTCAATTAATCCTACTCAACTTACCAAATCCTAAAACAAGCTCTTTAAAAATCAATAGTCGAGTGCATTACGAATTAAGACAACGGAGTAGATTCGACATAAAACTCGTATGTTCGGTTCTAGTGGTCGAAATCTATGTTATCCCCAATAAAATGAATCTATTGTTTGCTACCTGTGAATCGAATTCATAACAATTATGGATCATAAACTCAATTCTAGCAACACACTAACGAATATCCAAATGGGCGATCAAACCACAATTAATTCATAAGTGTGAATCAATAATCCCAAATAACATAGAAAATTCCAAAAACATAATCCAATTGATTAACAATTGTCGAAATTACATAAACATTCTCAATCCAAGGTTCAACTTATCAAGGGCTGAAATAAGGGTACTAGCCACCCATTACTCCTAATACAATCAGTAAATCAAAGGAAATATAATAAGACATGATAAAATTGTAGAAGAAACCAAGAACTTGGGTTGAGGAATTGAAAAGCCTTCAATCTTCTTCCCAGTGGAGTCCTTGAAGACGATGGAGGCTGGAGAATATGTTATTCAATGTCCAAAGATAGGTTAATTTCGAAAGGGAGGATATATATATAGGGGAAGAGTTGTTACTTCAGTTTAAGGCAAAATCGCGTTCAGAAATTTAAAACAGGGCAAAGGATCTCGGCTGAGATGCAAGTGTGTCTCGGCAGAGACGTGAAAAAGGGGTTTTTCAGCTTGTGAATCGAGGGCTGATCTCGGCCGAGATGAAAATGTGTCTCGGCCGAGACGTGAGAAAATATATTTTAGGGTTTTGATTATCTCGGCCGAGATTGGGTTTCATCTCGGCCGAGATCTTGTTCTCTTGATTTTCTGGGCTTTCCCTGGAGGGTCATCTCGGCCGAGATGCAATACCTGTCTCGGCCGAGATCTTCATCTTCTCAGGACTTCAGGATTTCCCTGAGGATTCATTTCGGCCAAGATTTTCATCCTGTCTCAACCGAGATCAAACTTTCAGCCCTGTTCTTTGTTGCCTCGATCGATCCACCGACTCCACGATCATTTGATGCTCTTTTTCGATCCTTTTTCACCTGTTTTAACACAAACATGATCAAAAGGCATTATTTTGCCCAATGAGAATAATATGCACGAAATACACTTGAAATAGCACAAAACAACACTAAAATGACACTTAAAGCGTCCTAAAGTGTGTACACGAACACGTGTACTAGTAGGGTTATTCTCTTATTTTGATACTACTATAATATATCCCTTAGGATGAGAAATTTCTATCTAATTGTAATTCAAAGAGATCTATTAGTTACTCTATGACTCTAGTGAAGATACAGCGTGATACAAAACACTTTATGGGTATACAACTAGAAAAATATACTATGATTTGGGCTCAAGTTGGGCAAAGGAACTTAGTCCAGTAATTAAAAATTATGATGCATGTTGGACTTGATAAAATATATATATATACATATATATATATATATATATATATATAACTAAATAAATAAATTATGTTCTAGCAAATAAATAATAGGCCTAAAATCTGGGGTGCGATAGTGATAATCTTGTCTTATCCGACTATGTAATTATGTGTTTAAATTATGCATGATGAATTATAAAATAGGGCTTAGTAAATACACTTGTACATTAATTAGATAAAACACAAGTTATGAGACTATTATTTTATTATTGTAGTTTTGCATATGATTTGAGGTTATTATACAATTAGGTGTAAATAATATAAAATCATAATGCATGTGTGATTTTCTCAATAATTTAACATTATATGTTTAAAGTAGATTCTAGGGAAATAATGTTTCGTTAAGGATTTTATGTGATGATTATTTAATATTTAAGTCGATGTATGCGAATCATATGCTAAGAATACCTAATGTGTTAAATGTTTAAGTTAAATGGGTCAAAAGGTATTTTATGTGTTGAAGGATTAAGCCATGTTATGATAAGTCTCGCTCGAATTAATGAACTTAGACATTTTATGCTAGATAAAGTGATTTCAAGTGTCAAGTGTAATTGAGGTGCATTGATATGCTCAAACATGATGTTATTATATTTAAACTTGAATATAACTTAGTGAAGGCTACAATCTTAGGACTTTAAGTGATTTAAATTATATTATGAAATTATATGTCATTTATGTGCATCTTATGCTTAAACTGTAAATATGTGATTAAATGGTTAAAAAATTATACGTGTAAAGATATGTGAAAACTAGATAATTATATTGTCTAAATATGCATGAAAATAAAAGATAGACATATAAATGTATATGTTTGTGGAATGAGTGGAGTTTCGAGGGAAATATGTTAATTTTCCCTCCCAAAAGTGAATTGTTTTTTCTTTTTTTTTTGTTGGAGCTAACTGTTATTTCTCGTGAAGAGGTGGTAAAAAATGATTCCACATCATCAAGTCCTGCGCCACATCAACAGTAACATGTTGATATACAGGCAATTGCCGGTCGCAGGGCATTTTATTCAATTTTTGGTAAGTTAGAGGTCATTTTAACAAATGTCAAACATAAAGGATATGTAACTAATTATGTGAAACATAAAGGACATTTTAGGTTAATAATATTATATAAGTTAATTACTTAATAATAATGAATAGAGCTACAAAAGTACTTTTCATTTTAAATAACTGTAGAGGTACGTTATATACAACATAATCCTGGCCCATAATAAACACGGTGAATTCCCTAAGTTCCTTACCCCTAAATCTTCATCCCTGACCTCTCCTCCGCCGTACCATGTACGCTACCTACCTCCTCTTAACCTCCTTTGGATGATGATCCACGCCGTCGATGTCTCTCTCTCTCTCTCTCATTAAATATGGAAGTTTCTCTTGCTGCTGAATACTGACGCCCATTTCTGCTTGCCGCTACCTTCCACCACCTCCCCCGCCTCCTTCCATAGTGTAAAATGGTTAATTTCATCAAAGAAAAATGTGTTTAACTGTAAATCAACTCAATTAGTCAAGAGCCGGGTTTGGGAGGAGCAGAACTGGGCCAAATTCAAGAACCGGTTGAATAGCATATCCAAATCGGCAGTTAAGAAATCTGTTATAATAGACAACTCTTTAATAACGGTTTTACAGAGTATTTGATAACAGTTTCTGTAGCTCAAGTTCAACCACTGTTTTGACCCGTTTCCAGCCTGATTCGAGATCCGATTTATGTACACATTACTTTGTGATGATGATATAAATAGTTTTTTAGTCAGTTTCCCGCTTGGTTAAATTACTCAGTGAGATCAATTAGAGAGTTAGGGTTCTTAAGCCAAAAAAAGGTTTATTTTTGGGGCTTTGTTGAATTCTTGGTATAACTTGTAATGGATTATGAGATTTAGTGGATTGAGGACTCGTGATCCTCCATGGACATAGATCTTTCAGATCGAACCACGTAATTGGGGTGTGTTGTTTGTTTTTATTTCAGATTTCGCTAATTTTGTGTTCTTCATTTTTCATGCTTGGTTTTCAATTTTTTGAGTGTTTTTGTGGAGATTCTTTCCTGTTGATCTATCAACTGGCTCCGTCTATGGGAAATGGACAAGGAGATGGCGTCAATGAAGTTAGATGTAGATAAATTCATCGGGAAGAATGATTTTGGGTTATGGAAATTGAAGATGAAAGTTATTCTTACACAACATGGGTTGGCTACTGCTTTGAAGCCTAAGGATAAATGATTGATCGCAGAAAATTCCAAGAAGGATGAATTGGTTGAGAAAGTGCATGTGCAATCATACTCCATCTTGGTGACAAGCCATTGAGGGACGTTTCGAAGATAACTACAACAATATAGGCCTGAAAGAAATTGGAAGAACTATATCAGGCTAAATCTGTTTCAAACAAGTTGTTTCTTAAACAGAAGTTGCTTGGATTCAAGATGACAAATGAAAAAGGATTGTTGGAACAACTGGATGAATTCAATCGCCTTGTAGATAATCTGGAGGATCTTGAGGTCAAGAAGGAGGAGGATGATAAGGTTTTAATGTTGTTGAATGCACTTCCAAAATCATTTGAGTACTTCAAGGATACTTTGCTATTTGGAAGAAAGGACAAACTGAGTCTAGAGATGATTCAAACTTCCTTGAACACAGAGTTTCTTCAAATTTCTGGAGAGAAGATGCCTCAAGCAGTAGCAGGGGGAATGAATGTTAAGTTCAATAAAAACAAATTCCAGAAGAAACCTCAAGGAAATCAATCCCAGAATCAGAAACAGAATTAAGATGGCAGAAAGAAAGACTCTGATTGGATTCAGAAGAGGAGATTCTTCTCATGCAAACAGGTTGGTCATCTCAAGAATAATTGTTCAACTATAAAACAAAAGAATGAGGCAAATGAAGCTGATGCACCAGTAGCAGAGGAAGGGTATGATACTGCAGAAGTATTGACTGTAACAGATGGAAAGATCTGTGAGGAATGGGTGCTTGTCTCTGGCTGTTCTTTTCACATGTGCTCTCATGAGTTATGGTTCCAAGAACTATAGAAGTTTTATGGAGGATCAGTACTACTTGGAAATGACCCCACCTATAAAGTTCAAGGGAGTGGATCTTTAAGAATCATGATGTATGATGGTGTGGAAAGGCTTCTCAGAAATGTAAGGTATGTTCCTGCTCTAAAAAGGAATCTTATATCACTTGGCTCATTAATTTCCTCTGGATGTGAGTTCAATACTGAAGGGGGTTATATACATGTTACTAAATATGGGAAAACAGTCATAAAAGGTAGGAAGACAAATGGGTTGTAAATTCTCATATGAAAGTCTATTACTGGTTCTGTTGATAGTGTCATGAGCTCTTCTGAGGTAACACTGTGGCATAAAAGATTAGGTCACATTGGACAGAAAGGAATGACTGAACTAGCCAAGAAGGAAGCATTTTGAAATACAAAATCTGTGAAATTAGAGTTTTGTCATCACTGTGGTTTAGGAAAATCCAAGAAACATTCCTATGGAAGAGGAATCCACTCGACCAAGGAGGTGCTGGACTATGTACACTCTGATATATGGGGTCCAACTAAGGTGGAGACACATGGGGGCAGGAGATACTTCATGACTATTATAGATGGTCATAGTAGAAAAGTATGGGTGTTCATATTGAAACACAAGTGTGATGCTTTTGACAACTTCAGGGATTTGCTGGCTCAAGTGGAAAATGAAAGAGGCAAGAAACTCAAACATTTGAGAACTGACAATGGGCTTGAATACTTGTCTGAAGAGTTCAATAGATTTTGCAAGGACAAGACACATAACTGTACCACTTAATCCTCAACAGAATGGCCTAGCTGAAAGAATGAGCAGGACCATTATGGAGAGAGTTAGATGCATGCTTGTAGATGAAAAATTACCTAAGTTATTCTGGGGGGAAGCTTTCAACACAACATGCCATTTGATCAACAAAACACCTTCTTCAGCAATCAATTTTCAAACTCCTGATGAGATCCGGTATGGGAAACTTCCAAATTATGTTGATCTAAAAGTGTTTGGATGTATTGCTTTTGTACATATAAGGCAAGATAAGTTTGAACCAAGAGCCTTAAGATGTATCTTCATTAGTTATTCAAAAGGAGTCAAGGGTTACAAGTTGTAGTGTCTGGAAAGTGGTCATCAAAAGGTGATCATAAACAGAGATATAACCTTTAATGAACTTGAAATGGGATACAAGCATACTGGATCAAACTCATAAAGAGAAGGAAATATTTCAACTAAAAATATTCCAGTTGAGGTGGAGCTTGAAGGTCAAATTATAGAAATTGTTAATGAACAAGATGAGGATGGTCATGATGATTCAGAAGTTGAACAGGATGATGACGGTCAAGGGCTGCGGGACTATCATTTGACCAGAGATAGAGCAAGGAGAGTAATTTAACCTCCAAACAAGTTTAGCCAAGTAGATATCATATGCATTAGTTGTTGCTGAGTCTGTTGAGAATCAGGAACCTCAAAATTTCAAAGAGGCAATGTCTAGTCATGAGAGTGAACATTGGATGAATGCTATGACTGAAGAATAGTTGTCATTGGAGAAAAACAACACATAGGTTTTGGAGGAAAAACTAAAGAACCAGAAGATAGTCAGTTCCAAGTTGATCTTTAAGAAAAAAGCCGAAATAGTTGGAATTGAGAAAGTGAGGTATAAAGCAAGACTAGTTGCTAGGGGTTTTGCACAGAGAGAGGTAATTGATTTCAATGAAGTGTTTTCACATGTTGTGAAACACTGCTCCATCAGATTATTCTTAGCAAAGGTGGTTCAAGATGATATGGAATTACAACAGTTAGATGTCAAAACTACCTTCTTACATGGATACTTAGTGGAGAACATTTACATGCAACAACAATAAGGTTTTGTGCTTCCTGGAAATGAAACATAAAGTGTGTCATCTAAAGAAGTCACTTCATGATCTAAAACAGAGCCCAAGACAGTGGAACAAGCAATTCAATGAGTTTATGTAGGAACTGGTTTTGACAGATGTAAATATGATAGCTATGTATATCTTGAAAGGCAAGGGAAGAATGTGCTTACTTATCTACTACTCTATGTAGATGATATGCTAATTGCCAGTAAGAGTAAGTTCTGAATTGAGCAGCTAAAGCAGAAGTTGAATTCATAATTTAAGATGAAAGATCTAGGCAGTGCAAACAAGATTCCGAGCATGGATATCTTGAGAGACAGAAGCAGTGGGAAACTGTGGTTATCTCAGACTAAGTACTTGAAGAAGGTGCTAAAGAGATACAATATGCATGAATCAAAGGCTTTGATAACACCGTTTGGACAACAGTTCAAATTGTCCAAGGATTAGTGTCCAAAAACAGATCAGGAGATGAAGTATATGAGAAGAATTCCTTATGCAAGTGGTGTAGGAAGTCTAATGTATGCCATGACCTGCAGCAGACCAGATTTAGCTTATGGAGTGGCAATGGTGAGCAGGCTTATGTCAAATCCTGGTAAACCACATTGGGAAGCATTGAAGTATATCTTAAGATACTTAAGAGGGTCATTAAGTCTGGGATTAATATTTGAAAAGAAGTGTGATTCTGGTGAACCAATCCAAGGTTTTGTAGATTCTAATTTTGCTAGGAATCTTGACAATAGAAAGTCTATCACTAGATATGTGTTATATTTTATGGGACAACTGTATGTTGGAGAGTGTGCATCAGTCAGTTTTGGCTCTTTGCACAACTGATGCAGAGTACTTAGCAATTACAGAAGCTGTGAAAGAAGCCATGTGGCTCAGAGGTATTTCAAAGGATTTTAGAGTACAACAGAGGTTTGTGACAGTGTATTGTGACAACCAAAACACAATTCACTTAGTTAAACACCAGATATTCCATGAAAGGTCAAAGCACATTGATGTGAGAGTGCATTTTGTAAGAGATGAGGTGGAGAAGGGTGTGATTTCACTGAAGAAAATTGCTACTGAAGATAATCCTGCGGACATGTTCACTAAATCTCTTCCTGGAAGCAAATTTTAGCATTGCACAGGCTTAATACAACTCGTGCCGTGTGTTTAATCTCAGCAAATCAGTGGTGTTTGAGGATGTGATTGAGTTCTTCGATTCATTAAGGTGGAGAATTTTAAAATGGTTAATTTTATCAAAGAAAGATGTGTTTAAGTGTAAATCAGCTCAATTAGTCAAGAACCAGGTTTGGGTGGAGCAAAACCACCGGACCAGATTCATGAACCGGTTGAATGACAGATCCAAACCAGCAATTAAGAAGTCTGTTATAACAGACGACTCTTTAACAACTATTTTACAGAGTCTTTGACAACAGTGTCTGCAGCTCAAGTTCAACCGTTGTTTTGACCCGTGACCAACCTGATTCGAGATCCGATTTCTGTACACATTACGTTGTGATGATGATATAAATGGTTTTATTCAGTTTTCCCCTAGTCTTTAACAACAGTGTCTGCAGCTCAAGTTCAACCGTTGTTTTGACCCGTTTCCAACCTGATTCGAGATCCGATTTCTGTTCACATTACTTTGTGATGATGATATAAATGGTTTTAGTTATTTTTCCCCTTGGTTAGATTACTCAGTGAGATGAATTAGAGAATTGAGTTTTTAAGCCAAAAATAGGTTTATTTTTGGGGCATTGTTGAATTCTTGGTATAACTTGTAATTGATTATGAGATTTAGTGGATTGAGAACTCGTGATCTTTCATGGACGTAGATCTTTTAGATCAAAACATATAATTGGGGTGTGATGTTTGTTTTTGTTTCAGATTTGCGCAAGTTTGTATTCTTCATTTTTCATGCTCGGATTTCAATTTCTTGAGTGTTTTTTTAGAGATTCTAACCTGTTGATCTATCACGTAGCACACCAAATTCTTAGGTGATTATTATTCTTTATCATTATCATTATTATAATTAGTTTAAATTTTTAAAATACAGCCCCACCTAAAAATTTGACGTCTGATAATGGTCAGTAGGGTAACGATTACGGCCAAATGCAGACACCAACGGTAATAGCGAGAATTGCTACCAATTGTTGGACTAATTCTTAATGCGGATAATTTCAATACATTTGTCTTTCTACTTTTTTGTTCATAATTTTTCATGTAAAAAAAAAAGGGTATTTGCCGTTACTCTTTTGCAACTATAAAAGTGATTACAAAAAATAATCCTTTTGTAACTACTAGTAGTTACGTAAAATATTTCATACAATTATAATCAAATTTGTTACACTATGATAAGTTCTTTTGCAACAACTTGTAGTTACAAATACATTATTAACTACTGATAGGTATGGCCTAGTAACTTCGGGTCGGATTGACCCGCCCCGGAGCAACCGGGCACAGCCAGAACCAAGCCGGCCCAGAAGCGCGCATGAGCCTGGCGCAGCACAGTAGCGGCATATTTGGAAAGTGAGATCCCCACGATCTCCTTCCAACTCCCATGCAGATTTGGTGGGCGCAATTGCAGGGATTTAGTTAGGGTTTTGAATTGAGTAGTATAAATAGTAGAATTGTACTCAGATTTAGGGTTCGCACTTTGTACTCCAAAACTACAACGTGTAAGATTGAAAGGAAAATAGTGAAAAACACCTCGACAGGTGATTGTTTGCGCCCGTGGACGTAGATCTCCGGATCGAACCATGTATATCTTGTGTCCTTTACTTTTCTTGCATTTGGGAGCATTGTGAATCGTATTTTACTTAGAGTTTCGTGGGTTACCGAGTTGCACTTTATCAATTGGCGCCGTCTGTGGGAACGATTCGAAAGAAAACCCTAGTATACTTCAGCGTCATCACAACCGCTATGGTGAATACTCGTCGATCTGCTAATCCTACCCGGTCCCGTTGCAATCCTCCTGTGGATCAGAATCCTCCACCCCGTCAACAGAATCAAGATCCGCCTGCAGAGCACGTTAACATGCAAAATCTCCTTCCTGCCAATGATCCGACGCAAGTTAATCCACCACCTGCCCCCGAGTTGTCGCAGGTGCAACAAGCCTTTCTTCGAGAGCATGCCGCTCTATTCCAAGAATGGAATAATCGGCGCGCCCACTCCGGTGAGCGCGCCAACAATGGCGTCGACCAGGGTGTGAGAAATCCGCCCCGTGATTTATCACGTGAATTGGATGAAGATCCACCTCATCGAGCGAGGCATGATCGTCGTCGACAGCGGTCAGCCTCTCCAGCGGATAACCGCAGCTCTAATGGATCGAGACCCCGTTACGCCCACGAAGGCGTGAATCGCCGCAGACCTGTGGATGCACCAAAGCATCCTCGCTTAGATAAATCCTGTGTGCTGGATCCTATGGAACAAGAACAAGACCAATTTCCTGCAGAGCTTGACAAGGTGTTGGGTCTCGATGCTGACGGGGAGATCATTGCCCCGTTCTCCGAGGAGATTCTTGCTACCCCACTCCCCGAGGGGTTCAAGCTTCACCCCGTGTCCGTCTACAACGGCACCGGATATCCAAGTAATTTTCTAAACGCCTTCAAGTATGCTATGTTCAACCGCAATAGTACACCTCACCACTTGTGTAAGGTGTTTCCTGAGTATCTCCAAGACGAAACTAGACTTTGGTTCGATTCTTTATCCCGAGGTAGTGTTACCTCTTTCGGGATCTCGCCGAGCAGTTTTGGGCGCGTTTTCATACGCGAGCAAAACCCATGGCCACCTTGGCCGATCTCATGAATTTGGAACAGCGAGATGGGGTGACTGTTACCCAATATCTCGATCGCTTTACCGCAGAAAGCCTTAAAGTTGGCAGCCGGTCTGATGATGTTATCATCAATGCCTTTATGAATGGCCTTCGCCCCGGGCCGCTTTACACCGAGCTTGTCCGAAACCCTCCTACTACGACCCGGGCTCTTTTCAGCATTGTATGCAGGTTCGCCAAGGCTAAAGAACAAACCCGCCGCAAACGAGAGAAACATGCCGGCCCAAAAGAAGGAGCCCAGAACCAAGCCAGCCCAGAAGCGCGCACGAGCCTGGCACAGCCCAGTCGCGGCATATTTGGAAAGTGAGATCCTCACGATCTCCTTCTAACTCCCATCCAGATTTGGCGGGCGCAATTGTAGAGATTTAGTTAGGGTTTTGAATTGAGTAGTATAAATAGTAGAATTGTACTCAGATTTAGGGTTCGCACTTTGTATCCCAAAACTACAACGTGTAAGATTAAAGGGAAGATAGTGAAAAACACCCCGGCAGGTGATTGTTTGCGCCCGTAGACGTAGATCTCCGGATCGAACCACGTATATCTTGTATTCTTTGCTTTTTCTTGAGTTTGGTATTGTTGTTAATCGGGCTTTATTCCGAATTCCTGGGATAAGCGGATCGCGCTTTATCAATTGGCGCCGTCTGTGGGAACGATTCGAGAGAAGTACTTTAGCGTCATCACAACCGCTATGGTGAATACCCGTCGATCTGCTAATCCTACTCGATCCCGTCGCAATCCTCCTGTGGATCAGAATCCTCCACCTCGTCAACAGAATCAAGATCCGCCCGCGGAACATGTTAACATGCAGAATCTTCCCCCTGCCAATGATCCGGCGCAAGTTATTCCACCACCTGCCCCCGAGTTATCGCAGGTGCAACAAGCCTTTCTTCGGGAGCACGCCGCTCTATCCCAAGAATGGAACAATCGGCGCGCTCACCGGAAATAATGGCGTCGACCAGGGTGTGAGAAATCCGCCCCGCGATTTATCACGTGAATTGGATGAAGATCCACCTCACCGAGCAAGATATGATCATCCTCAACAGCGAACAACCTCTCCATCGGACACCCGCAGCTCTAATAGGTCAAGACCCTGCTACGCCCACAAAGGCGTGGATCGTCGTAGACTTGTAGACGCACCAAAGCGTGCTCGCTTAGACAAATCCCGTGTGCTAGATCCTTCTGAACAAGAAGAAGCCCAATTTGCTGCGGAGCTTGACAAAGTGTTGGGTCTCGATGCTGACGGGGAGATCATCACCCCGTTCTCCGAGGAGATTCTTGCTACCCCACTCCCCGAGGGGTTCAAGCTTCCCCTCGTATCCGTCTACAACGGCACCAGAGATCCCAGTAATTTTCTGAACGCCTTCAAGTATGCTACGTTCAACCGCAATTGTACACCTCACCACTTATGTAAGGTGTTTCCTGAGTATCTCCAAGATGAAGCTAGACTTTGGTTCGATTCTTTACCTCGGGCCAGTGTCACCTCTTTTCGGGATCTCGCCGAGCAGTTTTGGGCACATTTTCATACTCGAGCAAAACCCATGGCCACCTTGGCCGATCTCATGAATCTGGAACAAAGAGATGGGGAGACTGTTACTCAATTTCTTGATCGCTTTACTGCAGAGAGCCTTAAGGTGGGAAGCCGGTCTGATGATGTTATCATCAATGCTTTTATGAATGGCCTTCGCCCCGGGCCGCTTTACACCGAGCTTGTTCGAAACCCTCCTACTACGACCCAGGCTCTTTTCAGCATTGTGTGCAGGTTCGCCAAGGCTGAGGAGCAAACCCGCCGTAAACGCGAGAAACATGCCATCAAATGGCAATCGGATAAAACACAAGCCTAAGCAGAGGGCGTTTGGAACCTCGCGGAGATATCCCTCAGCTCACCCCGCTTACAAAATCAAAGACGGAAATTCTTTTTGTTCACAAGAATGATCTGTGACCGTTCCCGCG
Organism: Ajuga chamaepitys; assembly: GCA_958295605.1. Taxonomy (NCBI): domain Eukaryota; kingdom Viridiplantae; phylum Streptophyta; class Magnoliopsida; order Lamiales; family Lamiaceae; genus Ajuga; species Ajuga chamaepitys. Next base: position 30,036,545 of record OY282497.1, on the reverse strand, counting down.
AATGACTGTTCCGGCGGAGAAACGTAACCGAGACAAGTGGTGTGCGTACCACAATGATCATGGACGTGACACCGAAGAGTTTCGCGAGCTTTGAAAGGAAATTGAAGATTGCTTGAAGAGGGGTTTCTTACGATAATATGTGGCTCGAACCGAGGACAGGTCTCGGTCAAACCAAAGTGGAGGCTCACAACAAAACCGTGGAGGCTACAACGACCGACGTCCATGAAAAAATAGGCGTCAGTGGTAGAATAACAGGTCAGGGTACAACAATTATGCTCAGCAAGACTAGGGTAGTCGTCAACAACACCAGTTGCTGCCGCAACCGCCTTCTCATGGAGGACCTGGAGACAATCCGCCCAACCACGTTATAAATGTGATCTATGGGGCCATTCCAATCGGGACTTCCCGAAGTGCCCTGAAGGCGGAAGCGCGCAGGCCTCCTCCCGAGGAGCCACGCCATAAACGCCTCCACAAATCTGAAACTGTCAGTTTCACCGATGAAGATCCTGTTCCCGAGCTCACCCCACATACTGATGCCATCGTAATTGATATGGTTGTGGCTAATGTTACAATAAAACGAGTTTTCGTTTACAATGGAGTCGCAGTTAGCGTCATATTCGCTGATTGTTTCCAGAAAATGGGCATCCCTCGTGAACAACTTCAACTGGCCCCTGGGCCGTTACAGACCTTCACTCAGGGTGAGGTTTGACTTGAAGTAATCATCAACCTTCCCGCTTCGCTCGGTACTTACCCAACAATAAAAACCATCTTCGTCGATTTTTATGTGGTCAATTCTCCATCTCCATACAACATAATTTTGGGCCGAGACTGGTTCACCCCGGCGAAGGCCGTTTGTTCCACATACCACCTCACACTGAAGTTTCCTACACCCCATGGAGACGTGGCCATCCGTGGCAATCAGTGGGTCTCTAAAGAGTGCATGTATGTAGCACTTAAAAAGACAACAAAGGTTCCCCCCAAGCCACAGTTTCAAGTAGCCACCTCGGCTCCTACCTCGGATTTGTCTGCATCACTCGGAGACGACACTGTTAAGGTGCCGCTCGACCCGGCTAAACCAGAGCAAACTGTTACAGTTGGCGCTGTAGACACACCATTGTTACATAATGCCATCATCCAGACCTTACGCGAATATTCTGAATTTTTTGCGTGGTCTCCCTTGGATATGCCGGGGGTCTCTCCGGAATTCATTACTCATAAGTTAAACATTGACCCTAGCGTGAAGCCCATATAACAAAAACGGAGGAAATTTGCTCCGGAGAGGAACGCCGCCATCCGGGCCGAAGTTCAACAACTCCTAGATGCAGATATCCTGTTTGAAGTACACTATCCGTCCTGGCTTTCTAATCCCGTGATGGTGACGAAGTCCAGCGGGGTATGGAGAATGTGCGTTGATTTCTATGATCTCAATAAGCACTGCCCAAAAGATTGTTATCCACTGCTCCCATCGACCAAAAAGCCGAGGCCATCACTGGACACAAGGCACTTTGCTTTCTAGATTTATACAAGTGATACCATCAAATTCACATGGATCGCCGTGATGCCCTCAAAACGGCCTTTATCACTGACTTCGGGTGTTTTACCTTAAAAAAAAATGCCCTTCGGGCTCAAGAATGCGGGAGCCACATACCAACACCTTATGGACCACGTCTTCCAAGATCAAATCGGTTGAAATGTTGAGGTATATGTTGACGATCTTGTTATTAAAAGTTCCTCCCCCACCACATGTATAAAGGACATTGCCGTGACGCTAAGCGCGTTGCGACGCTATAATCTACGCCTCAATTCGGCCAAGTGTACCTTTGGCATTGGCTCAGGTAAATTTCTAGAATACTTGGTCTCGCAGCATGGTCTCCAGGCAAACCCAGCCAAAATCGGAGATGTATTGGATCTTCATCCGCCGAAGACGGTGAAGGATGTCCAACGTCTCATCGGTGGTCTCGCGGCCTTGAATCGTTTTTTGTCTAGCCGCGGAGCGTCAACTCCCATTCTTCAAAATTTTGCGTCAGGCAAAGAAATTTGAGTGGACTCCGCAGTGCACTGAAGCCTTCGAGGCTTTAAAGCGACACATTAAGCAGTTGCCAACTATGTCCGCGCCTGTCCCCGGAGAGGCCCTTTATGTATATTTAGCATCTGCCGAGGAAGCAATCAGCGCGGCCTTCGTCAGCGAGGATCGTGGGAGTCAGCAACCCGTGTATTTTGTAAGTCGGGCACTTCAAGGGGCAGAGACCCGGTATTCCGTGGTAGAGAAAACAGTGTTAGCCCTCGTCATGGCTGCCCGCCGCCTGCGGCCCTATTTCCAAGGACGTGACATCAGGGTTCTCACTAATCACCCTATCCGTCAAATCCTTGTTAAGCCTGATGTGTCAGGACGTTTGGCTAAGTAGGCCATCAAACTAGGGGAATATGATATTCAATTTCTACCTCGCCGGGCCATCAAAGGCCAAGCTCTTGCGGATTTTTTGGTAGAAGCACCATTCCCTGACCCCGGTTCGCCTGCATATGACACTACTCCTAATCACTCCAATCCCGAAGCTGAAGCCCGTAAATGGCAATTGTACGTGGATGGAGCCTCTGCGGCCCGAGGTAGTGGCACCGGGGTCCTTCTCATTAGTCTCGATGGTGTTGAAACCAAGTATGTCTTACGATTTAAGTTCAAAATCACCAACAATGAAGCGGAATATGAGGCAGTTCTTGCTGGGCTTCGGCTCGCCCAATCTTTGCAGTTTCGCATATCCAGCTTTTTACGGACTCCGAGGTGGTCTCTAGTCAAATTAAAGGCGCTTATGCAACCAAGGATGATACGTTGAAAAGGTACCTCGCTTTGACACTTAAGCTTTTGTCAACTTTTGCTTCGGTAGATATCCAGCAGGCGCCTCGCAAAGAAAATGTTCAAGCTGATGCTCTTAGCAAAATGGCCTCCGCGGTCTAGACCAACATGTCTCCGGACATAATCGTCGAAGATGCTATCCACCCTTCCATACATGAGGCAACGGTTTCTATATTAACTGAGAGCAGTCCCAATTGGATGACTCCAATCATCCATTATCTTCGGGATGGTACACTGTCGGATGATAAATTACTAGCTCGACGGATAATTCTTAAGACACCGAAGTATGCACTCCACGACGGAATCCTGTACTGACAGTCATACTTACAGCCAAGTCTTCGCTGCCTTGGTCCAGTCCAGGCTGACTATATTCTTCGCGAATTTCACGAGGGGGCCTGTGCCAGCCATATTGGCTCGCGGACGTTGGCCAAGAAAGTCCTTCGATGGGGATACTACTGGCCCACGTTATTTAATGATTCCCATAATTTAGTGACAAAGTGTGACAAGTGTCAGCGACACTCCCGAGTGAAGCATTTACCGCAAACCGAGCTCACTGGCATACAAAGTGCTTGGTCATTTATCCAGTGGGGAATCGACATTGTGGGCCCGTTTCCAGTGGCTCCGGGAGGCTCAAAATTTCTTGTGGTTGCAGTGGATTACTTCACCAAATGGGTTGAAGTCGAGCCCCTCACGGCTATCACCGGTCAGAACATCTTGAAGTTTGTTTGGCGAAACATCATATGCCGCTTCGGCATCCCGAGCGCCATTATCTCAGACATTGGCAAACAGTTCGCCAATGACTCCTTCCGGTCCTGGTGCGAAGAGTTGCACATCAAACAAATTTTCACCTCGGTCACTCATCCTCAAGCCAATGGTCAGGTCGAAGTCACCAGCCGCACCCTGCTTACTGGTTTAAAGAAGCGCTTAGATCAAGCTAAAGGTCTCTGGGCCGAGAATCTTCCGCAGGTTCTCTGGGCCTATCGTACCACGCCGCACACATCAACCGGAGAAACCCCATACAGCCTCACCTATGGCTCTGAGGCTGTCATCCCTGCTGAGGTAGGGGTACCCAGTCCCCGCCTCGTTACTCTAGATCCCGAGGCTAACGACGATGCACTCTGTGCTCACTTGGATGAGCTCGAGCACCGCCGCGATCAATCTTTCATTCAACAATCTAAATGTAAGCAACGTGCAGCTCAGTATCACAACCTCCGGGTTAAGGGTACTCAATTTAAAGTCGGAGACCTAGTACTCTGGTTAAACTCTGCCAGCAAAGCTGCCCCTGAGGGCAAACTGCATGCCCCTGGGAAGGGCCTTACCGCGTCATTGCCGCGCATGCCTCCGGGTACTATCAGTTAGCACATCTAGATGGTACGCTGATTCCCCAAACATGGGATGTTACTAATCTACGGTGTTTTTATCTATGACTACCGATTGCCAAGTATCTTTTCTACCTTTACCTTTTTTGTACGTTATTTCGTTTCCGTACTATAACGTTTTCTTTTATGAGTCTCTTTGTATTTTTCAATTGTTCCGACAATTACTTTGAATAAAGTTTTCACTTTACGTATATTGCTGTACTTTCTTCTATGCTGCGGGGACGCCCTAGCCTAGACTCATTATTATCTGTCTCCGGAGACACTGATCTCTCGCCTGATTCATCCGGAGAGATCAGCATTTAGTCCCCGGACCTATATTCCCTCTCGTTCGTTTAACCAGAGAGGTCATTCAATCTCGCCTGATCCGTCCGGAGAGGTCATTAACTCCCGCTCGATCCATCCGGGGAGATTTTCTGCCTTGTTTCTCTACCAGGCCTTATTTACATATAGTACTCCCGCGTACTAATTACCTCATTATTTTCGTAATGACATATAAAAAATCATTTAAAGCAATTGCCTCATGATCAAACATTAACCACTCTTATTTAACATACTTGCCAAACATATCAAAATATTTTCGCCATTTTGCTTCCCAAAAAGAGTTCTTTACATATATGCATGCGTTATTACAACAACTAAGCATTATCTTCGGCCTCCGAGCCAATACTCCGTGCTCCGGCATTGGGTCCCGTCTCGGGAGCTTCTTCGCATCCTCCGGGATCTGGAGGCTTCTCGGCTTTGAGCTCCGGTTCTTCCCCTTCTTTGACCTCCTCTACGCTGAGGACTCACTCTTGGCACTGGCCTTGGAATGCCGCTCCTCACTCTGCCCCGAGTACTCGGTTGAGGCGCTGGTCTCGGAGTGTTAGCCGGATCCCACGGGGTCCATTACTTCGATCTCCTCGGCTAGCTTCTCAACCTCCTCCTCCGCAACAACTACTGGGGCTTCCTCCCCAACGGCCACCGGGGCCGGCTCTTGGATCATGATCCCTTTGCCTTTCCCCGCCGTCCCCTTTTTACTCCTGCGCGGAGCTTTCGCGATCTTCTGGCCCCGGCTGGAGCTTGTAATATATTCTTCTGTAGTACGGCGCCACCTGCCGCGGCCTCTCAGGCCCTCCTACATATTCAGGAGTAATTCCAGTACTTCCCGCTTTCTCACAAGCTCGGAGGAGTATGTGTGACCCACCGCCATCAGCGCCAAAATTTCCTCCTGAATCTCGGTTATTCGCTCCTGAACCTCCTCAAAAGTTAGCAGGTCGTACTCCGTCAGTATTCGCTCATATTCCTTTTGGTGGATGATGACGCGGTCCAGTTCGGCGACCGTCGACAAATATTTCAGTTCCCGGTCTCTCGCCTTTTCCTCAGCTTTGGCCCTTGCCTCTTCGGCCTCCTTGGACCTTCTCTCCGCTACGGCCACCCTCCTCTCCAACCGAGGAACCACTTGCATTTGCAGATTATCCTTTTCCCCGTGGAACCAATCTAAAGACGGCATGAGTTTCTTTATGACATTATGCAGCTCCTCGGCATTCTCCTGTTTACAGCACACAATCAGTACTCGTATGATATTCTCAAACCAACGACAAATCAGTAACTCAACAATTTTGACAATAATCGACTTCATATTCAAAAAAGACAAGTGTATACATCGTCTGCAGTCATTACATCAGAAATACAAGTTTTTCTTATCATCTATTATATGTGCAGTTCATCAAAATTGCGGGGAACGACTGACCTCCCCCTGTTCGTCTCCTTCCGCTGCCTCCGGCACCTCCACCTCAACCTCGTGCTCTCCCTCCGGCAGTTCTTGGACCACCCCCGCGTCATCTCCCGTTGCCTCCGTGGTAATCTCCATGCGCGGAGGTGGATCCTTGTCTCTGGGCTCCGAGATGAATTCACCCCGGCGAAAGGCCAAGAACTCTTCATCTTGATCCACATCGCAGGCAGCGATCTCCTCGGCGCTCAGAATAGTCTTCTTCTCTGCCAGAGCCTTCACCAAGGGCCACTCTGGGACACGACCCAGTGCATTGTAATACGCCTCCTCCACGGTGCCCACGGCGTTAAAATCATATCCGAACTCTGGACGATAGACATCCACATTCGGATGGATTTCCTTGACTTTCTCCAGCAGCACTGATCGTGTGGCCGTGTCCCCGACCGCGACGAAGCTTGTCTAATAGTCGAGAAATGTGCTGGTTTGCAACAGTTTCCCTACAAATGTCTTCAGCACGGCCTCCTGGCCATCCACTACGGCTGCCTCCTTGGCTTTTATCTCCGCCCGCAGTTCCGCCACTTCGCCGCTGAGCACCCCGGCTTCTGCCTCCACCTCGCGCAGCCGCGCCACCTCATTCTCCACCAAGGAAGCTCTCTTACGCGCCTCGGACAGGTCGTGAGTTAACCTATCATTCCGGGAACACAGCTCCCTCACCGCTTCGGCTAGCTCTTCCTTGGCCTCTCTCTCACTCCTTCGGCCGAGGTCCATGATCCCCTGACCTAGACGTAGAAGCTCCTCGGCATCGGGCCCCTCCAGACCCAGCAAGTTTGTGCGCCCTTGCCCCTTGAAGCACAAAACCAGTAACAAACATTATAAAAAAAAAAAAAAAAAAAAGGATTTAACAGCAGTTTTTCGCTCCAGCAATAGTTACAAATGCTTTACCTCGGGGATTGACTCTGTACGTAGTCTTTTGGCCGCTCCCGGGGAAGTCACAGATAGCTCCGACCTCCTCTTCGACCTCGGGGTCGCCCCCGCGACCACCACATCTTCTTCCGTCCCTGTTGACGGCCTTGGACTCGGCGACGCTCCACTTCTAGGTGCCACTTCAGTTGCAGTTCCCTTCTTCTTTGACGCCTCGGGCACCACAGGGCTTCCCGAAGTCTCCTTTCTGAAGCGTCCCACTGCAAAAGAAATTTGTGGTTAATCCTGTGCAAGTTGCAGTCAATTACACAAATTTAAAGTTCCTACCCTCCTCGGCTGCCCCGGCTGCCGACTCCTGGCCCCGGGTAGGATTCCCCTCTGCTCCGCCCGAGTAATACGGGCTTAACCCTGCCTCCTCCAGCTCCTCCTCGGTGCAGAGAGTCTTGAACGTATCTACAGTCCGGAATTGACTTACAACCTCCGGCTCCGGCTCTGCCACCGGGGCATTATCTAATACCTCTTCCCTCCACCACCTCGGGAGGATCATGCTTGTCTTCACATAAATAAATTTCTCCTTCCAACCCTCCACCTTACTCGGGTTTTGCACCTTAAACCCACCTCGGGCCCTGGGGCTAAAGGAGTATCATCCCTTCGATTTCCCGAAGGCCTTCAGTTGGAAGAAAAACCTAAACAAATCAACATTTGGTTCCACCCCGGTATTCTTACATACCACTGTAAATCCGACAACCTGCCTCACGGCATTGGGTGCTAATTGACTCAGGGCAATGTTATAATACCTCAGCAACTGCACTACGAAGTCCCACAGGGGGAATCTGATTCCTATTCTCAGATGGTCTATATACACACTTATGAAGCCCCTCGGCGGGCAGCAAGCTCAGTCACTAGGCTCCGGCACTATGTATTCTAAGTTAAAAGGGAAGTAAAGGTTGGAATCAGGTCTTCTATTTGCACTCGCGTCATCCGCAGTGCTTCCACGGCCACCTCAAAATCCTCCTCCAAACACTCACTAAACCCTACTGCCCGGGTTCCGGATTCCATGCCGTCTGCCCTATATACCATCCTAATCACTCTTCTTTCTAGAATAATATAACGTAGGGGCGGTACATCTAACGGGGTTTTATCGGTTCCTACCTCCCTAATTGAAGATAAAGACGATGAGCAAGACATACTTACTTGGTTTTGATTTGAGATGGCTTACAAATGGCACAGATGAATCTCTTTTTTTCCCGATCTCTGTATCTTGCAAGTCGCGAATGAGAATAATGAAGTTTACTGTGCAGGCCTTCTCTATATATCCTCCTGCATCAACGGCTCAGATCTGACCTTTTCAAAATTCGTGTCTCAGATTCGCGCGTGGACGTCATGCGCATTACAGTTACCAAGGCGCGTGGGAGACACGCTTCTTGGAATTCTCAAACGTGTCACTTCACATCCCTTTTCCTAATGATGGCGCCGCCAATCACATCAACCTCAATCTTCCCCAGGATGTTTTGGGTCTCACTCCGGTATTCCCTTCACCTCGGGCATATTCTAGTTCGATCTCACTTAACCTTACGACCCCGGGGGTACTCTAGCTCGGCTCCGGTCTACCCCCTGACCTCGGGGATACTCAAGATCGGCTCCAATCAACCCCATGACCTCGGGGTACTTCAGTTCGGTCAAGTTTGGTCCTCGCAGAGTCCTTCACTCAGCGGATGCATCATCTCGGGTCCGGTCGACCCTCTGACCCCAGGGATACTTCGGTTCGACAAAGATAGCATCCCTCCTTGCTCGCTACGTCATTTCATCGCTCAACATCGGCACCTGTTACACCCTGTCCTACTTATAACCGAAGCTCCTACCTCGCTTTGGCAGGTAGGGGGCCATCTGATAGGTATGGCCCAGTAACTTTGGGTCGGATTGACCCGCCCGAAGCAACCGGGCACAGCCCAGAACCAAGCCGGCCAGAAGCGCGCACGAGCCTGGCGTAGTACAATCGCGACATATTTGGAAAGTGAGATCCCCACGATCTCCTTCCAACTCCCATGCAGATTTGGTGGGCCCAATTGTAGGGATTTAGTTAGGGTTTTGAATTGAGTAGTATAAATAGTAGAATTGTACTCAGATTTAGGGTTCGCACTTTGTACTCTAAAACTACAACGTGTAAGATTGAAAGGAAAATAGTGAGAAACACCTCGGCAGGTGATTGTTTGCGCCCGTGGACGTAGATCTCCGGATCGAACCACGTATATCTTGTGTCCTTTACTTTTCTTGCGTTTGGGAGCATTGTGAATCGTATTTTACTTAGAGTTCCGTGGGTTACCGGATTGCACTTTATCAACTACAAAGATTGCAAAAAATAGTTACAAATATATTAGTAATTACAAAGTAGTGATTACTTTATTAGTAATCACATGTTAAATGTGGTTACCAAAAATACTTTTGCGACCACTCTCCTTTTTTAAAACTACATTTTGTTGTGGTAAAAAATCTTAATTCTAGTAGTGATTGAATGCATCAACACAGTTTATGTTCTGCTGGCTATAATTCTGTTAATTCCTTTTTTCGTTTTAAGTTTCTTTGTCCCTTTATAAATCATGTTAGATTTTCATATTTTGTTTACTTATTGATTTCGTTTAGATCATGTGTGTTTTCTTGTTATAGTTTCCCTTTATTAATGCTGTCGAGATGAAACATTATTAAAAAATATATTGCATGAAATAACATAAATATCAATTCCATGTCATGTTTATTTTGTCTTACACCAAGAACTGTTCACTGAATTTCAGCAGCAGCTTGTACGTGCATGCCTAAATTTGTCCAGTTTGAGGTAGCAATATAACTTGTGCTGATTATTTGGCTGAGTAGGGTAAAGAATATAATGATAGGAAATGATTCCATCTCCCAAAGTGGGAATATTTTAGTTGCGTTTTTCGAATCAGACTAGTTTGAAGATCATGGTCTCATGACATAATTTCTTAAAGAGTTGCATTTCATCATCATTTTGATTGAATCATACTAGTTTCTCTTTTGGTTTTAGTGAGAAAGATTTATGGTACGCTTTTATGGCCTTAGGTTGTGGTGCTTGGAGCTGGATCCTTCGGAACTGCTATGGCAGCTCATGCTGCTGATAGAAATGTATATCTAGATTCGGTGGGTCCGGTCCAAGGTCGTCCAAGTGGACTGACCCAATTACTGGAAGTGGGTAATTATAGTAGGTCCATCTCCCACAATATAGGCTCACTTCTCTCCTTTATTAATACTATTAAGTGTACTGGGTACACTTAATATTAGAAATGTGAAAACAGTTTCTCACTTACGCGAGAAACAGAGAGAAACCAAATGCTAGAGTGATTTCTCAAGCCACTGAAGATGGCTCTTGAATTGTGAATTGTGGTGGATCTCTGATTGTGATTTCCACCCCGACCAAGAGTACGGATCATTGAGTAGAGGTCGTGATTCTACCCGTATACGATCTAGGATTCAATTCCGCAGTAAATCAAAGTACTCCGTCTATATCCAACATTGGTATCAGAGTCATGAGTTATAATTTGACCCTTATTGGCTCTCAATGATTTTTGGTGTTGTTTTTTTGTGATTGATAATACGAGCAATGAATTATGCCCGATTTCGTCAGATTGTTTTTTGATGTTTTGTATGCTATTGATATGATGTTATAGTACTCGTTAATAGCTTGGTTCTCCAACTTGAATCATCTAATTCCTTTAAGAAACGGATTTTATGTGATTTTTTTAAGTTGGATCTGTAAATCTGAAAATATCTTACGAAAAAGGTTTTTTAGTCTGTTTCAAGTGGGATTTTCGTCAAGTTATATTTCCGATTTTTTGCATGTAATTGAGAAGCATAGATTCTATGTTGAATTTTCTCTCCATAGACATATTATCCGTAATTTTTTGTTGCGTAACGAATGAGATATGAGCTTCTAAAGTTTGAACGAAAATCATAAATTTTTGAAATTTTTTCTGAAAACTTGAAGATATTCATGTTTTATAAAACCCGATTTGAGCACTATTATTGATTAATTTATTTCCGTAAAGTTGAAGATGTTCATGTTTCTTAAAACCAGTTTCGGAAACGCCAGGAAGACCGCGGATGTAGGTCACTCTCCGGTCTGTGAGAATGGGCCTCGTTCAGCCAAAGGTGACACACTAGTGACACTTCAGCACACGTGGATGAGTTAGATCGTGCCACGTGCGCCACATCATTGCACGATAAGCAATCAAGTCATCCAACACGTGTGATAAAGCTAGCACATCTGGGTCAATCATATCGCACTATATGTTCCAAGTTAACGCATCATCAGCATCCACGTGATTGGACACGTGCGACACGTCAAGCAACAATAGCAAATGACAGACTAATACGTGGTAAACGTGGCACGTGAGTTGAAACCGGACTAGGTCGGTTTAACCGTCAATCCGCTGCTAATCGAACTAGGCAGCCACCGGTTCATGCTGATCGTCGCCGTGAACTGGCCACCAGACCGCCGCCGGAGCTCCACTGCAGGATGTCGCCAAACCACTTCCGCTCCGCCACAGACCGATTGTCGAACCGCCACTGCTCTACCGTCAGACTGCCGGTGCTGCTCTGCCATACACCGTCACCGGACTGCTGCACCGCCACCGAACCACCTCGTCGGGATCTTTTTTGATGCGTGGCAGTGGGTGGGGTGAGTGAGACATGCCTTGGGCACATGCAAGTGCGTGGAAGCGCGCCTATGGCACGTGAAAGCATGTGAGCTCTTTGTGCGGCGCGTGGAGTGCATCTAAGGCGAGTAGGTTCGTATTTTGTTGCATTCATGAGCACGAGGCAGGTGTTTTGCACATATGCATATGTGTGTGCGTGTGTAGTGCGTGTACAAGTGCATTTGCGTGCATTTACGTGTGTGAACGTGATTGTTGTTGCAACAGAAGCGTGGTGATGTGTGACAGAGCATGTGCTGCTGCTGAACGTGCATAAAGGGCCATGTTTCATAGGTTTTTTGCCTGGAAAACTTCTGTGACGTTTTTCACACCTCATTTTCTATGATTTCGATTATTTTATATGTATATTGAATTTTGGAAATTTGAATCCATCTCAGAATTTAATCAAAATCTACAAATTGGGTTGGCATGTGAGAATAATTCAATATTTTTAGGACAAATAGTTGGAGTGTGTACCTAACCTCAAAGTTGATAGTGCATTCAATAGGAACTGATGATCAATGAGTCACATAGGATTATTGGCCATGTTCCTAAATGAATGTTTGGATATGTCTAATTTAACCCCTACCTTTATTGTTCGACATTGTTTAGTTAGTTGACTTTCCTTTTAGCTGACTTGGTGTTAGGCTTAGATCAATAGTGATCGCAGGGCTAAGTTAACATCAAAAGAGATGTTTGATTTGCCGATAGATGAAGATGGATCTTATGACAATGCTGATACAAAGCATCTTTACAGATGCTTTGTAAGCATGTAATGGGATGGTCATCCGTCATAAATAGGATATAGTTAAGAGTATTAATTTGCTTTCAAACTGCATTTCCCATCTTATGGATGGTGCATATTATGATCCTTGACATTCAACTGTGTGTTGAAACTCTACATTATGTGTGATCAACTTGTTGTCTGTACAACTTGAGTGTGATCACATAGTAAAATCATGTTGAGCACATGATTAGTTACTTGAGTGGGGGGTTGTGGGTTGGAAGAATCTTTGCATTCTCACCCATAACAATTGAATATTCTTTTCTCCTTTAAGGATTGAGTTGTGGTAATGCGACGGTTGGATCTGGGTGATGATTGGTAACATAGTGAACTTTCGAGGTCATACCTTCTGTTAAGTTACCATAATGTTAATTATAAGAACAAAATCTTGTGTACATTTTGTTTTAGTAAGAATACACGTCTGTATTTACCTCCCTTACACATAGACCATGGCATAGAACACAGTCAGTTAGTTGCATCTAAGTTAACCTTGTCTTTAGTGATAAGTAGATGACGAGATACTTGTGACTAGGAGGTCATAACAATTAGATATGTACTACTTAGAGATAGTCTTGCATATTTTCAACCAAATCATATGAACCCTAGGAGGGTGTTAGTGTTGGAACAAAGAAGGAACCATAAGTGATTTTAGTAGTATAGAAGTAAAAGTGATTCCTCTACCGACGAAACCTTTGATGATCAACAAACTCTGTGCCTGAGAATAATTCTCATTTTATGCGAAAAATACTTTAAATCAAGAATCAGAGTATATTAGAGTAAAAGTTTGGTATTTATACCACCATTCAGAGGTTGATAACCCAAGTCTTCTCTGTGAACAATAAATTAAAGTTTAAGTTAGAGTCTAAGTATCTTCCCATTTAGTGGGGGCATCTACGAACCGATCTTGTCCATTGGGGTGGCTTGGATTTTTTGAGATGCCGCTCATTATAGTGACTATAAGTGGATAAAGCTTCTAGTTAGTCAATTACATGTTCCCAGTTTAGAATTGGAGTCCAAACAAAAGAGGAACGTGATCAAAGGGGAAAATACTAACAATAATTTTAGAAAAAAAAGTTTCCCAGTAAAGACAAATGGGTGATTTTGGGAGATACATATTTTTGAGTAAATGTAGTGCAGTGTGTGTTGGCTCAACACATGTACTGAAGCCAATTAGAAAAACATTTAAACATGCTAATCCAAAGTATATTTCTTAGTTCTTGACACACCTGCCAAATGAGTTGACAATGAGGGTTAAGCATGTAGTATTATTCATTACGTATGGTAGTAGATACATGAACACTTCTTGAGAAGTACATAATAATGCACACTCATCTTGAATGACGACAAATGCTAGACAATGTCAGACTTTGACAATTAATTCTTTTACTTTGGGTAAAGGGATTTAAAGCAATGAATCAGAACTAGAAATTTCAGGGACATTTTATTTCCATAAGATTATAAGGATGAACACATGATTAGACTTGATCTCTTGCAATTCGGAGTTGCATGATGAACTAAAGCTTTCCTGCCTGTTATTCTTAAGAATCTTGAAACTGGACGTATTTTTGGTTTCGATTGGAGTTCTTCTAAGATCTGGATTTAACTTGATATAATGAGAACTTGATTGGTTGATAAACACTAAGATAATATTGCAGATGGACATGATGAGATTATTTTGTGTTGATAGATGAAGTAAACATATGTGTATTCCATTAAAAGTTAACCGACTAGTGCGAAAGTGCACTAGACTAGTTTATGTTAGGCATAACGTGATGCTTCAATTAAGGAGAAATAAACTCGAGGAGTAATTTTTTCAAAATTGTTAAACCAAGGAGGATTGTTGTTTCGTTTCACCATTCAACAATGTAATGGTTGATCGTGGGCCTAATCTCCCAATACATATGAGGATTGCTCACACGAATTAGTTAATTTTATTTGTTTCACTGAAAGTCCAGACACTGGAGTGTTTAAGACAACAATCAAATGAACAAAGCATAAGTGCTCTTGGAGTAATTACAGAGGTGAAAGATCTCATGATCATTTTATGATCAATGTATCAGAGATATTATAAAGCAATCATCCGTTCTTTACACATATTTGTTTTATAAAATTGTGGGGTGAAGAGGGGGGAAAGATGTTGCTAGATAAATGTTTAGGTCCATCAGGTGCAAGACAAATAGTTTATTTCATTGGAAAGAATGTTGATTGCGACCCATACCTTGTATCAAGGTATTCATTGAATCAGTAACTTAAATATCTCGTAAAATTTTAGACTTATAGATAGTCAGACCTGAGCAAATGAAGGTTCTAGGGGTTAATGAGGATCCAGGGCAAATGCTCAGGCGAGTGACATTTTCCAATTAAGTTTGGAAAACTAAAAACCTCAATAGAGGAAATGTATACTTAAGGGATACTCTGTCAGTCCAAATGTTATATGTTCAAAGATGAACAATTGATAAGTTTATTACTTAAGTAGAATCACAAAACCTAGTTTTTTTTGGAGATATTTCTATGAAATGTTCAAATGAAGATTTATATCCAACTGAACTATGAATAGTTCAAAAGGATATCCTAAAACAAGGTTCCAGTGGGGGCCAACTTTCAGTGACTATAGGATCTATATGAATTTGTCATTGGCACAGTAAAATGCATGCTTGAATCTATGAGATTGCAAGGCATGTTTGACTAGGCATGTATTGTCCTTGGATGGATGACACTACAAGAAAAAAAGATTTTTGTCGCTATTCTTTTTGCAACTACAAGAGTGGTTACTAAAAATAGCCCATTTTGTAACTATTAGTAGTTGCATAAAATTTTTCATACAATTTTAACCAAATTTGCTACAATATGACAAGCTCTTTTATAACTACTTGTAGTTACAACTACATTAGTAACTACAAAGTAGTTACAAATACATTAGTAACTACAAAGTAGTTGCAGAAAAGCTTTTTGCATCTTACTATAAGTCGGTACCCTATAGTAACTACATTTAGACAAGTAGTTACTAAAAATATTTTTGTGACCACTCTTCCCTTTTTCATAAATACATTTTGTAGTGTCAAAAAACCTTAATTCTAGTAGTGTGAATAGATGAAAGCAATGTAATAGTTGTCCAATTAGTGTAGTTGAAACCAGGTACTGGAACTGGTTCATATTCTGTTGGACACAGATGTGAACAAATGGTTGTCAAAAGGCTGCTAAACTGCTTTAGGTTTGGATCTTAAATTGGTTGGGAAGTTACACCTTGAGTGTAAGACTTGTTCTTGAGGGCATTTCCTAACAATGTTGAGTTTTACCACTATTCGTCCTTAGTTAGCCAACAAAGAATTAGATTTGCATTTTGAGGTGGTTGAGAGTTTGTAGTTCCCAGTGGAGAACTTGACCAATAAATAAATTGGTTTATCAAGGTGGTTTATGGTCAAATGCAAGAAATCAAGTTTGTGTCCTAGTGCAGTACTCAAATCAATGGTATATGAGACATTACGAAATTATTAATCTCATGCTACTTCGTCTTGATGAGCGGATACCATAGAGAGTTGTCACACCACGGGGAAACTTGCATTTAAATTTTGTTATGGGTAAGAACATCGAGTATTATAACCATTGGGAGATGAGTCTTCCATCTCGGAGTTAGAGGACATGGATAGGGCTACTTATGGGATAATTAAAGGTTCTAAGAGATCATGTAGAAGAACTACTCGTGATTGAATAAGCATCGGTTGTAAAAGTCTTCAATTGATTCCATGTGGATGCCCATGCATCCAATAATACTCGTATTAGTTAAAGACGAAGTTTTGAAGTCACTTAATGTGTCGAATAACCGGATTGAATTTTACTTCGAGTTCATTGGATAACCGGATTGCGCTTTATCAGACACCAATTCGTACCCTTCTTCCTCACAAACTTTGGTTTTTAACCAAGTTTTGGGAAGTGTTGGTAGGTGAATGTATTGGCAGCCCAAGAGTTTAACTTTCCATATGCTACTCTATTGTCTTTTGGATTTATTAGACTTGAAATGGTTTGGTATCTTTGTATGGATTAGTCTCTTACATTTTTAATATAATGTAAAGTGGTGAATAAATGGTTGAGTTCATTAAGCACCAATCCGTACCCTTTCTTTCCACAAACTTTGATTTTCAATCAAGTTTGGGGAGGGGGTGGTAGGTGTACGGATTTGGTCGCGCTGAAAAGTTGATTGGATCAAATTGGAATGAAAATGTGGCAAACGGTTAATGATGACAAAATTTTTCATCAAAATTTTAAATTTGGCTCATGGTAGAGCATGATAGGCTATGGGACGAAATTGAGCTTACATTCAAAACTTTTGATCAAATTGTTGCCTAGTGAGTTTTTTAGCCTTAAAAGATACTCTCACAATTGGAGTGATTTAAACTTTCTTTCGGTGTGAAATTCATTGAGTGCATCTAGCTGTCTCTAGAACTTGCCTTGATTCTCTATTTTGAATGATTTGGTGTGTGACATTGAAAATGATCTTAGGCAATTCTTGACTTAAGCCTATTTCAAACTTGAAAATACACCCTTTTTCACCAAAAGATCGAAAAATTGCCTCTAGTTAACCCCTTGAACTTTTAGCCTCTTGTTTGACAGCCCAACTCTACAAGCCAAGTGCCTTTCGATTTAGCCTTTGACCTTAATCGGACTATTTAAGTATGAGGGAGGCGGTTGGAAGGTAGTCGGGTAAATTTGGAATTGAAAGGGGTAAACTATTGGGAATATTGAAGGGTGAAAGGAATTGAAACAATAGGCAAAGAATTGAGAAAACTAGTCTCTCCTAGTGTTTGAAAATAGTTTTTTTTTTTAAAAAAAAAAATCGAAAATCAGGAAAAGAAAGAAAAAGTCGATTGTATATATTTAGTTCATTGCTTTCGATTAGAAGAGACTAGTAATATAAATGTTCTTTTTGACCGGTGTTCTCAAAGTTGGAAACAAAATTCGAAAGAAAACACACTAAAGGGAGAAATGGAAAAGAAGCATTTAGGTTGTGAGTTTATGATAGGGTGAAGAAATCAATTTGTGATTGGTTCACTAAGGAAGTAAAGAGTGAGGTAGAGTGATTATTGTTTGAGGGGTAGATGAGATTAGCTAACTCATTTAGTCCATTTTATAGTCACTTCTACCCAAAATTATCCCACCTTACCCCAAACCAACATTACAACCCGTTAAAGACCTTTTTTTATTCCTTGTCACACGTGTCGAGTATACGTTGAAGTTTAGATGATTGGCAAGCCTATAGTAGACATTCTTTGCATTTCAATGTGAGCGTATATACTACCGATTCAATACACTTGAGAGTCGAGAGATACACTCATCCGGTAAGAATTTCAAGTTGAGAGTGTCAAGGCTTGAAAGTAGTTGATATGGCTCTATCTCTTATGCTCAATGTTATCATGATTGCCTAACTTTTAAAAATTTCTTCTGAAATCGATTTTGCCACTTAAATCTGCCCTAACAAGTGTCCTTTCTTCTTTTTCTTTATTTGTTCGGGACAAACAAAGGTCTAAGTTTGGGGAGATTTGGTACACGTGGTAGTGCACACACTTTTAGGTCATTTTAAGTGTCTTTTTACGGACTTTTATGTGTATATTCACGTGTGTTTTGTGCATTTATTTCTCATAGGGTAATTTGACGTGTTTGATTCATTTCCATGTCAAGACATGTGAATTAAGGCCGAAAAACAGGTTCGAAGATCTCAAATTGACAATTCGAGCTCAATGGAAAACAGAAAACAAGGAAAAACAAAGGACCATGCCCGATGTGATGATGCCACGCCCGTGGCTCAGGCGACGGCCGAGGCTAACCAGCCCACGGCCGTGGTAAATTCTCCAGAAGAGGGCCAAATTGCTGCATACCTGCCACGACCGAGACAGTCTAATGCCACGACCGCGGCAAGCCAAGCCCCACGACCGCGGTTAGAATCAGCCGCGGCCGTGGCCAAACATCCAGAAGAAGGGAAAATCCAGCCCAACCAAGATCACAGCCGAGGCGGTTACTGGACCACGGCCGCGGCCCCAAAGTGGACCCAAACCCTTGTTTTCACCATGCCCGCGGCCAGCTTTTTACCACTGTCGCGGCGGGGTTCCCTGTAATTTAAAAACCCATTTTTGTCTAACTTTGAGCTAACATTTTCTCCCCTATATATATATCCTCTAATTCGAAATTGACCTATTTTAGAACATAATTCCAGCCACTTTTGAGCCCCCATCCTCCTCAAGAACACATTGGGAAGAAGATTGAAGGCCAATTCATCCTCAACCCAAAGTTCTTGGTTTAATCTTTAAATTTATCATGTTTTCTTATGTTTCTATTTATTTGCTGATTGTATTAGGTAAAATGGGTGGCTAGCACCCTTTAGTTCACCCTTGATCATTGTGGAACCTTGAGTTGAAGACATTGATGTGATTATTACGGTTAATGTTACCAAAAATATTGTGTATTCAAGTGTTTTGTGTTATTTGCTGTTATTGAGTCACATTTATGAATTGATTATTGGATTGATCACCCTTTAAGAGATTTGTGAATGTGTTTCTAGTAGTCGGGGTAGCTATCCGTAATTGTAGTGCTTTCGACTCATTTGTAGCAAACAATAAATATTTATTGGTAATAACACAAAGTTCAACCACTAAAACCGAGCTTGCGAGTTTTATGTTGAATTTATCTCGTTGTCTTAGTATTTAATGCATTTGATTATTGAATCTAAGAGAGTTTGTTCGAGGATTTGATTAAATTGAATAGGGTTAGTCGAAGAGCTTATTTTGATTAACTAAGATTAAGGGACAACAAGACTATTAGAGCTTCTTAATAGCCTTGAGATAAGGGCTTGAATCACAATTTAATCGGGCATTAACATAGTTGCATGAATCGTCTAAGACCAAGGGGAAGCATGATCAAGGATGGATCGTTTTATTACTTGAAAACCAAAAACCGAAAAAAATCTCTTTTATTGTCTTTGATTATTTGTTTATTTGAATTCGAATGTTAAATGCTTTTAATTTCGTTTAGTTGTCTTTATTTGTTACTAGTAGATTGTTAGTCCATTATCAAGTCCCCCCAACCTTTATTGCTTTCTTAAGTATTTATTTCTTGCATATTTAATTATAAATTGCTTGGCACCGGAATCAAAATTGTTCGGCTGTTCCCTGTGGGATCGACCCTTATTTACCATTCTACTAGTTAGAATAGTTGATAAGGTTAGTATAATTTTATTCAATTAATTTGGTACAGTTTAACGACACGTACCACTACCTCCGTTTTTTTTAGTTGTCATTTTAACTTTGGATAAGAAAATTTAGGGACATAAGGAGTTGACGAATAAGCCGTCAACGAATTTCCTTGAATCCCTTGGTTTTTTCATCATTTCTATATTATTGTTAACACTTTTCATAATTATCACTACAAGAAAACTGCCAAATTCCAACGGCATAAAAACTGTTGGAATTTTTAAATTCCAACGACAAATGAGCCGTTGGAATTTAAAAAAAAAAATCCAACAGTAAAATTCCGTTGGAATAGCTTTTGGAAAAAAAAAATCAACAGTAGAAGCCGTTGGAATAGCTGTCGGAAAAAAAATTCCTAAGGTAAAAGGCTCCGTTGAAATTACGTTGGAATCATTTTTCATTGGAATTTAATTGTTGAAACAAAAAAAATCCAACAACTCACTTTTTCAACGGCATAAAAATCGTTGGAATTAAAATTCCAATGGTAATTTATAAAAAAACCTTTGGAATATGGTAAATCTTTGTTGGAATTTCAATTCCAACGGCAATTCCAACAGTTTTTATGTCGTTGAAAAAGTGGCTGTTGAAATTTTTTTTATTCCAACAATTAAATTCCAACAGAAAAATGATTTCCAACGGCAATTCCAACGGAGCCTCTTACCGTTGGAATTTTTCTTCCAACAGTTATTCCAACAGCTTCTGCTGTTGGAATTTTATTCCAACAGCTATTCCAATGGCCTTTTGTCATTGGAAAATTCCAACGGCTCATTTTCCGTTGGAATTACCGTTGAAATTTTTAAAAATTCCAACAATTTTTATGTCGTTAGAATTTTTCCGTCAGAATTTGACAGTTTCTTGTAGTGTATAGGGTTAGTAATGTAAACAAAATTATAAAAAAGTTAAAATAACAAACAAATAAGTTAGAATGACAACTAAAAATGGATGTAGTAATTTATTTACTAAGAGTAAATAAGCTAAAAATTACTAAATTATTTCGATTATTTAATTTGGTGCAGAAAACTAAATGATACCAAGTTCACACATTAAGTGAGAATAAGGTAGGACAATAGGATGAGGACCATCAGAAAAGTTGCCTCTCCATTTGTCAGCTACTAAACTTGTCAAAATCAGACTTCCAAATTCCCATTTCGAATATTATATTGTCCCCATTTGTTTTTCATTACGTCAAAAATTCCTCAACAAAAAGCAATTTTAATAAATATGCAGGAGATTTAATAGAGAAACAAAATCCGAACATTAATTATGGCTCCCAGGACTCCACGACTAGTATTTCCTATTGACTTAAAGAAGAAGCCATGGCAGCAGAAGCTGCCGGTACACAACCGGTGGCACCCGGAGATACCGCCGGTGGTGCAGGTTGAAACGGGGCAGGTATTCAGGGTGGAGATGTTAGACTGGACAGGAGGGGCAATATGTGATGATAACTCTGCACTTGATGTTAAAACCTTAGACCTCTCAACAGTAAGTACAACATCCTCCCTCGAAAGGTGCTTGTAATTGTAAATTAAATTAAGTTGATTGGTGCATAGTTGTTGCTTTTCACTCACTTGTCAAAAAAATAGAAGCAATCTGGATCTGAAAGTAGCGTGACAGGTTCATTATCTTAGCGGGCCGATAAGAGTGGTGGATACAGACGGGAATCCTGCGAAGCCTGGTGATCTCCTTGGCGTAGAGATATGCAATTTGGGGCCTCTTCCAGGGGATGAATGGGGATTTACTGCAATCTTTGATAGGGAAAATGGAGGAGGATTTCTGACCGACCATTTCCCTTGTGCAACCAAAGCTATATGGTATTTCGAAGGAATATACGCCTACTCTCCTCATATTCCAGGTAATTAATATTATTACACTTACACATACCAACATGGAATGGAGGGGTGTGTGTGTGTACATGTCCAATTACAACGTGGGTTGGGATACTGCATGCAGGTGTAAGGTTTCCGGGTTTGAGCCACCCTGGAATAGTTGGGACTGCTCCTTCAATGGAGTTGCTCAATATATGGAATCAGAGGGAACGGCAACTCGAAGAAACTGGTCTCCACTATTTCAAGTTATGTGAGGTGTTGCATTCACGTCCCCTCGCCAACCTTCCTCATACAAAGGGATGCCTTCTTGGCAAGGTACTTATTAAGGAGGTAATTGCATATACATTTTATTATATTTGAATTGCCTAGCCTATGGCATGTTTGTAGATTAAGGAAGGAAGTCCTGAATGGGAAAGAGTGGCAAGGGAGGCAGCAAGAACGATTCCTGGGAGAGAAAATGGAGGCAACTGTGACATTAAAAATCTTAGCAGAGGTTCCAAAATATACCTTCCTGTATTTGTAGAAGGAGCAAATCTTAGTACTGGAGATATGCACTTTTCACAAGGTGATGGTGAAGTCGCCTTTTGTGGCGCAATTGAGATGGCTGGTTTTCTAGAACTCAAGTAAGTCCTCTTAAACTCCCAACTCATGGAATAACTAAATTTTGTGTTTGGATCCAACAATTCCTGAATGGGACACGGAATCTCTCATCTGTTACCCCGTAGGGATTGGGGTGGGGAGGAAATTGTGGAAATACACTCCCTTCCCCATTTCATGCGGGGATCTCATAATAATATAGTGCATGTTTGAGTGGGGTCGTTGGGGTGATTGAGGTACTGTTGATTGGAGATAGTGGTTGGAGTTAGTGGCTGAGAAAGTAAAAAAAATATGTTTGTTTAGGTGGTTGGGTAGTGATTATAGTGTACAATATAATTTTTAATTGTAAAATGCGATATGATATGTGTAAGGATTTTTTAATAATGATTGATTTCATGATTAAAGTGATATTGAAATTTGTGGTGACCGGGCCAATCTGTTTAAACAAACATATGGAGGGGTTGAATCAACCCTAACCAAACATACCCATAGTTTATATATGTATTTAGTAAAAATATACTTTATTTTTATTATATTTCTATTAGGTGGTGTTTAATTGGAACTTTTTGGGTGGCTGGGATCCCGTTGACTGTGAAAAGTGGCTTGGGTAGGTGGCTGGAGTAGTAAAAATGTGATGTTTGTTTAATTGGAAATTTTGCATGGTTGATCGGACACGGATATTAAGAAAAAATAAATTTTGGGGAATCTTTGACTTTTTCAAAGGTGGAGATTGATGGTGGAGATTTTGAGGGTGAAGATTGTGAGAGAAATTTCCTTTTTAAGGGTGTGTAAAGTTAAGTGGGACATATCGAAAAAGAAAGTATGCAAATTTAAGTGAGACGGAGGGAGTATTATTTAATTGTAAAAGGTGGTGTGATGTATGTAAGAGATTGTTATTGATGATTGGATTAATGATTAAAATGGTATTAAAATTGTGATTGATTGATAATATGTATGATTGTTGATAAGTGATATTTAGTTATTGTTGGATAATTATTGTATATATTTGATATTTTCTAATATATTTTATTACAAATTAACTATTTATTGTAATATTAAATTAAATAATTTATTTTATTTTTTAAAAAAGTAATTTATATAATACTATTTTTTCGTCAATTTTTATTTGTGGAAAATATAAAAAATAGTTTTATTTATTTGTATCTACTTTTTGTATAATATTTCCGTTGTAAATTATAGATAAAACTTAATTACATTTATTCTTATATTTAAAATTTTCATTGGACGATTTTTCTAATTAAATGTGATCTTTTATAGGAATTCTTTAATATTTGAGATGGCTTTTAAGAATAACTTAGGAATAAGTATCATTACTATTATAATATTCTTTATTTTACTTTGTAAATTGAAAAAAAGTAATATGTATATATATTAAATTAATTAATAGAGAAGAGAGAGAGAAGGGAGGAGGAATGAGAGAGAAGGGAAGAGGAATGAGAGAAATAATGACGGATGAGTGGACATGGCATCTTTAAAGGAAGGGTGGGGTGGAGGGAGGGTTGGCTTTGTAGCCTACGCCTGGAATTACTCCTCAACCTTCGATTATAAGGGGATTGGGCAATGGGCTAAAGAAACATCACATGGGGTTGGCCCAATCAATTTTGATTGGTCAATCTCAACCAAACATGCCCTCATTATAATATTATAATTATAATGATTGAGATATATTATATTCTAACTTTCATTTTTACTTTGTTAAATTGAAGTCTATTAATTATTTCTAAACTTCTTTATTTGTAATTCTATTAGTAGATATACTAAATTAAAATTAGAAATAACAAATAGTATACATAAATGTAGATCCCACGGAAATGAGGAACCCCATAAGAATGGGAATGGAGAATCACCATGGGAGGGGGGGGGGGGGTGGGTGGGGCTCGGAACTGTGCTCTGCCTCGCCCTACCCGCCATGTTGCCAAGCCTATTTGGGAATATATTTGACATTCAATGCAGTAAACTTGTTGCTAGTTGTTTGAATTAGTAGGCTTAAAATCCATTGTGAACTAACTTTTTTAGTGATTTTGATGTAGTCATAATCCAATCTAATTTGGGTGGGTTTGAGATTCAACCATTAGTTTCAAATCAATAAATTTGAACACAACCTAAGATTCGTTCATATCATAATACAAGGTACAAACTTACTGTATGTTCGAAACAGGTCCAGTCCAAATATTAGTTTAGGGGGACATTCATTTTCCAGTGATGTCATATTACATAGTTTAGTTTAGTTTAGTTTAGTAAATAAGCTCTGATTATTTTACGCTGAAGAGTTTTGAAGTTTAGAAAAAGAATATGTATCTACAACATGAAAATATTGATGCAACAATATTATTTACTTTCATAATAAAATAATATACTACTTTATGTTTTGATTGTTATTATGTGAAAAAAATGTTAACAATGAACTATTTTTTTATTTATGCCACAGACCACCAAAATGTTAGGGCCGACCCTAGTCTGGAAAGAATTGAAGTAGGGTTTAGAAAGTCCTTACTTTAAAATACAAGAAACAAGAAATATTAATGAAGATAAAAATATATGATAAAGTGAGATTTTACTATATATGTCTAAATTAATGTTTTTTTATTAAATAGTTTTTTATGGTAATATGTCTTGTATTAGAAACTAATGGAACATCGTTCGTTACTTGAAAATTGACCTCTGGAGGAACCTTCTCGACCCAAATAAATTCAGGAAAAGATGAAAAAAAAAAAAAAAAAAAAAAAAAAGGCAATGCGAGCTAAACAGTGTGCCACTTTGTTCGCAGTACGAGGAACAATCCATGAATTATGTTACAGTTACCGCTTGTGCCATCACTTGTATATCCCTCACCAACAACTCGGATTCGACCTCAATGACTTCAGCTCCATTTCGCCAATCGATAATGACTTACTATCACTTTGAATTCCAAACATTGTAATACCGCTCTCTATCCTCGTCCACTTGGTAATTTCATTGCCAGCCCTTCAAGAAAAGTACAAATTTCGGCTTGTCGAATCCTCTTAGACCCATCCAGCAACACATCACCAACATGATCTTGAACTATAAACCAAAACTAACCATGTCGTCGAAGAACACCCATGCATCGGCGTTGAGGTAACACTATCCCACAGGTGGTGGCGACTATTTCGCTGCTGCTGTTGAGTTTTGCTAATGTTGAGACCGAACTCTTTGCTCCTCCTTATCTCAAGAAATTTTTTACACATATACTCCAAAATGGATGTGTCATCTATGTGAATCCCTTCAAATGCAATTTTTTTTTTTGTGTTTTCCACCAAGTCCACATCAGAATTCCAATTAACTTACTTCATCAGATTTCAAACTATCCAGCAACCTCCACAAGAAAAGTCTAACAAATGGATTATCCAAGAATAGGATTCTTCGCATAGCATGACCGTGTAGAAATAGATGACTGGTTTTTTCATATCCTTCCCCGTAAAGTTTGCAAACTGGACTCACATCAACCTCCCTTTGGAACAGGTTACCCTAAGTAGGAAGATAATTCCCTACCGAGCGCCAGAGAAAATGATGCATTTGGGTAGAACACGTAATCTCCAAAGCTTCTTCCATAGAGGATCAGTGGAACTCGCCAATGCGAAATTTTCTCGTAGAGTGAAACAGTCTATCGCTAAATGATAACGAACCATGAACTTACCATTTCTTGTATGGTTCCAAATGGACTTATCTGGTGGTCCTCTGAAACTTAGTGCCATGTGCAATATCTCTTCGGCATCATCATGAACAAAAGTATTACGAATCTGTTACATCCCACTGCCTAGTTTCTTGATTAACAAGTTCCGAAACTTTCAACACCGGGCCACTCAGATTCAGGCTTGCAGTTGTTGGTCTTCGTAAGACACTTCTCCCTAGCCACTTGCTCGCAAACACATCCATTGTCTCGTCGTTCCCAACACACTAGGCTATCCTCTCAACTACAAGTGGTCTCGTTGTATATAAACTCCTCCAACTATAACTTGGTTGATAGCCCAACTAAGCCATTTCAAGATATCCCCTCTTGGAAAGTATTTCTTCTTGAAAATGTGGAAAGCAAGAGAATGAGGACTTTTTCGGCATCGCCAAACCTATTTTGCAAGCATTGATAAAATAAAATAACGTAACTCCCGAAACCCGAAACCCGAAAGCCCCTCATCTTTATTGTGGGCCATGTTCGGCCATGCTCGGCCATACCACCCAATGAGTTTTCCTACCTTCACTATCATATCCCCACCAAAATCGTATCATGGCTCTCTCAATCTCCCTACAAACCCCCTCGGGAAATAAGAAACTGATCATAAAATATGTGGTTATCGATTATATCACCTCCTTTTATGTTACCTCCTTCCCACCTTTTGATAATTTTTTCTCCTTCCATCCTTTTATTTTAGACATAATCCTATCCACTGCCATAGAAAAAGCCATCTTCTTAGATCTTCCAACAATTGTTGGAAAGCCTAGGCACCTATCATGCTTAACCATTAATCTCACACCCAATCTAGCACACACCTCGTCTCTCCTACTTTCTTCAACTTCTGCACTAACCATGAGTTTCGATTTCTTGAGGTATATTTTTTACCTCGACACAACCTCATACAACCTCAGGATTTTCGCTATAGTCCCCGCCTCCTCCACCGTCACCCGGTAGAAAAATATGCTATCATCTGTAAATAGCAAATGTGAGATTGATGGTGTCATTCTCACCACTCAAAATCCGCATAATGCATTCCTCTCCTTAGCTGCCCGGAGCAAAGATGTAAAACCCTCTGCACATAGTCGGAAAAGGTACGGAGAAAGTGGGTCTCCTATCCTGAGCCCTCTTTCTAGATGAAAAACAGCAGCGGGTGAGCCATTTAGTAATATAGTATTCGAAACAGTCTCCACACATCGCATAACTAGATTCACATGTAACACCCAATTTTAATATTGTTTGTCTAAGGAAAGAACTCGGTCAAGAAATTTCCTCTAATCGTAACACTTCATCAAGGTCTTTTTCAATTCTCTCACCCTTTGCAATTGCTTCATCTGTATGTGGCCCAAGTTGAATTTCACTTAGTTTCTCGGTTAGCTCTCTGACCTTTTTACGAACATCCCTGAATTCTTGTCGATCCCAAGCATCTAGATCACTGCCGGAAGTTGTTGTCTGCTCCATGAAGCTCGCATGTGAAGGTGCATGATTCCATGACATATATAAATCAATGTCTAAAATATATGTAGTTGAAATATTATATGTTGAAATGTTGTATAATAATAATTGGATGATTCTTTTGTTATGTTTGGAGATGAAAATGTATATAGAGATATTTGGAAAGACTATTGGAAATTGAAAAAGTAAGTCGAGAATCAATGATTAATAAATGTAATCATAGGATATGACTGTATTAAATTTGAAAACCCTTGTTTTACGTTGGAAATGAAGACTTCGAGATCCTAAATCCTAACACACCACTATCTTATTAAACAGGTGTGAAATCATAAGGGATGGCATGAAGAAGTACCTGACTCCAATGGGTCCGACTCCGCTACACGTGAACCCAATATTTCAGATAGGGCCAGTGGAGCCCAGATTCTCAGAATGGCTAGTGTTTGAGGGCATTAGTGTTGATGAGAGCGGACGACAACACTACCTTGACACAACTGTTGCTTATAAGCGTGCAGTGCTTAACGCCATTGACTACATCTCCAGACTTGGTTACTCTAAAGAACAGGTCCCAAACACAACCCCCTCCCCCCCCCCCCCCCCCCTTATCTCTCTCTCTCTCTCTAAGGAACTTTGTAATAACAAAGAATAAATGGTGAAGCATATCAGGTGTATCTTCTGTTGTCATGCTGCCCTTGTGAAGGAAGGATTTCCGGGATAGTGGATTCACCCAATGCTGTTGCTACCCTCGCTATTCCAATTGCTATTTTTGACCAGGTAATTAAGTACTATTATCATGCATAATTCCTAAGCCATATACTTCATATAAGTATATTGCCAAACTAGTTCACTCTCAGTTCAAAATTCTCAATTAAGTCAGTCCCCCAACAAGTTTAATTTCATTATTTGGGAAAATTGGGAATTCATCTAGAATTCGGTACTTGGATTGTTTAAGCTCAATTTCCGGTCCAAATAATCTGAAGTGGTGCTGCAACCAACAAATCACTAGACACGTCATAAAAAATAAGAAATAAAGAAGCCACATAATGAGACCAGCATCTCTTCAGATTGGTTGGGCTTGGAATTAAGCTCATAGACCTACGTGTCAAATCCAAAATCCGAGCCCAATTTTTTTGTATTTTCTTTCCAAAATTACGACCAAAATTGAGAAAAAAAATTATAAAAAGAAAAAAGGAAAAAGGAAGCCAACCAGGAGTTCCATAAAACAAGCGGCTGGTATGTAATAAGGAGGATTAAACAATAGCATTTAAATTTCCAAACCTAAACACCAAAAAACACATGATATAAAATGGTCACCTTGCATCAATTTTATAATCTCTAAAATAATGTGTATATATTTTCTTCACCAACAAAGAGAAAAATAAAATAAAGGAGATGCCTAGGGATTCACATTTTTAATTTAAATACAAAGTTACTATTATGCAGGATATCCGTCCCAAGATCAATAATGTGCCTAGTATCGAACCTACACTTGTGAGGAATGGAGGTCTCCCACCACGGTGCACGTACGATGGGAACTTGCCGACAACCAAAAATCCTAATGCTACAACTTGAGTCACATGATTGCTATCAAACAAACAGGTGTTACCTACATATGATGTAGAGAAGTTCTTCCTTACCCATACCTTTTGGTGCCTGCATTTCATTGGATGTTTGACACATGAGAATAATATATATATAATATTTTTATTTTTTATTCTCATGTGTCAAACATCCAATGAAATGCAGGCACTAAAAGGTATGGGTAAGGAAGAACTTCTCTACATCATATGTATTTGTGTTCATATTTTCGCGCATCCAACACCTTGTAGCTAATTCCGGCAGGGGCAGCTATGAATTTCTTCTACAAATAGATATTTGTTGGATACCAAAGAACTAAAGTTGCAGACATATATACTGTGATGTAAATTATATTAACAAGAACCGTTATATGGGCAATATCAATCTTAATAATCTCATAGTTTATTCCTTGCTACACCAAAAAATTTACATCATATGGTCCATTCACTATTTAAATACACATATTTACAACATAAATGTACATGTACATTCTAAAAACTGCGAAAGTTTCTCATTAAGTAGGAGGTGGTTGACTTTCATGCCAAACATGTTGGATTGTGCAAATTTTGCCCAGCTTGAAGCATTGTTACTCAATTTGTACCATTTTTTTTTTCAGAAAAGACAAAAACGTACATAAGACATCATGTGACACCCCTTTAAGGGATTTCCTAGTGGCAAGGGTTATGTGGCATCCTACGTGGACTAAAAATGGACTTTGGGATGGAAAGTTCTGCTACATCATATTTAATAATATAAATAATCTAAGTATATTAAAAATTGGCAAGAAAAAAAATCAACCCCCTCCCCCAACAACCCTTTTTCTTCCAAGAATTTGTTACCGTTCTTCTTTCCCAACAACCCTTCTTCTTACCAAACCCTTCTTTCCCGAATTCTTTTCTAAACATTACAAAATACATTCAACAAGCTTGCTTAGAGTACACAAAGAAGGCAATAAGATTAGATCTTTTGTTTTCCTATACAAAAAATACAAAAATACAAAAACCATTTCCATTCATGATGTATCCTTAATTTGGAAAATAAAGCAAAAATTGAAGATAAAATCTTGTTTTTGGGCTACTGGTGTGCTTTCCACCATAACTACATTGTGATTTTAGGAGTTCCATGGTACTATTCGTAAAGAAGAAGGATGGCTCTATGTGAATGTGCATCAACCACAAAGACTTGAACCGAAAAACTATCAAGAACAAAGATCCATTCCCTAAGATAAAAGATTTATTTGATCGATTAAGTAATTTCATTCTCCAAAATTGACCTATAGCCATGTTATCACCAGCTTAAACTCAAAGAGAGCGACATTCATACATATAAAACTTGTTATGGACACTAAGAGTTCACAGTTATGCCATTTGGAGTTACCAACTGAGTATTTCACTAATACCTTGGTTGGTTCGTGATTGTAATCCTTGACAATATCCTAATCTACTCATCAGATAAGAAGAAACATGTAGAACATCTTTGATTGGTTATGGAAACAGTAAGGAGTGATACATTGTACGTTAAATTCAACAAGTGTTAATTCTGGTTAGATCTAGTTATATTCCTAGGGCATATCATCTCCGACAAAGGAATTTTTGGTAGATCCATCTAAAGTAGTAACAGTTCTAAATTGGAAAGCACAGACTAACTTGATACATGCGAACTAATCCTTGTTGGTAAGAACTTATGTTAAAGTCGATTTATGAAATAAGTATTGCTTCGGCTTAGACTCTTAGGTGCCACTAGATGGTATTTACTTTAATTAGATAAATTATATGAAATGAAGTGCTTTATTGTGACTTCATCTAAGTTAAAAATATCAATGTCTGTTTTGTGTGCAAAAAATCAGATTTCGTGATAAAATGTTCCCACCGAATTTATAAGAAGAATCTGACGGTACTGACTTAAATAATTAATTGTGTAGTTGCTGTAAAATAAATTAAAAATGTTCATGTGTTGAGTTAGTGCATTTAAAAATTAAAGTTGGTAAACAAAAGGCTACGACTTTAGGCTAATATTGATATGACATGTTTACTAAGTGATTTTAACAAATATAACAAAATTATATGTTATTTTCGTGCAACATATGCATTGAGTGCAAAATATGTGGTAATTCATAGGTGACTGTATGTGTAAATTTATGTGAAAACTGGTGATCAAATAATCTCATTATGCATAAAAATGAGATAATGCATTAAAAGACTTTTGAGTAGCCTTAGAGTTGAAATATGATAACTTAATTGATAATATTTAAACATTATGACTATGTGCTATGATGTAATATTGTGAGGTTCTGATGTGTGTAATGAGTTAGGATCTCATAATTGGTATGGAAAAGTGGAAAATAATCGGATTTGGATTAGTTAAAATAAAGAGAAAAAAGGTTGTAACTGAAATGAAAACCCGTGATAGATTTAGACCATGAAAATGTATTTAGCAGTGGTATAGATTAATTCGGGGAAACAAAATGATAATTTTTCGTACTAAATTTGCATACTATAAGACATAAGAATGATATAGAGTAGTCCAAAGAAGAAAATTGATTATATAACTGGATAGGTTACACACTGTAGATAACGATTGGATTAGGCTGTCTCCACAATCAGAAATCAAATCGAACAAAAAGCTAAGGAAGTGGGTAATGCTATTTTGTTATCTCTTTATATGTAATATGTGTATGTGGTGGTTGACTGGCTGAAATGGGCTGATAATGAAAATACTACTTTAATCGATAAGGGTGTAAAGGAGATGGGCAAACGTGCAAAAATTCCGACTAACATGGGCAGGCACAATGAAAAGTAAACATGGCGTGCAATGTGGTCAATATATTGATATTGAATAGTTTTATCTACATAGTAAAAAACTCACACTTTCTCATACCCCTTTTCAGGTAATGGCAGCTAAAGGACCGGAATTTCCACTATCGCTAAGTGCATCATAATCTTACTTATGTTTTTGGTAATCTAGTAATATAAGGGCCTGATGGATAAAAACTGATCATTTCATATTTTACCTAATTTTTAGCCACATATTTATAGTTGAAAGGATGCATTATTGCGTAATTAGTAGTTTCTAACCCATGTTTGTATGTTTGATGAAATTCACTTGTTTGTTGGTTTAGTGGTGTTTTTAGTATAAAATAGCGTGTTTTTTTGGAGTTAATGGTGAAATCCCAACTCCAAATGGATAAAAGAAGGTCTGGAAGTAAGGAGTAGAAGAATTGAGCCTAAAATAGGCTTTGGATAGGCTCAAGATGGAATGTAGAAGCCCAAATGACGAGGTAAAATGATAATGAAAATGAGCATCATTTGCTAGGTTTTTCAACCTTCACAGTGGAAAAGTTGTGCAGATGAAGAGCATTTGCTCGACCAAGTAGTATAGCAATGGTTGTGCAAAATGATGTTTGTTTTTACGGCTGACACGTTTTAAATGGTTGTATCCGATATTATCCCCATATTAACCTATTGTTGTGTAGTCCTATAAGTACTTGGACTCAGGAATTGACAAATCAGCGTGTTTTTATTATATTTCCAACTGTTTTTCTTAGTTTAGCATAGAGAGTAATTTATAGCAACAAATTAGAGCAGTCTGCGTAGGAGCCAAAGAAGACGACGAAGATTCATCCGACGCATTCGGTCGGTGACTGTAACATCCCAAGAAAATACGAAAATGAAGAAATAATCTTATAAAATATTCTCATGCATCATTATTTCAACCTTAATTTATTAAAATATAAAAATGCATGTATTTCATTAAATTGCATTATCGTGCAAAAATATTCTATCTTTTTTAGTTTTCTCATTGATAGGGATAACCCGATCAGCTCGGGTCGGGTTAACACCAACCCGATCAGCTCGGGTCGGCTATGACAGAGCCCGCTGATCGGCCCAGCATGCACAAGCCCAACAAGCGCCTAAAGGCCCACCACGCGTAGGCCCAGCAGGCCCAGGAACGCGCGTCGGCCCAGCGAGTGGTTTGTTCCGTGAATCAAGGCCCATGATCTTCTCCCAACTGCCATGCAGATTTGGTGGGCAAGATTATAGGGAGTTAGTTAGGGTTTTGATTTAGTAGTATAAATAGGTGAAAAGAACTCTGAATTAGGGTTCGCACTCTGTGTACTGAATTACTCCGTGTAAACTCAAAGAACTAGTGAAAGAAACACCTCGGCAGAGGTTATTTTGTGCCCGTGGACGTAGATCTCCGGATCGAACCACGTATATTGTGTGTTTTTACTTATTTCTTGCATTGATTTCCGTTAGGATTCTTAGTTACCGGATCGCGCATTATCAATTGGCGCCGTCTGTGGGAACGTTTTAACCAGCGATTTCTGACGTTTACATCGCATTCAAGAATCATGGTGACAACACGTTTGAATCAATCTCGCCACGGTGATCAATCTAACCAGGATCCGCCCGTGGACCAAGCTTTGCAGCCGAGGCAATTGCCGGCAGGAAGTACGTCTAATCATCAGGGTAATCAAAACCCTCCACCCCCTCAAGACCCGCAAAACCCTAATCTTGCAGCCGCTCAACCACCGGTAAACATCCAAATTACCCCAGAACTGCTTCAGGCTTTCCTAGAAGAACATGCACATGTTCTTCAAGATTGGGCAGTTAATCGCCTACGTCCCGCGGGGCCTGCCGCGGGGCCTGCCGGCCATAATGCTAATCCCGTGGTGCCTCCACCCCGCTCACGCGATCAGCAGGACCCCGGACACCGCGGTCGTCAGGATCGACGACGGGAACGACCTGGTTCTTCCGAGGACCACGGTAGTTCTAATGAATCACGGCCGCGCAACGGTGAACCCTCTGATGTTGATCGCCGTCGTCCACTTAATGCGGCTAAAAGAGTTCGCTACGCAAATCCTCATGCTCTGGATCTTCAAGAGTATGAGCGAGTTCAATGCAACGTTGAACTGGATAGAATCCTGGGCCTTGATGCCAATGGAGAGATCATCACACCGTTTTCCCAGGAAATCATTGCCACTTCCCTTCCCGAAGGGTTTAAACGGCCAGCCATACCACCTTACAATGGCACAGGAGATCCGGCCAATTTTCTTGGAGCTTTTAGGCACAGCATGCTTAGCCATGATAGCATCACATCCCTCCAGTATTGCAAGATTTTCCCTGAGTACTTACAGGATGAAGCTCGGGTTTGGTTTGATTCTCTCCTACGTGACAGCGTATCCTCCTTCAGAGAACTTGCCGAGCACTTTTGGGCACGGTTCGAAGCACGGGCGAAGCCCATGGCCACCCTGGCCGACGTAATGAATATGGAACAGCGGGACGGTGAAACTGTTACCCAATTTCTGGACCGTTTCACAGCGGTAAGCCTCATGGTGGGAAATTGCCCCGACGATGTGGCCATCAACGCTTTTATGAATGGACTCCGCCCCGGAGCACTCCACACCGAGTTAGCTCGGAACACTCCGGTCACAACTCGAGCACTGTTCAAAACAGTGTGCAAATTTGCTAAGGCCGAGGAGCAGACTCGCCAGAAACGCGAGAAACACGCTAGCAAGCGGCAATCCGACAAGGCTCAAGCTGGGCCTAGTGCTCGACCTAGTGCATTTTCTCGCCTGACACCGGGGCGTTCAGAATCCCGAAGTGAAATTCCACAATTGACTCTATTGACGAAGTCACGAGCTGAAATCCTATCTATCCACAAGAACGATCTACGACCTTGCCCGCGGATGACCGCGCCACCTGAAAAGAGGAACCGTGGAAAGTGGTGCGCGTACCACCGAGATCATGGACATGAGACAGAGGAGTGCCGAGAACTCGGCAAGGAGATTGAAGAATGCCTCAAGAAGGGTCTCTTGCGGCAATACGTTGCTCGAACTAGTGACCAACCTCGGGCAAACCACAATGGGGGTTCGTCTCATAACCGCGGAGGTTACCATGACCGGGACACTCAACAAAATCGGCCACCGTGGCAGAATAACCGGCAGGGGCCCAATAACTACGCACGATAAGATTCTGGCAATCGCCAGCAACCACGTCTTCCATCACCACCTCCTCCTCCGGGGGGACCCGAAGACAACGCACCTCCTCACGTGATAAACGTGATATATGGAGCCTTACCCACCGGGGCTTCACAACATGCCTTAAAGGCAGAGGCTCGACGTCCTCCTCCCGAGGAGCCACGTCATAAACGCCTCCATCAGTCCGAAACTGTCAGCTTTACGGATAGGGACCCGGTTCCGGAGATAACACCTCACACAGACGCTGTTGTCATCGACATGACTGTAGCCAACATAACAGTAAGGCGGGTCTTCGTAGATAATGGAGCCGCGGTAAGTGTTATATTTGCAGACTGTTTCGAAAGGATGGGGATTTCCCGAGACCAACTTCGATCGGCCCCCGGGCCACTACAGACTTTCACTCAGGGTGAAGTCCGGCCAGAAGGTATCATCACTCTCCCAGCGTCTTTGGGGACTTATCCGAGGATAAAAACTATCTTTGTGGATTTCTATGTGGTGAACTCCCCGTCACCATATAACATGATATTGGGTCGGGCCTGGCTTACCCCTGCCAAAGCCGTATGCTCCACATATCACCTCGCACTAAAGTTTCCCACCTCGCATGGTGAAGTGGCTATCCGCGGGAGTCAGCGGGTTTCAAAAGAGTGTATGTACGTGGCACTCAAAAAGATTGCCAGGGTTCAACCCAAATAGCAGCTTCAGGTAAAACCGATCCAACAGAAGCAGAGGAAATTCGCTCCGGAGCGAAATGAAGCCATTCGAGTGGAGGTGAAACAACTCCTGGATGCGGACATCTTGTTCGAGGTATTCTACCCCTCTTGGTTATCCAATCCAGTAATGGTGACAAAAACCAGTGGGGCATGGCGGATGTGTGTCGATTTCTCCGATCTCAATAAACACTGTCCGAAAGACTGCTATCCTCTGCCCTCCATCGACCAAAAAGTCGAACCCATTACGGGGTACGTGGCACTTTGCTTCCTAGATCTGTACAAGGGATACCATCAGATTTTTATGGATCCGCAGGATGCCCTCAAAACGGCATTTATCACTGCCTTTGGGTGCTTCGCTTTTAAGAAACTGCCCTTCGGGCTCAAGAACGCTGGAGCCACCTATCAACGTTTAATGGACTTTGTCTTCCACGACCAGATTGGTCGTAACGTAGAGGTTTACGTCGATGACTTGGTCATCAAAAGCTCCTCCCATCTTTCACGTGTGCAAGACATTACCGAAACATTGCGCACTCTGCGACGCTATAACTTGAGGCTCAATCCAGCGAAATACACTTTTGGTGTTGGCTCCGGGAAGTTTCTCGGTTATATGGTTTCGCAAAACGGCCTGCAGGCCAATCCGGCTAAACTCCGTGATGTGCTAGATCTACAGCCACCTAAAACATTCAGGGATGTTCAACGCCTCACCGGTGGTTTGGCAGCTTTAAATCGATTCTTGTCAAAAGTGGCGGAGCGCCAGCTCCCGTTTTTTAAAATCTTAAGACAGGCGAAGTCCTTTGAGTGGACCCCGGAGTGTACCGAGGCTTTTGAAGCCTTGAAACGTCATATACAGCAGCTGCCTACCTTGTCAGTTCCTCTCCCCGGAGAGCTGCTCTACCTGTATCTGGCTTCCGCCGAGGAAGCTATTAGTGCAGCCCTCGTACGAGAAGTCGATGGCGTCCAGCATCCTGTGTACTTCGCAAGCCGAGTACTCCACGGCGCAGAGACGCGATATTCCGAGCTTGAAAAAACCGCGTTGGCCCTTGTTATGGCAGCTTGGCGTCTTCGGCCATACTTCCAAGGACGTGAAATACGAGTTCTGACCAATCACCCCATCCGCCAAATTCTTGTAAAACCCGAGGTGTCTGGGCGCCTCGCCAAGTGGGCCATTGAGTTGGGCGAATATGACATCCAGTTTCTCCCCCGCCGAGCAATTAAGGGTCAAGCACTCGCCGACTTCCTGGCCGAATCCCCGGGAGACAATCTAGAGTCCCCCATGGACGGTGTTACACATCACCATGCTAACCTCACTCCTCCACCCCGGAAGTGGCAACTTTTCGTGGATGGAGCATCCGCGGTCCGAGGAAGTGGTGCCGGACTTCTTCTCATCGACCCCGAGGGGGTGGAAGTTAAATATGTCATCCGGTTCAAGTTCAAGGTGACTAACAATGAAGCGGAGTACGAGGCAGTTCTCGCCGGGCTCAGGCTCGCTCAATCCTTGGACGTTCGTCATCTTGCGCTCTTCACTGACTCCGAGGTCGTGTCTAGACAGATCCAGGGGACCTATGTTGCCAAGGATGAAACAATGGTCAGGTATCGTGCTTTAATACTAA
Source organism: Ajuga chamaepitys (assembly GCA_958295605.1). NCBI lineage: Eukaryota > Viridiplantae > Streptophyta > Magnoliopsida > Lamiales > Lamiaceae > Ajuga > Ajuga chamaepitys. The sequence continues at coordinate 29,999,508 of OY282497.1, read as the reverse complement.
AGCTTATCTCCACTTTTGATGCAGTTGTCATACAGAAAATACCCCGAGCTCAAAACACAAGAGCAGACGCGCTCAGCAAGTTGGCCTCCGCGGTCCGAACTAATATATCCCCGGATATCATGGTTGAAGATTTATCTCATCCAGCAGTTCATGAGGCCATGGTTTCGGTAATGACCGATAATGATCCGAATTGGATGACTCCTATCATCCAATATCTCCGAGATGGAGTCCTGCCTATTGACAAACTACGAGCTCGGCAAGTTGTCCTCAAAGCCCCCAAATACTCCTTTCATGATGGAGTCTTATACCGGCGATCATACCTACAACCGAGTCTCCGGTGTCTTGCTCCTGCCGAGGCTACCCAGGTTCTGCGAGAGGTTCACGAAGGGGCCTGCGCCAGCCATATCGGTTCCCGCACATTAGCCAAGAAAGTTCTCCGCTGGGGATACTATTGGCCAACCTTGTTCAACGATGCTCATGACCTAGTGTCCAAATGCAGCAAGTGCCAACTGCACTCCCGTGTAAAGCATCTGCCGCAGACCGAACTCACGAGAATCCAGAGTGCGTGGCCATTTATTCAGTGGGGCATCGATATTGTTGGACCATTCCCCGTTGCTCCGGGAGGGTTGAAGTTCCTGGTTGTTGCCGTGGACTATTTCACCAAGTGGGTCGAAGCCGAACCACTTACAGCAATTACTGGACAGAATATCTTGAAATTCGTGTGGCGCAATATTGTTTGTCGCTTCGGCATCCCGAGCACTATCATCTCGGACAACGGTAAACAGTTTGCCAACGATCCATTCCGATCATGGTGTGAAGAATTGCACATCAAACAAATTTTCACTTCGGTGGCTCACCCTCAAGCCAACGGGCAGGTTGAGGTCACCAATCGGACACTTCTCACAGGAATAAAGAAGCGCCTGGATAACGCCAAAGGTCTCTGGACTGAAAACCTTCCACAAGTCCTATGGGCTTATCGCACAACACCGCATACATCTACCGGGGAGACTCCTTATAGCCTTACCTACGGTTCTGAAGCCGTTATACCCGCTGAAATCAGTGTGCCGAGTCCTCGCCTCCTTACCTTAGTGCCCGAGGATAATGACGAGGCTATCCGGGCAAATTTGGATGAGCTTGAAAGTCGTCGTGCGCAATCATTCATTCAGCAGGCTAGATGCAAACAACGAGCAGCCCGGTATCATAACCTCCGGGTCCGAGGCACCCAGTTCAGTATTGGGGACTTAGTTCTTCGGCTCAACTCGGCCAGCAAAGCTGCTCCCGAGGGAAAATTACACGCTTCTTGGGAAGGTCCCTACCGGGTTGTTGCTGCGCATGACTCCGGATCTTATCAACTTGAACATCTCAACGGGACCCCGATTCCCCGAAGCTGGCACGTCACCAATTTGAGGCGTTTCTATCTGTGATACCCACATCGCAAGTACTATCTTTCCTTTAATTTCCTATATAGTTGTTATTTCTCTTTGTACTTTTGAGTTTGCCCCGGCATTTTTCAATGAATAAAGCTTCTTCGTTTACGCACCTTGCTGTGTTCTTCTTCATGTTACGGGGACGCCCTAACATTATCATATTTTCGATATTAGTCTCCGGACCATTACAAATATCCCTCGGTCCGCCCGAGGAGATTCACATTTAGTCCCCGGACTCATATCACCTTCTCGTCTGTTTAACCGGAGAAGTGTTCTCTCCCGCCTGATCCGTCGGGGAGACGTTACTCCCGCCTGATCCGTCCGGGGAGTAATTTATTCATACTATGTTTCCAAACACTCAATTAAATAGTTAACAATTGAAACAGTTAATAGTTCTTACTGTGTTCCCGAACACCCGGTTAGAGTTATTAATAACTTGTTACTTTCCTTAAACTCGTATATAAACACTGTAACAGTTTTATTATTTCCAAAATAATACAACATCAAGCAGTTTTTCCTAAATAATACAACAAAAATCTTGCTAAAGATTAACTACGTTATTATCTATTTTTTTCCGGAGCCTTCTCCGAGCCAATACGCGAAACCGCGTCGTCTCGTCTCTGATTGAGAATGTCCCGTCCTCCGGGATGGCTCTTGCACGTTCCGACGATGCCCGGCTTCACTTCGGCTCTGACGACGACCCATCGTTTGGGGACCCCGGTCACCTACAGCGGGCTCGGTTCTTGTTCTTGGCCCTGACATGCTGGCCCATTCTGCATGGCCCCATTCTAGTGGCGCCAACGGATCCATCACCTCGGGGGTTTTCTCTGTACCTTCCCTCGTCTTGTGCCGAGTAGGATCTGATGATCTTTGCGGAGTTGAGCTTCTCCTCCTTTCTCTTTCCCGAGTGTTCGCCCATTCTAAGCATCCCACTCCTCGGCAGGCATTTCGTCGATCTCCTTGGCCAATGCCACAACTATGGCTCCACTGGCCTCTGGCTCCTCCGCGTGAGTTCTTCCTGGTTCTTGAGGTATTTTTGGTATTGCCTCAGGTGTGATACTAGTTTCCCCAACGTCAGCAGTTTGATCAGGCTTGGTTTTCTTGCCCCGACGTCCTTTCTTGCGGCTGGGCTCTGGTTCACCCTGCTCTGTAATATTCAGAGCTTCATTCCGAGCCTTGACTTTCTTCTCAAGCTCTACCAAAAATCCTAGCACCAGTCGGCCCCTTATGATCTCAGGATCATTCACATCACCTCGCTCACTCCGCTGTTGGATGTCTTCTCGAACCTCGGCTCTCCGGGCTTGAACATCTTTCACTGATAGTCGTCCGCTGTCCATGAGAAGATGCTCACATTCTTGCTGGTTGATACGAAGTTGTTCTAGTTCAAGATCTTTTACAACACAGTGTGCTTTGTACTGCTTCGTTTGTTGTGCGGACTCTTTCCATGCGCTCTCCACCTTGGCATATCTTTTTTCCATTAAGGATAAATTCCTTGATAGTCGGGGGACTTCATGCAGCATCAACATATCTCGCTCTTTCTGCAGCCAAACTATTGATGAGTTGAGCTGCTTTATTACTTCATACGGGTTTCCAATGTTTTCCTGGCAAGGGAGATACCTCGGGTTTTTCAGACTTTGTCAATATACATACATTGCGTGAATAAGAGAGAAACAACATTTACTATTCATATAACAGAAGATTTTCCATTACAAGAGAAGACAGCTTCGGTTTTTCATTACAAAACAAAGGTTTACAATGGAATCCTTTTTACATGCTAGTCTATTCTACAGTCCGCTCATGAGTTGGGAGGTCACTGACCTCTCCGGGGGTAGGGTCGGCTTCTTTTCCTCCCGGGGCCTCCACGACATCACTTGTACCCTCAGTTGCCTTGCTGGGGCCTTCGATCATGGCGGGAGGAGTCGCAATCACCTCTGGACGGGGAATGGGAGCTCGGTTCCTTAGCTCCCGAACATAGAAACCGTTGCGGAAGCCCAGAAAGTCCTTATCCTGGTCCTCATTGCACCGTTTTATGATGTCGGGAGTGAGGATTGTGTTCTTCTTCGCCAGGGCATCGATCAGGGGCCACTTCGGAGCCTTCGTTAACGCATCAAAATACGCGCCGTCTTCGTTCCCGACTGCGTCGTAATTATACCCGAAGCTCTCATCGTAAACATTGACCTCCGGGTACTTGTCATGAACGGCTTCCAACAGCTCACTTCGGGTGGCCGTATCACCCGCAGCCACGAACGTGCTGAGAAACTGCAGGAATGTCTCGGTTTGCATCAGCTTCTCGGCAAACGTTTCCAGCACAGCTCCCTGGCCCACGATGGCCTTGTTCAGCTCTTCCCGGGCTGCAATGAGGTCGCCTCTCATAATGGCAACCTCGACGGCCTGTTCGCGTAATCTGGCCGCCTCTCTCTCAGCAACTGCTGCTCGGTCCCGAGCTGCCTTGACGCTTTTTTTAGCCTCCGAGAAGCCAGCCCTTAGCTTCGCGACCTCGGCTTCCAGCTCAGCGATCCTACCTTGGCCGGACTCCTTCTCCAGCCTACCCACCAGCCCGCGAATAGGCTCAAACAGCTTCTCAAGTTCGGCTCCAGCGGCCGATATCTCTGCTCCTTGCCCCTGAATTGACTTACTATTATGACGGGTCTGTGCAGCGAATAACATAATTATTTACGATGATACCTCGTGAGCCGGAGTCAGGTGCGGTCTTTTGGAAGGAGGGGGAGTCGTCGGGGAAGTGACCCTTCTTTTGGTGCTCGGGGTCAACCCAGAAAGGGGAATGGTGTCTTCAGGGTCCGCCCTGTGGCTGCCCCCAGCTGTTGTTCTCTGCAGCTCCGGAGTTTTTGAGCTATCACCTCGGCCCCCCGAGCTGGCTTCGGTGCTTTTCTTGGCAGCGCTCTTGAACTTGCCCACTACACATGACAAACACACATTCAAGGGATTGACATTGTTATATTATATGCAACTTATGAAGGAATAAAAGCCCTACCCTCTACTTCTGCCCGGGTTTTTGTTCTCTCCCCCTCAGACATGCTCGGTGTCCGGTCAGAATCAGTCCCGGTAGGGGTGCCGCTCTTTTGGGAATCCGAGGTCCCACCGTTCCACTTGGAATAGTACGGACTCATCCCAGCTTCGTCCAGTACTTCCTCCGGGAATCTGGACTCCAGTACACCGACCTTTTTCAGAACATTCGCACCCTTAGGTTCTCCTCCCGGGGCACTATCCACCACCTCTAATCTTTGCCATTTGGGTAATATGGCTTTTTGCCTGACATATATAAATCTCCCTCTCCACTCTTCGATTTTACTTGGGTTCTTAACCTTGAACTTCTTGCCCGGCCTAGGGTTAAGGTAATACCATCCCTTATTTCTCCCCATCGTCTTCAGTTGGAAGAAATGCCTAAATAAGCTGATACTGGGCACTAATCCTCCCTTACTGCACTCAACCAAAAAGCCCACCACCTGCCTTACAGCATTAGGCCCTAATTGCCCCAGCGCTATTCCATAATAATCCAATAATTTTACCAAAAACTCCCATAAGGGAAACCTCAAACCTACGGCGAGTTGATCTATATACACGGATATGAATCCTCTGGGAGGACAACAGGCCTTGTCATTACCCTCGGGAATGATGAATTCCAGATCGAAGGGTAAGAAGAAGTTCGGCACCCATCGCTTAATCTGCTTTTCAGTTACTGTGGGTCTTACCCCGGCTACCTCGAATCCTTCTATTCCCTCCTCACACCGGGGGAAATACACTGCTTCTACTCTTACTTCACTAAGGTCACCGCGATGGACCTGTCTACTTTCGCTGCCTACGGGATAGATCACCCGAATGGGAGGGGCTCTAACGGGCACTCCCTCTGGGATAACCTCTCCTACCTTAGATGAAGATGAAGATGAAGATGAGTTAGACATACTTACTTGGTTTGAATTCGAAAGGGTTGATTTGGGGTGTTTTTGGTCTGAGACGAATCGCGAATGCAGATTTCCTCTTTTTCCCGCTCCTAAACTGATGTATCACAATGGAGAAGATGAAAAGTTACTGTGCAGTTATTCCCAACATAAATGCACAAAACCGACGGCTCTGATGCAGCCTATTCAAATTCAGCGATGGAGATTCATGCGTGTTCTTCACGCGCTTTACAGTTACCGAGGCGCGTGGGGAACAGCTTTCTTGGGACTCGCAGAGCGTGTCACTTCACATCCCTCTCTCTCATAATGGCACCGCCAATCACATCAGACTCACCCTTCTTCAGGAAGATTCACACTACACCCCGGTGTACCCTCCACCTCGGTTAAACTACTACACTCCGGTGTCCTTTCCATTTTGGCCAGAATAATCACCCCGGTGTACCCTCCACCTCGGTTAAACTACTACACTCCGGTGTCCTTTCCATTTTGGCCAGAATAATCACCCCGGTGTACCATCCACCTCGGTTAAACTACTACACTCCGGTGTCCTTTCCATTTTGGCCAGAATAATCACCCCGGTGTACCCTCCACCTCGGTTAAACTACTACACTCCGGTGTCCTTTCCATTTTGGCCAGAATAATCACCCCGGTGTACCATCCACCTCGGTTAAACTACTACACTCCGGTGTCCTCTCCATTTTGGCCAGAATAATCACCCCGGTGTACCCTCCACCTCGGCCACGTTGTCACGTCGCGTTTTTCGCTTCTGAGAAGTTTGGTGTCTCACTATATGCCCCATGCACCTCGACCTAGCTCGGCACTGCGTCGAAATCATTCTGCAGAGTCCCGGGGACGCGGATAAACTCGGTCCTTCGCAGACGCTTTGGCCCGCCAGCGACCCCGGTCCTTCTTACTTACGGTTCCACCCCGGTGACAACCGAAGCTCCTACTTCGCTCTGGCTGGGGGGGGACATCTGATAGGGATAACCCGATCAGCTCGGGTCGGGTTAACACCAACCCGATCAGCTCGGGTCGGCTATGACAGAGCCCGCTGATCGGCCCAGCATGCACAAGCCCAACAAGCGCCTAAAGGCCCACCACGCGTAGGCCCAGCAGGCCCAGGAACGCGCGTCGGCCCAGCGAGTGGTTTGTTCCGTGAATCAAGGCCCATGATCTTCTCCCAACTACCATGCAGATTTGGTGGGCAAGATTATAGGGAGTTAGTTAGGGTTTTGATTTAGTAGTATAAATAGGTGAAAAGAACTCTGAATTAGGGTTCGCACTCTATGTACTGAATTACTCCGTGTAAACTCAAAGAACTAGTGAAAGAAACACCTCGGCAGAGGTTATTTTGTGCCCGTGGACGTAGATCTCCGGATCGAACCACGTATATTGTGTGTTGTTACTTATTTCTTGCATTGATTTCCGCTAGGATTCTTAGTTACCGGATCGCGCATTATCACTCATGGAGAAGTTATCCGAAGCCGAGTTTGACTATATAAATTGTACTATAAAGATGAGGAATTGATTAAGAATTTAAAGTTTTATAAATGATAAGAGTAATTATGTGAATTAGGATTTCAATGAATTTATTTATTATTTGCAAATGATTTATTTTATATAAAACTAGTTAGAAAAATGTCATTTTAATTCCTATTTGTGATTTTCAACCATCTTATGTGCCAATAAATATGATTATATATCATATGACATGTATGTGATGAAATATGATGAAATTTACATTTAAGTTTTGAAATTTAACAAATGTTTAAAATTAGGGAATATTGGTTTAACTTTCACTATTTAAGAAAAATGACTTTATTTAAATACCCCTCGTACAGTTAAAATTTATTTAAGGACTCCAAAATTATATTTAAATATTATGCGGTCTAAATGTGCAAAAATATAAGATAAAATCTCAACCTTTTTTTATCTTTTTCACAACAAGATGTAATAAACTATTATTTTAATCCTGAAACCCTAAAAATAAAAAAGACCATTTTACCCTTTTAGTTCTATAAGACCAACTTTTTTTACAGCCTAAAACCTCACACCCACACTTATAAAATAAGCAAAAATACTTTGAAGAACAAGAAGGCATTCAAAAGTGCAAATTCAAGGTTAGAAATTGTTTGTAAAATTCAGTTTTTGGACTTTTTGCCTCAAATGTTTACCATGCCTCAAATATTTTTGGACTTAGATTGGTTGTGTGATTACTAGAACTTACTATGAAAATTGAGTATAGAAAGAAAAATAGAAAAATGGCCGAACCGTTATGCTTCTTTTTGGGGCATGATTTTTTCTTGAATCTTGTCATAATCTTTTTCTATACATGTTAAGAAGTAACATAGTCAAAATTCATGAATTTATATGAAGGTCTGAAATATGACCATATGATTCTTGAGTTATTGCAATTATAAAGAAGATATGGAAAAACAATTGAATCTTCCATTCTTGATCATGAAAAAATATGTTATTACGTCATAATTTTTGTAAGAAATGACTTATAATTGATAGAAAAATTATTTCGCAAAAGGAAGAAAATTTCGAAATTATTGCTAGAAATTAGGCGTTAGGATTTTTGTTTTGATTTTGTGATTTTATGTTGATTATGTGTTTTGGTTCTTGTAAAATCATGTTCTTATGATTTTACAGTGAATATGAGTATGTTATAATCTTATGCTTCTTCTTGAAATTTAGTATGTGAAAGCGTGTGGACAAATATGAAGACTTGAAGAAAATAAGTGTGAAAAATGTGTGTTCTAGTGTATGTAGAGATCCAAGGAAATTAAACATAAGTATGTGTTTTAGGTTGAATTTTGTATGGTATGAATTATCGAGTAAATCTTAGGAATAAAAATTAAATTTAAAATTAAAATTAATAATAACAACAATAATAATAATAATAATAATAATAATAATAATAATAATAATAATAATAATAATAATAATAATAATAATAATAATAATAATAATAATAATAATAATAATAATAAAAGAAAAAGAAGTGGAGAGACTACATGCCTTGGTACCCCTAAAAATCCCTAAACCTAAGAACCCACATAAATTGAACACATCACGAAGATGTGGCACCATAGGGTGACTCCTTCTAGTGTAGTATAATTTAGACACATTAGTGTTAGGTGTATAAATTTCTACCTAGTATTTTAATATTAATTATATTAAATTATATAAGTAAGTGAATAATTAAATCACACTACAACTATAATAAAAGTATGTAGGCATGCAAGAAAATTTTATTTTTAAGTAAGCGGAAGAAATAAAGAAGATATGTATAAAGAAATATCGTTTTCGAAAATATTGGAGAAAAAGAAATAAATTTATAAATAAACTCTAAGTGTATAAATAAGTCATAAATAAATATAATAGTGAAAAATAAAATATTAATTGTAGAAAAGAAATGAGAAAAATAAATTTAGCCGATTTTAATTTCAAAGAGAAGATCAATTTCTATTAGTTAATTGAGTAATTATTGATAAACAAAAAGAAATTTTTAAATTTTTAAATTAAATTCGAAATTTTAATAAAATTTAAATGTAAATAGATACAATTTTCTGAAATAAATAATAAAGAAATCATTTTGAAAATAAAAAAGAATTTCGAAAAATGATAATCAAATAATATTATAATAATTATAAATAATAACAAGTGTTAAGTAAAATTGAGAGAAAAACACAAACAAGTGTCACTACAAAAAAAAATCACAAGATAGCGACGACCAATTCGGTCGCTAATTTGTCGGTGAGAGGTTATACCGACAGATTAGCGAACAAAAAAATCTCGTAGTAATATAGCTAGTTGTTATGAATACCGAGGGATTGTTAGTCCGTTGATAAAAACTACGACGGATTTGTGACAGAATGCCGACATAACTTACCTAAAAAATCTTACTTCAAACGATCTACCGATAAAAACTATTATTGGTACAACAATTTGTCGGCATTTCGCAACTACATTGCGTCATTACTCAGTCGGAAGTTACGGACCACATTATATGTGGGTAATTTTTTTCTGTCGCTATTCCGTCTCTAACTGTTAAGAGTTTTAGTCGTTATTCTATCGCTAATTTTCACTGTCGCTATTTGGTCGAAAAATATCGACATATTTTCATAAGGTTAGTTATTATATTTTTGTAGGTTATCTATTGGTAAATATTAAATTTTAAATTTTTTTTTAAATTATTGGTGCCCTACATTTTCTATATATAAAAATGCTGCACAAAACTATTTAAGAATAAGCTAACACAATCTAAAATAAGCAATTCAACATCTGCATATCAAATTAAAGTCTAAACATCCCAACAAATCAACAAGACAAGAAAAAAATCCAAACTTAAATTTTACATAATTCAACATCAAAATAAAGAGCGTAAACTAAGATAACTTCATAATCCAAAGTAAAGCTACTTTGAATTTGTTGCATCAAGAATTTCTTGTCGTGCCGAAACTTCATCTAATTTCTTTTGTACCTCAACAAGAGATGTTGATTTCTTCATCAACGAAGTTACTTCAGCTTTACAAAACAATAATTATCAATTATATGTCCTATAATCATGACAGAAACAAAAATCATAATAGAACAACAAAAACTTAAGTTAATTACAATGGTCAATAAATCAAACAGAGCACAATTAACTTTTTCACTTCATCACCAAAACAATACCCATTCAAGCATGTGATCATTATAATAAAAAGCACTTTCAAGAGGGGAAACATCAAATATATCTCAAATATTTCAGTCATATGAATTAAATAACATCCAATAAACAAAAGAACAAAATATAAATTCAGTAATTCAGTGCCTTAAAGAACTATATCACAAGAAAAGTAAACTCTACCAAAAGAAATACCCTGGAAGATCACCAGGAGAAATGGTTCCACTAAGGGCACTTCAGTTTTAAATCACAACTAATAGTCGCAAACAAAATTGTCAGTGCCACATACTTCAAAGAGCAAAGTAACATAGAATTATAATCTTGCCAAATTAGAGGTTTTTTTTTTTCAAAAATCTTGAAAATATAAAAATTAAAGGTGACAAACCTTGGTCACTGGTTGAGCATGTTAGTGTCTTTTTGGAGTATGAAAGAATTCAAAACAACTTTGACTTCATTAGTAAATGAATATATCACATTTAGCTACAAGAAAGGATCAAAAGATAGTGTTCTAACAGAGCGGTTAATAACCCCAGGTAGGCCTTCGCAGAAGGCAAGCCAGCCACAGCCGGAGTCGAATTTTATTGTGGATTTGTAGAGAGGAGTTCCACAACTAGCACAACTATATACACCTTCTTCATATAACTTGTCATAGTGCTCGATGCCCCTTGGGCTGTGAAGTACAAAATCAATAATGTTCTCAACAATTCCAATATTCTGCCACAAGATTCATATGGTTTATCTTCTTTACAAACATGATGAGTATTGGTTTGCAAACTAATGTTTTTTCTTTAATTAGTATGCACATTCTTGGAATACAAAATTTGATATTTGTAAGCATTGTTGCGGTTATATCGGATATCACCTCAAAGAAATACACCAGTTTAAGGAAAATTCTCTCTCTCTCTCTCCCTCCCCCTCGCGCTCTCTCTCTCTCTCTCTCTCTCTCTCTCTCTCTCTCAATACTCAATACTTTGAAATAAAACGAGCAATTCTATACGATCCACCATATAATTGGAAGATATATAGGGATCAAATGGCTAATCTTTTACTCACAAAAAAATGAAAGAAGTTCTAATAATTATATCCCCATTAGTTCAATTATAACATTTCTTAGTTCTTTTCATGAGCAAGACATGTAGGGACGATAGGAATTCTACCACAATTATAAAAAATAATAGTAATAAAATTGTTAGAAATAAATATCCATAAAGTAGAAGCAATAACGAAATATGAATGGTCAAAGAAACTACTCATTACTTCACTACATCAATAAATCCATCAACCAACTTTGATTTCCTTTCACTCAAAATTAGGTAACAACGGCAACAAAAAAAAAAAAAAAAAAAAAAAAAAACCAAGTCGTAACAACAAAAGGATGAAAGAAGAAAATGTCAAACCAAATTTAACTAGTCAACATGGGTACACCGACAGTAATGAGCAACCTAGGACATTTGAATCTAAATTCATGCCCAAATCTAAATTCCTACCTTGCATTGTTGTATTTTGATACAAGCAAGTGGCATCATATCCTTGCTTCAAATTTAGTTGTTAGGATTTATCTATGCAATCTAACCAACATACTTTCTCTAGACCTGATTAATAATCTGATATCTTACTCCTGTATTAATACTTGCTCTAGACCTGATATTTGTGCAATTTGTGACTGGAGTCCAATTGAAAATAAAGCAACCAATGTGGGCAAGACCCGTGGATACATGAACATAAACATATGTAGATTTTCTTGGTACTGTTCACAATGTATCTAACCTATTGTTGGAGACAAAAAAATCTTCCTTCTCCAAACATTAATATCCTAGCAGTGTGAGAAAAAGAATTCATAAGATAGAAGTAAATCACCAACCTTTCAGTATAATCATATGTTATCTGATTCCCGTAATCCACCACCAAACAAAGAGAGATACTCAAAACTACAGGGAAAACGTTAATTAGAGAAAGTTGTAGAGTAAATGCTGAGAGAAGTGGGAAACTATGATCAAACACTGATTTTCTAGCCATGGATGATTTTGTGAAAATGCAAAATAAATCCTCTTTATCATCCAACAATCTGATCAGAGAGTACTAAAAAACTTTAGAATATACATTGTTTGAACAAAATTTATCTTTCACCAACATTAACTTATAGAAATCTAACCTTAACAATGGATTCCCAACTCTGAATTTTATCTATATATACTCTAGAAATTATTCACATCCCAACTAGAAAATACAATGACATCTCATTTGATTTACATATTTATCTCGTAATTTTGCCATTATCCTCAAAGCCTATAAACTATAAGAAGTACATACATGAAAAAGAAACAAATAACCAACAAAAAAGAAATTATATATAAATATATATATATATATAGAAAACTAATCTGTTTTACGCAGTATTTCAGAAAATGGCATCAAGAAATCAAGAGGCAATCTCAAGAATGGAACCCGATGATACCACAAACAATTCAATTAAGCCTCTTCATTTTAATATGGACATAATATTTCATTATATGATCAATATAGTCAAATATGAAGAATATCAATGTTTAAGCAACTAACTTGCTCACTCTTCGACCAATTTAAATTATCCAAAACATAACTATTTTGTGAAATCATCAAAGTGAAGTAGGCCGTCTGGAATGTTCGATTTCTTGGATCATCTATGTCGTCTACCGACAGATGATTGTACTCAAAATTTAAACCAACATCATCCTATCCATCCAAAGATATTAAAAAAACACACATCTCAAATATCATTTTGAACAAAAAGTTTGGGACAATGTAGTTTTGTTACAGGTATATAAAGACACCTGAGGATTAAAAAGGTTGTTGGCGGTGATTGCACCTTGATTTGATCATTTTAGGCCTTTGATATTTTGATAGCCAAATGATATCCACATTGCACATGCTCGAAACCCAAGATGAATTAAAAGTACAAAGGACCTTTTCATGAAACTCTACAAGGCCCTATCTTTGGCGAATGATCAAAAGATGCTTTCACTGCCCACTTAGCTCCGCAATTATCCCCATTTTAGCCAGCTCAATTTCTTCAGGAAAAAAATAGACATTATCACATAAATTAAATTCACATTGTAAAAGCTCAACGACATAATCTACATCTTAATGTAGATAACTCACTCCATCAAGCATGCATTCACTTCATTATTCACTCTCACTTAGATAGTTTTTTATATACAATTGTATGAATATCAATCAATGCATATGCATGATTGTAAATAAAAACGGAAACATAATCAAATATACAAATAATATATTTTTGAGCAATTCCAATCAACATGGAAAAATACCGAAAGATAGAGCCATCCAATTTGAGAATAGTAAGCTTATGGGGCTGTTCCTGAAGCTTATTGTAAAAGCTCATCCTCGGGCAACCAGTGAATGACATCAATCACTCCAAAATCGATGCTACCTTAGGGTCTACTGTAATAATTTATCCCACACTATGAGAAATGATGCACGTTATCCAAGACCAGCAATAAACCTAGAGAAATATTTTTGAATTTCAAGATGAGACTAGCAAAATTTGGTGTATATATGAAATGTATAGGACACAAACTATGGATAAAGATATCACATAAATGTAGGAGACAAAAATCATTACAGAAGTGAGTGTGTGGGGAATGGGGGTGAGGCAGAGAAATAGATAGATATTTCACAATAAAAGGATGTGTATATATATAGAGCACCGGTTAATGATTTACAAAATTTAGACCAACCACTTTGTAGTTTCAAAGAGGTACAACGAGGTTAAGGATTATGGTTTGAAATTACCATTTCTAGCTTCAACGAGATCAAAGGCTCTGAAAGTTGCATACTGAGAAGACATCGACATTAATACATTTTAAAATATAGGACAAAGAGACATGATAACGAAGGTGGATAGCACCTATCTGCTCACTGAAATGAACATGACAAAATGAGATGAGCTCCCAACTGCATCACCACTTGTGCAAGTACAAGGCAGAGCGAACAAATTCTGATAGAAAAATCCTTCAGATACTTTTCTACCTGAGATTCCACCGCTGATCCATCCTTAAGTCCAGGCTTCAGGTTCATGTGATTTTACTGACTCACCTACCAGCTAAATCCAGTTTCTTAATACAACTTGCAATTAAAATGGAAACAATATGGATGAACATATAAATCACAACAAGCATACAACAGCAACCCGCAACAACTCTCATGTTATTGCATGTATAAGGTCTGCTATTTGCAATAAGGCAGTTGACCAATAATCAAGATGAAAGATTTTACATATAAACAAAATTTAAAGTATGCTTAAGGTCATAAGAATTATACTCCAAAAGATCTCAAAATGATGTGCAAAAATGTAAAATTATAACATGTATAATTTCTTGATACTCCTAAACATGTCGCCTGTTACTGAATCAGCTTAAATCTGAAAATCGAAAAATTCATATTTATAATCGTATGCCTTATGTTATATTTTGAAAATTCAAACAGAATATATCATAAACTCTACTAATAACACATGGAATATATATATATATATATATATAAATATATATATAAATTTCATTTTGTTGGTCAGAGGTGAGATAGTAATCCCACCATCCTTTTAGTTGGATCTGATACCAAGGATTTCCCCCTTGGATCAGCGAGAAGGAGATTATAATAGAGAAAGAGTATAATATAAGTATTTATGTAATGTATGCAATATTAAAATGTAGTAGAATAAAATTTTTAATAACTATGCAGAATTTAAGATCGTGGTTTCCCCAGTTTCTGTCAAGGTATACTGTTGCAAGGGTCTCCACTGATCATATGAACATAAATAAAGAAATTAAATAAAATTAAATATTTTTAAAATAAACTTTTTATAGAATTTGATACTGAATTTGTAATACAAGATTGGAGATACAATTTCTGGTTACTCTTTTTTTTTTTTTTTTTTTTATCACACACTAAACTATTACAATTGATTGGTGCAAATGTTTAATGCTTGAAGCTCGCTTTCTTTTCTCTCTAAAAATATGTGGTGCCCTTCAAGTAAGAAAGGGATTGGTATTTATAGACTTCTAGATGACATCTTCAGCAGTGTTTGTACAGTAGTCGGAATCTTCAACATTATTTCCACTAGTTATTGGTGTCATATCATGTCATCTGTTTTTTTAGAAAATGGACAGTACTTGAGAGACTTTTTTTTGGACAGCATTTGGGTTGACATTTTTTTTGTATCCACTATGTCCAAATAGATCATCGTCTTCAAGGTTGAACGAATTTTCTGAGCCGGCTGGTGTATTAGTCTTTGTAGGACAGAATTTTGTCAGAATTTTCTCTATCTCTTCAGGGGATTTTGCTGCGGCCAGAAGTGCTGCAAGTTGGGATTTGTACACTAAAAACTCGGTTTGTGCTTTGGATTGAAGCGAAACTTATGGTAATCCAGGGTTTTTTTGTGACCCAAGCTTCAACACTTTGTGGAATGACACTTTTTACAATGTTACATTTGTTCTATCATTTGATTTTGTATTTTCTCATAATAACTGGATTTTGGGGTTCTAAAACGTCAATAAACCATGCCATAATCCATGGCACATAGAACTTTGTACAGATATTTGCAAATGGAGAGAATTTCCTTTCTTCAGGGGATGGTTTATATTTGGTTTTGAATATTTGGAAGGACTTTAGACAATGAGTTTTTTAATTTCTAGTAGAGAACCGAAGGTGTCCTACCAGTATCCCCACCATGAAGGATAATTGAATATATTTGTTTCTCTGGTGTCAAAATAAAATAGCCATGTGTGTTGGCTCTTTGGATTTTGAATAAGGAAAGAGTCATACCAGGCTTGCTGGTAATCCTAGTAATTAAAGGTGGTAGTATAAAAAGGAAAGGGTTTGAACTATTCAGGAAAATTCATTGAGTCGGTAAGGTTTCTATACCGATCGGTTGGTGCAATAAAGGTATGGATTTTGCAGGTGGAAAAAGCTGGTTCAGTATGACTTTGTTGGAGGTAGTTGTGAGTAAATGTGGCGGATCCAGTTTCTTCAAGGATAGCTTGATAAAAAAAGCGAATTTTTATGTATTTCCCATGGTTTGTATAACCATCCCGTACAAAAATAATTATGGATGGCTTGGAAGGGATCATTATGTAGAAACCCCTTTTCAAGTGTGACAATATATTGGTAGTTGGATTTTATAAAGTAGTCTTATCTAACTTCCGAAAATTGGGTTAAGAGGGTTTGGGAGTTTGAGGATTCTGGTTTTGAAAGGAGTTGAAAGAAGTTGAGGTTGAAGTTACGGATGTGTCTGGTTTTAAAGGTAACAATGTGGGTGGTTTAGTAGCTAATAAAGGTTTGGATGTTTTGTAAGTTGATGATTCAGACGTATCAAGGGTTTGGGAAAAGACTTTTTTATTTTCAGGGGAGGATTTAAGAGGGCTGATAAGAGTTTTGGGTTGCAAGGTTTGTAAAATCTGGGATTTGGGGTTCAGCCTGAGTTTTTCTTCTTTCGTGAGAACTTCATACCAAGAGGCTGACTTTTTTGTTTCTGATGGTGTTGTAGTCTTTATATCTGTAGCTTTTGAAACTGGACCAATTGCTTTGCCGTTGGCAATTTATGGCGGCATCCTTGCACCTGTTTTGAAGAAACTCTCTTGTAACGAAATCTGGGACAGAATTTGCATCTCATTTGATAAATTCAATATCAAAATAAAAAATACTTAAAATAGCTTGCATATGGCAAAAAATTATTTTGATGCAAGATTTTGAACATCTTTTCGTAAAACTTGTTTGGCACTTTCGCAATCAATGAGTAATAATTGATTAAGTAAATCACTTTGAAAATTTTGGATGCATAAAACAATGCTCAAGATCTTGTTTTTTTTTTTTATTATTATTGGAATATTTCCTTTTAGTGTCATTCCAATGAGTAGATGTAAATTGTAAAATCAACTCTTTATGGTCTTGTTTTGGTTTAAGGATGCCTCTATAACCAATGTCAGAGGCGTCTGCTTTAGAAATCTTCTGAAGGTGAGGATCAGCAAGATGAAGATAAGGAATCTCTTGGACGTTTTTCTTTATTTCTTGGATGATATAAGTATGGGTATTGGTCCAGGGAGAAGAGTTGTTCTTAAGCCTCTCATGTAAGGGTTTTGCAAGTCGATTGATGTTAGGATAAAAATAAATAATGTAATTTAAACAACCTAGAAATCTTTGAAGTTGTTTCTCGTCACAAATTTTATTAGGGAATTTATTGGTAAACTAAAGGGATCGTTCTATAGGAGTGATAGTTCCTTGGGAAATATAATGACCAAGAAATCTTATTTTAGTTTGAAAGAGGACCATTTTTGGTTCAGAAATAACTAGACCATTTTGTTCTATAATGTATAAAAAAGTCTTGAGATGTTTGAAATGTTCATCAATGGTTTGGGAAAAATAAGGATGTCATCAATGTAGACAATGCAGAATTTCGAATAATCATTGAATATGTCATTCATGATCTATTGAAATTCTGAAGGAGCATATTTTAATCCTCTCCTTGTTTTAGAAATGAGATTTTTTCACTCAAGATCTTGGATCTCTTGTCGACAATATTGCTCAAGTTCGTTATTCATTTGGATAGGTCTAGCTTTTTAAGGGATGTCTTTTTCATTAAAAGTTTTTTCATAAGGAAGATCAAAAATATATTTTTTGCAATTCCAAAAAGCATTACGAAGATCATAATAGACTTTAGATTTAAATAAATCAGATATTTTTTAGATTTGTTGTTGTGTAGTCGTATTAATAAGTTGGTTATTGATTCTTTGTAAGAAGACATCTTTTTTTTTTTTTTTCTTTTTTTTAATTCAGAAAGGTAAAAGTTTTTTACCAGTATAATGTTGTTAACAACATTTTCATGAATATAGCAGGCTTTTAGAAGATTTAAATTACGGGTTCGAGGTTTTTCGAGGAAACAAAAATGAAGTTTTTTCTTATTATGCTTAAAAAATATAGATTCAGTACCAACAGTGTAAGGAGTAATCAAGTTGATAAAAGGTGTTCCAAAACTAACAATATGGTGGATTTCTTTGACAACAACAAAGGAAGTTTTTAGAAGTGTTCCGTTATTAAGGATGGATGCAAAAAGTTTAGCAGAGATAGTCAATTTAGAGTTATTGGCTGCATAAATTTTTTCATGAGTATTTTCTTGAAACTTATGAGGAACAAAACCTATTTTAATACAATTGAGATCAGTCCCTGTGTCAAAAAAGGCAACGGTATCTAATTTGAAATTGTCTGAAAATTGAAGAGTGATTTTTATAATATATTTTCGTGAAGTAATTTCTTTTAAAACAAAAAGGAAATCACCATGGACATTTTGTATATTAGCAATATTTTGGAGTCCTTGTGCATCTTCCTCATTTTCAGTATCTTCATGGTTTTCTTTATTATTGACTTTGAGTACATTAATAATTTGTTTAATAGCTTCGAAGTCTTGTTTTTGTTTTTCCTTTAAATCTTTTAGTTCACCTTTGACTTCTTTTATTTCTTTCTGGAGGTCTTGGTTAGTAACATCTTTTGTGTTATTCTTTTTATTTTTCATAAGAATATTGGTTAAGTTATAAGTGTTTTCTGAAGTGGTTGGTAGGATAATATCCTTATTATGTTTTGTGGTAAAAGATTCTAATTTTTTTCAAGATATTGTTTTTGTATATCAGGGTTATCAATTTGTTTTTAAACATCAATAATGATTTGTTATTCTTTGGAAATAAAATTAATTGTGAAAGTATCAGAAATATCAGAGTCTGTAGAAGTAATCTGAGTATCATCACTTTGGAGGATGTTATTGTCCTCATCATGGAAAGAATAATACCCTTCAGAGTTTTCATCTGAAGAGTCAGCAAGAATATTAGAATTTTTTCTACGAATATCTTCCTCAAGATTTAGTTCGTTTATCTTTCTTCTTAGCTTACAAAATCTAGTCGTGTGGTCTGTTCTTTGACACTTGTAACATTTAATATCTTTAAAGGATTTTTTATCAACTTTTTTGTAGGGTTTTGTACGAGTATTATTATATTATTATTATTACAGGAGTTGTAGTAGGGTTCAGGGGAAGATTTATAAGGTTTTCTATAATTATTACGGGTGAAAGATCTTTGTTTGTTATGGGTTTTGGTGCAGTTTCCACAAGAAGAAGAAGAAGGTTTAGTAGGATTGATATCAAACTGTTGACAAAAAGAACCAAGTTCAAGATGGGTTTTCTTCATTTCCCATTTGAGATGTTTCTGAAGTTTTAAATCCTGGCACATCTTTAGCACTTCTTGCTTAATTATACTGACTAATTTACCAAAAATATATAAATCATATGGTATAATTTGTTTCCCAGAAAGTTCACGAATTTTATTTCTAACTTTCTCTCCTAATAACGTAGGAAGACTAACAAGAAATTTTTCTTTCCAAAAAGATTTGTTTGAGCCAACACGAAGCATAACTCTTTTAATAAAAATATTTTTATAGACTTGGAAATCACTAAGTTTTTTACAACGAAGATTTGAGATTTTATTTTGTTAGTCAGAGGTGAGATAGTAATCCCACCATCCTTTTAGTTGGCCGGAGAATCTTGCAATAAGAAGTTAGATTGTTTTATCATGAACTGCATTTTGCGTTTTATAAGCATTAGCAGCCATAGTCATTTGTTGGGGCAGAGAAAGAATTTGGTATTCATTCATGCCATCAAGGTTCCAATTATACACAGATGAAGCATTAAAGCGGGTTTTTATTTGTGGTTCAGCAGGAACAATATTAGGAGGAATAGTTTGTATAGGTCTGGGATTCCAATAAATTTTATTGATTTTTGGCGTACAAGGTGGTTCCTGATAATGATCGAAATCAAAACATTGATCGATAGTATTAACAGGCAGGTTTTAGGTTGTACCCGGAGAATCAGGAACAACTCGATTTTTGGTGGAGGAACTAGTTGTCATTTTTTGGAGCTAAATTTTGAAGTTCTGTGATAAAATCAGTTTCTGTATTATGGATATTTATAACAGAAGAAGTAGAGACCTGGTATGGTTTGAAAATAGGGTTTTTCAACATCTTTGAATGTTTAGAAGATTCTGAAGTACTAATAGAAACAAAGGGTTGTTTTTTAATATGTTTTTCAAGTCTATCTAATTGTTTTACAATGGTATGATATTAGTATTAATATAGTTATTTTGGAGAATAATGTTTTTTATATTTCTTTTGTCATCTTCTCCTAGAGTTTTAAGGGGAGTAGCTTCAATAGATTGATTCTGCATGTGAAGCTTATTTCCTTGAAATGGAGGATGAGTAGATTGGATTTTTTTAGAATCTATGAGAGTTTTCCATTCAATATTTTTTGAACGAATAGTGATAGGGCAAAGGGTTTTGGAAAAAGGATAATAGATATTATTATCTGTAGAGTAGATTTTAAATCGATAAAAAAAATAATATGAACTTTGTTAATAGTAACAAAGTTATAATATTGGTTTTTAATATCACTTCTTTTATCAAGAAAGTTTTTGAAAAACCAATCCCGTTTCTGAGAATTATTTTTTGAATAAAAATCTTCATGAAGGAGTATTGTATTAAGATAAAATTCTCTTTCAATGATATTTAATTCATTAGCCATATTCAGTTATAGTTGAAAATGTTGGACTAGAAGGGCTTTGTTTTGTCAGTTGGTCCAATGGACTTTCATAGACAGGTTTTGGAATAGGTGAAGGGTAGTTGACATTTCGAGGATTGTGGAGAATATCCAAAGTTCAAAATCGGGGTTGGAAAGAATTAATAACAGAGGGGATTTTGTGAAACTCTACCTAGATCAATAGTATCTGGGATAGGAAATGAATCATCAAACCTTGAACTAGTACTGACTCTGCATTCAAAAGAGAGTTTAACTCTACCATCAGTGTGTTGAGTGATATTTTTTAGTTGAGAATTGGGTTTTGGTATCAGAGCTAGTGGGAGTAGTATGTATGTGTATATATATATATATATATATATTTATATTTATATTGTTTCATATCCAACAGTCTTCTATCTTTATTTTTCCCGAGTTGCTGAGTTATTTTGCTTGTAGTGTCTGAGGTGTTAGTCATTTTAAGGCATCAATCCTCTGTGGAGACAATCAAGGTTGTAGGCAACTCGATTAATATAAAAATATTTTACATTTGATATTGGATACGATATTTTGCAGAACTACTTCTATTGGAATTGCATCCAGTTCTTCCCAAGAATCTTCTAAGAAGATTGTAAACACAGAAGAAATAATATTTGAAGATTTCGATATATCTCTTGATGATTAGAAAGTTCCTAAGGTGAACAAAAACCAAAATTATGAATCTTCCAGATTATTTAGATTCAAATCTGATTTTGCGATAAAAACTAAGGAACGTGATATTCAACTTTCAAAACCCTTTGAAACCATTCAACTGCTCTCTTCTAGATCACTACAAAAACACCGAAATAAATCATACAAATACATCCATATTGGATTGATTCAAGTTGGAATCAAACCACTTACAAAAGAGAGTCTGAACACTTCTATCCTTGCTGTCCTTAGGGATACTAGATCTTTAAATTTTGAAGACTCTCTTTCAAGCTCTGTTGAGTCTAGCCTTTGTACAAACTAAATTTCTTTTGATTGCTGGCCAAATTTATTCATATCCTTAAATGATCCTAATATTTTAAAATCCCTTTTTCTTCAAATAAAACTCATAATTACAAAATACTGGAAGGATCTATTCCAGTTGCTATTGTCTTTTTGTGTCCATTATAAAGCTATGATCTCTGCCTTCTCTACAAAAGTCAGATTTCACAGTAAGAAAGGAGAAACTCTTTTCTTACAAATAGATCTCTCTAGATCCAATGCGGTTATCTCTAGATCTATTCAATGGAATGATATAAATCTTCCAGACGAGTGGAAATATTGTCCAACGACAACCCATTGATATACCAAAACCTAATTCTCAACTAAAAATATCACTCAATCACTGATGGTAGAGTAAAATTCTCTTTTGAATGTAGACTCAGTACTAGTTCAAGGTCTGATGATTCATTTTCTATCCCAGATACTATCGATCTAGGTAGAGTTACACAAATCCCCTCTGTTATTAATTCTTTCCATCCCTGATTTTCAACTTCAAATACTCCCCAAAATCTTTGGAATGTCAATTACTCTTCAGCTATTCAAAAACATGTCTATGAAAGTCCATTGGACCAACAGATAGATAAAGCCTTTCTAGTCCAACGTTTTCAGCTATAACTGAAAATATGGCTAATGAATTAAATGTCATTGAAAGAGAATTTTATCTTAATAAAATACTCCTTTATAAAGATTTTTATTCAAAAAATAATTCTCAGAAACGGGATTGGTTTTTCGAAAACTTTCTTGATAAAAGAAATGATATTCAAAACCAATACTATAACTTTGTTACTACTAACAAAGTTCATAAACTTCACATACAGAATCAATCTATGAAGCTACTCCCCTTAAAACTCCAGGAGAAGATGGCAAAAGAAATATAAAAAAACATTATTCTCTATAATAACTATATTAATGTTAATATCAATACCATTAGCAAACAATTAGATACACTTGGAAAAGATATTCAAAAACAACCTTTTGTTTTTATTGATACTTCAGAATCTTCTAAACATTCGAAGATGTTGAAAACCCCTATTTTCAAACCATACCAGACCTCTACTTCTTCTATGACAAATATCCAAAATACAAAAACTAATTTTATCAAAGAACTTAAAAATCAGCTCCAAAAAATGACAACAAGTTCCTCCGCCGAAAATCGAGTTGTTCCTGATTCTCCAGGTACAACCTCAAACCCACATGTTAATTCCATCGATCAATGTTCTGATTCCAGTCATTATCAGGAACCATCTCATACGCCAAAATTCAATAAAATTTGTTAGAATCCCAGACCTATACAAACTATTCCTCCTGATATTGCTGAACCACAAACACAAACCCGTTTTAATGGTTCATCTGTGTATTATTGCAACCTTGATGGCATGAATGAATACCAAATTCTTTCTCTGCTCCAATAAATGACTATGGCTGCTAATGCTTATAAAACTCAAAATGGAATTCATGATAAAACAATATCAGAACTTCTTATTGCAGGATTCTCCGACCAACTAAAAGGATGGGGGATTACTATCTCACCTCTGACCAACAAAACAAAATCTTAAATCCTTTCAAATTTGATGACGATGATAATCTTTTATTGGATGAGGAAGGAAATCCACAACAGGATTCCGTTTCAGTTCTTATCCTTACCATTTCTCTCAATTTTATTGGAGAATCCTTTCATTTTAATGATAGAAATGCTGAACTTCTATCAAATCTTCATTATAAAAAAACTTAGTGATTTCCATGTCTATAAAAATACTTTTCTTACAAGAGTTATGCTTCGCGATGACTCAAACCAACCTTTTTGGAAAGAAAAATTTCTTGTTGGTCTTCCTACGTTATTAGGAGAAGAAGTTAGAAAAAAAATTGTGAACTTTGTGGAAAACAAATTATACCATATGATTTATATACTTATGGTTAATTAGTCAGTATAATTCAACAAGAATGCCAAAAGATTTTCCACGATTTAAAACTTCAGAAACATCTCAAATGGAAAATGAACAAAACCCATCTTGCACTTGGTTCTTTTTGTCAACAGTTTGATATCAATCCTACTAAACCTTCTGCTTCTTCTTGTGGAAACTGCACCAAAACCCATAACAATCAAAGATTTTTCACCTGTAATAATTATAGAAAACCTTGTAAATCATCCCGTGAACCCGACTACAACTCCCGTAATAATAATAATAATAATAATAATAATAATAATAATAATAATAATAATAATAATAATAATAATAATAATAGTAATAATAATAATAATAATAATAATAATAATAATAATAATAATAATGATGATGATGATAATGATGATGATGATGATGATGATGATGATGATGATGATGATGATGATGATGATGATGATGATGATGATGATGATGATGATGATGATGATGATGATGATGATGATAATAATAATAATAATAATAATAATAATAATAATAATAATAATAATAATAATAATAATAATAATAATAATAATAATAATAATAATAATAATAATAATAATAATAATACAAAACCCTACAAAAAGGTTGATAGAAAATCCTTTGAAGATATTAAATGTTATAGGTGTCAAAGAACAGATCATACGGCTAGATTTTGTAAGCTAAAAAAGAAAGATAAACGAACTAAATCTTGAGGAAGATATCCTTAATAAATTTTCTAATCTTCTTGTCAACTTTTCAGATGAAAAGTCTGAAGGATATTATTCTTTCCATGATGAGGACAATAACATCCTCCAAATTAAAGATACTCGGATTACTTCTACATATTCTGATGTTTCTGATATTCTCACAATTAACGTTATTTCCAAAGAACAACAAATTATTATAGAGGTTTTAAAACAAATTGATAACCCTGATATACAAAAACAATATCTTGAAAAAAAATTAGAATCTTTTACCACAAGACACACTAAGGATACTATCGTACCAACCACTTCACAAAAGATGTTACTATTCAAGAACTCCATAAAGAAATTAAAGAAGTCAAAGGTGAACTAAAAGATTTAATGGAAAAACAAAAATAAGACTCCGAAGCTATTAAACAAATTATTAATGTACTCAAAGTCAATAATGAAGAAAACCATGAAGATACTGACAATGAGGAAGATGCCCAAGGACTCCAGAATATTGCTAATTTACAAAATGCCCTTGGTGATTTCCTTTTTGTTTTAGAAGAAATTACTACACAAAAATACATTATAAAAATCACTCTTCAATTTTCGGACAATTTCAAATTAGATACCATTGCCCTTTTTGACACAGGGGTTGATCTCAATTGTATTAAAATCTGTTTTGTTCCTCATAAGCTTCAAGAAAATACTCATGAAAAAATTTATGCAGCTAATAACTCTAAATTGACTATCGCTGCTAAAGTTGATGCATCCATCCTTAATAATGGAACACTTCTAAAAATTTCCTTTGTTGTTGTCAAAGAATCCACCATACTGTTACTCTCTGAACACCTTTTATCAACTTGATTACTCCTTACACTGTTGGTACAGAATCTATATTTTTTAAGCATAATAAGAAAAAACTTCAATTTTCTTTCTTCGAAAAACTTCGAACCCGTAATTTAAATCTTCTAAAAGCCCGCTCTATTCATGAAAATGTTGTTAAAAACATTATACTGGTAAAAAACTTTTACCTTTCTGAATTACAAAAAGATGTCTTCTTTCAAAGAATCAATAACCAACTTATTAATACGGCTACACAACAATAATTCTAAAAAATATCTGATTTATTTAAATCTAAAGTCTATTCTGATCTTCCTAACACTTTTTGGAATCGCAAAAAACATATTGTTGATCTTCCTTATGAAAAAAAACTTTAATGAAAAAGATATCCCTACAAAAGCTCGTCCTATCCAAATGAATAATGAACTTGAGCAATACTTTCGGCAACAAATCCAAGATCTTGAGCGAAAAAATCTCATTTCTAAAACAAGGTCTCCTTGGAGTTGCACAACTTTTTATCTCAATAAAGCTTCTGAAATTGAGAGAGGTGTACCAAGGCTTAGCTATTAATTACAAAACCCTCAATAAAGCCCTCCAATGGATTAGACATCATATTCCTAATAAAAAAAGTCCTTATTAATAAACTCCATAAGGCTTTCATATTTTCAAAATTCTATATGAAATCAGGTTTTTGACAAATATAGATAGCTCCCAATGATCGTTACAAAACTGCGTTTACTGTTCCTTTTGGACAATATCAGTGGAATTTTGGATTAAAAAATACTCCTCCAGAATTTTAACGGATCATGAATGACATATTCAATGATTATTCAAAATTCTGCATTGTCTACATTGATGACGTCCTTATTTTTCCAAAACCATTGATGAATATTTCAAACATCTCAAGACTTTTTTATATATTATAGAATAAAATGGTCTGGTTATTTCTGAACCAAAAATGGTCCTCTTTGAAACTAAAATAAGGTTTCTTGGCCATTATATATCCCAAGAAAGTATCACTCTTATAGAACGATCCCTTCAGTTTACCAATAAATTCCCTGATAAAATTTATGATAAGAAACAACTTCAAAGATTTGAAGGTTGTTTACATTGCATTTTTTATTTTTATCCTAACATCTATCGACTTGCAAAACCCTTACATGAGAGGCTTAAGAACAACCCTTCTCCCTGAACCAATACCCATACTTCTATCATCCAACAAATAATGAAACAAATCCTATAGATTGCTTGTCTTCATCTTGCTGATCCACACCTTCAAAAAATTGTTAAAACAGATGCCTCTAACATTGGTTATGGAGGCATGCATTAACAAAAACAAGACCATAAAGAGTTGATTGTATAATTTACTTTTGCTCATTGGAATGACACTCAGAGGAAATATTCCACTATAAAAATGAGATCTTGAGCATTGTTTTATGCATACAAAAATTTCAAAGTGATTTACTTAATCAATGTTTTTTATTACTTATTGATTGCAAAAAAGCCAAAGAAGTTTTACAAAAATATGTTCAATAATCATGCATCAAAACAATTTTTTTCCAGATGGAAGCTATGTTAAGTATTTTTTATTTTGATATTGAATTTATCAAATGAGATGCAAATTTTGTTCCAGATTTCCTTACAAGAGTTTCTTCAAAATAGGTGCAAGGATGTTGCCGAAAATTGACAAAGGCAAAGATATTGTTCCAGTTACAAAAACTACATATACAAAGACTACAACACCATCAGAAACAAAAAAGCCAACCTCTTGGTATGAAGCTGTTACGAAAGAAGAAACAACTCAGACTGAACCCCAAATCCCAGATTTTACAAAACATTGCAACCCAAAATCTCTTATCAGCCCTCTTAAAATCCTCCCCTGAAATTCAAAAAATCTTTTCCCAAACCTTTGATACGTCTGAATCATCAACTTCCTAAACATCTAAACCCTTATACCTAGTAAACTAGCCACATTGTTACCTTCAAAATCCAGAATTATTTTGGTACAGGATGGTTCTACAAACTATGGGAAATACAAAAAACTCCATTTTTTTTTTATCAAGCTATCCTTGAAGCAACTGGATCCGCCACATTTACTCACAAGTACCTCCAACAAAGTTATATTGAACCAACTTTTTCCACCTGCAAAATCTATACCTTTATTGCACCAGCCAATTAGTATGGAAACCTTACCAACCTAATGGCTTTTCCTAAACAGTTAAAATTCTTTCCTTTTTATACTACCACTTTTAATTACTGGGATTACCAGTAAGCCTGGTACAACTCTTTCCTTATTCAAAATCCAAAGAACCAGCACACATGGATATTTCATTTTGACACCAGAGAAACAAATGTATCCAATTATCCTTCATGTGGGGACAGTGGTGGGACACCTTTGCTTCTCTACCAGAAATTCAAAAACCCATTGTTCTAAAGTTCTTCCAAATATTCAAAACCAAATATAAACCATCCCCTAAAGAAACGAGATTCTCTCCATTTGCAAATATATGTACAAAGTTCGATGTGTCATGGATTATGACATGGTTTCTTGACGTTTTAGAACACTAAAATCCACTTATTATGAGAAAATACAAAATCAAATGGTGGAACAGATGTAACATTGTAAAAAGTGTCATTCCACAAAGTGTTGAAGCTTGGGTCACAAAAAAGACCCTGGATTACCACAAGTTCCGTTTGAATCCAAAGAACAAACTGAGGTTTTAGCGCACAAATCTCAACTTGCAGCACTTCTGGCCGCAACAAATCCCCTGAAGAGATAGAGAAAATTATGACAAAATTCTGTCCTACAAAGACCAATTCACCATCCGGCTCAGAAAATTCGTTCAACCTTGAAGACAATGATCTTTTTGGACATAGTGGATACTAAAAGAATTTCACCTCAAATGCTGTCCAAATAAATGTCACTCAAGTACTGTCCATTTTTCTGAAAACCCCGAAGACGTGATATGACACCAATAACTAGTGGAAATACTGTTGAAGATTCCAACTACTGTACAAACACTGCTGAAGATGCCATCCAGAAGTCTATAGATCCCAGTCCATTTCCTATTGAAGGGCACCACAGATTTTCAGGGAGAAAAGAAAGCAAGTTTTGAAGCATCAATCGCCTGCACCAATCAATTATAATAGTTTGGTGTGTGATAAAAAAGACATTATATATATATACACACACACACGCACATCGGAATTCTTCGTTTTAAAAACCTAGTATATTAGGCTTCATCTAGGAGACACAATTTTACACAATAAATGGAAATGATGAAGAGATAATTGATTTTACACAAAAGCATGTAATATAATACCTGAAATTGAAATTGACATTGTCGTTAGTGATTTCTAACTTTATAGAGATGTCGGATGCGGACAATCAGTTTACAATTGTAGATGGTAATGAAACCATAGATCGAATGCGGATGATCAGTGTAGATGGTGGTGAAACCACATGCAAAGATTATACTCGTGCAAATAATCGGTGAAGTATCATAGAAATCTACTTGTGGGTGAGAGAGAGAGAAATGAGGGGAGGGCTCGCGTGACTAGGGTAAGAGAGTGTTATGTGTGTTGTAATCGAGCGATTAAAACACACGTAGAAACACACACACAGAGAATATGATAGAATAGAAATGGGAGAAGAAACAAAGAAATCGGGGGAAGAATATTTAGATTTCATTCACAGAATGAGCTGTCACAAAACATGCAACCTTTTTTGTACATCGTATTATTAAAAAAACCTTCAAAATAAAATGACGTCATATCTTGTTGGGATTGTCAACAAAGCCCCACATTGGTTATACATGGGAAGAACATGGGGGTTTATAAGGATTGAAGTATCTCCAATTGATTAGAGGCCTTTTGGGAGTTAGCTCTAGAACAAAATCGTGGGGGCTTGCCCCAAAGCGGACAATATCATACCAATGTGGAGATCAGAGGCCCAGTCAGGCCCAACAAGTGGTATCAGAACCATGGTCCCTGACTTAGCCGCAACAAGTGGTATCAGAGCCTTGGTCCCAGACTGAACTAATGTGCTGGAGATCCTCGAAGTGCTAAACAAAGCCGCAGAGACGAGAAGTCCCACTCTACGGACTAGGTGGACAGTCAGAGCCCAACAAGTAGTATCAGAATCATGGTCCCCTACTAAACCGCAACAAGTGGTATCAAAGCCTTGGTCCTAGACCGAACCAATGTGTTGGAGATCCTCGAGGTGCCAAACAAAGCTGCAGAGACGCTAAGTCCGACTCTACAGAACAGGTGGACCAGGTGAGGTGCACCTAGGTAGGGCAGACTCTCTAGCAGAGACGACGGGTCAACGTTGTCCGACTCTTAGAACCAGGTGGACTAGGTGAGGTGCACCAGGGTAGGGCAGACTCCCCAGCAGAGACGACGGGTCAAAGGAGTCCAACTCTACAGACCAGGCGAACCAGATGAGGTGCACCTAGGTAGGACAGACTCCCCAGCAGACATGACGGGTCAACGGACCTGGTGAGGTACACCTGGGTAGGCTAATCGTTTGAGGGGAGGTTCGTTGGTCTTTTGTTTGAAGGAGAGGATTGTTGGGATTGTCAACAAAGTCCCAAATCGGATATACATTGGAAGAACATGGGGGTTTAGCGGACAATATCATACCAATGTGGAGATTAGAGTCCCAGTCAGGGCCCAACAAGTGGTATCAGAGCTATGGTCCCAGACTGAACCGATGTGCAGGAGATCCTCGAAGTGCCAAATAAATTTGCAGAGACAACAAGTGTGGCTCTACGGACCAGGTGAGGTGCACCTAGGTAGAGCAGACTCAAAGGTGAGGTGCACCTGGGTATGGCAGACTCCCCAGCAGAGACAACAGGTCAATGGACCAGGTGAGGTACACCTGGGTAGGGCTAGTCGTTTGAGGAAAGGTTCAGTGGTCCATGATAGGCTCCCAACAGAGACGACAAGTTGTCAAGGACAGGCATCCCAACAGAGACGATAGGTGGTTGACAGGACTATTTCTAACCCCTAATTACCACAAGTGTACGAGTGTAGGTGTAATAATGACAGTCAAGGTCGATCCCACAATGAATAGGTTAGGTAGTTCGATACCCCGATTAACTAGGATTATCCTAACTAGATACTAAAATTGCAAGACTGTTTTTAACTAAATTTAAGAACTTAAACTACTTAACCACTTGTCAGACAAAAATGAATTCCAATTAACAAGAAAAGTATCTGCTAATACTCAACAGTTTGGATGCAGAGAGCCGGTGAGACGGGTTAAGGATGTGATAGACTCAACTGTTGAAGAGAGGTTAGACCAACTCACCGAGTTAGTGAAGAAGGTAATCTCGGGTGGCACACCTACTTCCAAGCCTTGCAGAATTTGCCAAGTCACTGAACACTCTACTGATACTTGCCCGGTTCTCGGAGAAGAAATGGAGGCCCATGCCAACGCTGTTCACAACTTTAATCCCAACTCATCCGGGAGGAAATATGATCCGTATTCACAATCATACAACCCGGGTTGGAGGGACCATCCGAATTTCAAATACGGCAATCAGAATCCGAGCAATAATCAACAAGGTGATCACAGTGGGCAAAACCGACCCCCTTTTCCTAGGGGAATGTTCCAGCAAAGACAGCAAACCGAGCAGGTACCCTGTGATCCATCTCTTTCTGATATAGTGAAAAGCCTAGCCACTAGTACGCTCCAATTACAGAAGGAATCAAGTTCTAGGTTTTAGAGTATCGAAAATCAAGTCAGTCAGATAGCATCGGCGGTATCTCGTTTAGAAAATGCACAAGGAGGAAGATTACCGGCTCAACCGGAAGTCAACCCGAAAAATGTGAGTGCCATTGTTGTTATGAATGAGGAGTTACTCGGAGAGCCTGAAAAGCCCGGGTATACTTCACAAGGAAAGACTGAGGACGTGGATGATGGTTCGAGGAAAGAAGAGACTTCCCATGTGGTTGAAAGTAAAGTTCGGACACCTAAGTGGAAGATTGCCAAGGAGTTGCGTAAGCAAAAGGAGGCATTAGCTGCATGCTTCCCCGACCACCTATTACCTTTTCCTACCATGAAATACTCTCCACAAAGTAAAATTGAGAATGTCAGTGTGGGGATTTTGAGAAGCGGGAAGGTCCTTGAAAAGGGGAAGTCAAGTGAAGGAGCAAGTAGAGTTGGAAGTGAAAGGGAGTGTGCAAAACACGAAATCTCGGCCGAGACATATCAGGATCTCGGCCAAGATGTCCCACCTCGTCCAGAAGACAAAATTCTCTGCCCACTTGTCTCGGCCGAGACACATAAAGATCTCGGCCGAGATTCCCTGAAGTTCAAAAAAAATCCTGAAATGCCCCCACTTCCGTTTCCGAGTCAAATGAAGAAGATTCCCGACAAAAATAGAGACAAGGAGATAATGGAGGTATTCAGGAAGGTGGAAATCAGTATTCCCTTGATGGACGCCGTAAAACAAATTCCGCGATACGCAAAGTTTTTGAAAGATTTATGCACCAACAAAAGGCGTCTACATGGGAATGAGAAAGTATTCATGGGAGAAAATATCTCGGCGGTTTTTCAGAAGAAGATGCCACAGAAATGCAAGGACCCGGGAATGTTCACCATCCCGTGTAAGATTGGTAATTGTCTAATTGAGAAGGCTATGCTTGATTTGGGGGCATCGATCAATGTGATGCCCCGTTCTATTTTCAATAGCTTGAACTTGGGTCCACTGAAAGACACGAGGGTAGTCATCCAACTGGCGGACCGAAGCACCTCGTTTCCGGACGGGGTGATTGAGGATGTGATAGTTGAGGTGGATAACCTCATCTTTCCAGCAGATTTCTATGTACTTGACATGCATGGAAATTCGCCCGATTCCACTCCAATCTTGCTTGGGAGGCCGTTCTTGAATACCTCCCAAACAAAGATTGACGTGCGAGAGCGAACTCTTAGCATGGAATTTGCTGGCCAAGTGGTGCAATTCAATATTTTTGATTCAATGAAATATCCTGAGGAATTGCATAGTGTTTATTCTATTGATGTCATTGATGTTGTTGATCCCCTTGTGGAGGAAGTGTTTGAGTCTTATTGTAGGGACAAAGAAGCAATTGAATTGGCGGCCGATCTAGAGAAGATAGAGCCAATGGACACCAAGAAAGAGTTTGTGGGGATAGTGGAACAATCGAAATCATCCAAGCCTTTCCGAACCAAGCCCTTTCCCAAATTCCTACCCTTGCCTGAAACTCAAGAAAAGCTGCTACCTTCTACCATCAAGGCACCAACCCTTGAGCTCAAAGCCCTTCCCCCCCATCTCAAATACGCATATCTTGGGGAGAACGAAACCCTACCGGTGATTATCTCATCAAAGCTCACATCCACTCAAGAACAAGCATTGATCGGGGTCCTCAAGGTTAACAAAGAAGCTATAGGGTGGGCTATTGCTGATATCAAAGGCATTAGTCCATCCCTATGCATGCACCGGATATTGTTAGAGGATAATGCCAAACAAAGTCGGGAACCCCAAAGGCGGCTTAACCCACCTATGATGGAGGTGGTGAAGACGGAGATCATCAAGTTACTCGATGTTGGGATTATCTACCCAATATCGGATAGTGAATATGTGAGTCCAACACAAGTCGTGCCCAAAAAGTCGGGAGTGACGGTGGTGGAGAACAAAGATGGGGAAATGGTTCCCACCCGCTTGCAAACCGGATGGCGAGTGTGCATCGATTACCGCAAGCTAAATGCCATGACCCGCAAAGATCATTTTCCTTTGCCATTCATTGACCAAATGCTTGAGAGATTGGCCGGGCATTCCTTCTATTGCTTCTTGGATGGATACTCCGGATACTTTCAAATAGCCATCTCTCCAGAAGATCAAGAGAAGACCACTTTCACATGCCCCTTCGGTACCTTTGCATGGAGGAGGATGCCATTTGGGCTATGCAATGCCCCGGCCACCTTTCAAAGGTGCATGGTAAGTATTTTTTCCGAATATGTTGGGAATATTATTGAAGTTTTCATGGATGATTTTAGTGTGTATGGTGAGTCTTTCGAAAAATGCCTTGATAATCTTGCTAAAATTCTGAAAAGGTGCATAGAAACAAATCTTATTTTGAATTGGGAGAAATGTCATTTTATGGTTGAGCAAGGCATTGTTCTTGGGCATATAATTTCATCAAAAGGGATTGAAGTTGATAAGTCTAAAGTTGATATTATTGTTGCCTTGCCTTACCCCGCAACTGTGCGGGAAGTTCGATCGTTTCTTGGCCATGCAGGTTTCTATAGGAGTTTCATTAAGGATTTTTCAAAGATCTCTGCCCCTCTGTGTCGGCTATTGCAAAAGGACGTTGAATTTGAGATGTCAACCGATTGCAAGATGGCCTTTAATCAGCTCAAGGAGGCCCTTACATCGCCCCCCATCATCCAACCTCCGGATTGGACACTGCCATTCGAGATAATGTGCGATGCAAGCAGTTATGCAGTGGGAGCTGTATTGGGGCAACGGAAGGAAAAAGCAGCCCATGTGATCTACTATGCCTCAAGGACCCTAAATCCGGCACAAGCAAACTACACCACCACGGAAAAAGAACTCTTGGCCATAGTTTTTGCTTTAGAAAAGTTTAGGTCATATCTGCTTGGTACTAAGATTATCGTTTTTTCTGATCATGCAGCTCTTCGGTTTCTATTATCAAAGAAGGAAGCTAAACCAAGACTCATCAGATGGATTTTGCTACTTCAGGAATTTGATTTGGAAATCAAAGACAAGAAGGGAAAGGAAAATTGGGTGGCGGATCATTTAAGCCGTTTGATACAAGAGGAGGACGAAATGCCCCTGAAGGAGAGCTTTCCACACAAGAAATTATTAGCAATGACAGGCATGAAGGTTCCTTGGTATGCCAACATGGTGAATTATTTCGTGTCCAAGAGATTTCCTATTGGGATGAGTAAACCACAGAAGGATAGGTTGAAGAGTGAGTCGAAGCATTTTGTTTGGGATGATCCATACATGTGGAAATATGGTTCAGATCAAGTAATCAGGAGATGCATTCCCGAAGACGAAGTGCAGTCGGTGTTGAATTTTTGCCACTCCCATGCTTGTGGAGGCCACTTCGGGCCGAAGAGGACGGCATACAAAGTGCTTGAGAGTGGACTGTTTTGGCCCACCATATTTAGAGATGCCCTTGCTTTTTGCAAGTTCTGTGACAACTGTCAAAAGACGGGAAATGTCTCTCAAAGAAATCAAATGCCCCAAAACCCGATTGTAGTCTATGAAATTTTTTATGTTTGGGGTATGGACTTCATGGGACCGTTTCCCTTGTCTTATGGGAATTTGTACATATTATTGGCTATTGACTATGTGTCCAAGTGGGTGCAGGCGAAAGCAACCCGAACCAATGACTCTAAAGTTGTAGCCGAGTTCGTCCAATCCAACATTTTTGCTCGGTTTGGGATACCAAAAGCCATCATAAGTGATAGAGGCACACACTTTTGCAACCGAACAATTGACGCATTGCTGAAGAAATACGCTGTATTGCACAAAGTCTCGACGCCTTATCATCCACAAACCAATGGGCAAGCCGAAACTTTGAATCGGGAAATCAAGTCGATATTGGAGAAGACCGTGCAACCAAATCGCAAGGACTGGAGTTTGAGGCTCAATGATGCATTATGGGCGTATAGGACTGCCTATAAAACTCCAATTGGTATGTCTCCCTTTCGACTCATTTATGGAAAGCAATGCCATCTCCCGGTGGAACTTGAACATAGAGCCTACTGGGCTATTCGGAGATGCAACATGAACCTTGATGAAGCCGGTGTACACCGAAAGCTCCAATTGCAAGAGCTCGAAGAAATTCGAAATGAAGCCTTTGAAAATGCCATGATCTACAAGGAGAAAACGAAGGCTTTTCATGACTCGAGAATTACCCGAAAAACGTTTGTGGTTGGGGAGAAAGTGCTATTATATCACTCTCGGTTGAAGTTATTTCTGGGCAAGCTCCGATCGAGATGGGTAGGACCCTTTGTTGTCACTAAGGTGTTCGATCATGGAGCCATCGAAATTGAAAGTGGTAAAACTGGAAAAATCTTCAAGGTCAATGGGCATCTTCTCAAGCCTTATCTAGAGCATATTCAAGAAAGCCCTGGTGAAGAAGAACGAGTGGAAGACTCACCACCAAACTGAAAAAGCGTCCGTCGAGCCAACGACGTTAAACAAAGGCGCTTGTCGGGAGGCAACCCGGCGGTTACTCGTTTTCTCGTATTTTAAATTCATAGTTTAGTAGTTTTACTATTATTTACATATTTTGAATTGTGTTGGTTAAAATGTGTGTAGGTACCAAACAAGCAAATCCAAGCCAAGACATGGTGTAGAATGGGGGTGAAGAACACCAAAAAGGTGGAAAAATGCAGGGGAGGACCATCTCGGCCGAGACACAGAAGAAATCTCGGCCGAGACTCCATGTGAGTGAAAAGGGTAATTCTTCGCTGGAAGACTTTCTCGGCCGAGACACATACCTCATCTCGGCCGAGATCCAAAGATGCAAAAAACTGGAAAATTTGCTGGAAGATAATCTCGGCCGAGACATTACATTATCTCGGCCGAGATTCAGAAGAGCCCAAAATGAAGAAATTTCTCTGGAAGAAAATCTCGGCCGAGACACTACATCATCTCGGCCGAGACGGGTTTGAATGGAAATTGAGTCAATTTCGCTAGAAGAGAATCTCGGCCGAGACAGGACTGAATCTAGGCCGAGACGGGGTTGTCCAGAATGGAGGCAAATTTGCTGAAGAAGAATCTCGGCCGAGACACACATGCATCTCGGTCGAGACGGGATTTTCCAGAATGGGGGTAAAAATGCTGAGACTTCATCTCGGCCGAGACACTACAGAATCTCGGCCGAGATCCCTTGCCGGGTCAAGTTGTGCTAAAAGCGTAGAACGGATCTCGGCCGAGACACAGAGCCCAAATTCGAATCTCGGTCGAGACGGAAAACAGGTATAAATACCCCCTGCGCGAAAATTAGGTCATTTCTTCCCCAAAACTTGCGATTTTCACACACTCACGCACACACTACTCCAATAATCACCCTTGCACTCTATTTTCACCTCTGAAATT